>OY754313.1:23147436-23758961 GCA_963573325.1 Astragalus glycyphyllos | reverse complement strand
TATTGTTTGGGATGTCAGGTACCATTCGAAATGGAGGGTCTACTATGTTTACCTCATAAAGAAGATTCTCCAATGAAGATCTAAGCTGAGGGGAGCTGTCAGTAAGTACTTTTCGAGCAATCCAAGGGTAAGTACTACCCAAGACTTTGTACTCCGGGTTAAAGCTGATTGCAATTCCTTCCAGCACAGCAAGGCTAACGACAAAAGATTTTGTTTAGGATTATATGAAGACTTAAATTTAAGCTTTCTATGCAAAGCACTACCTTCGGATGACAAGTGAGAAGTATGAGGGTATCTGAAATTTGAATTTATACCTAAAAAGAAGTAAGAGAAAATGATTATATATTGCATGTCAAAAAGAACCATAATGACACAACTAAAACCAGGAAGACAAAATAACATAGAATAAAGAATATGCATGAATCATATGTTTATGAATCCAGAAACTCTACTATAGAAAAGTGTTGATGATATAGTATGCAATTTGAATGAAGTATTCACCACAAAGGTCAGTTTTGCGGTCAACTTCGCAACATAGATAACAATTTATTGCTTTAAACTTTGATATTGAACAATAGTCACAGTTCATACTCTATGCCGCAACAAATAACAATTTAACATTTTTTATTTTAGGGGAGTGGGGAATTTACTGAGAGTTACTGTTTAGAGAAGTTGAATCTCTGAATTACTTTACGGGCTAAGCCTAAACTCTGAGTAGGCCTGTTCATGGTTCAGTTAATGAGGAAAACTGAACTGAACCAAACTGAACTTGATGAGCAGTTCCCTTGAACCAAACTGGAACTGTTAATTTTATCTCGAACTCAACCAAACTGCTTTTTCAATTCGGTGCACTTAAGTTAACTTTTAACCGAAAAAGATGGAACGGCTTCAGTTCAGGGAATGAGAGCTTGAAGCCTTGAACACGTGTTTGGTATAAACATTGCTGTGTAAAAGTAAAATATGTCTTTTTACTTTCTTTTTTTAAAAACCTTTTTTTTGAACGCGCCTCTGATTGAATTTTTTTTACTGCATGACAACAACAAGGAGCATGCAACTTTTAGTTTGAATAGAGTGTAGAGTACATGAAATTTTAATTATATATTAATATATTAATATTATTCTTCATTTTTATTAATTTTTTATGGTACAATTTTTTATGGATTCAAAAGGAAGTAAATGACGGCTGTCATAATAAAAAGCCAGGCCTAAGACTGACGTTCTCCAAAAAGCACGAGACAAGCGAGAGAACAGTTGTAGACTATTAACAGTTTGCAGTTCACATGGTTAACCGACAGTTTTGATAATTAAGTTCAGTTCGTGAATTGGTATCAACATGATAGGTACCAACTAGTATTACTGAACGAAAAGGATGATTACAATGTATCCCTAGAGTATTCGAGAGACTCTAGACTCTCCATAGTGCCATAAGGCCCCAATTCTTTACAAATGATTACATGATCTCCTCCCTAATCCCTCTTCTCTATTTATTGGCTATATGCCTAACTAACTCAACCAACTAACTAACTGCTAACTAATATAACAAACATTAACTAACTCTAACTACTATAACAGACCAAAACATTAACTAACTCTAACTACTATAACAGACCTATCAATACTCCCCCCGGGACATTCACCTTGTCTCCGGGACAGTTGCATGATAACCTCTGTCACAACAGTTCAGTTTTTTTAAGTTTGGTTCAGTTTAGTTCTCCAGTTCAGTCCAGTTTCTAGTTTTTTTGAACAGCCCTAACTCTGAGTATGACACATCCTTGTTACCACTTTGAGCAAGGAGAAATGCCACTATTTTGTAACTGCTTCACAGAGTTTGAGGCAAGGAAAGATGGGCTGTCATGCTTCTTTCAGGGAAGTCAAAAAGTTCATGGAAATTTGTTAAGGGTTTTGTAGGATGCTGAGATTGAGATTTAAAGGAGAACATTTGGGGAACTTTAGGTTTTGGATGAATTCAATGTTTTGATGGGTTGGTTTCTAGTGGAAGAGGGTTTTAAATTAAGTAATCCAATCAATTCGCGGAGCTTTTGAGCGGAAAACGAGGATTAACAAGCTTTTAGTAGAGGGAAAGTGATGGAGGGATTTAATTGTAGCAATTAAAGTTGAAGGACTAAATTTATGCAAATAAAACAATTCAAAGACCAAAATCAAACAATAATTATGGTAGGACAGAAAGTGCAATGAAGCCTTCTTTTTTTCATTTTTGTTAGTGTTAGAATATGTGCATATATCACCCTCAGTTGTACATACAAATTAGGATTAGAATCATAACAATTAAGATTAGAATTGGAAATTAGCATTTTTTTTGTAAACCGGGTATCCTCTGCGTGCAACTACAAAGACTAATCCCTAGAGCCGGGTAGGACCACAATGGGCGGCAAAGCTCTCCCTCAAGAGTTTTAACACTATTGGATTCCCAAGGATGCATTCAAACCCAGGACCTTGGTTAAGCTGGAAGAGACCCAAACCATCTCATCCAAGTGCTCTTGGGTAGAATTGGCAATTAGCATTTACTATAATCAATGTAATTAAATACCATTATAAATAGAGAACAGTGTAGTCTAATGTAGACAAAACCATACAAGTCTGAATTTCTATGTTAAAATATATGAAAAATAAATTACAATATTTTCAATGTCTCTTAGGGTAATTTAGGATAACTAAAATTACACATTAAGATTGGTTGACATATTTCCTTATATTATCATGATTTGTTTAGTTATTTAATGAGAATAAGAGTCTAGCATAGTATAAGGATTAGTGCTTTGCTGATAGGATCCTAAAATAAATAAAGTGTAAGGGGAGGGAATTGAAAAAAAATGAGATGTAGGGGATTATGGCTTAGGGAGGGAAATGGTTGTAACCAACTTCGCTTATGTGGCAAATTGGAGGGAAAGAGAGTGAGTTAGTTGAGTAATATAAATAAGAGTTGAGAGGATTGGGATCATTAGGCAAGAAATCAGTTAGATCATATTGGAAGACCCTAGCTTCTCGAATTGCTAGAACTTGGGAGAGATTAGGCTTCTATAGAGCCTATTATAGTTACCATCTTGTATTTTCAGTTTTTCTTCCATTAATATACAGTTTTCTATGTTCTGATTGAGCCATGAGGAGTTCCATAATTTCTGGTACCTATCATTTGCCTTGTGTAATAACATCAAATATGTCATTCACATCATATCACAATAAGTGTATGCCATAATGATCTCCCTATCAACCTTCCTTACTGTATATCACATACTGGTATTTTTCCTTACTTGATAAAAAGAACCTTCAAATATGTTATAGGTTTTATAATTATATATTTAAATGTATGCCATAATGATCTGCGTCTGCCTATCAACCTTCCTTATTGTATGTCACATACTGGTATTTTTCCTTACTTGATAAAAAGAACCTTCAAATATGTTATAGGTTTTATAATTATATATTTATTTGATTTAATGCATCAGCAAAGGGCTTACATGGTCACTCCCAAGTTTCCTAGAAGGTCTCCAAAGCTGATATTACGAATTCCTCTGGAAACAGCATTTTGGAAGACACCTGCATATAGCAATGGCAAGCAAAATAAGTAACAACTAAAACCTGGGGAAAGGAGGAATGTTATCTGCAGCATATAACTATTAAACTGCAGCATACTACATTCCAAAAATAGCATTTTGGAATTCACCTAAACACAATAAAGTAAAAACCTGTCAAAGCCTTTGTAACAGCTTCTTTCTCTGCAGTTGGTGGAAGAAGCCTGATAAATTACAAGCAGGTCAATCTTATAGCATAGAAAATGGTAATTTTAATAACTTAAATGGAACATTCAATAATCATAAATACCCAAGAGTAACAAAGTCTTCAGCCAATGCATCAAAATCTCGATTTACAAGATGTAAACATGCTTCAATGAACCCCTCACGTAATTCTTGTTTGAATTCACCTGTCATACCAAAATCTGGTGCAAACGAAAGGGAGATTTCTTTAAAAAAAATCTTATTGATATATAATACAAACCAGAAAAAAGCTATCCTACAAAGTACCACATATCAAGAAATGATCAAGCCGTTCCTAGAGTTTAACTTATTCTCAATCATTATATCCTCAAATCAAGACAAATTTGTGCAAACATCAAACACAAAGCGAAAAGATTAGATGCCAAAGACAGTAAAGTATAATATGCATTCGAGAACATAAAGGATTTGGAATATTAAATATTCAATCTCAATTACCTAAATAAGCTAATTTTCCATCATATGTTCGAAGAAGATTTCCAGGGTGTGGGTCAGCATGATAGAACCCACACTCAAGAAGTTGATTGAATGAACAGTAAACTCCTACCTAACAGCATCACGAAATACAGAATAAGATTAGTACAATTACGCAAAAACTAAGAATCGTGCAGATAATAATTTAGAATAGCAACAAGTTTTGCAGATGACCTCAATTAGGTAGAGATCCTTCACTTCTGACAACCTTTTCCCCTATAATAGTTATAGTAAGCAAATACGTCAGCAGAAGTCGGGATTTTTTCAGCAGGAGCAAAGTGTGGTCATATGTGGAGAGACACGTGATGCAGATATCCAGGAAATTTATCTAAATCACATCAATTGGGAAGACTATTTCCTCGAGATATATAACACAGTTGTTTCTCCAAGTAAGAATCAAGTGTTCTAGTTTCAGACCATAACAAAAGAGGATATTTGGGATATTTTCTAAATAAGTCCAGATTGTCCATCTCATCATGCACTGAGATATAACACAAAATCTATCTTGGGAATCTAATTTATACAGGCACTGAACTATTGTCGCAAAAATACAGTGATCACAAAGCAAATGGTATAATACCTCAATCCATTCCATAACAAGGACCTTGCGAGTTGTGTACTCCATGTACATTAAAGGAACCACCACATCTTGTATAGAACCATATAAGTTCCTGCCCACACATAACAAATAACAATGTACGCACAACATATAAATTCATGTTAAACGAAAACACGATACATCAAATTTCCATCTCCAGGAAAGGGCTCTTGTGAAGTTGTAATATCATTTCTGTGGACTGATTTTAATTATTTCCCTACATCAAACTCCAAGAGTTAAGGAATACTTCCACAATTCATTTCTTCTCTAAACCATCATAGCTCAAGAGAAATACAAAAGTGTGTGCCATTTGAACACTTGTCAGTCTCAGAGTACTATCACTTGTGTTAAATATATTCTAAACTCTATACCTATTTAACTGCAACAAAATCAAACCATATGCACACACTTTCAGACCATATATGATACAACTGTGGACATAGGTTCAAAGAGTGAATTGCATTTTAAAAACCTTGATAACATGCGCTTACCTGAACTTTATACCATTTCTTGCTTCATTATTGTAGTCCATCTCCTGCATTTAAGCCTGTATTCAATTTAAATTTCTAAGAACTTTAATTTTGGAAGATTATCCATAAAACTATTAGGTTGAAGATCTTCTCTTCTCAAAATGCACTGAAGAGATTTTTACAATGTTAATTGTGAGAAAGTGAGGGAAAGTAAGAGAAAGTGATAAAAGAGAGGACAGAGAGAGAGAGATTTTCGGAGAGAAGACCGATTCTGTTATTACTGAATCAGCAAACAGGCAAATTTGCATCAGTTTATTTAATATATAGCAATTAGGCTATACTAAATACAAACTACCTAATTATAATGCTGATTCTTTCAGCATGAGACTGATAATGGACCATAAGTTCTCACAAGAGTAGATACTCTAATATTCACCCCCTCAAACTCAAGGTGGATGGAGCAATCTGAAATGATCCAAAGACATGAGTTTGGTCTAATGATCAAAAACAGTGAGGCGAACAAAGGCTTGGTTGATAAGGAGGTCGTTGTGGGAGCAAGAATGTGATGAACAGTTAGGTTATTCTTGTGCAGCTTTTCCTCCCAAAAAAATCAAGCTGGACCATGAGCATTGAAAATCAAGATTGTAATAAGACTATTCTGAGATTATCACACAAAAAGAATGGAGTGGAAGCAGACCCATGTAGCTCATGCAATAAGGACTGAATCCACAGGATCTGACTAGTGGTGTCAGCATTTAACTTCAAAGCTGGATTTAACTAATAACCAAACTATGTTTTGTAGAACACATCAATCAGTATTACTGCACCATGCAATCAGCAATCATGCAACCTCTAGTACATAGTTATGTGAAAATATGAGAAAACCAAACCATACCCGGAAAAGACTTGATGCCCATTCATCGACAACCGCCTGCATATGTACAATGCTATGCTTAACAAACTGATATGATAAGGAACAGCAGAATATAACACAGAAATACATTTTGCATACGTGCAGATAGAAAAAAGATTGATGGATACAACATGACTGTTTATGATACAGAAAATATATATTATGTGCCCTAACTTCTATAATTTATAGAAATAGAAAAGTAATAACTCCATATCAACCAGTCTTGAAGTTAAGAGGCATTAGTGGCAACAATAACCATTTCGGTGTTAATATACTCTAAATTTAAAAGTTGTAGTAATTCGATCTTATTCACATTGCAAATCACCTGCAGATCAGTATTCAGTTTGCCCAATCTCCTAATCAGCCCTGCCATTAAACGCAAGATTAATATGTCAAGGGAAATTGCCGCTTGAACCCCTGGTCTTTGCACTTTAACAGCAACAACCTGTCCTGTTTTACGAAGCCTAGCTTGATAAACCTATGCTTCAGAGACAGCATGATAAGTATAAGAAAGGCTTAGTTTATAAAAGAAAGAAAAAAGGGAGTAGGGGAACTATGGTGAACCATGTTGTAGGGAATACAAACCCTAATAATTAACTCATCATTAGTTTTAGTGGTGAGTGTGTATCTGCTGAGGTGGCAGCAGGCGTGGGGTGTGATGTGAGAGAAATGGAGGGAATCTCATCAGCATATAGCTGAGTCTGTTAGAGGAGAGAGGGTAGACTTGAATTGGGATTGAATCCTTGGGAGAGTGTGGTCTCTCGAAGTGCCAAAGAAACTTGTATTCCTTCATTCATTGTATTGTTCTGCAGAATTACACTGATTCTGCTACTGTTTTTACATACAAATTAATACAATTCTCTTCTGCTGGTTAAAGCAGAATTTCCATTTACTTCTATACTAAATTGATCATATCACAGCAGTTCCAGTTTTTAGTTAATAAAATCTAAAATTAAAAACAAAACAAAAAAACATACATGTTGTACTCATTCGCCACCAATGTGGTCAAATAAACGAACCTGCCCAAGGGAAGCAGCAGCTACAGGTTCAGGTGAAATCTCTGAGAAAAGCTCAACCAAGGATAAACCAAGTTCTTGTTCGATCATGTTGAAAGCAACTTCAGTCGAAAATGGACTTATTCGATCTTGCAGCAGTGAGAGCTCATCTAGGTATGACGGTGGAATCAAATCCTACAAGAGAAATTTCATTGGAATTGTATATCTTACAGTCACTGAAAATTGAAGTGGCATAACCTTATCAGAAAATGAGCATAAAGTTATATTTGAAAGTAACACGTTTAGGCATCCTCAACCATCTGCAGGCCATTATGGACACCAAACCACAACTGGGAAAAGATTTGGAATTCAATATTCAAATAAATGACAGAATGGAAAAACTGCTTGAATCATAAATCCATATATCAATCAGATTCATTTAACAACCAGATCAGATAGTCAAAATTTAAATATTTTCACGTATTTGTGTTTATGACATTTGATCCAACATGTAGAAGGTTTGAAATACAAATATTTCGAAATATGCCACTCAAACTTTCAGCTTTTAACTTTTTTCTTGTTCCCCTTCTTGAGGTGTAGTTTTAAACAGTGTAATGAGGATGCAAAAACAAATCAAGTTGTCACCAACAAGTAAATCAAGTTTTTCATGAATGCCTTCACCTGTACTCTTCTTCTAGGTGGCAAATGGCATATGATGAAGGGAAACCATAGGAGAAGAATAAAAAATGGCCAGACACAAACAAAAGAGTATGTAGATAAGATTTAATAATGTGATGGATAAAGCATAACTTACGGCACGAGAAGATATAGCCTGGGCAATTTTGATATATGCCTGCAAGATAGCATAAGACAGCAATCAAATAAGATCTTTTAGGTTATGAGTATAATGATGGTTTATCAAAATCCACTAAGAAGCTATATTATCATACATTCAATCCAGTATTTATAATGTCCTTCATAATATTAAAGACTCGTGAATTTTGAACGTCAAAATCCCCACTATACCAACCTATGACAGAGAAATGAACTCGTACCAAAGGTGGGTTGTGTGTGTCTGAGAGAGAGCTACTGCTCTAACAGAAATACTAAGTTCAAAGAGAAAGTACATTAAGAAAATAAGAGTTCAATACTATCATAACATAAGCAGCATGACATACCGGTCCAAGTTCCACCAAGATCTTCCTTAGCTCTGCAGCTCTAACCTTCAAAACCGAACAAAAAAATGAAACAAACAGCAAATCAGAATCCCGAAGATTCTCCACGCTGACATTGACAAATAAGTTCTTTTCAAGGTTCAAAGATACATTCCAGGCCAACAACAACAAATCATTTCCTTCAAATGTTTCAAAAATTCTTAATTTCAACCATATCTACCAGAGCTGTCAAGTTGGGACGTCTGGCCCAGCCCAGCCCGGCCCGGCCCAATGTGCCAAAGTGCAAAAGTGGACTGGGCAGTGTTTTTAGTAGTCCAGCTTAGCCCAAAACACTGGGACAGCAAGTCGGCCCGGTCTAGTCTAATTTTTAACGGGGGAAAGCACAAAAAAAAGTTCAAAAAGCATAAAAAACAGGCCACTCCCCTAAGAGCCAGATGGGCCAAAAAGTTCTGATTCTTTCTGGGTCATTGAGACGATCCCTTGGACTAGGCCAAAATTCACAACTCTAATATCTACCGGTTCTTTCAAAAACAAAATCCACTCATATGAAATCTTCTTTTTATTATTATTTTCACTGTTTCGTACATAAATAACTAAAAAAGTAAAATTTAAATAGATTTTTGTATTAAATAAAAGTAAAACTGAAAAAACAAAAAGTTACCAAACACATCCTGAGTTCCAATTATGAGCTAGTGTGTTTGGTTTCACGTGGCAAAAATTGTAAAATGTGGATTCAAGAGTGAAAATCACATTCAAATTCTAGAGGCAAAATCAATCTTACAGGGAATACTTAATCATGCCATAAGCAATTCTATGTCTACTCAAATAGAGAATCAAATAAATAAAAAGAAGAGTTTAGAAACCTGAAACAAGTCATCAGAGCGTTCAAAGAGAGCATCAAGATAACGAAGACCAAACCACTTTCCAAAAGCGATTCCAGTCTGAAACAACCGTCGAGCAACAACAAGAGGCTTTCTATAATAAATTGCCGCAATTTTCGATATGCTGTACTCCGCCAGAGAATCCGCCTCCATCGCACTCAGTTGAAACAAGTACCCTGACTTCGTCGTGAAAGAATCGCCACCGCCGTCTCCGGAAGCGAAAGCGCATCTAACGGAACATCGGCGGGTAGAAAAACGGTTATGCGGTTGAAATTGAAGTGAGGATTTAGGGAAGAAGGAGAGAGAAGAAGGAAATGAAAGGAGTTGCATTTTTTTTATTTTTTTTACTCTTTAGAGTTCATTCACAGGGTTTTGGTTTTGAAGATTGAAAAATGAGATGAAGGTTTTTGTTTGGATTTGAAAGAGTGAAACAAACACTGAAACGGAAATTGTGCATGAGGTAGCGTAGCGTAATGGTGGCTTGGCTTGTTGGTGACCTCAGAAATTTTGTTGCGAGAAATGTGATAAAAGAAGAAGGGATGGTAGTAGTAACGGCTTTCATGTGGGGGCTTGGGTTTATCATGTGTGTTGTTAACTTGTTATCGTTATTTATCCAAACACCAAAAAGATTACAATTCAAAAAAAAATTATATATTTTTTGTAGAAATGCTCTCACTCGAGAGATTTAACACTGTTGCATGTATTCGAACGCAGATCTTAATTAAGATGGAAGAGACCTCAACCATCTCATCCAAATGGTCTTGGGGTAAAAAAGAATGAGCATTGTTGTAAGAAATGTAAGAAATATACTTGAAACTAAATTATAGGCACTAACTAATTATACTACACAACAAATGTCTTGTATTGTTATTGTTATTCTTACTCTTCTTTTCTTTTCTTACCATCTAACATTTCTCAAAAAAATTATATATTAGGAAGATTTTTTTTTACCAAAGAAAATTTAAGGTATTTCATTCAAAATCAAAGTAGCAATACAAGTAGCAAAATGATTAAGAGCCCCAAGTAGGATGTTGGCCAGCGAAATGATTAAGAGCCTCAAGTAGCGAGCGCAGATTAGTCCTTCGTTGACAGCGTTGGAACACTGCGTGGGTCACCCGCGAGGGTCTGATACCAAAAAAAAGTAGCAATACAAGTACACTACAAGAATAATCTGTATTACCGGTGGACAATTACCCGCGGATTTAATCCGCCAGTAAATTACCGGCGGATTTTATTCCCCGGTAAATTACCGGCGGATATTGTGTGTATTACCGACGGAACAGGTTTTTGGAAAAGAAAAAAAAAAGAGGTAAAAAAAATAAATCAGCCCGTAACAACTATTACCGGCGGATTTAATATGATTTTTTATTTTTTTAAAAAAAGAAATCCGCTGGTAATGAAGCGTCATAAGCCGGTAACGTCCCGGCTTAAAAATCCCCAGGTAACTGTGTTTTCCGGCTGTTTTTTGAATCTTTTTTTAAAAAAATTAATTAAAATCCGCCGATAATGAAGGGGAATCCGGCCGTAATAGACCGACTAAAATATCCGCTGGTAATTGCGTTTTCCGGCGGATTTTTGAATTTTTTTAAAAAAATTAATTCAAATCCACCGGTAATAGATGTAAATCCGCCAGTAATGCACCGACTAAAATATCAGCCGGTAATTGCGTTTTCCTGCGGATTTTTGAATTTTTTTAAAAAATAATTAATTCGAATCTGTCGGTAATTGATATAAATCCGCCGGTAATTAACAGTCTAATATATCCGCCGGTAATTGCTTTTTCCGGCGGTTTTTTGAATTTCTTTTTTTAAAAAATAATAATTCTAATCCGCTGGTAACGTCGCGGAATCCGCCGATAACGTCGAGAAATCCGCCGGTAACTGCTATTTCCGACGGATTTCTTTTCGGAATTTGCAACCAACTAGCCGTTGGAGTGGGCTTATAAATAGGGAACCAATTCGAATTCACTCTCCATTCTCTTCACTTACCCGAAAATTCACTCTCCATTCTCTCCATTCCCTTCTCTCTCCATTCTCTCCATTCCCTTCTCCATTTTTCTCTTGCTGTTCATCTTTTTTCACTCTCCTCTCTCCATTCTCTTCCTTTTTTGATTGTTTTAGTTTACATATTTTGTTTTAAATAAATAGTTAGTTAATATTTGTTATGTTATTTATTTAGCAATTGGTTGGAGTTCGGTTGAAATTTCTGTTCGTGAAGTTGTACCTATCAGACACTGAATTTACAATTCTTCCAGCATGCATCAAAGAGTGTTACTTGTTGACCGAACTTCATTTGAATAGTTGCAAGAATCTTAAAAAAAATTGTGGGATTCCACCAAACATACAAACATTATCTGCAAGATCGTGCCCATCCTTGATAGAATTAGACCTCACACCTCTTCCAACACACATGAAAGTATGTCGCTATTTGAGGACACTTGTTTTGGATAATTGCCAAAATCTTCAACAAATTAGAGAGATTCCACCTAAAATAAGAATTTTATCAGCAAGAGATTGCCCTTCCTTGACTCCCTTGTGTAGAAGCATGTTACTGAATGAGGTACTTGTTTTCGTATGTGTTTTCATTTGGTAATTTATGTATTTCATGTTGACTCATGCTTTACATATATGTTTTACTAAACACATGAATGAATTATGAACAACAGAGATTGCACGTGGAGAATGGATACAAAGAGTTTTATTTGCTAGGTAAAACTATTCCGACGTGGTTTGAGCACTGTGTCAATGGACCATCAATTTCTTTTTGGTTTCGTCATAGCGGAGTTGGAGGTATGTATAAGTGTAAGGTTGCAAGGGCTTCCCCTACCTGTTCCCACTAGATATATTTTAGGAAACATTTTTACTTGTCTGCATTTTATTTTATTTTATCACATTTGCTATTGTCCCAAGTTCATGAGAAATCCCTAAATCTCAACCTCTGTCTTACAAACCCTTAGAGTTTGTGTTAGGCCTAACTCAACCTACAAAACCGGTTTGTAAATTGAGCTACTCTTCAAAAAAAATCAAACAGAATTTCTTTTTCCCTGACACTGAGTTGATTCCTATCAAATTCTTCATCCCCAAATGTCGCAGTTAGTAATCTATTATCAAAATAATCTAAGCTTACAACTCACATCATTTATAACAGGCCCGTAACCACCATCAATGTCACAAAACAAATCTTCAAAATAAATCTTACCCAAATCACTAAATTGCTCTTGAGAATCTGGCCAAGAATTATCATCACACCTCAACTTTGTTTTTTTTGGTTCATCTTCTGCATGAAAAAATTTCGAAACTATCATCCCTCATCCAAAAAACTTAGTTTCTGACACCAAGAAGTTTCTTCTTCATTGAGCAACATTCCTTCCAGCATCATTCGAATCTACACTTCTAGTTTCATCCAGTCTCTTTCAATGATCGATATCATCTCTAAAACGCCCACAAAGAGCTTTCCCCCATATATTTTACTCTTCCGTGCGCAACTTAAGTTTCATAAGATTTGGTTCTTCTACTCCCTTTCTCCCACCTTCTTCAACCACAACATCAAGTTCAGGTTCAACTAACCAAAAGTTTTCAAATTTAAATTGTTTCTTCTTGAAGACATAGAAGCTTGTCATCGTAGCAATAAGAGAGGAATGATATGAAGTTGATAACGCAAACTACTATGAGGAAAAAGAGCCATTCTTGTACTAGTTACCATAGCTCTATCAAGCTTCTCCTCTACTGCTTGGGCAAAAGGCCTTGGCCTATGATAGCTTCTCTAAAACCACTCTTCAACCATGGAGGTGATCCACACCAAGGTTGTCAAACTCGAGAGTCTATGTAAACTCGTGGAGCATAGGTAAACTTGACTCGGAAACTCGTTAGAGTCTACCTACTATCAAAGAAACTTATAAATCACATATACAGATGATATAATATAGGTTAACACAACAATAATTCAATATTTCAACTCCAAAATAAAGCAAAGTAGCAAACTACAATATTAAAGTGTGTTACTAGATAAGATCATACTACATTAATGACTAAACCATATGGAATTTCATAAAAACACAAGTTATTAAAATATGAAATAATTTTTTTTAGAAAAAGAGTTAATTTGACCTAACTTATAAAATTTAGTTATACACTTTATTATGTAGTTGAATACTGCAGCAAATAGATAATTCATCCTAAGTAGCTAACAACATTGACCAATATTTACATTTTAAGGCCCAATCAAATGTAAAATTGTAGACTCGTAAACTCGTACTAAAATCGAGAGTTTACTATCTAATCAGAGTTTACTTGAACTTGTATGAGTTTACGAAAAAGAAAGTTTACCTATTAATTGACTCATTTTTGTGCTCCACACGGGAGGGTGGATTGAAATGCCAATGTACTCAAAATGTTCCAAGATTCTCTCCTTCGATTTATGTTTGGAACACCATAAAACCCCTTCATTCTCGAAGGCTGCTGTGAATCTTCCTTAACATTAACATTTATAAAATTTGGAAATTAATGTTGAACTTCAGCCATATACTATCCCCCTCCTTAACAACGGCAACTGTCACAAAACAAGCATCCAAACCCAGCACTCTTCTAACCTCCTCCTGCACCTTATTTTCATGACTAAAAGTCTCACAAAGAAAAACAAAATATGGCTTAGTTGTAGTCTTTGTGATTCATGTGCTTCATTTTTCATGTGGTTAATTATTGTTTGTTATCTTTTTATTTTTTATAGTTGGGCCTGAGTACTCACAAAGGTCTAAGTACTCTCGAACCTTGCTGCCTGCAATATCTGTGTGTGTTGTTGCTGGACCCAGCATGTATGGAGACATTATTCAGCCCATATTTACTATCAATGGCAATGCAACTTTACCTGATGTCTATGACCATGAGGAGTGTAGAGGAGATAATATAATTATATTTGACATGAAATATATAGGATTAAATGTAGTTGGGAATTTTTACATTGGATGGAATCATGTGGTGTGTACAATGTCTAGTCAAAAAAACAAATTACTCATAGAAAAAATTGGAATCACTCTGTCTAAACGAGGAAATCGCATGGAGGACATCAGATTCACCAATCCACTGTTGCTGGAAGGAAACTATAGATCAGTCAACATGGGAGACTCTCTGAGACAGTTTATGCAGAAACAGAAATATATGGTTTTATTGTCTTCATCTGAGTTAGGCAGCGATAACTTCTCTTTTCTAGGGGAACATCCACACTTGGTTTTTTTGTCTTTTTGTTCTATTTTTGTTAACTTTCCTCTATATTTTCTTTCTAATTTTCCTTTCTTAATTTTCTTTTAGCAATATAGAGAATATATGTTATGGATAAATGTATAATAGAAGATGGAATCTGCAATATGAATAGAGCAAAGCTATTAGCCCGCTGCTAGCAGAATGTAAAAAGTAACTCTCTCTTGCAGTTACCTAGCATGCTCACTCCCAATTCCCATTTTTCTATAATGCACCAGTTATGAAACATCGAGACAGACAAACGATACTGACACGGAGACATAAACACTGTGATAATTTGAGAAAATAAAAGCAATTGAAGGGTCGGTGTTGGTGTCTAGCACAACACGTTTTGGACACCGAACACGTTTTCAATTTGAATTATATTGCTACATAGTGCACCATCCTTTTCTTATTTTAGCTACTGTATGTCTTCCAAAACCAAGCCTGATGACCGGGTTGAACTGTATCAACTAATTCCTCTATCACGTCGCCGGATATAGACTATGCTTGAGAGTTCGCGCCTTGTCTTTCTCGATTCGCAAACAAAATACAATTTGTAATTAGGTATGGGAAAGGTATCATCCACGGCGAATGTGGAGGCTAATCCTTCGAGGTATCGGAGATCCATTTAAGGGGTTGACGTCTCCCAACAAATATTTTTTCATACGCACTGGCCAGGGATCGAACCAGTACCAAATGATTAAAGGACCCAAGTATCTACCACTTGTGCCACATCATGGTGAAAGGGGTTTATATTCTATATGGGTTATAGGGGCTAGAACAATAATGATATAAATTTATTGCTATTCATATATGTAACTGCTGGCTGAGTGCTTGAATGTATATGCTTATTCATTTTGGATTATTGCATATAATGGGCTATGATATTGTGGTGAATAATTCTTGTGTGAATAGTTCCTTGTATGTTGTGTGATGTCATTGGTTAACCTGCAGTTGCTAATTTGATGGCCGTAGAGCTTATTTTAGAACAAGAATGAATTTACACTAAAAATGGAGTGAGCCTAATGTATAAGATCGAAGTAATAGACTAACAGAGACGTGAATTAATTGATTTATTAGTAAGTATTAATTGATTAACAATTAAAGAAGCAGTTATCAAATTTACTAATGATAAGACTGAATGAGCTAGAGTTATGTAGAGAAATACTACTAACTAGCAATATGGCAATTGGGAATCTTTCTTACCGAGGAGGGAAAATGTTTAACAAACTTTGGTTCATGAGTAAAATAAAGGAGGAAAAAATTAAGGTTTCACAACTAATCATTGACAAAATGTTAGTTCGTCATTGTCAAAAAAAAAAGTTAGTTCGTCAAAAAAAAGTTAGTGTAGTTGAGTAGGCATGCCCTGAGAGTTGATTATTAGAGTAATACTATTTAGACCAAAGAGTGTACCAAAATACGTGCGCGTTTGAGATACGGAGGGAATACACATATAATACATTTATTTTTTAATTCAAATTAAGTTAAGTGTTATACGCGTATAATATATTTAATTTAAAATAAAAAATAAATATATTATATGCGTATTATCTCCGTATTCTATATGTATTCGCGTGTTTTGATACACTCTTTGGTCCAAGTATCATTTCTCTAATTATTATTTGTTATAGCTAACTTAAACGATGAGAAAGAGACGGTTCTAGGGATCAAAGAATGAGTTAGTGTTAAATACGCTCATGGGTTTGAATGTCAGTAGGTCGAAATGGTTAGAGGCTTACATTGTTTAAAATATGGACTATTACGTTAATAATGATTAGTAGTAACTAAGACTAGCTTAGACACATTAAATTATTAGTGACTTGACATTCATGTTCCCTCATTGATGATTAATGAGCTTGCCCATGTTTGACAATTATTGGCATAATATAGGCAATGTCTCATCGCAGTACGTGTGATTGTAAGTCATTCCTTGAGGATACAAAAGCCTATTATGTTGTAGTCAAGAGTTTTTTTTTTATCAGTTGTTGTGGAAAACATTTTTGTTTTAGTTTTCGTCTTAATTCCTCATCTAGGTTGGACACTTTTTCTCACTCATACAGTGGCGAAGGCGTGATTACTATGGAAAACCCAAGGACGAGTTGTATGATATTACACCTCGATGTTAGTTTGTTGTATTTAAAAATTCTTAATAAAAATTAATTGTTCTGATCATGTGACTTCGTGGGATTTGGGTCATAGTTGCAACATTATGATAATGTATTTTTTATTTTGATTTTAATGACGTGTTTTGTGACTTTACTAAAAGAAAGTTCTACAGAGTTACTCCATATATAATATTCTCACAAATGTAGTCTATATAAATTAAGAATTTCAATGACATCTTTTACTTGTAAAAAGTATTTTATAAATAATTTTTAATTTTATTTGATACAAAAAAAAACTTAAAGGTTCTCTGGTGTAATTTTGCCTATTTGTTAAAAAAAAAAACTTAAAGGGCCAACTTGTTACAAATAAATAACTTAAAGGTCCTCCGGTGTAATTTTGCATTTTATTTAAAAGGTGAATTTACTTGCTTTCCAACTTTCTTTTATATCTATTGGGCGGGGGGTTTCAAATGACACACCTGAGCTGAGATACTTTTTATTTCTCAAAAGAAATAGAGGCTTCAATATTAAAGTTTTTGGACATAAAATATATAAATTCCTAATTAATATATATATATATATATTCTATTTTAAGAATATATGTTTTTATACACTCAAAACTATAATAATAGATTTCTCCATTTTTTTGAGAAATAGTCAATAGTCAACTTCACACACATACAAAAGTACCATTTACGCATATACAACACACATATCTTTGCTTCCTAGTTAACCATGGAGGAACAAACGCAAAAGTGAGTAAGGATTCTCTTAATTTCTATCGATTTCTCAAAAGAGATACAGATTGAAGAGTATCTCTACTTCAATAACATATACATTGGTATTAACCTTATCGAGAAATTATAACTACTTACACGAGTTACACCTCTTGTAGAAAGATTGGTCTGAGCAGCAACTAAGTTTGAATCCTATCCCAAAATTTCACGTTCAAGTCTTGAGTGTGGTAAAAACTCTATTAAAAAGGGAAAACCACATATACCGACAAAACCAAATAGACGTGACCAGTTAAGTTTTCCAACTTAGATTAAGCACCAGCAAAGCTAATAGATATTGCACACTAATGATAAAAAAGAAGTTACACCTCTTGTATAAAAAACTATAACTAGTTACACACATACATATATATGACATTGAGATTCACATGAAAAGTAACATAATTATAAATTCATACGTATTATCATTGAAGGTCCCCAATCCCATCATTAATAGTGAGCACCCAATCTTCTTTGTTTTGGTCCTCCTTCTCCAATTCACCTGAATTACGTTACTGTCTTTCACTCACACATTCAGGTCTTGGTTGTTCATCATCTCTGTCGTTGTAGTTTCCTCCACACAACTCACTTAGCTTGCATAATATTGACCTTACTAATCTGCACCCGCCAGATACAAATGCACACACTCCTATCACACAACCTACAGCTGCTGTCTCAACTTCACTTTTCATATTTAAATATTAAATATGAATTTATCCCTGAATGAATGGATTTATGTGACAGCCACCGCCATGTTGATTTGCTGTAGCCTGTAAGGGTCCCACAGACCAGTGAATGCCACTCCTCCCCTCTCTGCCATCCACGATAATACCCTATTCAATTCGTCTATATCTTTACAATAATGCTATTTTGACAAACAATTTTGACAAAAATACTTACAAAGATACGGATCTGGATACATATACAGATACAGATACAGATTTAAACCATGTTTTTATATATTAATAATTAATTACTTTTTATTATTAAAAATTTGAAAACACAAACCTCAAAAACCCTCAGCTATCTCTCTCTCTGCTCTTCTCTCTCAACGCATCTGTCTCTCTGCTCTTCTCTGTTCTCTCTCAACGCTTCCTTCTCGTCTCTCTCAACGCCTTTCCGTTCTCTCTTCACGCCCTTGTATCTCTGGCTTTTCTTCTCTCTTGCGACAACTGCTCAGTTTGTTCTCTCTCAACCATCATCTCAACTCTCAGCTCAACCCTCAGGTCGTCCCTCAGCTTCGTCGCCGGCAACCACCGTTTCTGTCTCTGCGACCAAAACCGTGAGCTGAGCTTCTTCTCCATCTACGACATTTCCGTCAGTTCAGCGTTCCGTGAGGTATTTATTTGATTTTCCTCTTCATTTTCTGCTTGTTAATCCGTTTTTAATTTCGTTTCTGTTAATAGCATCGTTTCGGCCTAAAATGATTGATCTGACCTTATAATTCCATCTCTCTGTAATTAGTGGCTTCCATTTTTTGTGCATGTTAGTTTGACCAGAGGAAGCATTTCAGTTTTCTCCGTGATTTAGTTAGTTTGTTAGATTAATTTGCTTTATTTTTGGCATTTAGCATTTGATAGAATTTATGAATAAAAAATAGTTGTGTGTGTTATTAGCTTTCTGTTTTCTCCGTGTTATTAGAGTAATTTGCTTTATTTTTGGCATTTAGCATTTGATAGAATTTATGAATTTATGATAGCATTTGGTTTGGGTACACAAAATTTAAACCTTCTGGACTTTGCCACTACACCCTGAAAATTTTGTCTCTTTTCTCTTTCAAATTTGGTATTAGCTTTACTTTATTATATATTTGCTGCTGCATAAGTTTGTTATTAGGTTTGGTATATATCTATTAACTTTCTTATTTGTTATTTTGGAGGAGTTTTTGAGGTATATGAATGTTGCTTTTATTTCTATTTTAGGGAAACTTTCCTTATCATTGATTGTGACTTGGAATTTCACAGTAAAAGTATAGTAAGGTTCCATTATGCAAAGGATGAAAGGCAGTGATAAGACAAACGAAGCTGAGGTTAGTTTGTCGTCTTATATTCAATGTTTTTCAATTGTCCATAACTTAGTCATCTATCATAATTTGTTCTATAATCGAGTATAACTCCGTGTTGTTGTTGTTGTTGTTGTTGTTGTTGTCTGTTAATTGATGTGTTTTTCAGATTCGAGTGAGACACAAAATCATATTACAATTGTCCACAGTAATATGACATTAATATTTTTTGTTTTTAAACAGGTTGGTTAAGTGTTCAAAAAAACTGGGTAATTCATTTTCGAGATTGGTTAACATTTCAAGATTCCCAATTGATGGGATAATACTAAACGTCTACCCGGGAATCTGATATATACCAGGGAGTTGAGAATCACAATTTCTGTCCTATGTGAATCCACAGTAATGTGACCAACTATTGTTTTTTGTTTTTTACGGGGGTTGGCTAAGTCCTTAGAAAAACTGGGTAATTCTTTTGTGACTTTGGTTATTATCAATATGACTGAGGCTATAAATACTAGGATATTGAACGTTTTCACTCTTCATTCATGTGGTAGTCATGCCTCTTTCTCAGGTAACACCATACCAAATTGGCACAACGTTGGGAATTGTTTATATTGATGGGGAACATAGACAAATGATTAATGGAGTAAAGTTTGAAAGTCATAAGATGAAGTCCATCAGGATCAAGGATGACATGAGCTTCGAAGAACTGAAAACCATAATTCAAGAAAAGGGTGGACATGACTCAAGGATATTGCGTGAAATCTTCTATCGTTGTCTAGAGCCAGCTTATGGGAGTGTTGAGTATGTAAGCATGTAGATTATAACTGATTTATGCATACAAGTTATGTTGCGTGTTTTCCGGACATTTCGCTCTAAAGGTCCAATAGAGTTGAGTGCTAAATTTGAAAGACGTATTGATATTGAGCGTCGAAATGAGTTATCTCCTACGCCGTTTTGCTCTTCTGTCCTGTCTTATATATACTACAGGTGCGGAATAGTTAATGGAAGGGATGGAGTCAAGTTTGTTGGTTTTGATGCAAACCCACCTGAACCACTTAGGCTTCCAAATGGTATAACTTTGGAGGAGTTGAAGGAAAAGATTCACCATAAGCTGAGGCTCGTGGGGCTCGGTGATCAGAGGATTAGGACCATCACGTACCGTTGTCCTCGAATAGATGGAGAAGGAAGGTGTTTGTGGTCCATGTATGACGTACTGACAACTAGCCAAGTTCGTGGTATGATCTCGCACCACTGCAGACACAGTTATAGTCGTTTCCCAATCGAGTTGTGTGTTCGCACGACACAGGCTCCTTCGGCTGACCCACCAATTGGGAGGTCAGTAGAAGAGATCATGGCATTGTTCCCGCAACGACAGTGAAGCTCATACCGTTAGTTTTCTATGTTGAATTTATTTATTTCATCATTTGTATTTTGTTTAATGATATATGTCTTTTAACGTAGCTTTGTTAAAGTTTATGTATTCATCATGAGCTTCTCAAGAATATTTAAAGTTTAATAGCATTATTAGTGATTACAACAAAAACCCGTGATAAGAAACGGCCTTCGGGACAAGCACATTCATTTATTTTAACATGATAAGAAACGTTAAATTCAGTCTTCAACATTTAATTAATTAATTAAAAACTCGTGTACATTGATTGAAAATAACAGAATACAACAACAAACAAAAGTAAAACATGACAGAAACTATTGAGATGGTGGAGTTAAACGACGAATGATCTCAGCGACAATCCTTGTTGTTTCGACGTATAACTGGAAAGGACTCCGAACTTTAAACATGTCATGGCTGTCCATCTGTTAGCCTGTAATTTCGACAGGCTAAATAAAATTCAGTCAACGAGGTTTGATTTATTTTTAAAGTTTGACCTTCTATTTCAAGAGACAAGTATCAATTTCGACACTGAAATGAATTTAGCTATCAAGTTACATCAAGTAGATTTCGACCTCAGATTTGGCTAAGTCGAAGAAGCTGAAGACAGATTTCGACAAGAAGGAGTTGGAGGCTGATGTCGAAGTAGGATCAAGTAACCGTTACCAAGAGCACGTAGCAGTTACATTTTTTAAACTTTGTACAGTTATTTTCTATTTGTATAAATAGTAGTTTCTCATAGGAAAAACGGGTCACAATCTCTCATACCAAGTTCCCACGCTCAAAGTACCGACACGCACTGAGAAACGAGTACAAGGAACGCATGTATGATCTTGTGCACCACCCCTTTAAATTAATGCAATTTTAATTTTCCTTTTCTTTATGTTTCATGCAAATTTTCTCTTTGTTTTATCCTCCCTCCCTCATTTGGAATAATTCGACGGTTTCGCGGAGAAATCGACGGTGATCTTCTTCTTTTTACTTTTAAACGCGCAATTCTGGAAAAACTTTAAACACAAACGGTCTTAGGATTTACTAGTTGATCCTGCAACCAGAAGCAATTTCAAACTAGCGGTGTTTACCAAAATCCAAGGTAAACAAATTGGCACGCCCGGTGGGTAATATGAAGAGAACTATCATAAGTTCAAAGATGGATGTCGAAATGGTCACTGAAGGCCAAGAAGATGACAAAGTGAAAGTAGTGTACCCAAAAGCTGAAGAGGAATTGGTTGATTTCCTCAATCGTTGCAAGCTAAGCAACTCAGAAGTGATGTTGTGCCCAAGGTGCAGTGCTGTTTTTGACAAGGAGGTTGCTAAAGAATTTGAAGAGTTCAAGCCTCAAATGAAGCGCAAAGGTAAATGGGTGGATAAAATGCCCAAGTTTGATTTTGCTGATAGGAGAATTCCCTACATGGTTACTTCGACCAAAACTCCTGGAAGAGGAAAGCTGAGTACTTATGTTCCTCCTTCTGGTACTTCTGTCGAAAAGTGGATACATTCTGGTGGGAGAAGCAAAACCATATACCACACGAGGGACAATGCTATCCATCGAGTTAGACCACCTAAGCTGGTCGAAGGTAACACAAGTGGTGTTAACCAGAACAAGGCAAGTGAAATCAAGAAGTATGCCTATAGTAACAACTACAAAGGGAAGAATCCTATGACAAGAACTCAATGGCGAAGGTTTCAACGCCAAAAGAAGGCTGATGCTATTGGTGAATAGAAACCAAAATGCTGACGAAGTGGTCAGACAAGTGCAACAAAACAATTTTGGAGCACAAAACAATCTGGCTAATATGGTCGAAACTATTTTAGCCCAGAATGGCCTTAACTTTGGTTTACATAGGCCTAATTTTGTGTCACCCTTGTTAGAATATACCTTACAAACAGAGCTGCCTAGGGGCTGGAAAATTCCCAAGTTCACAAAGTTCGCTGGAGAAACCAGTGAATCTACCGTCGAACACGTGGCTCGTTATTTGACTGAGGCTGGCGATCTAGCACACAATGAGAATTTAAGGATGAAATACTTTCCAAATTCTCTAACTAAGAATGCCTTCACATGGTTCACTACACTGCCTCCAAATTCAATTTTTAATTGGAATCAATTAGAAAAGGCCTTCCATGAGCACTTCTATATGGGCCAATGCAAAATTAGTCTTAAAGAACTAGCTAGCGTTCGACGCAAGGGGGCAGAATCTGTTGATGATTATCTCAATCGATTTAGACTACTCAAAGCAAGGTGTTTTACCCAAGTGCCTGAGCATGAGTTAGTCGAAATGGCTGCTGGTGGTCTAGATTATACTATAAGAAAGAAACTAGACACACTACATTTAAGGGATATGGCACAATTGGCTGATAGAGTTCGACAAGTCGAAAGACTCAAAGCCGAAAAAGCCAGAACTGGTAGATTCCAAAGTAAAAATGAAAAGGTTGCTTATGTCGAAGCTAATGACAGTGACCAAGAATACTATATATCTTATGAAGATGTCGAAGAAGAGGTCAACATTGCAGAACTAAAACCAGGACCTCCTTATACTTGCAAATTGTTAAAACCTTCTAATGGAAAAAATCTTGTGGAACCTAAGAATGATAAATTTGTCGCAAAAACTTACACTTATGATGTATCTAAATGTGACGAAATATTTGATCTGGTTGTGGCTGATGGTCAAATCTTAATGCCTAAAGGCCTAAAGATTCCACCATTAGAACAACGACAGAAAAGAGGCTTTTGTAAGTTTCATGGTTTCTTAGGTCATAACACTTCCCGTTGTGTCATTTTCAGGGATTTGGTTCAAATTGCTATCAACGAAGGAAGACTGAAATTTGGTGACAAATCTAAGCCACCAATGAAGATTGATACTGACCCCTTGCCAACAGCTGATGCATTGCTGGTTGAAGTTGATCTCAATGTGGTTGAGGTCACAGAGGTTATTGCAGAAAATGCCAAAATAGAAGAAGCTGTCGACAAGGTAGGTGTCGAAATGGTTACTGAAGACCAATATGCTGAGAAGATAAAGGTAGTGTATCCAAGGGCTGAAGAGGAATTGATTGACTTCCTCAATCGCTGCAAGATCAATAACACTGAAGTTATGCTTTGCCCAAGGTGCAGTGCTGTCTTCGACAAAGATTCTGCTAAGAGTTTTGAAGGATTTAAGCCTCAACTGAAACGCAAAGGAAAATGGGTTGACAAAAGACCAAAGTTTAGTTACAATAACAGAGGTATCCAATACAACGATACTTCGACTAAGAATCTTCAGAAGGGACACATTAAAACTTATGTTCCTCCAGCAAGATCTGCTGTCGAAAAATGGGTAAATTCCGGTGGAAAAAGTACTGGTTATTACCCAGTATATTATGCTGGAAAGTATGACGAAAAGAAACAGGATATGAAAAAGATAGTTAAAGGGAGCACAAGTGCTACTAACCAAAATAAGGCATAACTGTACAGAGAATTTAAAAAACAGTAACTGCTATGTCGTTTCGACCGTGGTTGCTTGATTCCACTTCGACATCAGCCTTCAAACTTCCTCTTGTCGAAATCTTTGCTTGCAAATTCTTCGACTTCACCAAGTCCAGCGTCGAAATCAGCTTGATATAAATTGATAACTTAACCCATTTGAACGTCGAAATTACTTCTTGTCTCTTGAAATACAAGGTCAAACTAAACCTCGTTGACTGCATTTAATTGAGCCTGTCGAAAATGCAGGCTAACACTATGCAATCACGTGTCCTGCCAAATTAGGACATTATTTGTCATATAGATAGGTCTCCAACTCTCTTGTCGTATCACTTGATTTGCCAAGATAGTTTACCAATCCAGACAAAGAATTACCCATTTTTTATAAGAAAGTAACCAACCCACTTTAGTGCAAATTCTTTGGGGAATATGACTATGCAATCACGTGTCCTGCCAAATTAGGACATTATATGTCATATAGATAGGTCTCCAACTCTCTTGTCCTATCACTTGATTTGCCAAGACAGTTTACCTATCCAGACAAAGAATTACCCAGTTTTTATAAGAAAGTAACCAACCCACTTTAGTCCAAATTCTTTGGGGAATATCACTATGCAATCACGTGTCCTGCCAAATTAGGACATTATATGTCATATAGATAGGTCTCCAACTCTCTTGTCCTATCACTTGATTTGCCAAGACAGTTTACCTATCCAGACAAAGAATTACCCAGTTTTTATAACAAAGTAACCAACCCACTTTAGTCCAAATTCTTTGGGGAATATGACTATGCAATCACCAACCCGATTTAGTATATATAATAAATGTCTTTTGCTATACTTGGTTTCATTTCCATTCAAGGTAAGGGAAATATTTTTTTTAACACTCTAGCAAATTCTTCTTATAGAAACTTGTTGTGTCATTGAAAAAAAATGAATCCAACTACAGACATGGATTACTTTGAATTTTCCTTCTACTCAAATTTAATTGGAACAAGATATAGGCCACACGAAATACTAGAAAATATGGGTAGAGTGTGGGTATTAGAACGAGACAAGTTTCAATATAGTTTGTGCCCCCAAGACCGATACACTGGGAAAAACATGAATGAATATCGTAGAGAGTGGGAATATCGTCTCGATGAGTCTAGAAGGATGAGACAAGAATTAAGGCAATGCAACATTAAGGCACCAAAGCAAAAAGCAGTTGAAGTGGTACTAGACAATGATGAGGCTATGGAGAAGGCAATTAACATGATTCGACACGAAAATAACCAAATGAAAATGCGGATTAATGGCCACCAGCTTGTACACGATGCATGCAGAAGAGATGAATTGGCGCAAACAATTCCACAGGAAATGAATTTGCAGAATTACCCCGAGTATGGTACAGATGGGGACTTATCTGACGAATAGTAACTCTCCATTTATGTTATTATGTTATCATGGTTGTCATGCACTTATTGTAATTCGCTTTCGGGATTGGTTTTCTTTTCAAGATGTCCAATTAACGGAGTAGATTCTATTGGTGTTTATTATAAAATGTTGTTTAATCATATATGTATTTGAACGTAGCTGTGTTAAAGTTTATGTATTCATTATGGATTTCTCATCAATATTTAAAGTCTTATTAATAACATTATCCTTTTTTCTTAAATAATATAACTACAAACAACGAAATGTAAGGACGTGCATAACCAACCATATTTTGTTACCAACATAAGAAAGAGTAGATGAAAATACAAAGAAAGTTTAAACGGCAGTCAGGACAAGCACATTAATTTATTTTACCGACATTACAAGAAACGGTAAACTCACTCTTCATCAGAGTTTGACAAATACTCATCTGCGCATAGTATGTTTTCTTCTTCGGCTTGAGACATACCATGACCATTTGCGTGTAGAAATGTTTTGGCCACTTTGAGCATCCCAAACCGTACTCTCCGTATTGCCATAATGTTATTCTCAATCCTAAGGCGGTTTAAGGCTTTTTGCATTTCAATATATCGAGGTTGTGCATCTTCCCACATTTGAACTGCTTTTAATTCTGGAATAGGTGCCTCCAATTCTCTGAGGTCTGCTTGTAGAGAAATTGACTCTTGAGTACGAATACGCCATTCCTTTTTAATGGCCTTCTTTCGTGCAATTTTACCATCTTGGTACTCTGCACACCATTCTAATTCAAGTAGTAGGTCTTTATATTCTGGCATTGTGTATGTATTTTGATGAATGGCATATGTTCATTCAGTTCTTCTCTTTATATAGGAGTGACCCATAACTCTTTATTCAGTTCTTCTCATTATCCAATACACGTAACCAAGCTTGACATAGAATTACCCAGTTTTTGTAGCAAACTCACCAAGCCACTTTAGTCCAATGGGGTTGGAATATATTACTATGCAATCACGTGTCCTACCACACCATAATATTGTGAACCCTGATATAGCAACAGGATAGATACCCCATCACTCTTGTCCTATCAATTCATTATCCAATACAGGTAACCAAGCTTCACATAGAATTACCCAGTGTTTATCCAACTCCTTCTTGTCGAAATCTTCGCTTGCAACTTCTTCGACTTCACCAAATCCAGCGTCGAAATCAGCTTGATATAAACTGATAACTTAACCCATTTTGAACGTCGAAATTACTTCTTGTCTCTTGAAATACAAGGTCAAACTAAACCTCGTTGACTGCATTTAATTGAGTCTGTCGAAAATGCAGGCTAACAAATTGCCCCCCAAAAATGTCTTTTTCGACTGAGTTTTTAAATGAAGAAGAAAATGACATTTTTGAAATTCCTCTTAACTGCTCTAATGACGTAATCAGGTCGAAAATACCTTGTTCTATCCAGATTTCTCCTTTTTTCGACAACGAGCCAATCGACAGGTAAAAGGAGGTCCTGATTTCAATTCTGCAATATTACCCTCTTCTTCGACATCTTCATAAGAGATGTCGTATTCTTGGTCACTGTCGTTAGCTTTGACATAAACAACCTTTTCTTTCTTACTTTGAACGTCAAAATTACTTCTTGTCTCTTGAAATACAAGGTCAAACTAAACCTCATTGACTGCATTTAATTGAGCCTGTGTTTACCGTGGATTTTGGTAAACAACGCTAGTTTGAAATTGCTTCTGCTTGCAGGATCAACTAGTAAATCCTAAGACCATTTGTGTTTAAAAGTTTTCCAGAATAGTGCGTTTAAAAGTAAAAAGAAGAAGATAACCGTCGATTTCTCCGCGAAACCGTCAAATTACTCCAAATGAGGGAGGATAAAACAAAGAAAAAATCTGCAGGGAACGTAAAGAAAGGAAAATTAAAATTGCATTAATTTAAAGGGTGGTGCACAAGATCATACATGCGTTCCTTGTACTCGTTTCTCAGTGCGTGTCGGTACTTTGAGCGTGGGAACTTGGTATGAAAGATTGTGACCTTTGTTTCTTCTCAGAAACTACTATTTATACAAAGGAAAAGAGGGGGAAAAACTACACTAAGTAACTGCCTAGAAATTTGAAAACTAATAACTGCTACTCCTACTTTCGACAAGAACCGCTTCATCACGCTTCGACCACAAGCGCTTGGATTCTGATCTGCTACTAGTCTTCAACTTCTTGCTCTGTCGAAATATTAGCTTTAGCTCTTCGTTTCTGCCAATTCCAAGGTATTGTCGAATCCTTCCTTTAAACAACTTCCTTCCTGTCGAAATCAACAAAATACCTCCTGAAAGGACAAATCAAACCTCGTTGACTGCATTTAATTAAGCATGTCGAAAAATGCAGGCTAACAGCCTGTCGAAAATGCAGGCTAACACCCAGTTTTTCTAATAAAGTCACCAAGCCGCTTTAGTCCAATGGGACTGGAATATATTACTAAAAATAAAAATATTGGAATGGATTTCATCACCCGTGTCTCTTTATTCACCTATGAATTGTTCGTTCGGATTTGATCATCTGTGTCACTAAAATAATAATAACAAAGAATAACACATAAACGTCATTATGATCATAGAACACTCAAACCACACTTTCACTCATCTTCGAACTCCCACTGTTCAAGAACAGAATCAAAAAAGAAAAAGAGAAATGTGGGAACCAGAAATCACCCCCCTCATTCTCCATCATCATTACCATGATTTCAACTTGAACCAAAATCCCGTACACACATTCTCGAAACAATGAAAACAGATACTTGCTTCCACTGTAAAAAAAATGACACTAGTCTAAATACTGCTTTCATTTATTTTGATGTGAACATATCGATTGATAAACCTGTAATGTAAGTTTTTGGCAAATGTGACAAACCCTTTAAATTAAATAAACTGTGAGGCATATACCCCATATACATAAAGTTTATGGCATTTACACCAATACAAACCAAAAATCCTAATTACATAGATGCCTAGTTACAACAAAAATTGGGTAAAGGGTTTTTTACAACAACGTGTAGCAAAAAATTAACTTTGTGTCGTTGACACAAATTGTGAGACATTTACACGATATACATTAAGTTTAAGGCATTTACACCTATGCAAACCAAAAAAGACATACATCTTTACTTACAACAAAAAGTTATATAAAAAGTTAAGTATGCCCACGCATTCTTCAAGCTAAAATGTCACGGATTTGTAGACAATTGTGACAGTCCAGGGAAGTCTATTTCCACGTTTGACAAAAGTTCCATGAATGAAATTTGACGTCCAACCTATTAAAAACCATTTGTTTAGCAACATCAAAATATAAATATGCAAAGCAACTTGACAGCCATTCAAATCACATGCCTGTGAAGAAGAAAGATGAGAGTTGTCTAATCCCAAATTACAAGGTTTTGCAACAGTTGGACATTGAGAAGCCCAACGGTTGGACATGAATTCTGACCCTCCAGCATCTGTACTGAAATATACACTCCCTGACTGTATAGACGAAATATTAAATAAGTTAAATATATCTAACTTAATTTTTACCCTATTGCCAAATATCTAAATACATTAAATGAAGAAAAACGAACAACTTAAAACAACGTTAGTGGTAATACACACGATCCTGTGATACAAACTTCTTTACGGTCTTTGCATCCAACAACTCCACGACTTATAAAATGGTCAATCCCATTAACTCTACTCATAAATGTACGAAATTATCATATAAAGTTACAATTTCAACTCAACAATTGTGTGAATAAATGTTCCGGGAGTTATCTAACAGATCAAATTAATCCATCTACAAATAGAAATTTATAAACTCTAAATTTTTAATAAAAACTTATAATGGACACGAACCAAAGTAGTCGCATCCGTCACATCTCCACTAGTCATAACTTCTACAGTTGATTCAACAGAAATGTCCCTATGGATTTCATGATCAGCCACTCCAACATTGCAGGCCTACACATTATACAAAAAACATTAACATGTATTTCGTATAGTGTTTCATGGTAAATACATATTTAGTAAGGAAACAACACTGACCTTCGTAATGTTTTTGTCATCAGCTCGCTTGGTTCGCTTCTTCCGTGACTTTTTAACAACTTTGTCAACAATTGATATTTTTCTGTTCGTCGGAGGACGACCTTTACGTTTTACCTTCAATGGACTGTGACATATAGGAGCAGTATTTGGTATTGACTCTTCGTTCAAACTTGTTTTAACATTCTCCATTGAAGGATCCAAGTTTGGCAATTCAGAACTAAATTTATTCAACATTTTATGGAATGCTTCTGTGCCATACTCAGACTCCGCCGCTACTTCAACAACCTGGTAAAAATGCTTCGAGAGTTTTTCAAACCTCTCCATCTGTGGTTTCAATTCCTTAACACTGTAATTTATCTTAACATAAGAATGCTTCCTTTTAACATTTTTCTTCCATCGGGACAAAACATACTTGTCTGAGACGTTTGAAACCCTCTCCTTAGCGCACACACATAGTACATGGCGACACAAAATTCCTCTAAACTCAAACAACGAGCATTGACACTCGAGATCATGGTTGTCCACATTGAACACAACTTTAAAGTACCGTTCTTTTGGTCTATCTCCAACTAACAATTCCTCCAAGACATTATAAGTAGCAATGCAACCCTCCAATGACTCCAACGAGGGGACACAATTCATTTTACCTCTAAATTCAACTTGGACCTCCTTAAATTTACCATGCGTGTAAGCACATTGGAATTGCATTTCAATGGACGAGGTTGACCCACAAGGTATTATTGTATCCATCGATTTAAAATCCGCTTCAAACTCTTTTTCTGCTTTATTTCTGAGAGCATTGGCATATTGTTTAACAAATTGACTAAGACTTGTTGTTGAATTGATATATCCATCAAAGAAAGCGTGTATGCTCTCACTGCGCTGTGTGGTTGACATGCCCGCCCAGAACCTTTTCCTTAACAACGTCGGAACCCATCTTTGTCGCTCCTTATACAACCCACTTAACCAATCATTGTCTTGAAGCTCAAATTTTTCTATGAACGAACACCACTTATCTTCAAAATCAACTACGGTGTAAGTATCATAAACTGCTTCTTTCATGGCTGCCTTTATCTTCTTATATTCACCAAATCCATTGAGTTTTTCCGGTATTTTTTTCATTATATGCCATAAACACCAACTATGGCGAGTAGTAGGGAAGACTATCTCAATGGCCTTTTTCATAGCCTTGCATTGGTCTGTGACAATACCCAAGGGGGCCTTTCCTAGCATGCAACGAAGCCATGCTTGAAAAAACCACACAAATGAGTCTTCGTCTTCACTTGAAACTAGGCCACACCCAAGTAATGTTGATTGGCCATGGTGATTGACACCTACAATCGCAGCAAAAGGCATATCATATTTATTGACTAGAAATGTTGTATCAAATGTTACCACGTCTCCAAAATATTCATAAGCAGCTCTACTTCTTGCATCGGCCCAAAACACATTCTTGACATGAAAATCATCATCCAAATCAAGATCATAGAAGAAATTAGAATTTTGTTCCCTCATTTCATAAAAGTAACTAATCAACGCCTTCCCATCACCTCCTTTTCCAATTGAACGCCTTTCCTTGTTGACATAATTCCTCACGTCCTTTTCACAAAACGCTACATTTTCATGCCCTCCCGCATCTGTAACAATAGATTGGAATGTTTTGTTAATCCTCACTCCCGCTTCATCATTGATTTGGATTGTTCTCTTCACATGCAGATTTAGTTTCTTGTTAGACCTAAACAACCTTGCCTTTGTGGGGCTCATCTCGTGACAATGGACAGCTTCAAAATTTTGGACTTCCCATGACCCATCGGATTGTAACTTCAAAGCTATCCTGGCAGGACAATTGTTAACCTTAGTCGGAAGTGTTTTCAATGAACATGGAATTTTTGACATGTTTGCGCTAGACCCCGCTCTCGAGCATGCAAGTAGTATGTAGTTGACTTTCCGATCATCTCCCTTTGCTGATATTCTAATTTTCCACCCAAAACCTTTTCTTGACGCATACTCACCATAATATGATTTCCCCTCATCTAAGGAAGCAAAACACATCCCGACCGCAGGCTCCCAACGTGCATCATCATCATTTGAATCGTCAACTATTATATCTTCACCATCAGCACTATGACCCTCCACAAATGTTGCTGCACTATCATCCATCTTTTTTCAAAAACCTACGTGTCACATCAACACTCAACAGTTAGAACCAATAATACACAAATTATTTAATAACTCAATCATTACACAAAATATTTACTATTATTTTAGATGTATACGATAATTTCACTACTCATAAAGTGAAAATTTCGGCGGATTTTAGCCCCTCGAAAAATCCGTCGAAAATTTCCGAGGGATTATCCGCCGGAAAAGCACCTAAATCCGCCGGAAATACCAAAGTTAAAAAAAAACGAAATTCGAAAAAATCCGCCGGAAATTTAATTTTTTTTTTTCAAAAAAATGAAAAAAAACACCAGAAATTCAAGAAATTCGCCGGAAACTAAAATTTTTTAAAAAAATAATAAAGAAATCCGCCGGAATACAATAAATACGCCGGAAATTAATTTTTTAAAAAAAAATTAAGAAATCCGCCAGAAATTATTTTTTTTAAAAAAAAATAAAAAATCCGCCAGAAATATTTCAATTTTTTTTTATAAAAACTGGAAATCTACTTAATAAAAAAATATTATTGATTTAATATAATATATTTTTTAAAAAATTATTAATAAAAATATTAAATATACGAATTTATTAATAAATTAAATATTAAATATAATAAATTTAGTAATATATATTTTAAAAAATTAATAATAAAAATATTATTGATTTAATAATTGATAATATATTTTTTTAAAAATTATTAATAAGAATATTAAATATACGAATTTATTAATAAATTAAATATTAAATATACGAATTAAATATAATAACATAATAATATATTTTTTATTAATAAAATTAATTAATAAAAATATTAAATATATTTTGTAATATATTTAATAACATTATTTATTACATTGAATTAAAAATATTATGAAACTTTATTTTGATTGTAAAATAAAAATTAATAATTAAACTAAAATAATAAATTAAAAATACGATTCAAAATCAATACCCGGTCTTAAAACGATATATTATCCAAACAAGTGAAACTAAAAGATCCCAACAAAGTACGCAAATTAATATTCATAACCAATACAAATTAAAACTTAAATATCCAAACAACAAAATAACACAAGTGAAAGCTACTGGGGTGGGGGCTGGGGTGGGAGCTGGTCTGAATCATCGCTATGATTATAATAGCTGCCACCTGTGGCGTCATCAGATGCAAGATAAGCACTAATATGATCGTTATTATTCAAATCGATACCTGAGTTGAATTGCTGCTGGGAGTGCTGAATCTGCTGGGGTGGATACAACTGGTATGGCTGCTGCTGGGGTGGATACTGCTGCGGGTACTGAGGCCATGGCTGAAAGGCACCGCCAAAATGCTGCGGCGGTGGCAGGTAGGATGACATATGTGAAGATGATGGCCTGGACTGCTATTGAGACAGCTGACTCAACAACTGATGATAGCGCTCCTCGTTTAGCCTTGCCTGCTCCGCATTTAACTTTTCCTGCTCCGCCAACCGCCTAGCCTGCTCTGCATTTATCCTAGTCTGCTCCTCCATGCGCGCCTCAGCTAACCTAGTCCGCTCTCGAAGCTCCTGCACTTCCAGTGCACTTTGCTCCTGGCGCTCGGCAAACTCACGGCTCAACTGCTGGGTCAATTCAGTCACAACATTCAAAGTACTAGGAGCATATGAGCGGGCAGTACTCCCAGCTGATCCAGAACTTGACAAACTCGAAATAACACTTGCTCTGAAAGCAGAAGGTCCAATGCCACCAGACCCTACGAGGTGATTACTCTTTCGTGGACCAACTGCTTTCTCCCAGATTTCACGAGCCGCTCTAGCCTCCCCCACAGGATCAACTTCTGTACCGTCACTACTTTGCTGCTGAGTCTCATTGTACTCAGCAATCCCCGCCTCAAAGTTCTCCTGAAAAAATAACAACCAAGAAATGAATAACTATTAATAAAATAATGATAATTTAAAGATAAACATAAATATATATATATATATATATATATATATATATAATTGTAAAATTAGTTTACCTGAATCTCCCTCGCCTGATCAGTAATAAACTCACTAGTGTCCTCCCGTACATGAAGGTAGCAATACAACTCAGGCAAAGTAACTGGCCTTTGATGCATCGCCTCCTATAGATAATGTTATTAATTAATATTACACATGAAAATTAATGACTTTTTAAATAATATTTAATTAATTGAGTAAGAAATTTACCAAAGGCCTATGATGGGTTGCAGCATTAACACTTCCACCTGTGTATGTGCAGCGACCTTTATCAGAAGCCCTGCTTTTTTGGCTTTTTCACAATATTCTTTAAATTTTGGTGTCGCTCAATACTCTTGCAGCTGATCCCATGCTGAATCTGGCATATAAGACAGCTTGTCATTATTTAATCGTGCCGTCCTTAATAATTCAGAATAGCGATGAGAACACCGCTTATGGAACACTTTCTCCATTTCTTCCTGCTCCTCCGGCAACCATGTGCATTTTTCCTATTTTAAAAATATACAATTATGTTTGTTATTATTATATATAAACAAATAAATAATAAAATAATTAAAAATGGTTTTGGTAGAATTAAAACTTACTAAAAATGAATTTAACATCGACGCAATTGCCTGTTCATCTTTCCTCATAGCTGTCCAATTCTTCCATCCTTTATTAAAATTCTCCCTAATTGTTTGTGCGACTGCAGTTGCACTTTTCTTTGAAGGAAGAAACCTGTACAATATTAAAAGAGATGAATTTTGTTACACCAAAGTTAAATATAATTAAAAGACAAAGAGAATAATAAATGTTATACTTACGAGTCACCAACGGCCTCCAAAATGATACGGCCATCAGGCGTATACCTCACCACCTCCTTGTCAATGCTATATGTGCGTATCCCATCAGCATCAACACGTATTGGGGCTATGCCCTCGGTACCCTCAGGAATCACTGGCTGTGCACTAGTAGAAGCTCCATCTGTCTGAGGTCGAGGCACATATCTGCCACTAGGAACAACAACACGAGCGGGTTGCTGACGACACCCAAGGCGAGTAGAAGTCTTCCTCCTACGACTGCTGCCAACATCCTCCGCAGGTGGAGGAACATACGTGTCATCATGATCAGACCCGGATCCTGAGTCAGCCATATGACTGTATATATCTATAGACATATATATATATATATATAGATTTAAATATTAAAAAAGGAGACTTAATTAATTTAAACACCAAAAGATAAAATGTACTAATTAATTATTATTAAATAAACATAAAATTAATATTGATATCCATAAAATTAAATACAACAAACATGCATAAATTAATTACTAGCTAATTGGAATCATATTCATTCTCAAAATCAATGTCATCAGAGGAGTCATGAATTCTTGATGGACCAACGTGCTCTGCTGCATCTTCATTAGCATCTTCTTCATCATCAACTTCGTCGCCGGTTTTTGGCTCATCACATAAACGAGTGATGGTGTAACACCCTCAACTAATTATGTGTTTTCAACTTCGCCGCCAAGGTTTTGAAAATACAGTTAGGATAATTTATTTAACATCCGGCGCGATGTTAATTCCGCAAAAACGCTAACTATCGTTTAACCATATTATTATATTATTATAGTTGTAAAAATATCTAGATAGTTACCCTCCTTTGAAGTTATCTAATCCGATCAAAAAAAAATCTAACTATACCTTTTTAAACTCTCACTCTATGGAGCTTTCCTCACCACTGAATCCCATTTTACTTCTTTCAATTACTTGGCTAGTAATTATTCTCTCATTATCTTAAGTTTTGAAAGAAAAAGCAAAAACAAAGTGGTCCACGTGTTTCTAGAGAGAGACTCTCAGCCTTGTCTCTAACATCGTGCCATCATCCTCCACCCGAATCTAGGGTTCGTGGTGGCGCTCTCCCCAGCTTGCTGGTTTTCTCTCCCCTTCGTGGTGGCTTTCTCTCCCCTTATTGGTGGTTCTTCTCCCTTTAGTTTGGGTCCTTCTCCATCTAGGTGGTTGGTTTGTGCGGTTTGGTTCTCAGGTTAGCTTATCATCTCTCTGTTTTCGGCTTTCATGGAGAAATTGAAAGATGTAAGCTTCCCCGAGGAAGAGGGTTTGGTGATTGTTGCTGATGGTGACGAAGATGTTGGGGAAGAGTCATTCAAACGGTCACTTGCGGGTAAGTTATGGACCGATTCACCTTTCAATATTAGGGCTTTTAAACAAACAATCGTGGAAGCTTGGAAGCTCAAACGGCCTGTGGAAGTTCAACAGCTTGCAAAGAACTTGTTTCTGTTCATCTTTACCACAAAGCGTGACCTAGATAACGTCATTAGCTCAGGGCCTTGGAGCTTCGATAGGAACATTCTAGTGTTGAAGCGGATCTCTGGGAGTGAACAACCTTCTGAAATGGCTCTTGATACTACTTCTTTGTGGGCTAGAGTTTATGATTTGCCTCTGCATCTCCGCTCGGTGGCTATGGCGGCGAGATTGGGTAATATGATGGGGGTTTTTGAGGAGGCAGATACAAGAGAAACAAACCGGTTGGGCAAATTCATGAGATTGAAAGTTCAAATTGATCTAAAGAAGCCGGTGAAGAGGGGCACAACTATCAGATTTCAAGGAAAAGACCTCAAGGTTTTTTTCAGGTATGAAAGATTACCCTCTTTCTGTTTCATATGTGGCAAATTAGGACATCAGATTAAGGAGTGTGATGAGAATGATAATGCTGATGGTGATGATTATGAGGAATTGGATGATAAGGACCTTCCTTTTGGTCCTTGGCTTAGGGCATCCCCATTGCCTAAAATGAATTTTGATAGTAGAAGGGAAAGTCATAGCACTTGCAGTAGGAATATTTTTGGAACTTTTGGCAGCAGTAGCAAAGCAGAGGCTAGTGGAAAATCTGGTACTAATGATGTGGAGGTGATCCAACCACCAATTATTGAACAAAACAATCCTCTTGTGACATCTCCTCCTATGGGGATAGACAAAGGACAGGCTTCAATTGCTATTGCTACTCCAACAGTAAATGTTTTTGTTGAACCTAATGCTGCAATTGAAGAGGTAGCAGAGTCTCTTGGTTCAATTGGGATACTGTATGCACTCCGAAAAATCCGGTTTGGATCCTTCTTCGTACAACGGGAAAAACAATGAAGCCGCCACCAATATTTTAATTTAGGAAAAAAACATTGGAAAAATCCTTTTAGGCGATTGGCCTTTTGAAAACGAGAGATATAGGTTCGGGGGTCGGTTATGTGTGGGGAAGGTATTAGCACCCCACACATCCTTTCTACCGAAAGGGAACCTTTAATTTAGTGTGTGGTTTTTGACTGTTGATTTGAAACACTTTGTTCTACTTCTTTTCTTCTTTTTTTTTATTTAAGAAAATGTTTTTGAAAACTGGGGAAAGAAGAATCTTTTTGTTATTATTTTTTTAAAAGGGTGCTTGACGGGAGGTGAACCCGCTCCTACGTATCCTCCGGTGCGATGAGGAATTCAAAGCTACGTAGTTCTAGTCTTGTTTTGAAAAGGCTCCTTTGTTTTTAGCTTTTTAGTTTTTAGTTGTTTTTTGAAATAAGACTCGAGTGTTCACTAATACCAAGCAAGCAATGGCTTCGAGTGGTTTTCATTACTAACTCGAAAAAAAATGAGTTGAAACCGATAATCAAACAAGCAATGGCTTCGAGTGATTATAAGTAACAACGTTTTTATTTTATCTTTTTGCAAATGAGGCGAGCATCGGTGATAATCATCTAGAAAAGGCTTAGGACAATTACCACTAATGACTCGTGTTGTTTTTGGAATTGAATTGGGTTCGCATGTATTTAAGGTTTCGGAGCTTTCATGATAATCAAACAAGCAAAGGCTTCGAGTGACTACCACTAATAACTCCTCATTAGTGATCAAACAAGCAAAGGCTTCGAGTGGCCACTAATGATTTTGTTTATGAAAAACTTAGGGTTTAAGCCTGGAAAAGAAATTGGTCTTAATTTGTTACAGACATCGTTTAGAATAGAAGTTTGAAAGCAATTTGATTTTTGGAAAAGAGTTTTCGAAAACTAGTAGAACATTTTCAATCAAGTTCCAAGTCAATAACCAAAATGCAAATTGCTAAACTACAATTCATGCAATGATCTAAACTAGTAACCATTTTCATGTCAAGTTGTTTAGAAAAGAAAACAATGAATGCAAGAAAGTTCATAGATGCAAGCATAGCACATTCATTGAGATCATGTTATCAAGCAAGCAACAACATAGACACAATTTGCAACTTACCCTTTCATGTTGAAAACATCTCATTACAACATTTGAATACACAATGCATGAATAGGCAAAGATGAAACTAGACTACACATATCATGTCACAATACATAGATAGGCAAAGAATGAACCCAAGTTGAACATTTTGGCAAAAATGCATGAATAGGCAAGAGAATGAACCTAGATTGCACATCTTATTGAAGATGCTAGGCAAGATGAACCTAAATTGAACATTTTTGCAAAATGCATGGATAGGCAAGTGAATGAACCTAAATTGAACATCTTATTGAAGATGCATGAATAGGCAAGAAATGAACCTAACTAGGCATTTATGACACAACATGTGAGTAGGCAAGGAAGTTACAAAGCACAAGTGAATTCAAACATTTAATGAATCACTTGCAAAACCCTAGGGATTTCACATCAACATTTGACATAAGCAACAATGTGGTATCATTTTGATGGCATCAACATTTAGCATATCAACCACATGAAAGGAATAAGTTGGAAAGGGCATTTGCCTCAAGTAAGATCATTAGCAAGCCATGAAAAATCAATTTGACATTTTATTTAGTAAGCATATGCAATTAAGGTGTTGAATCCCTTTAGGTAATCTTTAACACTTGGGATATGCACAAGTGCATAAGTGTCAAATCCTCTTACCAAATCATCAACACAAACATGATTTTCAAAGCAAGCAACAAAAACAAGCACAAACCCTAATTATCTCATGAAATGCGACACCAACATAGAGCTAAAACCTCATTTTATTCTTTGGAAGCAACAAAATCATGCAAGCAAATGACATAGATCAAACTTTTTGGCAAGGATTCACATGATTAAGCAAAGGAATGCACTAAAATCACACAAATTCTAATTTTTCTACAAGATGCGAAATGAAACATAAGCCCAAATCACAATTTGATTCATGAAAATGCAAGCACAAAATGAAAATAGCACAAACACACAATTTATTCCAAGAGAGAGATGCATTTCAAGCATCCAAACCTCCCAAAGTGTTTGTCAAAATGCTTGAAACACATCTCTCATTCAACAACAACAATTATATCAACATTTCAACATAAAATAGAGCACTAAAATGCAAAGAAATGCTTGATATGCCAAAATAGATTGATGATCTACATTTTTGATGCTAAAATTTTGATGATGCTAAGATTGAGAGTATACCTCAACTCCAAGCTAGAATAGCGAAAGAAATAAGGTGAATGAACACTAAACCACTTGAATCAACCCTCTAATCTTCAATCTTGAGCTTGATTCTTGAGATTTGAAGATGGATCTTTGAAGAGAATGCAAGGATGATGAAGGATTTAGCACTAGAATGTTGATTTGAAGTGAAAAAGTGAAGAAATGAGGTGAGGGAATGAAGAGGGGTATTCGGCCAAGAAGGGAGAAGAGGAGAGGCTAGGTTTTTGAGTGTGAATTGTGAGCCAAAACCATGTGAGGGGTGAGGATATGAGGGTATATATAATGTGCAATTAGGTTTAGGGGCATTTAGGTCATTGTGTACCTCATCTCATTCTAGGATTGCATTTTAATTTTGAATCAAGGGTGAGGATTGAAACACACTTTGATGAGGGGCAAAAAAAATGCAAAATGACAGGGAAATGAAGGGGGGGAATTTGGCCAAGAAGGGAGAGTGGTGCCCAAGTTTTGCAAGTTGGCAATTGTACTATTGTACTATCCGTGAACCTTCCAATTATCCTCTCAATTTTGATTATTCCTTTTAAGATAATTATACATAAATCTAACCATTTTGAGCCATATACAAGGTATCTTGAAGAATATGCCATTTTTGAAAATGAGAGATGACCAAAATTGCCAACAAAAATCCTATCATATAATTTTTGGGAATATTCCTTGTACTATTTTTTGAAATGCTTTCTTGAATTAATTTGAACTTGATTTTTTTACTACACATATAAAATATGCGCATAATTTGAAAAATGATTTTCTTTATTTATTTTTTTGTTCAAAATAATACAATTTGATTAAATAAATTCCCAAAAATTAATTAATTGGATTTTCAGCTAGCAAAAATTTATTAAATTGAAATTGACCAAACAATGCCCCTTTTAAATGCCCCAAAATTCCTTAATTTCTCAAAAATGATTTTGAAAACCTTAGAATGCTTGGGTAAATACCCTAAACCCTTTCTTAAATAATGCATCACTTTTAAATGCCCCTCTTTATTTGGATTTTACCAAGAAATATGAATTTGCCGAGACATATTTCGAAGATAAAATAAAAATAAAGAATTCAGAAATTATACCAATTTTGTCTACTTGGAGAAACCTGAATTTTCTTCTTCTTTTTCTTCTTTTTTTTTTCTTCTTGTTTTTTGAAAAATGAACGCTTGGCGCGCTGATGAGAAAACAGTAAATGAAATGATAAACGACTTGCGCGCTAACTGCGAAAAGCAAGGAAAACGCTAAATGAAGAAAGCGATAAAGAAAGCGGTAAAATGCAAGGTTGCCTAAAACCTTTAAACGAACCCTTGGCGAGTCCGCGTTTGCACGTGGCTTTGAGGAGCACGCATCCTGAGAATGGCTTTTCGAGCGACCGGGGGGATCGTTATCAGCTCCGGAACTGATATACTGATCAATGCACGGCGTCCACTGTATCTTAGGCGGATACAACTATTCCGTTGAACCTCACATGGGGCTGCGGTCCATCGTGTTGCTCGTACACGACGTGAGACCATGAACAGAAGGGAGCGATGAACTCTGACAAGAGCGATTTGAACTCCAAACTGCAATGCACGCTTGAGCGCTGAACTGAAAAGCATTTGAACTCCGAATTGAGGGAGCGTTTTCTGGGAACTGAGTGCGGGGATTAACACCGAAGTATTTATCCGTCTTTGTACCTGCAAGTGAGATGAACAAATGCATGCAATGCAAATGCCATGATTGCTGTTTTGATGGAATGAATGTAATGCATGAATTTCTCTTTTTGTTTATGTTTGATGAATGCAATGTAATGCATGATTTTCTTTTTTCTTATTGCTCTTTTGCTCTTTCTTTTTTTTTTTAGCTTTTCTTCTCTTCTTTTCTTTTGCTAGTTGTTGCTCTTTTGCTCTTTTTGGCTTTTTCTTTTGCTGGCTCGACCAAATCGTTGGACTTACGTTACGAGGCACAATGATCGTCCATGATGACAGTGCGAGAGCCACGCTCCAGCCTTTTTGAGATTTGTTTTGATGCAATCAGTGCTTTTTGTTTAGTTCCTGTGAATTTTACCTGACTGAAAGATCATCTCTTTTCTTTGTAATTTTCAAAAATTTCGCAATGATTTTAATGCTCTGATTTATGCACATTTTCATAATCATTTATCATCTACCATAAAACATCATTTTAAAGCAGAAATGAAAAGAAAGCAAATGGTAAAACAACAAACAGATGGAGTGAAAAACTTGGACTTTTATTCATATGGAAACCGAACGTGCAGAAGGTCACGCCGACTGAAAAGAGTACATTGGAATTTTTTGAAACTAAAAAAAAACAAGAAAAATGGACGCAACAGATCTTAGGAGCGCTTTTCATCTTTGAAGTGTGCCAATCACCCATACTTGCAGCCTTGATCACCCTTTTATCCAAACCTTTGGAGGTGCTGCTTGCCTCTTTTTCTTTTAAGCCCAACTTTTCTGACCCTAATTTTTGCCTGGACCGCTCTTTGCGAGTTTTCAGTCCACCGGGTCACTCTTTTTTTGCCTAGGCCGCCCTTTCGGGTTTTCAACCTAGCGAGCTAATTCTTGCTTGGCTCATCTTTCTCTTTTTCTTTTCATTTTTCTCAGGCGTAGTATTTCTTGACTGAATCTGAATTGACTGGGTTTCTGAGTTCTTCACCATCCATGCTGGTGAGTATCAATGCTCCTCCAGAGAAGGCTTTCTTTACCACATAGGGTCCATCATAGCTAGGAGCCCATTTCCCACGAGGGTCACTCTGAATAGGCAGGATCTTTTTGAGCACGAGGTCTCCTTCTTTGAATTCTCGAGGACGCACTTTCTTGTCGAAGGCTGTTTTCATCCTTTGTTGATAAAGTTGTCCATGACACAGGGCAGCAATTCTTTTCTCCTCAATGAGGTTCAATTGGTCCAGATGAGCTTGAACCCATTCAGCTTCTTCCAACTTGGTTTCCATCAGCACCCGTAGGGAGGGTATCTCAACTTCGATAGGGAGGACTGCTTCCGACCCATAAACCAAAGAGAAGGGGGTTGCCCCGGTTGAAGTGCGCACTGAGGTACGATACCCGTGCACAGCGAAAGGAAGCATCTCATGCCAATCTTTATAGGTTACTACCATCTTTTGCACGATCCTCTTGATGTTCTTATTGGCTGCTTCGACTGCCCCATTCATTTTGGGACGGTATGGAGAAGAATTATGATGTTGGATTTTGAAGTCTTTGCACAGCTCTTTCATCATCTTGCTGTTCAGGTTGCTACCATTGTCTGTGATGATCTTGTCTGGAAGGCCATAGCGACAAACCAGATCTCTTTTTACGAACTTAGCAACCACAGAGCTGGTTATGCTGGAGTACGAGGCGGCTTCAACCCATTTGGTGAAGTAGTCAATGGCGACTAGAATGAAGCGATGCCCGTTTGACGCTTTAGGCTCAATAGGACCAATGACATCCATTCCCCACATTGAGAACGGCCAAGATGCAGTCAGAACATTTAAGGAAGCAGGTGGCACATGGATATGATCGGCATAGATCTGGCACTTGTGGCACTTTCTCACAAAGCTGTAACAGTCGGATTCCATTTGCAACCAATAGTAGCCGGCCCTCAATATCTTTCTTGCCATGGTATGTCCGCTGGAATGAACCCCAAACGAGCCTTCATGGACATCTCTCATAATTCTTTCTGCTTCCTCCTTTGTCACACATCTGAGGAGTACCTTATCATGATTCTTTTTATAGAGCACCTCGCCGCTCAAGAAGAAATTCATCGACAACCTTCATGGATACTCTCTGTTCAAGATGTACTGCTTGATGTCATGATACCAGGGTTTACTATCAGATTCTTCTTCAATTGCTGCGCAGTAGTGATGGGCTGGCAGATCCCGATGCTGAATTCTGATGTGAGTCAAGTTTTTGTCGCAGTTGATGTTGAACATTGAAGACAAAGTGGCCAGTGCACCAGCCAACTGATTCTCATTGCGAGGAAGATGCTGAAATGTGATTTCCTCAAAAGGCTCAACCAACTCTCGGATGTAGTCTCGGTAAGGAATCAACTTGGGATCTCTGGTCTCCCAATCGCCGTTTACCTGGTGAATGACTAGAGCTGAATATCCATACACATCTAGTCTCTTAACTTTCCAATCTAGGGCTGCCTGAATGCCAAGAATACATGCCTCATATTCTGCAATATTGTTTGTGACATAGAAACTCAGTCTGGTAGTGAATGGGATGAAGCGACTATCAAGGGAAATCAGTACTGCCTCAGCTCCGTGCCCATATATGTTGGAGGCACCATCAAATATCACTCTCCATCTTTCATCTCCCGGGGATTTCCCTTCTTCAAATAGGGCCATGATATCCTCGTCTGGAAAGTCATACTGCATCGACTGATAGTCTTCGATAGGCTGATGTGCTAGGTACTCGGCCAGCGCACTACCCTTGATGGCTTTCTGAGTGACGTACAGGAGGTCATATTCTGACAACTGCATTTGCCAGCGGGCAATTCTCCCTGTAAGTGCGGGCTTCTCGAAGATGTACTTGATAGGATCCATTTTAGATACCAACCAAGTAGTGTGACTTAGCATGTACTGCCTCAAACGGTGAGCAGCCCAAGCTAATGCACAACAAGTCTTTTCTAGCAACGAGTACCTTGTTTCACAGTCAGTAAACTTCTTGCTCAGATAGTAGATGGCATGCTCTTTCTTCCCGGATTCATCATGTTGTCCCAACACACAGCCCATTGAGTTGTCTAGCACAGTTAGGTACAGGATGAGAGGTCTGCCGGGTACAGGAGGCATCAAGATAGGTGGATTCTGAAGATATTTCTTGACCTTTTCGAAAGCTTCTTGGCAATCGTCATTCCATTTAGTCTCTTGATTCTTGCATAACAGCTTGAAGATTGGTTCACATGTGGCGGTTAACTGGAATATGAACCTAGAGATGTAGTTCAGTCTTCCAAGAAAACCACGGATCTCCTTCTCTGTTTTAGGCACCGGCATTTCAAGAATTACCCGCACCTTGTCTGGGTCAACTTCTATCCCCCTTTGGCTGACAATGGATCCCAGCAACTTCCCTGATCGCACACCGAATGTACACTTGGCCGGATTTAATCTGAGCTTGAACTTTCTCAACCGTTCAAAGAGCTTTTGCAAATTGACAATGTGTTCCTCATCGGTTTTAGACTGCAATCATATCGTCCACGTAGACTTCGATCTCCTTGTGCATCATGTCGTGAAACAATGTGACCATAGCCCCATAGCCCTTTGATAGGTAGCACCGGCGTTCTTCAACCCGAATGGCATGACTCTGTAACAGAACGTTCCCCAAAGAGTTGTAAAAGTTGTCTTCTCTATATCTTCAGGAGCCATTTTAATCTGATTGTACCCTGAATACCCATCCATGAAGGAGAACAGTGAATGCTGCGCTGTACTATCCACTAAGACATCAATATGAGGCAGGGGGAAATCGTCTTTGGGACTGCCCCATTCAGATCTCGGTAATCAACACACATTCTGACTTTCCCGTCCTTTTTCGGAACCGGCACAATATTAGCAACCCATTGCGGATATTTTGCTACCGCTAGGAAACCAGCATCAAACTGCTTTTTCACCTCATCTCTGATCTTTAAGGACATTTCTGGTTTCATCCTTCTCAGTTTCTGCTTCACTGGAGGACACTCAGGCTTGACTGGAAGCTTGTGCACCACTATATCAGTATCTAACCCTGGCATATCCTGGTAAGTCCATGCGAAGACATCATCATAATCATGCAGGAGTTGAATTAGCCTCTTACGCTCACTTTCATTCATCGAAGTGCCAACCTTGACTTCTTTCTTACTGTCCTCTGTGCCCAGATTGATTGTCTCAACAGATTCCTCATGCGGCTGAATAACCTTTTCCTCTTGCCCAACCATTCTCATCAACTCTGGAGGGGTTTCCCAGTCATCCTCAACATCCTCCTCGGCTTGGTTAACGGGGTAATCAAAGTTAACATATGAATCATTGGCATCATTATTTTCAAAGATGTTCATTTTAGATCTGCATTTGCGGGAATGGAAACAGAATGAACAAGCAAAATAGAAACACAAGATGAAGACACACAATGATGGTATGAAAAACGATTTTATTCATTTGAGAATTCAAAACAACATTTTATTGATTGATGATATCCGAAGGAAAAACATGCATGCCCTTATGAAATGTCCTGAGGCCTTGGGCAGAGCCAAAGGATTCGCATTACAAAATCATTACTTTGAAATGAAAGCAACAGGGAAATCGATGATCTTCCAATTGCCGAGCTCTTCATTTGCAGCACTGCGACGCACCAGGTCCACACTCTTGTCTTCCACAGCTGATTCTTCCCCAATGACAGCCACCTGATTGGGGTCCAGCATGCCCGCGCTCCTGAAGCTTTGCTTGAGATCACAGATGGGAACCCTCTTCAAGCTTCGTTCTCGCCCCTGAAGCTTAGCTAGTCTTCTTTCTCGCTTCTCCTCAGCCATTCTCTTCTTATCAGCTTGAGTGGGCCAATATCCTAACCCACATCTATCCTTGTACTCTTGCAACTGGACAGGTGCTAGAATTCCTTGCTCGGACCTTCCTAAACCCTTTCCGATCTGGTAACCATTTCTCAGCATGACCTTGGCGACCATGATATCAGCATTGGACATTCTTGGTGCAGGCAGTGGGGCTTCCTCTCCTACGAAAGCGGCATTTGCAATTTCCAATGACTGAAAAGCTGTTTCAAGGGATTCCTCTGCAGCCTCGATGTATTGAGAGGGATGGGGCTTGTTAATCATAAACTCTTCTTCTCCAAAGACGACTATCAGTTTGTCGTCGACTACAAACTTAAGCCTCTGATGGAGAGATGAAGGAACAGCTCCTGCAGCATGAATCCAAGGTCTTCCCAGGAGACAGCTGTAGGATGATGCGATGTCCGTGATTTGAAAGTTCACATAAAACACCTCAGGCCCTATCTGCACTGGAAACTCTATTTCCCCGATAACCTCTTTCTTGGATCCGTCGAATGCTCTGACTAGCGTTGAGCTAGGTTTCATATATGAACAGTCTACGTCTAGCCTGTTCATTGTAGATTTGGGCATGACATTCAAAGAGGATCCATTGTCTATGAGGACCCGAGAAAGTGTATATTCACCACATCTGACTGAAATGTGCAATGCTTGATTATGTCCCTTTCCTTCAGGGGTGAGCTCGTCATCAGTAAAGGTAATATAGTTGGAAGCAACGATGTTCCCTACGATGCCGTCAAGCTGGTTAACAGTGATGTCTTGGGCTACATGGGCTTCATTCAGCACTTTCACTAGGGCAGCACGGTGGGCCTCTGAACTGAGCAGCAAGGACATGATAGAGATCTTTGCAGGAGTGTGGTGCAGCTGGTCCACCACTTTGTAATCGCTTTGCCGCATGATTCTCAGAAATTCGGAAGCTTCTTGCTCTGACACCCTTCTACTTTCCACGGGCTCTTACTCTTTACCCTTACCCTTTCGAATTCTTTCCTCATCCTCTTTTGATGGACCCACTTTAAGGGCTTCAGGGACATAGACACGTCCGCTTCTAGTGACTCCGCTGCTTCCCGCAATGTTTGTGACATCGGGAACAGCTTGAGGATTCTGAGTTTGAACTAGCACGCCATAACTCCACGGAACAGCACTATCCTTTTGATAAGGAGCTGGGACAGGAATCACAATTGTCTTAGGTTTCTCCATGCTCGGCTTTTGACTATACGGGACCTCAATAGGCTTCTAGACACTTCTGTTCTTATCAGACTGGAAAGTCAACACATCTTCCTCTTTTTCTTGCACACCTATTTGGATTATATGACGATCCAACAGGTCTTGCAAAACTATCTTGAAGGCCTCACATGCCCCAGCACAATTATCATCAGCACAGACTTCTTTCTGAGTACAGCCTTTCTTGATGACCCCAAACTTGCACAGCTCTGCATGAATGACCTTCAGTGGTGTCTGAATACACTCCACAGTTCTGATTAAGGGTTGGCCTCCCGTGTCAAGGATGGCGTTGGTTGCAGGTTCTTCATGACCAGGCAGCGGGTTAGTTGTAATGCTTGGGTTTTCTTGTTTGAAGGTTATCCCTTTGGTGTCAATCAGATCTTGCACTACAAGTTTGAAGGCCTTGCAGTCTTCCACAGCATGTCCGACTGCCCCTTCATGAAATCTGCAGGTAACGTTGGGATTGTATCCTCGGAAATAAGGTGGTTGGACTGGTTTCATGGGTCTGGTGTTGATGAGCTCGTTGGTGACAAGGTAGTTAAAGAGGTCGGTGTATGACATAGGAATGGGATCAAAGGTGGTCCGTTTCTTGTCTTGATAATTTCTATGGTGATTACTTTGTGGTGAGCGGGTTGGTTGTGTTTGAGTGGGGACAGGGATATCTTGTGGTTGATAAGGTGGGCTTATGGTAATGGTGTTGGTCTCTCCTTCCTTCTTCTTTGGAAATCCGGAAAATGGCTTTTTATGGGTGCTTGTACCTGCGGAACCATGGGCAATCTTGCCGCTCCTCAGCCCATTTTCTAATCTCTCGCCGATGATTACCATATCTGAAAAGTTGGAGGACACACTGCTGATCAACCGATCATAGTATAATGGAGGCAAAGTTTCCATAAACATGAAGACTAATTCCTTTTCTAACAGAGGTGGTGACACTTGTGCAGCTAGAGCCCTCCACCGTTGGGCATACTCTTTAAATGACTCGTTGTCCCTCTTTGCGATGCTCTGTAACTGTGTTCTATCCGGCGCCATATCTGTGTTGTACTGGTACTGTCTGAGGAAGGCATCAGCCAAGTCTTTCCAACAACGAATCTGGGACGGTTCTAGCTGCATGTACCAGTTGAGAGATGCCCCAGCAAGGCTCTCTTGGAAGCAGTGAATTAACAGCTTGTCGTCATGAGAATGCGTAGACATTTTTCTACAGTACATGGTCAGATGGCTCTTAGGGCAAGTTACACCTCGGTACTTATCGAAATCAGGCACTTTGAACTTAGGAGGTAAAACCACATCGGGAATGAGACATAAATCGCGAGCCTCTCTCGATCTAGAGCCTGATCCTTCAATCATTTTTAAGCGCTCTTCTAACACCTGAAACTTTTCTCTAGTTTGTTGGTGCTCAATATAATAGCCTTGGGGGAAACTGTTCATTCCAAGGTGGGGACGGAACATTGGAGCCATGGTTGAGACTGCATGCGGAGCATGAGGATAAGCAGAGTTCCCAAGAATGAGGCTTTGGGCCTGAGGATTTGCAGCTGGCTGGGGAGTAAAGCCTTGTGGAGTCACCTGAGGTATGACAATGGGATGTGGAGACTGAACCCGAGGTTCGCCCATTGCTCCCTCTGATCCTGCAGATGCAGGTTGTCCATTCTCGACATTCACCAAAGGACCAGTTCCTTGGTTAACTTCTGGGTTTGAAGGAGGAGTGTAGCCTAGAGGCAGTCCAAAAGGAGGCCATTGAGCAGCTTGGTAGTCATTTCCATTCTTCAGGGACAGCAGGACCCTCATCATCTCTGACATCTGTGCCTTCATAGCATTCATCTCATTTCTGATTTCTTGGTCACCTTGACTGGAACTATCCGGAGTTGGGTTACCCTGATTCTGCACTACTGGACCTGGGCCTGTCTCATTTCTGATCTCTGAGCTCAGATTTGCCTGATTCGGATTCTCCGCACTTGGATGGGACTGATCAAGATCGTTCAGAATCGTTGCCATGCCTCTTGCTTGAGAACGTGTCCAATAACGATGTTGGCGAACCAGCTTGCCTTACTTTCTGTTGATGGAACACTTATATGAGCTCGTGAATGAATTAATGAATGAATGCAATGCAGATGCATATGATTTTATGTTGCTTGATGCCAGGAATCGCGACATAGTTCGTCTTGTCATAAGCACATAATCGTTTTTTCTCTCTCTCTTTTTTAATTAATTTTGGAAATGCAATGAGAGGGGAATCGAAATAGCAAGTCAGCACACTTCATACATCGGGAATTCAAACAAAAGCCTTAACAACTTCCTTAAAGGGAAGGATAGTACAATATTCATATGGAGTACAATACTCGAAAGCAAATAAAAGAGTACAATATTCAGGAATACAATACTCAAATGGAAAGTAAATACTCAAAATGAAAGGTACAAATAAACAGCTCAAATACAAAGAGCTTTGAAATCTCCGACCCTCTTCCTTTTCTTGCTGACGTTCGCATCTTGGGATCGCTCTCGGAACTCCGTGATTAAAGCCCTGCAGAACTTCACAAACTGGTAAACCTCGGGTGGGGTATTGAGGAAGTGCATCTCGGCCTCGGCTATTTTCAAATTCTTGGGGACTCCCGCAATGGCTTGGCTAGCTAGCTCTGCCAGCTTTGAAAATTTGTTCTTCCAAAGCTGAATCTCCTCTCTTAGCTCCTTGATGATTTCTTGATCCTCTATTTTGCCAACCAATGCCATGAAGCGTTTCTCCCAGTACCGGCTTTCTGCTTGCACTTGCCTATAAGCCCCTTCTAGACACCTGAGATTCCTCCTCAGTTCCTCAGATCTTCCTTGTTCGAACCTCAGAGCTTGCTGATACTCCTTAAGGATATCTTCAATAGAACTCCTCTCTCGCTCAAGGTTCCTTAGCTGATCTTTCAATTCTACTACCAAGCGGGATTCTTGTCTTGACTTAGTTGCTATACTCTTCCACTCTTCGGCTTCCTCAAGTGCTTTTCTTGTTTTCTGCTTGCACCATTGGAGTTCCTCTCTACCTCCCCTCAGAAATTTCTGAGCCCCTAGCTTGCTTTTCTCTTCTCTTTTGAATCGCTTGACGCTCTCCTCAACAGCGATCATCTTGATAGCATCTTCTTCCTCTAACCTTTCTTTCTCTATGGTCATTTTCTCCAATTCTGTTTGCAATGCCTTCTTTTCTTCCTCCACTTTTGCTAAGGCTGACTTGACTTCATTCAACTCCTCAAAGGTAGGAGTGTAAGGCTCTGATATCTCCTCTTCAAGGGATAGTGCCCCATGATTTGGTAATTTTGCACTTTGAAGCCTCTCTTTGAGCCACTGGTTAAAGGTGATGCTACTGGTTCTCTTGGACAGCTCTTCGCCTTCCTTATGCACTATGGACTCCCATGCTTGCAGAACTCGCCGAAGCAAGTCTTCGCATTTAGGACTCCCCTTATAGAGGTAAAAGCGAGACAGCATGCTTTCGGAGGGTGAATTCCGCATTGGGTAACCGAGTTATCTTAAGGTCAGTGAAGGATTATAGTTGATACACCCTTGCGTTCCCATGAGAGGCACATTCTGGAAACTTCCACAGCTGAACACCACCATAGGCCTTTCCTTCCAACAAGCAGTGGTAAACCAGCGGATCTGGAGATCGTTGAGACTTTTCAAGACCTCAACCCATTCAAGAGAAGTCATGATCTTTACATCACAGCTTAAGGCATAGGAGATCAACTCCCTAACTTCTTTTCGGTTGTTGACAACATGAGTGACAAGCCAAGCATAGAGGACGTGAGAGGAGAAACACATTTTCTTCTTGTGGAAATCACTGTAACGGGTGAAAGCCTGATAAGTGTTGGCGAGAACAGCGGGAACAGGATTGATAGGATTTTTGGTGTCTTTGAATGCCAAGAAAGCACCAATTGCAGTTTCATCAACATATCTCTCTATCTGAGGAAAGAGGACCACCCCAAAAATGGTTAGAGCAAGCACCAGCTTGAAGAGACCCCACTGTTTGGCCAGAGCATAAGATTGCATCAAACCCTCAAAGTACTCTTGCGGAAACCCGGCTATACCATTCCTTTCCAACTTTTGAAGCTTCAGTTTTTCTAAACTGATTTTGAGCAATGATGCTAGCTTTTCATCAGTGTAATAATGACCTTGATTTCGGTACGGCGTGACATGCGACCTAGAGAACCCCAAAAGTTGTTCATATTCTTCCAATGTGGGCGATAGTGGAAAGTTTTTGAAGAGAAAACATCTGATATCAGAGTCATAAAACTGACTTAGAGCCACAAGAGCATTTTCCTGAACATCTAACTGCAGCAGCCTACGAATGTTCCCATATGTCTCGTCAAAGGACCCCAACTCAATTGGACCCATCAGTGCGGCACATTGCTTCAAACTGTCAACATCAACCCTTTTTACAACCGGAAACCTGGAAGTAGGTGAAGCTTTGCTATTCGATTCCATCTTTATGCACCTATGACAGGACGGTACATTATTTGGCTATTCCCGGCAAGCAAATATGAATGAGATGCAAAATGTATGCAATATATTTTTTTTACATTTGGTTTTATAAATGCGGCATGATGCAATGCAATTATGATGCTAATGATGCATGTGGAAAAATAAGGACAATGCTCATGAGCGGTAGTTCAAAAATTTAGGAAACACGCTACGTGCCGCCTCACGTAGTGGTTTATGGAAAAAGAAAAGATATATTTTGGATTTTTTTTTTGAAAATTCTTTTTTTTGAAAAGCTCTCTTTGGGGAAAACATGCCTAAGCTAGCAATGCAGCACACAATTTGTATGCCCTCGTGTCCTACAAAGGTGGGAATCCTAGGGTCTAAGGCAACTCAAAGGTACCTCCCATGTAGCTCTAAATCACATCCTCACAATGGTTACCGGAGCTAGAGACATTCTCATGACGGCACCCACAAATGTAGAAAGCTACCAAGTGTGAGGTATCATGAGAAAGCTTACTCCGGTTGAAACTTTCATGAGAGTCAGACAGACAAAGGTCTCGAATGCCAGTCACTACTCGTCTCCACTCTCCTATGTGTTTTTTCAGATCCGGGTATAGGACCCCACTCATAGCACATAAATCATAAGGTGTGAAAGTGTGTGATGAGGGCATAGCACCTAAAGTCTACCCAATCTAAAATTACCCCGCCTGCAAGGAAAAACCAGAACAGTCTAGACAAAGAGTCGTCTACCCTAGGGTTTTGCAAACACATATCATTTTAATATAAGCATGCAAACTAACCTAGGGTACCAATCAACAATCGTGTGCAATGCTTACCTTCAAGAAAGGGAGCCAAGAAGAGGGGACATAATGGAATTGGGGAAATATGCATGAACTTACCTCAAAGAAAGGGAGCAAAGAAGAAGGGAACATAATGGAATTGGGGAAAATGATGCATGAGCATAAGCATATAAACAAAGAAGAGGAGGAGAAGAAACTACACTTCAAGCAAGAAGCAATCATAGAAGAGGAAGAAGTAAATGCACATGAATGCAACACGATAGTATGAGAATGCAAGAGAGCAATTAACACTCAAACTTCATTGATGAAGAAAGAAAGAAAAAGAAGAAGAAGAAAAGGGAGAAATAGAACAAAGCATTCAAATCAAACAATTAAAACCACACACTAAATTAAATAGGTTCGACCCTCTTAAAGAAAATTTCCCCAGTGAAGTCGCCAGCTGTATGCACTCCGAAAAATCCGGTTTGGATCCTTCTTCGTACAACGGGAAAAACAATGAAGCCGCCACCAATATTTTAATTTAGGAAAAAAACATTGGAAAAATCCTTTTAGGCGATTGGCCTTTTGAAAACGAGAGATATAGGTTCGGGGGTCGGTTATGTGTGGGGAAGGTATTAGCACCCCACACATCCTTTCTACCGAAAGGGAACCTTTAATTTAGTGTGTGGTTTTTGACTGTTGATTTGAAACACTTTGTTCTACTTCTTTTCTTCTTTTTTTTTTTATTTAAGAAAATATTTTTGAAAACTGGGGAAAGAAGAATCTTTTTGTTATTATTTTTTTAAAAGGGTGCTTGACGGGAGGTGAACCCGCTCCTACGTATCCTCCGGTGCGATGAGGAATTCAAAGCTACGTAGTTCTAGTCTTGTTTTGAAAAGGCTCCTTTGTTTTTAGCTTTTTAATTTTTAGGTGTTTTTTGAAATAAGACTCGAGTGTTCACTAATACCAAGCAAGCAATGGCTTCGAGTGGTTTTCATTACTAACTCGAAAGAAAATGAGTTGAAACCGATAATCAAACAAGCAATGGCTTCGAGTGATTATAAGTAACAACGTTTTTATTTTATCTTTTTGCAAATGAGGCGAGCATCGGTGATAATCATCTAGCAAAGGCTTAGGACAATTACCACTAATGACTCGTGTTGTTTTTGGAATTGAATTGGGTTCGCATGTATTTAAGGTTTGGGAGCTTTCATGATAATCAAACAAGCAAAGGCTTCGAGTGACTACCACTAATAACTCCTCATTAGTGATCAAACAAGCAAAGGCTTCGAGTGGCCACTAATGATTTTGTTTATGAAAAACTTAGGGTTTAAGCCTGGAAAAGAAATTGGTCTTAATTTGTTAAAGACATCGTTTAGAAAAGAAGTTTGAAAGCAATTTGATTTTTGGAAAAGAGTTTTCGAAAACTAGTAGAACATTTTCAATCAAGTTCCAAGTCAATAACCAAAATGCAAATTGCTAAACTACAATTCATGCAATGATCTAAACTAGTAACCATTTTCATGTCAAGTTGTTTAGAAAAGAAAACAATGAATGCAAGAAAGTTCATAGATGCAAGCATAGCACATTCATTGAGATCATGTTATCAAGCAAGCAACAACATAGACACAATTTGCAACTTACCCTTTCATGTTGAAAACATCTCATTACAACATTTGAATACACAATGCATGAATAGGCAAAGATGAAACTAGACTACACATATCATGTCACAATACATAGATAGGCAAAGAATGAACCCAAGTTGAACATTTTGGCAAAAATGCATGAATAGGCAAGAGAATGAACCTAGATTGCACATCTTATTGAAGATGCTAGGCAAGATGAACCTAAATTGAACATTTTTGCAAAATGCATGGATAGGCAAGTGAATGAACCTAAATTGAACATCTTATTGAAGATGCATGAATAGGCAAGAAATGAACCTAACTAGGCATTTATGACACAACATGTGAGTAGGCAAGGAAGTTACAAAGCACAAGTGAATTCAAACATTTAATGAATCACTTGCAAAACCCTAGGGATTTCACATCAACATTTGACATAAGCAACAATGTGGTATCATTTTGATGGCATCAACATTTAGCATATCAACCACATGAAAGGAATAAGTTGGAAAGGGCATTTGCCTCAAGTAAGATCATTAGCAAGCCATGAAAAATCAATTTGACATTTTATTTAGTAAGCATATGCAATTAAGGTGTTGAATCCCTTTAGGTAATCTTTAACACTTGGGATATGCACAAGTGCATTAGTGTCAAATCCTCTTACCAAATCATCAACACAAACATGATTTTCAAAGCAAGCAACAAAAACAAGCACAAACCCTAATTATCTCATGAAATGCGACACCAACATAGAGCTAAAACCTCATTTTATTCTTTGGAAGCAACAAAATCATGCAAGCAAATGACATAGATCAAACTTTTTGGCAAGGATTCACATGATTAAGCAAAGGAATGCACTAAAATCACACAAATTCTAATTTTTCTACAATATGCGAAATGAAACATAAGCCCAAATCACAATTTGATTCATGAAAATGCAAGCACAAAATGAAAATAGCACAAACACACAATTTATTCCAAGAGAGAGATGCATTTCAAGTATCCAAACCTCCCAAAGTGTTTGTCAAAATGCTTGAAACACATCTCTCATTCAACAACAACAATTATATCAACATTTCAACATAAAATAGAGCACTAAAATGCAAAGAAATGCTTGATATGCCAAAATAGATTGATGATCTACATTTTTGATGCTAAAATTTTGATGATGCTAAGATTGAGAATATACCTCAACTCCAAGCTAGAATAGCGAAAGAAATAAGGTGAATGAACACTAAACCACTTGAATCAACCCTCTAATCTTCAATCTTGAGCTTGATTCTTGAGATTTGAAGATGGATCTTTGAAGAGAATGCAAGGATGATGAAGGATTTAGGACTAGAATGTTGATTTGAAGTGAAAAAGTGAAGAAATGAGGTGAGGGAATGAAGAGGGGTATTCGGCCAAGAAGGGAGAAGAGGAGAGGCTAGGTTTTTGAGTGTGAATTGTGAGCCAAAACCTTGTGAGGGGTGAGGATATGAGGGTATATATAATGTGCAATTAGGTTTAGGGGCATTTAGGTCATTGTGTACCTCATCTCATTCTAGGATTGCATTTTAATTTTGAATCAAGGGTGAGGATTGAAACACACTTTGATGAGGGGCAAAAAAAATGCAAAATGACAGGGAAATGAAGGGGGGGAATTTGGCCAAGAAGGGAGAGTGGTGCCCAAGTTTTGCAAGTTGGCAATTGTACTATTGTACTATCCGTGAACCTTCCAATTATCCTCTCAATTTTGATTATTCCTTTTAAGATAATTATACATAAATCTAACCATTTTGAGCCATATACAAGGTATCTTGAAGAATATGCCATTTTTGAAAATGAGAGATGACCAAAATTGCCAACAAAAATCCTATCATATAATTTTTGGGAATATTCCTTGTACTATTTTTTGAAATGCTTTCTTGAATTAATTTGAACTTGATTTTTTTACTACACATATAAAATATGCGCATAATTTGAAAAATGATTTTCTTTATTTATTTTTTTTTGTTCAAAATAATACAATTTCATTAAATAAATTCCAAAAAATTAATTAATTGGATTTTCAGCTAGCAAAAATTTATTAAATTGAAATTGACCAAACAATGCCCCTTTTAAATGCCCCAAAATTCCTTAATTTCTCAAAAATGATTTTGAAAACCTTAGAATGCTTGGGTAAATACCCTAAACCCTTTCTCAAATAATGCATCACTCACAAAATTATTTATTTTTGCTGAAAATTAGGGTTTTGAAACTAGGCGGACAAAATTAGGGTATGACAGATACACCCCAAGGTCACAGCCCCAGTTCCAACAATTGCTCCTGTTATTGTTTCCTCCTTTAGCAAACCATAGGAGAAGAGGCAATGGGTTAGGAGAAAGGGTAGGAAAGCTTCTGGAGCTAAGAGTAGGGATACCAAGGCCCTTGAGGGGGGGGTAAAAGACAATTGTTTGAGGTGATGGTTTCTGATGGTTCAGTTGATGAGATTATGGGGAATGCTCAGAAAAAACAAAGTGTGCAGATGGATGTGGATATACCTTTACCAGAGGGGGTGTTGGAGAGTCAACACCTCCTATCACCATGAAAATCATCAGTTGGAATTGCAGCGGGTTGGGGAACCCTCGGGGCAATTCGAGCCTTGTTGAGGCTCAAAAACCTTGAAAATCCTCATATGGTTTTCCTTATGGAAACCAAGTTATCAGAGTTTGAGATGAATAAAGTTAAGCAACAATGTGGTTTCAGTTCAGGTATTATTGTGGGCTGTCGTGGTAGTGGTAAAGATAGGGCTGGTGGTATTGCTCTGTTGTGGTGTGATGTGGTAAAGTTTTCTGTTATTTCTTATTCTCTCAATCATATTCACGGTTCTGGTTACTTAGATGATTCTGTTGCTCCTTGTATAGTGACTGGGGTTTATGGTTTTCCTGATGAAGCTCATAAAAAGGATACTTGGCTTCTCATTCAGAGTCTTGTTGATCCTGTTTGTAATGACTGGTTATGCTTTGGGGATCTTAATGACACTATTTCATCTGAAGAGAAGATTGGCGGAAATAATAGAACATTTGATCAGCTTTCTTTGGGCAGAGACTCAATGGATAGTTGTGGGTTCAATGATCTTGGTTTCTTGGGCTACCCTTTCACTTAGTCGAATGGTAGAGCTACTGAGGATAATATCCAATGTAGGCTTGATAGGGCTATGGCCACTGAAAGTTTCTGTAACAGGTTTGCTCCTATTAGAGTCATCCATCTTCCTAGATTTGGCTCTGATCACTCTGTTGTTATGATAAAATTAGAAGACCATGATCATCTAAGGCAAAAGAAGAGAGTCCATGTGTTTAGATTTGAGGAAAACTGGACAAAAGATCCTAAATGTGAAGAGGTGGTCAGTAGAAACTGGATGGGGGCTGGCAGAAGTTGTGTGGACAGATTGAACAATGTGAGAGATGTAGACTCTGAGTTTGAAGATTATAGAACCAATGAGCTTAGAAAAGAAATCAATAAGATTGAGGGTCGTCTAAAAGATGAAAATCTTTGGAGTGGTGATGCTGACAGCCTTGCTACTTATAGGAATTTGGAAAAAACTCATGCTGAGCTCCTTCAAAAGCTAGAAGTGGCTTGGAGACAGAGGAGTAGAGCTTTGTGGCTCAAAGAGGGAGACAAAAATTCCAAATTCTTTCATAGGAAAGCTAGTCAAAGAAATAAGACAAACTCCATTAAGAAACTTAGAGATGAAGATGGAGTGTGGTGGCATGGTGAGGAGCATGTTGAAAGAATTATTCTTTCCTATTTCTCTAACATTTTTGCATCCTCTGGTACTGATGGTATTGATGCTGCTTGTGGGGGGATTCAGAAGAAGCTATCATCAGATCAGCAACCCTGGTGTGGTAAGAATTTCACTGTGGATGAGATTAAAGATGCCATTGACCAAATGCACCCCCTCAAAGCTCCTGGGCCTGATGGGCTGCCTGCCCAAAAGTTCTGGCATGTGATTGGTAATGATGTTCAGCAGCTTGCCCTGGATATCCTTAATAGAGGAAGACCTCCTGATTCCATTAATAAGACTTTCATAGATCTTATCCCTAAATGCAAGAATCCAAACTCTCCAAAGCAATTCAGGCCAATTAGTCTCTGCAATGTCATGATGAAGATTGTTACAAAAACCATTGCAAATAGAGTTAAGAGTCTTCTCCCCTCGATTATTGATGAAGAGCAAAGTGCTTTTGTCAAAGGTCGTCTAATCACTGACAATGCCCTCATAGCCATGGAATGTTTCCATTGGTTAAAGAAGAAGACAAAAGGAAAGAAAGGTATGATGGCCTTGAAGCTTGATATGACTAAGGCCTATGATAGGCTTGAATGGCCTTTCATAAAGGCAACACTGTTGGCAACTGGTTTTCCTCCAAGTATCACCTCTCTGATCCTCTCCTGTATTAGTACTGTCTCCTATCAAGTGCTTATTAATGGGCAGCCTAGTAGAAGTTTCACTCCTGAGAGAGGAATCCGCCAGGGTGACCCCCTCTCCCCATATATCTTCATTCTTTGTGCAAATGTCTTGTCTAGCATGTTGCACAGGGAAAGTCAGAATAAGAGGATCCATGGTCTCAAAGTTGCAAGAGCTACCCCCTCTATTACTCATTTGTTGTTTGCTGATGATAGTCTTCTCTTTGCTCTTGCAAATGAAAGAGAGGCTGATTCCATTATTCAAACCTTGCACTCTTACCAAGTGGCTTCGGGCCAGTTGGTTAATTTTGACAAGTCTGATATGTCTTTTAGCCGAAATTTGCCTATCCAAGAGAGAGATTTTATCTGTAACAAGATTGGAATAAAGGCTGTGACTTATCATGCCAGATACTTGGGTCTTCCTGTTGTGTTTGGTAGGTCAAAAAGAGATGTGTTCTCACTGGTGCAAGAGAGAGTTTGGAAGAAGCTCAAAGGGTGGAAAGAGAAGTCCCTCTCTAGGGCTGGTAAAGAAACTCTTATCAAGTCAATTGCTCAAGCTATCCCAAACTATGTGATGAGTTGTTTTAGAATTCCTTCTAGTGTTTGCAAAGAAGTTGAGGCTATGATAGCTAAGTTTTGGTGGGGCTCTACTGATCAACATAGAAAGATTCATTGGATCAATTGGGACAAGATGGGTGCAGCTAAATCTAAGGGTGGAATGGGATTCAGAGGGTTCAGCTGTTTCAACTCTGCTCTTCTTGGTAAACAATGTTGGAGATTGCTGCAAGATGAGTCTTCCCTTATGGCCAGAGTCTTCAACGGCAGGTATTTTCCTAGAACTGATCTCTCTAAGGCTTCTGTTGGTTTCCAACCAAGCTATGCTTGGAGGAGTATTTTTAGTGCTAGAGAGTTGGTTATTAATGGTTCAAGATGGAACATTGGTAATGGTGTGAAAGTTCATATTTGGGGTGATAATTGGCTGCCTGAGCAAGCCAATTTTAAAGTCTGTAGTCCTGTTACTCACCTTGCTGCAGATGCCACTGTTAGCCAGCTTATTGATCCTGATACTAGGCAATGGGAGAGAAGCCTTCTCTCCAGATGCTTCAACAGTTTTGAAGTTCAGCAGATTCTCAACATTCCCATCTCTTGGAGGTTGCCTGAGGACTCTCGTATATGGCATGATGAAAAGCATGGGAAATACACAGTCAAATCGGCCTATCACTTTCTCTTGAATGAGGCCAACTTAAATTCTCCAGAATCATCCTCTCCTAGGTGCAAAGATATGTGGAGGGCTGTTTGGAAAGTATCTGCTCCTAATTGTGTGAAGAATTTTCTATGGAGGTTAGCCAAAGACATTCTACCAACAAGAGGTAGATTGGAAAGGAAGGGGCTCATAATTGATACCATTTGCCCTTTGTGTTCTGCTGAAAAAGAAACAACCAGCCACCTTTTTATGAATTGTCATCAAGTGAAATTGGTGTGGTTCTCTTAACCTCTTGGTATCCGTGTGCCTGATCAGATTGATTTGTTTGATTGGATACTCCATTGGTTTTCAATTGATAATGATTTGGCTAAACAAATTTTCTGTGTTACTTTATGGAAAATTTGGAAAGCTAGAAATGATTTAATTTTCAATAAAACAGTTTTTAATCCAATGTCTATTGCTTCTAAGAGTGCTGAGTTTGTGGAAGATTTTAATGAAGCAAATTACAAGAGCACCAGAACACCTTCTGCTAGGCCTCTCAGGTGTTGGAAGACTCTAGGAGCTGACATGATAAAAGTTAATGTTGATGCTGGGTGTTTTCTTAATAAAAGCACAGGTTGGGGTTTAATTGCAAGGAATTCTGCTGGTGATGTTCTGTTTGCAGGTACCAAGTTGCTGGACATCTCTGTTGCTCCTATTGTGGCTGAGGCAATGTGTCTTAGATGGGCGCTTAATTGGGCAAAAGAGCAGAATTTTGGAGCCATCATTTTTGAGTCTGATGCAGAAAGTGTGGTGAATTGTATGGCTGGCAGAGTTGAAGCTTGTTCCATATCTAATATCATCCTGGATTGTAATAGTCTGTTAGCTTCTTTGTCAAATGCTAGTGTTATTTATGTTAGTAGAGATTGTAATAGAGCTGCTCATGCTCTAGTAGGAATGGCCAAGTTGTTAGGCTCTGTTTTCTAGGAAGGAAATGTCCCCGAACCTTGTCTCTCTGTAACTCGTGAGGATGCCTTGCGCTCCTTTTCTTCTCTCTTAATAGAATGAGAATGTTTTCCTGTCAAAAAAAAAAAGAAAGAAAAAGCAAACATGGTTTTACCTTTCACCATAGCAAACCCGTAGCTTCCTTTCTTCATAATCCCTTCTTTCTTTAATATTCATATCCATTTCTACTTGAATCCAACCCCACCTCTCCTTTTATAATTGTTACTTCACCAAAAAAAGGAAAGTTCTCTTCATCAACAATCATGGACCCTACTTGAAGAGAGTTCTTGAAGGATCATCTCTCCTACTAGTTATTTCTACTTACAAGCTTGGTAAGAATATATATATATATATATATATATATATATATATATATATATATATATATATATCCTCTCCCTAATTCAAGTTAAGGGAATATATTTTGTTACTTTATTTTCTTGTTTAAAAACTTTTTCATATATATGTATTTAAATGATAATAAAAGTTAGTTTCAAGAACCTTTATTTTGGGCTGAGTTTTACAAACCGAAAGTTGTTTAGTTTTGATCTAAAAATAAATGATTCCTCTAGATGAAGTTTCATGGTTTTCCTTTAGTTCCATCATTTTCAAAACAAACGTTATTTTGTATTTGAAGAAGAAGCTTAAGTTTTAATCTAAAGGAATGTATAGGTTCTAACAGAAGTTATAGTATGGAGAAAAACTTTCATTTTAAAACATTAGAAGTTGTTAGAAGATATCATATAAAACCATAAAAGTAGTTTTAAAAGAAAAAGGTTGAATTTTTAGTAAAGTTTAAAATTTAGAGTCGCCAAAATTTTAGTAATGTTCTCAGAACACTTTTGATCGTCATAAAAATCGAATCTTTAATATAAAGGAAAAAGATTTTTCGCTTTTTATGTTTTCAAATGATTTTTGGAAAAAGGACAAAGCGTTAGGAAAAGAAATATCGAAATCGCGACTAGTAGCTTAACACGCTCTAGTTACCACCTTTAAACGAGTACTATAGTATTATAATCTAAGACCTTTGGACTTTATTTTATGCATTGAAGGTTTCGCGGTACCCGGACCTGCCTTATCTCGTATACCTCGCTACTTGTCAGAGAACGTTCCAGGTAAGGGGAATTTCTGCATAATGAGTTTTAGCTTCATGGGTGTTGTGTGATTGCTTGAATTGTCTGCTTGATTGTTTTGGCTTGGTAGTAATTGTAGTATTACTATTTCTAATATTGAGTATCTCTGTGATTGATTATTGTGAATATTGAATAATTTGTTGTGTTGAAATTGTTTGAGTATTTGGAATCAAATTGAGAAACAACACCCGCTTTAACTTCCACAGGAGGAATATCCTTAACACTCTCCCAAACTTCCTCCGGTGTCAAAATACGAGGAGGTACATCTGTTTCAACGTTTCCCTTGTGTTTACCGTGGTTTTTGATAAACACCGCTAGTTTGAAATTGCTTCTGTTTGCAGGATCAACTAGTAAATCCTAAGACCATTTGTGTTAAAGTTTTTTCCAGAATTATGCGTGTTCTTGCGGTTTCAAAGAAAAGAATGAAGATAACTACCAGTTTCACGCGAAACCGTCGAATTTCTTCAGATAGGGACGAAGTGAAAACAAAGAAAAAATTGCAGAAAAGCAATAAAGAAAGCAAATTAAGATGCATTAATTGAAAAGAGAGTTGATACACAGATCATACATTCTTCTCTGACTCGTTGTAATGTGTTGGAAGTTAGAGCATGAGAATTTTGTAATGAGTTTGTGACCCTTTTTTCCTATGAGAAACTACTATTTATACAAGGAGGGAAAACACTAAAACTAACTAACTGTACAGAGAATTTAAAAAAGAAAACTGCTTCAGCCTTCGACTAGGGTAACTGCCAGAGCTTCGACAGCGAGCACTTAATTTTGACCTGTTATTGAATCCCAGCATTCTCCTCTTTGAAATATCACCCTTCAATCCTTGTTAAGTGTAAGGCTTTGTCGAATTTGCCTTCTGATACAACTCTTCTGTGTCGAAACCAACACCTTCTTCTGAGAAAACCAAAGTCAAACCCCGTTGACTGCATTTAATTTAGCCTGTCGAAATTACAGGCTAACAAATTGCCCCCCAAAAATGTCTTTTTCGACTGAAGCTTTATGTAAGGCAGAAAAAGTGACATTTTTGAAGATTCCTTTTTAACTGCTCTGATGACGTCATTAACATCACGTTGCAGCATTGATGAGACGTTTCAGTGAAAAGTGCCTTTTGGCGCCACCGTTTCAGAGTTAGTGGGGCACGTTTTGCATTGGAACTCCCCACTACTCATTACGAGTAACCGCCCCTTTAAAGAAAAAACTCAAAGGTTTCAAACCCTTTACACTCAACAGCTATATAAACTATCATTTTCTCTCCATTTTACTCTTTTCTGAAACCTTTGCAATCCCTTCTCTTCTCTTCTCTTCTCTTCTTCGCAAGAACATACCTGCGCTTTCTAAACTCAGAAACTCAGAACTCACTTAGTATCTTGCACTGCTCATCAATGGCGTCTTTGTCTCAAGCTCGAACTTCTGCAACCGCTACTGGCAAGCAACAACTCATTGCTGAATCTGCTCAAGCCCAAGATCCTGCTTGTTTTTGGCATTCTTGACAACCCTTGGCGAAATCTATGCAATCTTTCAGCATAGTTGGCCAATATACTCCTTGTCGAAATAAAAGCCACTTCATTTTGTGACCTGCTTGATGAGATCCACAAGCTCCACTATGAGTATTGGAAATTGCTAAATATGCCTCACTTTCATTAAGACATTTCAATAATACTCCTTCAGGAGTCTTTTTAAATAACTCATTCCCCATAATAACATAGCTTAAAGCTCTATACTTGGTTTTCCTATCAGTCACTCCTGTTGGGTTTTCCAAGTATTCGACAATTTGCCTTCGCCAATCATCATTCGACAGTTTTAAAATTTTCCACCAGATTTAACATCTCTGCCTCCTCAAGTTTTGTCGTTGACAATTGGACATTGGATGGACCTGTCGAAATCTGTTTGTGTTTGATTTCTATTAGCTCTAATAGCTTTTCTTTTGAAACTTTGTATCCTGATGCTATTTGTGCCAAATCGTTTGCCTCTTCATTTTCCATACGAGGCACGTGTTTTATGTGAACAGTGTCGAATCTCTTTAACAACGTATTAGCAATGGGAAAATACATTATTAAGTTCTCTTTGATGCATTTGTATTCTTTTGTTAACTGTTTCACAATTAGTTCTGAATCTCCTTTGATTTTGACATGTTTTGCCCCCAATTCTAACAAGATCTGAAGTCCTGCTATTAAGGCTTCGTATTCTGCCTCGTTGTTGGAGCATGTCCCTTCAATTATAAACTTATACTTTGTTGGTATCTTTGTTGGTGAAATTATTAATACACCAATTCCAACACCATTTTTTGTGGCTTGAACCGTCGAAGTATAACTTCCAAGGTTGGGTTTCCACTAAGTTTATTGTATTTTCAACCACTGAATGGTCAACTATGAAGTCAGCCATTGTTTGACCTTTTATTGCTTTTAATGGCTGATAAGTCAAAGAGAATTCAGAAAGAGCCAAAGCCCATTTACCTATTCTACTATGTAAAATTGGTTTCGACGGCATATGTTTAATAATATCATAATGCGAATAAACATACACATCAACAGGCTTTATGTATTGTTTCAATTTTGTACAAGAGAAATACAAGCATAAACACAATTTTTCTATAGGATGATAGCTAGTTTCTGCGTCATTTAGACTTAATTACAATATCATCTATGTACACTTGCATAAATTTTTCAATAAAATCATGGAACATAGAATTCATTGCCCTTTGGTACGTTGCACCAGCATTTTTTAGGCCAAATGGCATTACAACCCATTCATAGACACCTAATGCCCCTGGGCATCGGAATGCTATTTTCGACGTATCTTCTTCAGCAATATATATTTGGTTATAACCAGAATAACCATCAACCATACTTAGGTATTCATAACCTGCTGCTGAATCCACTAACATTTCTGCCACTGGCATGGCATATTCGTCCTTAGGTGTAGCATTATTTAAATCTCTAAAATCTATACACACTCTAAGCGTGCCATTTTTCTTAATTACAAGAACTATATTAGCAAGCCATTCGACATACCTGGTAGATCTGATGAACTTGCTCCTTAGTAACCTTTCTATCTCTGCTTTGATCTTCAACAGGATTTCTGGTGCAAATCTTCTTGGTGTCTGCTTCACTGGCTTCTTTCCTGGTCGAATTGGTAGTCTTATCTCAACAATGTAACACCCCGGAAATAATTTAATTAAAATAGTTGATTGAATTATTAAAATAATTTGGAGGCGGAATATAGATAAATTAAAAGGTTAATATTTTATATGCGTAGGAGGTGAAACGAGTAAAGGAGGTGGTGACGTAGAGAGCCCAGTGTTTACTGAGCCCTCAACTTAAACCCTGGGGGTTTAAGCCAAACCCTCATTCGCAGCAAGCAAAAGAAAAACGAAAGTGAGAGTGAGAGAGAGAGCACGCGGCGCAAAGAGGGAGAGAAGAGGAGGGTTTCGCGAAGAATTTCAAAAGGAGATCGTTCGTGTTGCTGTGGTTTTGTTCGTGTCTCGTTCGTCGTGTTCCAGAGCTTATGTTATTCGAGGTAAGGGTGGGCTTAACCTTGATAATGGGTTGATGATAATTATGTGTGGGTAGTCTAGGGCATTGTTGAATTGTTCGTGTTGTTGCACATCGTGTGTTCGTTGAGATTGGTGCTTTGATGATTATTGCACGTTATTGTGATTTGTTTCGTTATTTGTTGTTGCGTGATTGTTGTATCACGATGATGGTGTTGTTATTGTTCGTGTTTTTGTTGTTGCTGTGTGTGGTTGATTGTTGTTGTCGCGTTGTCGAATTGTCGTTTTTGTTGTTGTGGTTGCGGTGCCGTTGCCGTTAGGGTTTGGTGTTTGGCAATTTAGCGATTCTGAACACAGGTTCGGTTTTTCTAAAACTGGCGCTGTTTGGTTGATCCAAAAATTATGAGGTTGATTTTTTTTGAAAATAGACTTAACGCCGGTCGTTTTGGCACTGGTTTCGTCAAATTCGGAGTTGTATAGCTCGAGTTATAGGCGATACAAGTTAGGTTAAAATTCTGGAAACGATTTGGGTATAGATTCGGTATTTCGGTGACTGGGAACGTTGTATTTACCGAAAAATTATGTGGTTTATTTTTCTGGAAAATAGACTTAATGCTTGTTAATTTGGCACTGGTTTGGTTGCTTTTAGAGTTGTGTAGCTCGAGATATGAATTCCACAAGTTAGAGTAAGATTCTGGAAACAATCTGGACACAGGGTCAGTGTTTTGGTTACCACGTTTTCAAAAGAACTCCTTTTCGAACGAATCCAATTTCTTTGAAAACTAGACAAAATTTGCCCCAGTTTATGCACAAGTTTCATTCAATTTGATTGAGTTTTGGTCACTTTGGAACTGCTTGAATTTGAAGGACAGGAACTGTCCTCTTTTGCAACTAGCCTGTGTGCTTTTCGAAAACTGTACCTATTGGACACTCTCCTTTAAAAACTGAACTTAGGGATGATAATCAGACCCATAGGGCTTTCCAACAAGTATTTATTTGTTGAAATCCGATGTCGTTTGCTATTTTAATTAATTCGCTGAAGTAGGCGCTGTGCGCCAGTCTTGTGCGTGGTGTGCGTGCGTTATGTCCGCGTTGTGGAGCCGTCTGGTGTTAATATTTCAGGTGCGGTGCTGGTATGCTCAGGAGAGTTTAGTGGTAGCTGTGATGCTACAACTTGGTGCTATTTTTGGTGAAATCATTTGTTTTGATTCTGGTGATATAGTATTTATTTTAAATACTTGTTATGGTGAGTTGGTGCATAATCATGGTGTCGCATTGTCATATGCATGTTTTGGTGATATAGGCTCTGCCTCTGGTGTTTATTGGTGATATGCCCGTCGTGGCTCATTTTGGTGATCGGTACCGCATGCATATGCCCACTGGAGGGGTTGCATATCATCCCATTGTCTATGAATGTTATAATTTTGGTGGTTCACTGTCAAATGGATTTTTCCTTTGGTATCTGGTGCTGTGATATGGTGTAATTGTATTGTGTTGCTGTAGTTACCTGATGCTAGCATATTTTTATCATCTGCTTATTATCTCTGTTAGACTCACCCCTTCTGCTTGGAATGTTGCTCTCATGCGGCAACGCTGCAGGTGATCCCTAGTGCTCGTGGAGGAATTGCTAGGTTTTGCTTCCTCTCTCGTTTGGGTCTGTGTCAGCTCTGATATGTAGCACCGGGGAGTCGTTAGTTATCGTTTTGAACTATTATTTTAGTTATTGGAAATTGTTTTAATTTATTTTGGAGATGTCTTTAATTGTTAATTCTGGAGATGTTTAAACTGGTTAATATTTCCCCTGCTTGGTGATTTCTTTTATATAAATTATTTTGGAGATTTTCCTTTTTTTAAAATGGTGAAAAATGTAGCGCCCTTCGAGGTGACTCTGATAATTGTCTATTTAATTGTAATAGTAAAAGGGGGGGTGTTACATTAGTGGTATCAGAGCAGTTCAGTCTGTCCGGCCAAGTTGTCGAGTCGTCGAGTCGAGTAACACTTGAGTAATTGTTACTCGTTTCTGATTATAGTTTCTGTTGCAGTGTTAGGTTGAGATGGCAGGACGGAACGATGCTGCACTCGCTGCTGCTTTGCAGGCTGTGGCTCAAGCTGTGGAGAATAACCCAGGTGCTGCTGGTGATGCTGGGTCGCGCAGTTTGGCTACGTTTCAGAGGGAGAATCCTCCTACCTTTAAGGGCAAGTATAACCCTGATGGTGCTTTGGCGTGGCTGAAAGAGATGGAGAGAATCTTTCGTGTTATGGATTGCTCTGAGGCGCAGAAAGTCAGGTATGGTACTCATATGCTGGCAGAGGAGGCTGATGACTGGTGGTTGGAGGTGAGGCAGAGGTTGGCGACTGTGAATGAAGAGGTCACTTGGGCTGTGTTCAGCAGAGAATTTCTGAGAAAGTATTATCCTGAAGATGTCCGTGGGAAGAAAGAGATTGAGTTTCTGGAGCTGAAGCAGGATAATATGTCGGTGACTGAGTATGCTGCCAAGTTCATTGAATTGGCGAAGTTCTATCCACATTATGGTGAGGCTGGTGCTGAATTCTCCAAATGCATCAAGTTTGAAAATGGGTTGCGGGCTGATATCAAGAAGGCGATAGGGTATCAGAAAATTCGGGTGTTCTCGGAGTTGATTGACTGCTGCAGAATCTTCGAGGAAGACAGTAATGCTCATTCTAGAGTCATGAGGGATAGGCAGAAGAATTTCTCGAGTCGTGGGAAGCCGTATGAGGTTCCAGCTGGTAAGGGCAATCAGAGAACTGCTGTGGGTAAGAGACCTAGTGGGGGAGATGCTGCTGCTAGTGTGGTATGTTACAAGTGTGGTAAACCCGGTCATAAGCGTCCTGACTGTCCAGGTGATGTGAAGAAGTGCTACAAGTGTGGTAAAGAGGGTCATATGGCGTCTAGCTGTGATCGAAAGGATGTGTTATGCTACAACTGTGGTGAGGGTGGTCATATCAGCACTCAGTGTCCTAAACCGAAGAAAGAAAGGTCCGTTGGGAAGGTGTTCGCTCTGGCGGGGTCAGATGCAGTGAATGAGATCAGAGGTACATGCTATATTAGCTATTGATCTGGTACCTAATACTAAACCTGTGTCTATGGCACCGTATAGAATGTCTGCATCTGAATTGTCAGAACTGAAGAAGCAACTCGAGGATCTGCTTGAAAAGAAATTTGTGAGGCCAAGTGTGTCGCCGTGGGGAGCTCCAGTGTTGTTGGTGAAAAAGAAAGATGGTAGTATGAGGTTGTGCGTAGACTATCGGCAGCTGAATAAGGTGACTATTAAGAACAAGTATCCGCTTCCGAGGATTGATGACTTAATGGATCAGTTGGTGGGTGCTCAGGTGTTCAGTAAAATAGATTTGAGATCGGGTTATCATCAGATCAAGGTGAAAGACGAAGACATTCAGAAGACAGCTTTCAGAACCCGTTATGGGCATTATGAGTATTCCGTGATGCCTTTCGGTGTGACTAATGCGCCGGGAATGTTCATGGAGTACATGAATCGTATCTTTCGCGAGTATCTGGATCGGTTTGTGGTGGTATTCATTGACGACATCCTAATTTATTCTAAGTCAGAAGAGGAGCATGCAGAACATCTGAGATTGGTATTGGAAATTCTGAGGAACAGGAAATTATATGCGAAGCTGTCTAAGTGTGAGTTTTGGTTGAAGGAGGTTAGCTTTCTGGGTCATGTTATTTCGGGGAATGGAATTGCCGTGGATCCGTCTAAGGTTGATGCCGTGTTACAATGGGAGTCTCCGAAGTCAGTTACTGAGATTAGAAGTTTTCTGGGTCTGGCAGGTTACTATAGGAGGTTTATAGAAGGATTTTCGAAGTTGGCACTTCCGTTGACTCAGTTGACTTGCAAGGGTAAAGCTTTCATCTGGGATGACTGTTGTGAAGAGAGCTTCAAAGAATTGAAGAAGAGGTTGACGACGTCTCCTGTTCTGACGTTGCCTAATCCGGAAGAGTCGTTTGTGGTGTATTGTGATGCTTCCAAGATGGGGTTGGGAGGTGTGCTTATGCAGAATGGTAAGGTAGTTGCCTATGCGTCGAGACAGTTGAGGACTCATGAGAAGAACTACCCTACCCATGATTTAGAACTTGCTGCAGTTGTGTTCGCATTGAAAATTTGGAGACATTATCTGTATGGTTCGAGGTTTGAGGTGTTCAGTGATCATAAGGGTTTGCAGTATCTGTTTGATCAGAAAGAGTTGAATATGAGACAGCGCAGATGGTTGGAGTTGCTGAAAGACTATGACTTTAGCTTGAACTATCATCCGGGAAAGGCTAATGTGGTAGCTGACGCTTTAAGTCGAAAGACGTTGCATATGTCAGCAATGATGGTTAGAGAACTCGAATTAATTGAGCAGTTCAGGGATATGAGTTTGGTTTGTGAAGTGACGCCTCAGAGTGTCAGATTGGGGATGTTGAAGATTGATAATGAATTCATGGCTAGCATTCGAGAAGCTCAGAAGTTAGATGTTAAATTAGTTGACCTGATGGTTGGGATTGATCGATCCGAGAATAAAGGCTTTGAGTTGGATGCGCAGAATGTATTGAAGTACCGTGGAAGAATCTGCATTCCTGATGATGAGGAGATGAAAAGAGCAATTTTAGAAGAAGGTCATAGGAGTAAGTTGAGTGTCCATCCGGGAGCTACAAAGATGTATCAGGATCTGAAGAAGATGTTTTGGTGGCCTGGTATGAAGCGCGATGTGGCGCAGTTTGTGTATTCCTGCTTGACTTGTCAGAAATCGAAGGTTGAGCATCAGAAGCCTGCTGGGTTGATGCAACCGTTGGAGATTCCAGAATGGAAGTGGGATAGTATTTCTATGGATTTCGTGATAGGGTTACCTAATACTGTGAGGGGGCACGATTCGATTTGGGTGATTGTGGATAGATTGACGAAGTCTGCTCATTTTATTCCTATCAACATCACGTATCCGGTGTCGAGATTGGCAGAGATTTATATTCAGGTGATTGTGAAGTTGCATGGTGTTCCTTTGTGCATTGTGTCTGACAGAGATCCTAGGTTCACTTCTGATTTCTGGAAGAGTTTGCAAGAAGCGTTGGGTTCTAAATTGAGGTTGAGTTCAGCTTATCATCCTCAAACTGATGGGCAGACAGAGAGGACCATTCAGTCGTTGGAAGACTTGTTGAGATCTTGTGTTCTTGAGCAGGGAGGTGCGTGGGATACTCACCTCCCGTTGATCGAGTTTACTTACAACAATAGTTACCATTCTAGCATCGGGATGGCACCGTTCGAGGCATTGTATGGTCGGAGATGTAGGACTCCGTTGTGTTGGCATGAATCTGGGGAGAGTATTGTTCTTGGACCCGAGGTTGTTCGAGAGACTACTGAAAAGGTGAAATTGATCCGTGAGAAAATGAAAGCATCGCAGAGTAGACAGAAGAGCTATCATGATAAGAGAAGGAAGGATTTAGAATTCCAAGCTGGTGATCATGTGTTTTTGAGAGTCACGCCTATGGCTGGTGTTGGGCGTGCATTGAAGACAAAGAAGTTTACTCCTCGTTTCATTGGACCGTATCAGATCACTGAGAGAATTGGTAATGTTGCTTATAGGGTGGCCTTGCCGCCTAATCTTTCGAATTTGCACGATGTATTTCATGTGTCGCAACTTCGAAAGTATATTTCGGATCCGTCCCATGTGATTCCGATGGATGATGTGCATGTGCGGGATAATCTCACTATGGAGACAATGCCTGTGCGAATTGAAGGTCGTGAAGTGAAGACTTTACGTGGCAAAGAGATAAACCTGGTGAAAGTGGTCTGGTTAGGAGCTGCTGGTGAAAGCATGACATGGGAGTTGGAGAGCAAGATGCGAGAGTCCTATCCGGAGCTGTTTGAATCAGGTATGTTTTCGAGGACGAAAGATTCTAAGTGGGGGAGGGTTGTAACACCCCGGAAATAATTTAATTAAAATAGTTGATTGAATTATTAAAATAATTTGGAGGCGGGATATAGATAAATTAAAAGGTTAATATTTTATATGCGTAGGAGGTGAAACGAGTAAAGGAGGTGGTGACGTAGAGAGCCCAGTGTTTACTGAGCCCTCAACTTAAACCCTGGGGGTTTAAGCCAAACCCTCATTCGCAGCAAGCAAAAGAAAAACGAAAGTGAGAGTGAGAGAGAGAGAGCACGCGGCGCAAAGAGGGAGAGAAGAGGAGGGTTTCGCGAAGAATTTCAAAAGGAGATCGTTCGTGTTGCTGTGGTTTTGTTCGTGTCTCGTTCGTCGTGTTCCGGAGCTTACGTTATTCGAGGTAAGGGTGGGCTTAACCTTGATAATGGGTTGATGATAATTATGTGTGGGTAGTCTAGGGCTTTGTTGAATTGTTCGTGTTGTTGCATATCGTGTTTTCGTTGAGATTGGTGCTTTGATGATTATTGCACGTTATTGTGATTTGTTTCATTATTTGTTGTTGCGTGATTGTTGTATCACGATGATGGTGTTGTTATTGTTCGTGTTTTTGTTGTTGCTGTGCGTGGTTGATTGTTGTTGTCGCGTTGTCGAATTGTCGTTTTTGTTGTGGTGGTTGCGGTGTCGTTGCCGTTAGGGTTTGGTGTTTGGCAATTTAGCGATTCTGGACACAGGTTCGGTTTTTCTAAAACTGGCGCTGTTTGGTTGATCCAAAAATTATGAGGTTGATTGTTTTTGAAAATAGACTTAACGCCGGTCGTATTGGCACTGGTTTCGTCAAATTCGGAGTTGTATAGCTCGAGTTATAGGCGATACAAGTTAGGTTAAAATTCTGGAAACGATTTGGGTATAGATTCGGTATTTCGGTGACTGGGAACGTTGTATTGACCGAAAAATTATGTGGTTTATTTTTCTGGAAAAAAGACTTAATGCTTGTTAATTTGGCACTGGTTTGGTTGCGTTTAGAGTTGTGTAGCTCGAGATATGAATTCCACAAGTTAGAGTAAGATTCTGGAAACAATCTGGACACATGGTCAGTGTTTTGGTTACCACGTTTTCAAAAGAACTCCTTTTCGAACGAATCCAATTTCTTTGAAAACTAGACAAAATTTGCCCCAGTTTATGCACAAGTTTCATGCAATTTGATTGAGTTTTGGTCACTTTGGAACTGCTTGAATTTGAAGGACAGAAACTGTCCTCTTTTGCAACTAGCCTGTGTGCTTTTCGAAAACTGTACCTATTGGACACTCTCCTTTAAAAACTGAACTTAGGGATGATAACCAGACCCATAGGGCTTTCCAACAAGTATTTATTTGTTGAAATCCGATGTCGTTTGCTATTTTAATTAATTCGCTGAAGTAGGCGCTGTGCGCCAGTCTTGTGCGTGGTGTGCGTGCGTTATGTCCGCGTTGTGGAGCCGTCTGGTGTTAATATTTCAGGTGCGGTGCTGGTATGCTCAGGAGAGTTTAGTGGTAGCTGTGATGCTACAACTTGGTGCTATTTTTGGTGAAATCATTTGTTTTGATTCTGGTGATATAGTATTTATTTTAAATACTTGTTATGGTGAGTTGGTGCATAATCATGGTGTCGCATTGTCATATGCATGTTTTGGTGATATAGGCTCTGCCTCTGGTGTTTATTGGTGATATGCCCGTCGTGGCTCATTTTGGTGATCGGTACCGCATGCATATGCCCACTGGAGGGGTTGCATATCATCCCATTGTCTATGAATGTTATAATTTTGGTGGTTCACTGTCAAATGGATTTTTCCTTTGGTATCTGGTGCTGTGATATGGTGTAATTGTATTGTGTTGCTGTAGTTACCTGATGCTAGCATATTTTTATCATCTGCTTATTATCTCTGTTAGACTCACCCCTTCTGCTTGGAATGTTGCTCTCATGCGGCAACGCTGCAGGTGATCGCTAGTGCTCGTGGAGGAATTGCTAGGTTTTGCTTCCTCTCTCGTTTGGGTCTGTGTCAGCTCTGATATGTAGCACCGGGGAGTCGTTAGTTATCGTTTTGAACTATTATTTTAGTTATTGGAAATTGTTTTAATTTATTTTGGAGATGTCTTTAATTGTTAATTCTGGAGATGTTTAAACTGGTTAATATTTCCGCTGCTTGGTGATTTCTTTTATATAAATTATTTTGGAGATTTTCCTTTTTTTAAAATGGTGAAAAATGTAGCGCCCTTCGAGGTGACTCTGATAATTGTCTATTTAATTGTAATAGTAAAAGGGGGGGTATTCATAACCTGCTGCTGAATCCACTAACATTTCTGCCACTGGCATGGCATATTCGTCCTTAGGTGTAGCATTATTTAAATCTCTAAAATCTATACACACTCTAAGCGTGCCATTTTTCTTAATTACAAGAACTATATTAGCAAGCCATTCGACATACCTGGTAGATCTGATGAACTTGCTCCTTAGTAACCTTTCTATCTCTGCTTTGATCTTCAACAGGATTTCTGGTGCAAATCTTCTTGGTGTCTGCTTCACTGGCTTCTTTCCTGGTCGAATTGGTAGTCTTATCTCAACAACGTCACGACTCAACCCCGGCATTTCATTGTAATCCCATGCAAAGCAGTCTTTGTACTCCTTTAGCAATTCGACAATCTGCACCTTCAATGCTTGATCAATCTTAGCACTTATATATGTTGGCCTTTTCAAGGAGCCATCTCCCAAATCGATTTTCTTCTAAGGGATCTTGTGCTTGGATCCTTTTGGTCGAACCCATTGGATCTTTTTCAAAACCTAAAGGCTCGTCATCATAGACACAATCAAGCCTCTGGTTTTCGACAACATTGTCTCTATTTTTGTCCTCAACGGCTTCAGCAACTAATTGTTGTTGTAATTCAGCTTCTAAAATCGCTTTTTGCTTATTCTCGGCCACATAGGCCGTAATTCTATCTCATGCAGTGGGCTTATCCATAAATAACTATTTATGGGCCTTCCCACCCTGTAGGCTTAACAGAGCCTTGTGGGTAGTTGTCTTCATCTATAACCTCTCTATCCCAAATGAATCCATAATTGGGATGAAGTATCACTGAAGATCTAACATTGTTTTGGTTTTCATAACCAAATTCAGAAGAAATACATGGCGCAATGTTCGCCAATTGTTTATCAAAGGTTTTCTTGGTAATAGTGTTTACCTCAGCCTTGAAGTAACTCTGATCACCTTCAATATTTTCGACTAGACCATCTTCTCTCCAAATGATGAGCCTCTGGTGAACTGTCGAAGGTATTGCTCCCACACCATGGATCCATTCTCTTCCCAGCAGCATGTTGTAATTTGCCTTTGTTGAAATTACCATGAACATCGTTGGTCTCCTGATGCTTCCAACAGCAAAATCAACTTCAACGGCTCCAAGTGAGTGGCTACTTTTGCCTTCATAGTTGGTAAGAATTACATTGTGTGTTTTCAAGTCAGTCTCACACTTTCCAATTCTTTTCAGCATATGTTGTGGCATTAGGTTTACAGCAGCACCACCGTCAACCAGAATTTTATTGACACCAATATTGTTCACCTTTGCTTGAATATACAAAGGTTTGAAATGGTTCATCATTCCACAGTCTGGTTTTTCAAACACAGCGTGTTGCTCTTCAACGCAACCATTTTTCAGCACATAGTAACAAATTGGTTTGTAAGTGGTTTCTTCGTCGAAATCTTCTTCGACATCATTCACTTCAGAAACCACATCATACTCAATTGGGAGAATTGAGACTACACCACACAAGACGTCGAATTCTGACCCAGAATCAGCGAAATTCGAGCCCATTTTTTCTTCTAAGTTGAGACCCTCTTTGATCACTGAAAGTGGTGGAAATATCCTTTCAGTAGCTGGCTTTCTAGCCATTTCAAGAGATTTTGATGGTATTTGTTTACCTTTCTCTTTGTTGGAATTTTCCACCTTGCTTGCAGCAGCAACCTTTTTCTGGCATTGATATCTACGCCACTGAGTTCTTGTCATAGGGTTCTTCCCCTTGTAGTTATTATTATAGGCATATTTATTAGACTCAAATGCCTTGTTTTGGCTAGTAGCCCTAGTGCTACCCTTAACTAATTTTGCTGATTTCTGTTGATTTCCAACATTCTTTCCAGCATAATATACTGGATAATAACCAGTACTTTTTCCACCAGAGTGCACCCATTTCTCGACAGGAGACTTTGGTGGAGGAACATAAGTTTTGATCTGTTCTTTTTGATGATTTCTTGTCGAAGTGAATTTGTATTGAATACCTCTGTTGTTGTAGCTGAACTTTGGTCTTTTGTCGACTCACTTTCCTTTACGTTTCAGTTGAGGGTTAAATCCCTCCAGATTTTTGGCAACCTCTTTGTCGAAGACAAAACTACCCCTTGGACAAAGCATAACTTCAGTATTGTTGATTTTGCAGCGATTGAGAAAATCAATCAATTCTTCTTCTGCCATTGGATACACTATCTTCATTTTTTCAGCGTACTGGTCTTCCGTGACCATTTCGACCTCAACATTGTCGACAGCCTTCTCTACCTTAGCATTTTCAGCAACAACCTCTGTGACCTCAACCACATTGAGATCGACTTCAACAAGCAATGCATCAACCGTTGGCAAAGGATCCGCATCAATCTTCATTGGTGGCTTAGATTTGTCACCAAATTTCAGCCTTCCCTCACTGAGGGGGTTCTGCACCAAATCCATGAAAATAACACAACGAGAAGTGTTATGGCCCAAGAAACCATGGAATTTACAAAAACCTCTTTTCTGTCGCTGTTCCAATGGTGGAATTTTCAGGCCTTTAGGCACTAAAATTTGACCATCAGCCACTAACAGATCAAATATTTCATCACATTTAGAAACATCATAAGTATAAGTTTTTGCAACAAATTTATCATTCTTAGGCTCAACAGGATTTTTCCCATTAGAAGGTTTCAACAATTTGCAAGTATAAGGAGGTCCTGGTTTTAGTTCTGCAATGTTAACCTCTTCCCCGACATCTTCATAAGATATGTCGTATGAAGATGTCGGGGACCAAGAATACTCATCCCTCTCCTGTTGGCACGATAGCGTGACTCTCCACAAATCTTGCATTCTGACAACTCTCCATCATTGTTATAATAGAGCATGCAACCGGAGACACAACAATCAATTCTTTTAGATTTCAAGCCAAGCTTCGATACCAATCTTTTAGCATCATAATAACTCTGCGGCAAAAGTCCTCTAACGGGAGTTGCATGCAACATCATTTTGGTCATATATTCCATGCACAACTCAGCAACATTAAACTGAGACATAAGACCCAACAACCGAACACACATTGATAATTTAGAGTCTTTAAATCCTTCAAATAATGGATTATTTGTTTCACTCAAATACATGTAAAATCTTTGAGCTTCCTCATTTGGAACTTCTTCAGCATCATATTCTGGCTCTTCAAAATCCAAATTTACTCCAACCGCATCAGATATCATTCCCTGATAAACTTCTAACGGTTGAATAATTTCGCCTCCAGAAATCGTAACCGCTGGATAATTACTTGTTGTGGAAGCTACTACTTCAACCGGAACATTAACTGCACGAACCACTACCCTTGGTGCTACTTCGCCGTGACGACTCCATATAAAATAATTTGGCCTAAACCCATTATTGTACAAATCAAGTCTGACTTCATCATCATTTTTTATAAATTGAAATGAACATTTCAAGCACAGACACCTAATTCCGCCTTGTCGCGCAAATTCTTTATGCTGCTTAGCACAAAAAATAAACTCTTCTACTCCTTGTACAAAACGCCGCTTTAAACCAGCTCTTCCAGGAAACAACCGGTCATACATCCAACTACGATCCATGTTTTCGGGAACTACGTACTATAGTTCAATAAAAATTAACGTTATCTACCTATATATTTATTACTAGGTTTTAAACAAACCGTACTTATTTTTATTAACAATTAATCAAATACAACATTTTTATAGATTGATATATTAATATCGATTTCAACTATATATTAAAAAACGAAATAATTATAATAACAGTAATTATAATGCACGTTTTATTATATATGATATTTTTTGATAAATATAACTATATTAATAACTCTATTAGTATTACCCATTTTAACTAACAACATAAATAACATTTTTACTAATAACTCTATTACTCCACTATTAAACATACTATCAAATTTTGATGTCAATAATAAATTAAATATAACTATTCAGTGTAAATAAAATAAACTAACAAATATTACTTTTTAATATATATTGATATATTAACTGATTAATTGATATATAAATATATATATATATATTAATAATGTAAATATAATATTTTGTATTTACCTAAAACTTAATAAAAAACAAAAATTAATAATATTTCGTATTTATCTAAAAAATATTTAAAACAGAAATTGAATATTAATAGATACACTTATTTTATTATTTATCAAATATATTATTATATTTCGTATAGATCTTTAAAACATTAACAATAAATACATTTTTTTAAACCAATTAACAACAGAACATTAATAATTAAAAAATATTAACTGAAATTAAATTATAATATTTCATATTTATATATTAACTAATATATTATTATATTTCGTATTTATTTTTTAACTATTATATTATTATATTTCGAATTTATTCAATAACTATTATACTATTATAATTCGTATTATTAAAAATGTTAGCAGAAATTATATTATAATATTTCATATTTAATTATTAAAGAAATTCTAACTAATAACATCAAATAATATTTTATAACAGCTAACAACTTTGATAACTAACCGGTGGTGAAGAGAAGACTCTGGCTTGATGCTAATCCCAGACTCCTTCGAACAAAGAGGAACCACACTCAAATAGCTCCTAAACAAACCACATCACAACCCATATTATAAAACAATACATAAATTATAACTATAAACACATAACTATAAACACATTTATAAACATACCTTAGTTTTAAGAAAATTCGCAAACAGATGAAGAAGACTTTCGGTTTGGGTGAGTTTAGAAATTGAGATTTAGTAGAGATGAAGAAGAATTGTGAGATTTAGTAGAGATGAAGAAGAATTGTAAGATTTAGTAGAGATGTTTCGGATTATATAAGAAGAGAAGTGGAGTGGAACGAATTTCGAAAAATCAATAAATCCGCCGAAAAAGTGACTTACCGGCGAAATTCAAATTTCGGATTTCAAAATCCGCCAAAAATTACGGTTACCGGCGGATAGTTGGGAGTTTTTGGCAGATCCGGAATCCGCCGGAAATGGTAAATACCGGCGGATTTAATTCGAAATCCGCCGGAAAGGACATTACCGGCGGATTCTTTCTTTTTTTAAAAAAAAAAAATTTCGGCCAAAAATATCCGCCGGTAGGACATAAAAATCCGCCGAAAATGTCCCGTGAGAAATAAATCCGCCGGAAATCCCATAAAATCCGCCGGTAATGTTGCGTGGGACAAAATCCGCCAGAAAGTTTTTGGCGGATTAAAATCCGCCGGAAAGTCCTGGCCGGTAATTTAAGTTAATCTTGTAGTGTTTGTGCCTCCTGTTCCATCCACAAAAGGGGGAGTGTACTCCTTGCTCAGGCTGACCCAAAAGAAACGACTCTTAAAACTCTTATAAGAGGAGACATATATGGTCAGAAACCCATTGTTTTCCTGGCTGCACAAGGAGACGCAACCACCTTTGTTGGGCCCTTTGGTGCAAAAGAAAGAGAAAAAGACACCTAGGGTGGGGATCATGTGCAGCCCACCACACAAGACTTCGAAAGCTCGAATGAAAACCCCAACTATCGGGGTACAATTAAGAGGAGGTTACATTCAACTTCTTCAAAATCGAGCATTCGAAATCGGAGAAGGGAATCCTCACCTTAAGATCTCCGAACAAACAGGCATACACGTACGTGCTAGGTTGCTCTATCCCTCGCGGGCGGATCATGCACACCGCCTCACCGTGTCTACACACCTCCAGAATGACATCCTTCTCGTCTCTTGTGGACCCTCTGCTTTTTTCTAAATCCCTCTACCAACTCCTTCTCTTTGTAGTATGAGGAGATGTTCTTCACTTCAGTTTTGGCCCAAATCGGGGTCTTTAGTGGGATTTCCATCTTAGTTGCTTTTTCTCCTCTAGAGCGCCGCTGATGACATGAGCAGTTTTGTTTCCTTGTGACAAAAGAGGAAGCACAATCGCTATTATCTTTGTCACTACCAAGGGAACTAGAGCTACTGGAAATCCCTAGCACCTCTCACCAAAGACGATAGACGTGCTCCCTGGCCTTACATCTAGCCTCCATTGCACGGAGGTCGTTCAAAATTAGGGTCAGGGCGGAATTCCGCCCCTCCTCTCCGTCACTCTGGATTTTGCTTAGCCTAACCATGAAGAACCCTACGACTACAAAGACAAAACACAAAAGTAAATGGAAGGAGAAAAGATAGCTTTTACGCTGGCGAGTCGCTCAAAAACGCAGATGTTCCAGTAAAATTCCCTAGAAAGTGTCTCTACCCCCTCTCATCACTGCCTTTTATAAGAGAAAGGCACTCCAAGCTCTATGTCGCTATTTCGCTTCCCAATGCGTATAATTCAACATCATAGCCGTTACATCAGACACGTTTCCCATCATATGTATTTTCATATACTTCCCTCCCTATCCCGTCTCACAAAATTAAGGTCACTAAGGACTTTTTGCTGACTATCTTCCTACAAGCCCTTTAAGAACTTGAGCAATCACTAACGAAAAGGACATATCAATACCCCTCTCCATACAAACCTATCCAAATCGCCACGTGGGAATAAAAGCCCCTGATCAATATGCAACTCACACTTGGGGGGCTACCCCCATGTTAAGGTGACAAACGCAAACGACAAGTTTGAATATAATGAACATCAGCACATTGTTATTCTACCCGGACCGAACCGGCCGGTGGGTCTAGGACTCGGATCATAGCTCCGTTCGTGTTGTATAGGCCAAATTAAATTTCACATGATACTTGTAAAAAAGGCATACCTAGGGTTCAAACCCCTCCTTTATTGATCCAGTTATGCGACTTTAACATCAGGCTAACCAAGCTATTTGTGAATTTGTGTGTAATATAAATATTTAACAAGAAAAAAGTCCTCTAACAAGAAAATGAGCTAAAAAAAATAGATGATCCAAGTGAGAATACATAAACTCAAAGAATCCTTAAACATAATTGTTGCATTAGTTCTAAACACCAAAAACATATTTACCTTTTTAAATTTTACACCTCAAGGAGAATTAAATAAAACCTCTTTCTTTCTCTTTATCTTCATCTTACACTAATTTTGGTATATTTTATAATAACTCCATTGGTGATTCGATGAAATGAAAATACAAAAAATAGTTATACTTGAGACGCATCACAAATTCCCAATAGTTCAATTTTTTTTTAGATAAATCGGGTATCCTCTGCATGCAAGTATAGAGGCTAATCTCAGGTGGCAACACACAAGTGCAGAGGCTAATCACAGACTATCTCGTATAAGTGCTCTTGCATTCTGAATAGTTCACCTAATAAAATAAACATTTTTTTGACCAGGCAATAAAATAAACATTTTACTATTTTAGTTTCCTTTTATCTTGGAGAGAGAGAAAGAGAGACATCATCACTACAGTACACACCACTCTAGCCACTACTTGAACTACGAAACTTCTCGTTCCATCCATTCCATTCACGAAACTCAACCACAACGAAATGGCTGAAACAAAACCAATTCGCTTCGGAGTAATCGGGTGTGCAGACATAGCACGAAAAGTCTCACGCGCCATCACACTTTCCCCAAACGCTTCCCTCTACGCCGTCGGAAGCCGTTCACTCGAAAAAGCAAAAACCTTCGCTGCGGCTAACGGTTTTCCTAACGGCGCCAAAGTGTACGGTTCATACGAAGAAGTTCTCGATGATCTTGAAGTTGACGCCGTTTACGTGCCGCTTCCAACGAGCTTGCACGTGCAATGGGCGGTGGTTGCTGCTAAGAAAGGGAAACACGTGTTGTTGGAGAAACCTGTGGCTCTTAATGCTGTTGAGTTTGATGAGATTGTGAAAGCCTGTGAATCTAATGGTGTACAGTTTATGGATGGTACTATGTGGATGCATCATCCTAGAACGGAGGCTATGAAGGATTTCATCTCCGATGCGCACCGTTTTGGACAACTTAAAACGGTATTGGATATTCCATTTCTATGCGAATGATTCTTTCTTGTGCATTCTGTTGCTTGAATTTATTTATTTAGCTTTAATTTAGAATTTAATTAGAATCTTCTACTGTTGGTTGCATTGACAAATTCAGTAGCATATGACGATTTCCAGTTTCAAACTGATTGTGGCTGAGTGATAGTGTGGGGTGTTTATTTGCCAGAAAGTTGACAAAAATAAGAGTTTAGTTAGTATCTATTTACCCTAACTTATAAGAAATCATGGAATGAATGACTTTCACGAGTTAGGATCTCTGTAGCACCGACACTTCTGATTGAAGGCGTGTGTCGAACACCGACACCCACACTTCAATTACTTGTATTTTTCAAATTAAAACCGGTGTCCGTGTCCGTGTCTGATGTCTGTGTCGGTGCTTCATAGGTTAGGATAAAAGTCGAACATTTTTATAAAGTCAATTTCTAATTGTAAAAAATCCTTACACTGTGAGTGCATATTAATTAATTTCTTTAATTTATATGCACAATCGTCAGTTTAAAATTCTTTTACACTATCATCTAATTAGAAATTGTCATGTCGTTAGTGATTGGTTCTTTTTCTAATTACCGCAAAAGTCATTTGTACTATTCATGTTTAACTCTTATTCCAGTTAACTTAAGTCATTTCTACTTTGGTTTGTGATTAGTTGACTGTGTAAAATTTTCTACACTCAAGGTGCATCATAAAATAAAATATATAGTAAACCTTAAATTCATTCATAAATGTTTGCCTAATCTAATATTTCAAGTTGATAGGAAATTAGTCTTTTAAATGGTATTGAAGTCTATATGAACAAGAGGTCATCACTAGTTTGCCCCTCTTCTATGTAAAAGTTGAAATTCCATACCAGATAAGATCTGCTTTTGCATTATCTACACTCTAACATGAGGCTGGGAAGAGACTTTTACTTGGGCAGTGTGTTGTATTTAAGAGTCATCTATAATCTTTCACCTCAAGCTTTTTGAATAATTGGTCTTTGACATATAGATACAAGTTTAAATTGGCCCAGTCTAGAGATATGAGAGAAGGGTGAAAGTTTTCGCAGTGAATGTTAATCGGTGATTCTTTTAAGCTTTTATGGCTTGAGATGCAAATACAAGAGTGAATTTTGCATTCAATTTTAATACTTGTATTATCAGGGCATTTAATTTTTGAACCCTTAAAAAGTAACAGGATTTGGTTTTAATTTTATTTGCTTGCATTTCAGAATCCTTTTATGTGTTTTTGATTCACTTTCAACTCCATTAGCTAAACTGAATTATCTTGATTTTTCCTGCTGTATTTGTTGTGACTGTGAGTGATTAAGATAGCTGAGCTGTTGTTTGTCCAATGCTGAAACCTTGTTGCATTCCGGGATAAGATAGCTTAGCTGTTGTTTGTCCAATGCTGAAACCTGGTTGCATTTCTGGAATTTCTGTATCCAATGGTGCATCATCATGCCAAATTTGTTGGGTTCATGTTTAACTATGAACTGTAAGCCAGTTTCAAAATTAAGAGCTACATTCGAATAGTCTCTTCAGCAATAGTGAAGTTTCAGATAGTGTATAAGTTGAAGCGATAGAATATTTTTCCGGTTCATTAGCTTCCATATTTTGTTTCTCTCTGTCGTGTCATGAGTCTAATGGTTTATGTCCTTAATTTTAATTGCAATATTTGTGTTACTTGGCTTAACTTGAATCCTGTAAGTAATCGAGGATCTCCATTTTATAATTCTTCATATCTTTACTGATGCGTGTGCAATGTAATAATGCATATTGTTATGACTTTGAAAAGTAGCTGCTGAATGAAAAGACATGTCAAAACTTTAAATGCATTCCTCAGATGCTCAAACTCTTGGTCATGTAGGATGTTTGTTTGGATTTAACTCCTCTTAAGTGAGAGGTACACTACAGAAGATAAAAGGTAGAGTTATAATCATTGATTTCAATGATGTAAATTTGAACAATTTTGCAGTTTGTTGTATATGTATATATCATCACAATGTTAACTGCTAATTTTTCAATCAATAGTTCTGATTTTGTATAATACTCTAAAATTCATCTCTAACTTTAGAAGAGTCAAATCTTTTGCATCCATGTTCTACACTGATCCATGTTCTACACTGCTTGTGTTGAACAGATTCATACCTGTTTCACATTTGGTGCTGATCCCGATTTTCTCGAGAATGACATTCGAGTGAAGCCAGATCTCGATGCTCTAGGCTCTCTTGGTGATGAAGGATGGTATTGTGTCAGGGCAATTCTATGGGCTACAAACTATGAACTACCTAAAACTGTCATAGCCACAAGAGATCCTGTGCTTAATAAAGCTGGTGTGATATTATCTTGTGGTGCTTCTTTATACTGGGAAGATGGGAAAGTAGCAACCTTCTATTGCTCTTTCTTATCTAACCTAACAATGGATATAACTGCTGTTGGTACAAAAGGAACTCTACATGTTCATGATTTTATTATCCCTCATGAAGAGAAGAAGGCGTCGTTTTACGGAGCTTCAGAATCGAGCTTTGATGAGCTTGTGACTAAGTGGGATTCGCAGCCAAAGAAGTACGAAATAGAAAATGATCTCCCTCAAGAGGCTCTTATGGTAAATGAATTTTCTCGTTTGGTGGCGGAAATCAAATTCAATAACTCGAAACCTGAGAAGAAATGGCCAACAATTAGTAGGAAAACACAACTTGTATTGGATGCTGTCAAGGCTTCAATTGAGAAAGGTTTTGAGCCTGTTCAGATTCAGGAATGAAGGTGTGTTTAATCTCTCTGCACCCTGCTGAACACAGATCTTTCTTCCATTATTGCGTCGCAATTGCAATTCATTACTGTCATGTACATGGTGGAAGCATGCAGGGTTTTAGACTTTGTACAAGAAATAAACTTTTGTATGTCTTTCATAAGTGGTGGCATAAATTTTTGAAAGCTTAGCATTTTATGGTGCTCGTAATAAATCCAATTTTCTATCTCACTGTATATGTCATAGTTGCTATAAAATTTTAAAACTAATAGGAAGGGATTGGAGGATTCAAAAAGAACTACATAGGAATCGGACGATCCCTTTTGGTCAAATACCTAGTGAAAAACTCGTATTTTCCTTTCGTAACAGTATTTTTGAACAAGTTCTAAGATAACCATCCTAAGGGTACTAATATCGATGAGAATGATAGTGAAGATAAATTTTTTGATGATTGACAGGGTACCATTTACGGTATTTTACCTAGTAGCAAGAGTCAGGATAGTAACTATAGTTATGATAGTGAGGATTTCGACGGTGACCTTGATAGGAAGCTCAAGTTTATAACTATGAAGGATGTGTTATCTAGGGATAGACCAGTTTTTATCACCCTTTAATTCGAATTAGCAAAAGCAATGTCTATAATTTGGATTTCAAACATTCACGATCTGAATATGAATGTGTCCAATGACTTATCCCTCAGTCTATTAGTGAACTATCTCTCTAGGGATAGTAAAAGATTTTCCACTAGAAATATTCTTGTTATTGCTTTGGCTCATATTCCCCCAAAAAGTAGATCCATGGATCTAAGAAAGACAGGTTTGGTTCTTAGGAGGTTTTGTTGAAGTTATAGAGGAACCTATCATGAGCAATGTAAGATACCTATGAGGAGGTTATCATAGCGGTAGTACATAAAAGTTTCCTATGATTTGTACCAAGAGCTAATTTTGAACTCTTATCTTTTTAGGGTTTAGTACCATGGATGATTTTTGTGAATGATATAATCAATTATAGAGTCGAACGACGAAAAAAATGGAAATATAGAGAGATAAAGTTAAGCCAATGACTTTTTATTCTCTACATTTCCAAATATGATGTATCAATAGTTGGCCAATTTTTTAACACTATAACCAATGTTTTTAAAACCAGACCGGAGATTGAACCGGAGAGAGCTCCGGGTCATGGTTCAATCGGTTCATTCGGTTGAACCATGGTTGAACCGGATGAGTAATAATTAAATAAAAAATAAATAAAGTATTAAATTTTGGAGAAAAAGTCAATAAAAAAGTCAAAAAGTGTATTTCGGGCGGTTCAACCTCGGGTCAATTGCCAGTTCAAAGCGGTTTAACGTGCCTGCAATTCAAATGGGGTTGAACCAACCGCCCGAGTGGCCGGTTCCCGGTCCAACCGGTTGAATCGCCCGGTTCGGTCCGATTTTTAAAACATTGACTATAACCTTATTTTAAATTAGAGAACTGAAATCATATTTAAACCTTCAATTTGAATAAATTAGAGTTCATCATACAATGCGACACATAAAAAGTAAAATGTCAACCACATGATCTAGATAGGGGACAAATTTGATGAAATTTTGAGGTGTGAACATAACCATTATCCTTATTCAATTAAAAGACAATGGTTCTTTAGACAAAATCAGTAATTATTCCAAATTCATTCCAAAGTTCAAGGGAGTTTTCTGATGCCTCCATTTTAAGTTGCCATACACAAGGTTGACCTGGTGCTCCCAAATTCGACCATAGTGAGAACTCGGTGTTGTCTAATGTAAAATTTGCTTCTCGCCACCACAAAACCTAACACGCGCTCAATGTTCCTTGAGTTTGGTGTGTATTTTGTAATATAGATTATGAAATATTTCGAGAATGTTTGTTGCTTGTAAACTAATTTCCCAAGTCAACATACTTAAATTTTTTTGTCTTTAGTCTCATTCACGTTTTTATTGAGTTATACTTCACTTGTGCGGTGTTAAAACAAAATTAATTTTAAATATATATAATAAAAGGATAAGACAGCAATATCAACGAGTAGGATTTGAAAAACTGAAGATATCAATAGTGTTATGGTATTTGACATGTGACTATTAACACCCCCCACCCAAGGGCCCATTGTCTAACGGTCCATCTACTAAAACAAATCCATATCTCAACGATCCAGATGCAACCAGCAGATCCAACGGTTCAGGATCATTAGGTCAAACACCATTCAAAGCCTATAAATACCACATTCACTGCTCATTAATGGTAAGCAATCTATTCATTTAATACTCTGCTTTACTACCTCCCTGACTTGAGCGTCGGAGTGTCTTTGCAGGTACAACACCCCCTCGTCGATCGGAGCATCGTAGATCAAAGACTTCACCTACTAACTACCTCGGACTGATCATCAAGGTCGGAAGTACAGTACAGAACATTGGCGACCATAGTGGGAGAAAAAACACTCTAACCCTCCCATCGCCTTGATTAATGATGGCTCCAACTCTCCGACCAAAGGCGACAAGCCTCGCGGTCGGACCCGTAGTCGATCCCGTCATTCCGGAGGCCGACCGTCAGGAAACCCCAGAAGGACATGTGCAAGACCTTCCAAACTCGACCCAGGCTCAGGTTCAACCCACGAATGTGAACCTGGTGCTGATCCAAGGAAGTTCGGTGAGGAATCGTCTCCTACCGCTACCGCCGCTGTCGGTCCCGGTCCCAGTCGATGTTGTTCAACAACTCGTCCAACTTCTAGCCCGTCAGGAGTTGGTGAACCAAGCAAGAAATTTCAGATTCATTGAGCTCGAGGCGGAGGTGGCTGAGCTTCGAGTTCGGAAGATCGCTGATCAAGGCTCCCCTGAGCCGGACTCCCCAGAGAGGCGAAATCCAGCTCGTCAGAGGCACCGATCCCCACCAAGGAAAAGGGATTACCACAGGTCCCCGTCTCGGAATGATGAATTTCGGGCTTATTCTCCTCGACAGCACTCTTCTTGGGCTTCTTCTTCACCCAGACGACGATCAAGGAGTCGGGAGGTCTCACCAAGGGAACAACCTCAACGTCGTGCATATCCCGATCCTCATCACCACCATCGATCCCCACCACGAGCACACCTAACTAAACGCAAAGGTCCTTTTACTGAAGAAATCGACAACTACCGAGTCCCTCGGTACTTAGAAAAACCTCCGGAGGGCTTGAAGACATATGATGGAACCGGCGACCCGGACAGACACCTTGACCAGTTCGACACGAGCATGCAGTACCGGAATGTTCCTGCAGAGATGAAGTGTTGGATTTTCCCTTTAACCCTAGACAAAATAGCGTCGGAATGGTTTCGATCTCTGAAGCCAAATTCGATTTCATCCTGGGATCAATTAGCAAAACTCTTCTGCGCTCACTTTGCGCATTCAAAGAGTAAACCCAAGAACAAGATCGTGTTGATTTCCGTCGTGCAAGGGGAGAATGAACCTCTCAGAGAGTATATAGAGAGATTCAACAGAGAAGCTTCTCAAGTACGTAACCTCGACGACGCCTTTCGAATTTTCTTCATGACTCAAGGTCTGCTTCCTGGAAGCCCGTTCAAGAAACATACCCTCAGGTGGGAACCTAGTACTTTGCAGGAGTTCCTCTAGCTATCCCAATGTTTCATCAACGAGGAAGAAAGCAGTAAAACAAGAAGAGAAACGGCCCAAACCGGTCCGTCAAAACCCCGAGGTGAGAAAGACCGCCAGAACGACAACCGAGGTTACGATAATCGAGCCAATCGGGATCCCCGGTCTCGAAATCGTCATAATGTGTATACCGAGCTCAACGTCTCTAATGCCCAACTTTTGGGTGAATGCTGGAATGTAGAGTTTAAAGATATCAAGGCTCCCAAACCTCTCCCCCACCGACCCGGTCAACGATCCAACAAATACTACCAGTACCACAAGAGCAATGGTCATGATACTAACCGCTGCAACGCTCTAAAAGATGACATCGAGGATCTCATCAAAAGGGGGAAACTATCCAGTTATGTGAAGAAGCCCGGGACAGTATTGGGCGAGGTTAAAGAGGAGAGGGAAGACGATCCCAAGAGGAAGGGAAAACAGAAGGCTGGCTCGGACGATGAACAGCCCGACCCTAGACGATCAAAAGGTCATTCGGTAATGATGATGATTGCAAGAGGATTCGAGCATGAAGAGTCGCCAAGACCATGAAGCGGAAGTGGAAGGAACTACTGAGTATTGCCTCGACCTTGTCAGAACCGACCCTATCAAATCGTCCACCTCTGTCCTTTGGCGATGATGATCTGATGGATGGGAAACCAAACAAACACATACCGTTGATTATCTCAGCGGTGATAGCCAACAAAGAGGTTAGAAGAATCCTGGTCGATCAGGGAAGCTCTTCAGATATCCTTTTCGTCGATCTTCTGGAGAGAATGGGAATTGATAGAGACGAACTCACCCCCTATACAGGATCGACATTATCCGGATTTAACGGATCCCGTACCAAACCGTTGGGTCACTTAGAGTTGATGGTCTCTTACGAAAAAGAACCAATGGTGAGGATCGTCAAAACCAAGTTCCTAATTTTACCTTGCGAATCTATCTACAACGGCATCATCGGTAGACCTACTTTAGGAAGGCTCGGAGTAGTCACCTCCACCACCCACTTAAAATGAAGTACCACTCTCTATGCAACAAAGTGATCACCTTAAAGTCTGACCTTGAATCTGCGGCAAGACGTTTCTTCCTATGGACTAAGGCAGAACAAAGGGCCTGAGATAAGGAAGGGGTTCCCCCTCAAGAAAATCTCAATTTAACAAAAAAAGACAAAGGACGATCTGGTGATAAATGTGACTGATTTGGATGCAAGGTATGACCCGGATAGCTCAGAAGAAGAAGACGATGACGAATTAGCGAAAGAGCTCAAAAGGAAAATGAAAAGACCCCAACCAGATGGGGAGTTCGTCGATGTACAACTTGGCGATGACCCCGCCAAGGTCGTCAAAATCGTGGCCGATCTGCCTGACGAAGTAAAGAAGGACTTAACACAATGCCTTAGAGACCATGCTGATCTTTTTGCTTGGTCAGCCGAGGATATGCCCGGAATCCCTCCGGAGGTCGCTTGCCACCAGCTCGCCGGCAATCCGGAGGCCAAATGAGTCGCTCAAAGGAAGAGGGCTCAAGGTAGTGAGAAAGCAGTCGCGGCAGCCAAAGTTGTTGACGACCTCATCCAAGCGAACTTCATTACGGAAGTGAAGTACACGACATGGCTGTCTGATCCGGTGGTGGTGAAAAAGAGCAATGGAAAATGGCGCATGTGTGTCGACTATACCGATCTTAATAAGGCCTGTCCGAAAGACGCTTTCCCAGTCCCCAGCATAGATCGCCTTGTCGACAATGCCTCAGGATTCCGACTCTTATCTTTCATGGATGCATACTATGGTTATAATCAGATCGCCATGTACCCACCTGATCAAGAAAAAACAGCTTTCATGACCGATCGAGGTAACTATGCTTACCGTGTCATGCCCTTCGGATTGAAGAATGCTGGAGCGACGTACCAAAGGATGATGAACAAGGTGTTCCAAGGGTAGATCGGCAGGAATGTCGAGGTCTACCTTGATGACACGAGAGCGAAAAGCACGGAGGAGAAATTTCATGTTTTCAATCTAAGGGAGATCTTGACTGAAGTCAAGCGAAACAGCATGAGGTTAAATCCGGAAAAATGCACCTTTGGAGTCCGGGTTGGGAAGTTCCTCGGATTTTACTTGACTGAGAGAGGAATTGAAGCAAACCCGGATAATTACCGAGCTGTAACAGAAATGCAAACGCCGACCACAAAAAAGGAAGTCCAGAAACTTAGCGGTATGATCGCCGCTTTGTCCCGATTCATTTCAAACGTAGCATTCAAATCCCTCCCCCTTTTCAAGTTACTAAATAAGGAAGAAACTGAGTTCAACTGGACTGCCGAGCAGGATGAAGCTCTCAGACAACTCCTGAAAGTCTTATCTAAGCCTCCGATCTTAACCCGACCTGACAAAGGAGAAACCTTGTACCTTTATCTATCGGTCTCGGAAGAAGCTCTGGGAGCCGTCCTTGTGAGAGAGACAGAGGTTGGTCAGAGCCCAGTCTACTTTGCATGCAAAGCCCTGCATGGTGCAGAAGCTCGCTACCAAAAGATTGAAAAAATAGCGTTAGCCTTGATCATTGCTGCTCGCCGTCTCCAACCTTATTTTGTGGCACATCAAGTTGTCGTGCCAACCAACTATCCAATCAGACAGATCTTACACCGACCCGACTTGGCAGGCCGCATGATCAAATGGGCGGTAGAGCTATCAGAATTTGGAATCAGATACGAGACCCGTGTCGCCATGAAAACTCAGGTTTTGGCAGATTTCATGGCCGAGATGACGCCAGCCGATCCTGAAAATGAAATTTGGATCCTACATGTTGATGGTTCCTCTAACCCAAAGGGGAGTGGCGCAGGCATTAAGTTGAAAAGCCCGTATGGTGTCATCATCGAAGTATCTTTGACCTTCAACTTTCAAACCTCAAACAACCAAGCTAAATATGAGGCCTGCATAGCCGGACTCCGGTTGGCGATCGACCTACGAGTCCCTCGGGTTAGCCTGCACACTGATTCTTTCTTGGTGGTCTCTCAAATCAGTGACAAGTATGAGACAAAGGATTCGACCCTGTAGAAGTACTTGGCTAGAGTCCGGGAATTGCTATCCAAATTTCAAAAAATTGTGGTAAAGCACGTACCGAGGTTGGAAAATCAAAGGGCGGACATCCTCTCCAAGCTCGCTAGTACAAAAGCCCCTGGAAATCATAGGACTATCATTCAAGAAACACTTCGCCAGGCTAGTGTATCCCTCGATCCTGAATTTACCTTGACCATTTGCGTACTTGAAGAAAGCCAGAGTTGGATTCACCCGATCCTGGAGTACATGATTGGAACCTCCCAACGAAAAGGAAGCTAAGCTCGTCAGAAGGAGAGCCTCGGCGTTTTCAGTAATCAATGGGACCTTATATAGAAGAAGCCTTTCCTCCCCATTACTGAAATGTGTTGACGGAGAAGAAGCAGATTATGTCCTAAAGGAAATTCATGAGGGGATTTGCGGCCAACACTTGGGAGCTCGCTCTTTAGCTCGGAAGGCACTCCGGTCCGGCTATTATTGGCCGACCATGGACGCCAATCCTAAGAACTACGCGAAGAAATGCAAGAAGTGCCAAATCCATGCTCATGTCCACGTCGCTCCCCTCAATGATCTGACGACCTTGTCCTCCACTTTGCCATTTGCATGGTGGGGGATAGATCTCCTAGGGCCGTTCTCGGTAGCTCCTGGACAGATCAAGTACCTTATAGTGGCAATCGACTATATGATCAAGTGGATAGAAGCAGAACCTCTGGCTACTATCACGGCAAAAAACTGCATCAAGTTTTTCAAAAAGAACATCATGAGTAGATTCGGGATCCCCGAGGTTGTTATAACGGACAATGGAACTCGGTTCACCGATGCGGGATTCAGAAAGTTAATGTCCGACCTTAAAATCAAACACCGTTTCACTTTGGTCGAACATCCCCAAACCAACGGCCAAGTCAAAGCAGCAAACAAGGTCCTCCTCAATGGCTTGAAGAAACGTCTCGACGATGCTAAAGGAAAATGGGTTGAAGAATTGCCGTACGTCCTTTAGGGATACAGGACGATCCCTCAAAGCTCGACAGGAGAAACGTCGTTCCGGCTCTCCTATGGCAGCGAAGCGGTCATACCCGTCCAAATTGGTGAACTCAGCTGGAGGACGTCACACCCCAAACCTCGGGAGGAAAACACTCAAGTCCTAAGGGAGGAGCTCGATCTATTCGACGAAATCCGAGGACGAGCCTCATTCAGGGAAGCCATTTTCAAGCAGGGAGTGGCGACCCGTTATAACGCTAAAGTCGTCCCTAGAGACTTTGAGGTTGGGGATTTGGTGCTCTGAAGAGCAGACGTCGGTCTTAAAAACGCAGCCCAAGGAAAGCTAGCACAAAACTAGGAAGGACTTTACGGTGTTAAATCCAAGACCGGCAATGGAGCTTTCATACTTGAGACCCTCAGTGGAAGAAAAATTGAAAGAACTTGGAATGAAACTAAACTCAAAAGTTACTATGTTTGAGAAACCAGTCTTTGTGGACGCCATATCTTGGTGTGCCAACCTTTTGTAATGATTAACTCATGCAATCAAAGCAGCATCCATGCCGATGTTCATCGCATCTTTTAGTTTATTTAAATTAAACTGATCCAACCAAACCTTCTCTCACGGGAAAGGTTATTCGGGACCGATCTTACGATCTCCCCAGCGACCATATCAGGTCGCGACTCTTTGAGACGAGTTAAATCCTAGTCGAGTCTTGGTAAACCTTTTCAACGAGAGTTGGTTTTCAGGAACCAAGGTTCCTAGAACGACCATTGGCCTCAGTTGCCAAGATCCCTATAGGGCGAGTTAAATCTGGGTCGAGTCTTGGTAAATGTAACACCCTGGGCAGAGCCTTTTCTTTCTAGTAGGATACCCAGCTGTGCACTCATGATCTTCTCTCCCCCCCATTGAGAGTTTTTGCCTTCCGTGGGAATCGAACATGTACCCTAGGGGCTTAAGTACAAGTTCAATGCATTCCCACTAGCTCAATTGGTAGTGGGAATGCATTGAACTTGTACTTAAGCCCCTAGGGTACATGTTCGATTCCCACGGAAGGCAAAAACTCTCAATGGGGGGGAGAGAAGATCATGAGTGCACAACTGGGTATCCTACTAGAAAGAAAAGGCTCTGCCCAGGGTGTTACAGTAAACTACCCTTAGGACAATGTACATGACTTGCAAATTTAAAGAATTCATAAACATGCAATCGATGATGAAACGACGTTAAATGCGATGTTGAAAATCAAACTAGCAATCGACGATAAAAACTTAAAAATGCGAAGTTATAAATCATTACAAACCATCTCGGATCCGGCCGAGTCCTCAAGTTCGGAAAAATCTATTCATATTTCAAAAAGAAAACTGAACAAAGTTCTGGGTCTATGCAAGATCGTGCAGCGATGTATAAGCTCAGAACTTCTGCAAAAAGTGGACCAAAATAGGATCAGGCCTCGGAAAGAGGAAAAATCACGGTCTTCACTTTCGTCTTCACATCAGTCTTGACAATCCGGTCTTCCTCCACCTCATGATCAGCATTAATGATATTGGGGTCCAAATGAAGAGAAGGGTTGACCAAAGCAGCCTGCTTAAGAGCCTCCTTGAAACCGTCCACATAGAGCCCAATTGCCTCTTCGGCATCTTCTTGCGCCTCTTTCTAACTTTCCTTAAGGGCAACTTGAGTTTTGGCAAGTGGAGCTCGTAAGGCAGCGATCTGGACATCGGGATCAGAACTCGACTCCATCTTTCCCTCAACAGTGGACAACTTGTTCTGGAGCTCGACCACCTGGCCTTCCAGAATCGTCACCTTCTCTTTTGCCTCAGCCTCAGACACTTCCAACACTTTGATTTGACCCTCTAACTCTTTGACCCTAGCCTCGGCATTATCAGCCCTAGTAAGGGCGGACTTCCTGTAATCTTCAATATCTTTCTTACTCTTTCTCAGATTCTCCAGGTCGAAGTTGGCTCGGGCCAAAGCGGTAGTTTTGCGGCCAGCTCTTGTAAAGCCTCAAAGGTTTTTCCCTTCTCAGCATCCACCAACTCTGAAAGAAGAGACATTCACAGGAACGACTTAGTTTAAAAAAGAATTACGAGGCATCAAACTCGTTTAAGTTGCGAGCCTACCTGTAGCACGTTTTTCTTACTTCTCCTTCTAGATCTTATGAACGTCAGCCAAATTTAAGAAAATCTGAGCAGAGGCTGCAATAGGATCGGCACGCCATTCCTCGAAATTTTGCTCCAAAAAACTTTTCACTCAAAGGAACGACCTTGACCTTATGCTTCGATTTCTTGGACTCTTTGGGCTTTTTGGAATCCTTCCCAACCTCGACAGGATCAGATCGTTTCCTCTTTTCGGATGTGCCGATGTCAGTGGTTTTCTTCCGAGGAGAAGTAGTGGCAGAGATCTGCACCTTCTTTCCCCAATCAACATTAGGAGCAACATTCAGATCGCTTTGCTTGACGGTGTTGAGAGGGACAGCTTCGAGAACGGTGTTGAGGTGGTCAGCTTGCGGAGAAATTTGAGAGTCATCCCCGTCAACATCGACGACGACATCAACTTGCCTCATTGTCAACTCCTTCAGTTTTGCGAGTCTCTTGGAAGCCATAGTATCTGTAAGAATGGGAAAAGACGAGTTAATTAACTTGCGAAATAAAGAGAGAAAAGTAAAGGTGAAATAAGACTGTTGGTATATCCCAACGATCTGACGACCTCGTCCCCCACCTAAATTTTTTTGCACTTCGCGCCTTTTGGCGGCCTTAACGATAAGATCAGTTGGGATACCCCGGTACTTTGGCTTCTTGAAAGGGATTTGTTTTGAAATGTAGGTCAAAATCTTATTGGTTAGACGATCTTCAGCATCCAATTTCTTTTCACTAACTGCATAGGAATGAGTAGATCGGTTAAAGTGCCCGTTGCTCCAGCCAATGGGAAATTTGGTAGATTCCACAGTCCGACCATCAGCACCAAATTTCCTGACACAGTTGATAGCTTTGTCATTTACAGGCTCGACCGAGTAGAAGAACTTCTTCCAATCACCTCTCAGTGAATCTGTGTAAGCTCTGAAGATCTTGGAACCTCGCCTTGAACGAAGGCTCACGTGCTCACGCCCGGATTTATCTCCACCGGTGTTCCTATTAAGCTCGAACAAATGAAAGAAAAGGAGGGGCGACGCTGGTCTCTCCAAGTGAATGCACAAAAGCTCAAAAGCCCAGAGAAATGCCCACGCATTGTGGTGCAGCTGAGAAGGGGCGACATCTAACCTCGCCAATACAGTTTGTTGAAGGAAGTGAAAGGGGGTCGGATATTCATATCCCCGATCGTCACATTATACATGGTACATTTAAATTCCCCTGCCCAAGTGGCCACATGTTCACCATCTTTCATCCCTTCAACTTTCCAAATTCAGTCCGAGCGACCATTTATCTTCTTCATAACTGGGGTTAGATTGTGAAAAGATCGGAAAAGCGACTCAGTCTTCAAAATCGAGGACGAGACCCAATCATAAGGATGCATTCTCTTGCTGGAACATCGAGAACCCCAGGACCGGTACTGGAATACCCATCTGCCGAGGCCACTGAAGAATGACTACTTTCTTGATAATCAGCATTTTGTCTCCTTTGCTCGACCTCCTCGCCACCCCGACCGTTGGCGTCGTCAGATTCATCGTCGGATTCGTCATTGGATTCAGAATCAGTATCCTCCGAGTCACAAGTGTTAGAGCTCCCCTACTTTTCCCCAGACTGAACCTCCTCCTCGGAATCTGAGGAAAGCACGACAACCTCGATTTTTTCTGACTCCCCAACTGGCAGGTCGTTTTCCTGGTTTCCATCATCATCATCATCATCATCACTACCACCATTTCCGTCATCTTCGCCATCATCTTCACCTTCGCTGTTCTCATCATCTTCGTCATCAACCTCACCTTCTACTTCATCCTCCCCTTCATCATCCCCATGATCGTCGCCAACCTCCATTTCCTCGTCTTGTTCTCTAGAAACTTCATCCATTGGTTCATTGGTTTTATCGCTCGGAGTGTGATTTTCGACGTCGAGGTCTTCATCTGCTTGCTCGCTCGTCGGTGCCGAGTCCGGATGATCCTGCTCGTCAGGAGTTGTAGACGCGATTTGGTCTTGGACTTCGGGTGCGGCGGGATTGTCCCCTTGATGGACCCCATCAGGAACTCTGTCTCCGGAAGCCATTTTCTTCGCAAGCTTGGGAGGTTTTACTGAAATCTGTCTACGAGTTTGCTTGGTCCTCGCCAGATCGAACCTGCAGAAATGGGGGACGAGGTGTCAGGGTTAAACGCCGCAAATGGATTCGCGAACAAGTCGGAACCCGACCTGACGACCCCCACTCTGAGGGAGGTTGAGAGGACCAAGGGAAATCTGACCCCTTATATAAAGGAAAATGAGGAGATAGAGTTTAAAACAAAACTAACCTCGTAAACGACGTACGAAGGGGTTAGGATCGAGCGGTAATTTGGCTTTGCGATCTCGGACGATTGAAATCCACTGGAACAAGCCGACCCTCGCCACTTTCCACTTGCTCAATCAAGGTCACTCCCGAAGATCGTCAGTCATAGCAAATGAGTTTTGTAACAAGCACAATGAAGAAACTGACTCCCTATTTATAGTGGGCCAAGAAGCTGGGCCTCAAAAACGAAGCGGCAGGTCCAATCAGCAGGCATTAAACTGTACACGTGAAACGAGGCATCACCATCATTAGCAGTTGTGAAAGGACGTGCCCTGTCAGAAGCATTTAATGCGTGACACATATCACGAAGCATTGTCTTTATGCGCCTCTTTGATTTCTTAGTAGACGCCAAGTCTCAACGTCGTGGCAGATGAAGTTCGGAGACGTCGATGCCCAATAACCTCGTACAAGTCAACATGATCAAGATCGACCAATACTATAAGGTCGAACAGTGACCATATTGTCATAAAAGTCAATATCGCCTATCAGGCGACTAGACTTGGGGGGCAACTGTTATGGTAATTGACCTGTGACTATTAACACCCCCTAGAGGCCCATTGTCTAACGACCCATCTACTAAAACAAACCCATATCTCAACGATCTAGATGCAACCAGCAAATCCAACGATTCAGGATCATTAGGTCAAACACCATTCAAAGCCTATAAATACCATATTCACTGCTCATTAATGGTAAGCAATCTATTCATTTAATACTCTGCTTGACTACCTCCCTGACTTGAGCGTCGGAGTGTCTTTGTAGGTACAACACCCCCTCATCGACCGGAGTATCGTAGATCAAGGACTTCACCTACTAACTACCTCGGACTGATCATCAAGGTCGGAAGTACAGTAAAGAACAAATAGAAACTTTTTATTATTAATGATCCATTGCTATGATTTTTGTTATTGCTAACGATAAGATGCTCAAAAACCCTTAAATAAAATTTTTTTCCGTACAACTGGTAAATACCGAAATTGTTACGTTAGATATATGTCCCGAGTTAGAGTTCAAGACCTCACAGTTGTGTGTGTGTGAGTTTCAAGTGACATTTGTCACTCCGTCTAGAACCAAAAAACAAAACTTTTTATGGTTATTGACATTTTATAGTTTACTCAATTTAGAATTGAAAAATAAGCCCTCCCCTCCCAAAACCCCCCTTCCAATCATTCCCTAAAAGAAAAAGATTAGACCACCTTATCTATTAGGAAATTATTTGACGACACTCTGTTGTACTCACTTGAATGGTTAAAACAGTTTCAGTAAAGCACTTCAGTGACAAACACAAAGTGCGATTTAACTCTGTAAACATAACACGACTTTGTTAGATCTACCAATATTAAAAGTCATCTAAACAAAATATTCCAATTTAAAGAGGAAACTAAGAATATGAAGTATCTACTATATACAAAAAAGAACTAAATACCTAACTAATATAAAAACTACACAAACTAGCAGAAAGACACATTTATTTCTAGGCTTTTTGAGCCCTGTTAAATACCAAAATCAAAAAGAGAAGAAACCATTATTATTTGTATCTACTATCTAGTCACATATTTTTGACACTAGTAATGCAAAGCAATGAAAAATTGCTTGAGAATTATAAATGTATGTATTTACAAGCCAAGCCCTAAGTATGGCTCCCGCTTTCTCGATTCGCCATGTATGTTAGATAAATGGTCCACACATACGCGCAGGAACTATTCATCAGTGGCTGCAACAATTGAAAAATGATGCACACATTAGCTAAAAGGTTAGAAAGTGACTTCTGAGTTGAAAGATGATGGATTTAAATTTAAACTGTAGCAGAAAATTAAGTTTTAACAAAGAAATTTCATTCACATGTACAAACAAACCTGTAAATGGACTGGAATGAATTTGAAGGTAACAAAATCACATACAGGCCAAAAGAGAGCACCACCTAATAATGTAGGAAGTAGATCTCGCTTCAACCTGGCAATAATTTCAGGCCCACTTTCACCTGATATTGGCATTAAAAATTGTAATTCAGAATCACCAATAACCTTTAAATTATACAAACAAAAAAAGAATCACCAATGTCCTATTCTTGTGCAAAAAGTGAGTGAAAATACTTTAAATGCAGTTTGTTCTGTAAAAAATTGAGACTGAAATATGTTTAAATTCTCAAAATATATCACTTTTGGGTTTTGACCCCTCTTTATTATGTACACTTGGTACCTCAGTGTTTTAAAGTGGGAAATTTACTCAAAAATCCGCCATGAAACGCCAGTGAAAGCGTTGTGTCAAAAATTCGCTATATCAAGCCACTATTTCCGCCATGAAACGCCATGGCACCACCATCTCCATGAATTGGTCACAGTGGTTGGCAAAGGCAAAAAATCTGCCACTGCAATCCGATATGGCTGCTATTTGATAACACTGGTATGTTAACTTGGTTTAACTAAGTGATGCACATCATCAGTGCCATATTTGCAATTTATATGTGGCACTAATAGTAAATCTACTAAAGGCATTCTTTAATTTTTTGATACACAAAATCATTGAAAAAAAAAACTTGAAACCCTGCAAGTTCTTTTTGCTAGTCTTCTTCTTCCTTATGAATGGAATTCATATTTTTTCAGCAAAATAGTCTCGTCTTAGTGTCATCTTCCATTCTTGTCACCTCTCAACCATGGGTTCATGCACCAGAACCTCCAATCTTCTTGCCATAAAACTATCCCATTTTCTTTATGTTCATGGTGATCCAAAACAAAAACTCAATCCCCTGATTTCCCCAAAGCCGTCACTCCTACAAGATTTGTGCAAGGAGCATGTTGACGAACCCCTTCGGGTTTCAACCTTGATAACAAAAAGAAAGGACACGAAAGCTGAACTAGCCAGGGAACTAAGGTTACAACTTACAAGGTTCAAATCAAGGAAGAGAAGCATGGGAATCAAAATGAGTGGACAATTGGGATTTTTGACAAAAGGGGAGGAGTCAACGGAGAAACGAATATGTAGGAGCAACACTCATGAGCAAAATAAAAAAACAAAAAAAAAAAAAACAAACCCTTTATTTTGTGCTGGAACGATCTGCATAGTGCAGACTCTGGCCATGAACTGATTCATTTATTGAGACAGAATACTTTCAATTTTTAGAGGAATCCACCTGAATAGGGTAGAAAGATCCCCAACCCGAGGAGTTGTTATATATATATATATATATCCTCTTTCACCCATTGTAACTAATTCTGAACTCATATGGGAATATTAAATATTACAAATTACCTTGTAGAGCACCATTATAGGAGAAGAAAACAGTATTGATGACAGGACCAAATACAGCTTGCCCCATGAAAATTTTCTTGAAGGTTGTTGGCACATCTCTCTTTGGAAAAACTTTGGACAGAAAATTAAACCACATATGCTGTGATGGCCCCAAGATTAGCAACCCATAAATTGCCATGCGGGATGTCCTTCTTAAATCACACGAAGCAGAAGAGGGTAATGTAATCATCTGACATGTATAAAACCAATATGTTAGTGGAAACAAGAAACCAAATAATAATAACCAAAGCTACATATAAAAATAAAAATAATAAGAACGTTTTTTAAATCCAACTCAGCAATCCTTACTAACTTTATGACAATAATAGACACAGTTCTTTTAAATCTAACTCATTGAAGGATATTATGGTAAGAAAAAAACTATTTCATTCACTCTAATATTAGTAGCTAACAGTTCAAAAATGTGAATTAGGAGAAGAGGTATTAATGTTTAAAAATGACAACAGTAGAATCGTTCAATGATGTGTGTCAAATGTTTAGCTACTGTTTATGAACCTTTTTTGTTTGAAATAACCTTTTCAGAAGCTTAAATCAGTAAGTTATGGTGGAAACAACACGAAGTTGGAATAATTTACGATATAGAAAACCTTCTGAAGTTTTTAAACTATTTCATATTTGTTTAAACATTTTCTTCAGTAGATCATCCAAACATATTATAAGCCTATTTAGATAAACTTCTCTAGAAGCAGTTATTCACAAAGAAACATTAAAGAATCTGGCAATAACTTAGCTTTTGGACAACTACTTCTGGTACAAGGTAAAATTAGCTTTGCATCTCAACTTTTTAAAAAGGAATTTCAACGAACATTTATAAGTTTATAAGATCTTTTATGTAAGTGAAGAACCATAAATTCATTTTAATCGAGAAGCTCCTATAATTATGGCGAATCAAGTCTAGAAGGAATAGATGTTTAAAATTATTAGGATATGGATTGGGCCTAATTCATCCCCACAAAATCGGCTTGTAAAGTGAGGGATGCCTCCCACTTATAAACTCTTTTTCAGGCCATATCACATCCGATGTGGGACTCTTAACACCCCCCTCACTCCCAGGACTAGCCAACTGGAGAGTGACCCGATAGCGGGTGGCCCAGTGAATCTTGGATTGGCTCTGATACCATCTTAGAATTTGGGTTGAGTATAACTCAACCCTACAAAACCGGCTTGTAAGGTGAGGATTACCTCATCATTATATATTTTTATTAGACAATATCTCTAGTCAATGTGGGACTTGGGTTTCTCCCAATACACCCCCTTCACGCCCAGCACTATTGGGTTTGGTGCGTGGATAATAATGGTGGGTGGCCTGAAAGATTTAGGATAGGCTCTGATACCATATTAGGATGTGGATTGGGCCTAACACACAATCATATAGAACCCAATTCTCCGATGCTTCGAAGTTCGCAACAACACTATCATTGTGGTATCAGAGCCTCAAACTAGAGATCAGCCTGATGATGATGATATAGAGAGTGCAACTTCCCTTCAAGGACAGTTAAACAACTCTTTCACCTTTTTGATTCTGGTGTTGCCCAGTTTTTTATTGATACACTTCCTGTTTTCCTTTACAAAGATATCATCATTGGTTTGAAAAACCCTAATTTTGATTGTGCTGTTTGTGTGAATTTGAACCTGATGATAAGCTTAGGTTGGTTCCAAAATGTAGCCATGCTTTTCACGTGGAATGTACTGACACGTGACTGTTGTCTAGCTCTACTTGTCCTCTCCGTAGAGCTATTTTGCGCCAGCTGATTATTTCTCCTCTAGATCTAACAATAATAATAATAACAATGCCTCAAGAGAGATTGACTTAGAAGGAGAGGGTTATTATGTTGTTCTTCCAAGGAGTTCTTCTGAGTGTTCCGATAGTTAATTTGGATCGACATCAACCTGTGTCCGTGTGGATGTAAATCCTAATCCATCTTTTGAAAGGGTTGGTGTTGAAAAAGTGGTTACTGTTAAGCTTGGAAAATTTAGAAATGTGGATGATGTTAGTGTTGGTGATGGGGAAGGAAGTAGCACAAGCAACAATATAGATGCTCGAAGGTGTTATTCTATGGGATCATTAGCTTACGTTATGGATGAGGATGTGAATGTTGGGAGGATTGGGACTGCTAGTAATGGTAATGACTATTGTGGCTGCTGCTATTGGAAGGAACATAAATGAGAGTTTTTTTCTATCAAAGATTTGGCTTAGAGGGAATGTGACAGAATAAGGTTTTCTCTTCATCTACTTCAAAGATTCTAAGCCAAATCTTTGATAGAGAAAAACTCTCCTTTCTGTTCCTTCCAATAGCAGCAGCCACATTACCATTACTAGTTGTCCCAATCCTCCCAACATTCACATCCTCATCCATAACATAAGCTAATGACCCCATAAAATAGCACCTTCTAGCATCTATATTGTTGCTTGTGCTACTTCCTTCCCTATCACCAACACCAACACCAACACCATCCATATTTCTAAACTTTCCAAGCTTAACAGTAACCATTTTTCAGCACCAACCCTTTCAACAGATGGATCAGGATTCACATCCACACGGACACAGGTTGATGTTGATCCAAATTCACTGTCAGAAGACTCAGAATAACTCCTTAGAAGATCAACAGAATAACCCTCTCCTTCTAGATCAATCTCTCTTGAGGCATTGTTATTATTTTTATTGTTAGATCCAGAGGATAAATAATCAGCTGGGCGCAAAATAACTCTACAGAGAGGACAAGTAGAGCGAGACAAAAGCCACGTGTCAATACATTCCACGTGAAAAGCATGGCTACATTTTGGAACCAACTTATGCTTATCATCAGGTTCAAATTCACACAAACAAACAGTACAATTAAAATTACGGTTCTTCAAACCAATGATGATATCTTTGTAAAGGAAAACAGGAAGTGTATCAATGAAAGACTGGTCAAAACCAGAATCAAAAAGGTGAAAGAGTTGTTGTAAGTTGTAACTATCCTTGAAGGGAAGTTGCACTCTCTATATCATCATCATCATCAGGCAGAGGAAAGTCAGAGTCAGCAAGAGGAGGCTCTCAGTCTCAGTGGACAACGATAGTGTTGTTGCGAACTTCGAAGCATCGGAATTGGGTTCTGTATGACTGTGAGTTAGGCTCAATCCACACCCTAATATGGTATCAGATTCTGTCCTAGATCCTTCGAGTCACCCACCATTATTATCCACGCACCAAGCCCAATAGTGCTGGGCGTGAGGGGGTGTATTGGAAGAAACCAAAGCCCCACATTGACTAGAGATATGGTCTCATCAAAGTATATAATGATGAGGTAATCCTCACCTTATAAGCCGGTTTTGTAGGGTTGAGTTAGACCCAACCCAAATTCTAAGAAAAGTTATGAAAGTAAACTGCAGTCACGAACTAATATTTAACAGACATTCCATAATTCTGTATATTTTAAATAGGGGGGCAAATTAAGTTCAATAAATTTGAAAACTAACCAGAAATATGATAATCGTTCCAATCATTAATAAGAAAATAACTGCAAACCATATTTTACAAGCCAAACTCGAACAAGTTCAATAGCAAAAATTGATGTCATACAAAGAAAGGTCGGAAAATATTGTTTGCAGTTATGGCAAGTCAAATAAACTTCATTTTCACATTCTTATGGCAAGTCAAATAAAAACCTTAAATTTGGTGCAGAAATTATAAGGTTAAGGCATATGAAAGGGGGAAAAGAGAAAATCCAAGCTCAAAAAATAGGATATCGAATTGGTATGGTGTAATAGGATATCGAATTGGTATGGTGTACTATGATGTGATAAAAGTTACAAAGGAATTGGTATGGTATGGTGTATCTCCTAAGCCTAATCCTATAAGAAAGCAAGTCAATAGATATAATAATTTTTACATACAGTAGTTATAAACCCCATTAATGAATAATGGTGATCAACTATGTCAAAAGGGCAAACAAGAGAAAATCCTAGAGCTGAAAACCCCTCCCACTTGAATTTAGTATCTGTCTATTTTTCAAAATGAGACATCTAGTGTTTATTTTCAGCCCCCATTTTCTTACCATCTTGTATCCAAAATCATCCCTCCAACATATTAGCGTTGTGCTGCTTCTTTGCACTGAAACCAAATCTTTTTATGAAAATAAATAAAATGGAAATGGGGTTTTTAAAAATACATCATCCCATTTGCAATTCAACCCTGCTCTAATTCTTCAAACTCATTTCAGGGTTAGTTCCCACTAGGCCACTATAGATAACAAAAGCAATGGGTAGAGGTTCCTTAACTTTAGAGCAGAAAAATCATCAAACTTTCCACCTATCTCTCTCATTTATCATTATCTCTGCCATATTCTCCCACACTCTCTCCTATTTTAAGTCTAAAGTTGCCTAAAGCCAGGGGATCCAAAGCTAGGGTATCCATCTGCAAAAGCAATACCGTGAAACGAGTTTAAATAGCTGCCAGTGACAACCATTTTCACAGTAAACTTTCAACAAAACTGGACTATTTAAATTTTCAAACACCCAAAATTGCATCACCTATTCAATGACAAGAAACCATTCAACTTTTTCTAATAGCAGTAGAGTAAACAAAACCAACTAACGCTATTGCACCACTTTACACACACAAACATATAACATTCCAATTTCCAAGAACTACGCACACTTCATCTTCATCATTCATCGGGAAGTTTTAAATTTCAGACCATAATCACAATGGCCATCATAAATAATATTACTAAAATTGCTTTCATAATACTGAACCATAGTAATGGACATTATGCCTAATGTATATATCCTAATATAATTGCACCACATCAATGTAACTATAAGTTAACTATCAAGATCAATTTCAAATCTTAAATGTTGTAAAACAAGAGTTTTGGTTTGTGTTACCTGTGAAGTTAAGTCAGCAGCAGTGAAAATAAGCGATGATGTGATGCTCTTAGTAATAACCGGGTAAGTTTCAAGCTTACGCAGATACCAACCCACAAACCCAACCTTTTTAGATGGAGAAGAAGAAGAAGAGAAGGAACGATTAGGCGTTGGTGAGAAGGAAGGGTGAAAAACTTTGTTATTTGAATATGTTCTGTCGATTCGGTAATAACGTCGAACACATGGTGTGCAATGCGAGTGGGGTGTTGTGAGAGAGAAATTACGGGGTGTAGAGAGCTTGGTGATGAAGTGTTTGGTTATGTTTCGTGAGATTGTGGTGTTGCTCATTGTGGCATGCGTAGAGGGAAGAAACTACGAAGAAGGTTTATGGCGTCGATGGCGGCGACATTGGGTTGAAGAATGTTCTTTTCGCGAATGATGTATGGGGATGTCGAGTCGGTTGTCTGAGATCCCAGTATTGCTGGAACCTTTTCCAACGACTTGTCGTTTATGTGCCTGAGATAGTTAAGGAGTTTGTCTTTTTACTAGCAATATATTAGTTAACTTTACACATATTAGGAAGTTGAACCCAAAAGCACTTGGATCCAGATTTAGTGCATTCACAAAGGGTACGTTCAAAGTGCAGTCATCATTAAAAATCATTTTCTTTTATTATTTATAAGGGGAATACTTGTGCGTTGCACGTACTGTTCTAATATTTTTATTTAGTCTTATTGAGTTTTCTCATAATATTTATAAATTATAAATATAAATATGTATATATAGTTTATAGTATAATATAAGTAAGTGTTTAATTTTTATATCTAAATTTTCTATTTTAGGTATTATAAAATAGAGGAGCATCTAAAGGCTCCATTAGATCTTCCTTTACAAAAAAATTGTTTAGAAAATATTTATACTATAAATTAGAAAATGTATCTTAATATATAAAAGGTAAAAAGTGGTTTTCCCTCCAATTTTTTCACCACTTTTGCCATCTCATATATATATATATATATATATATATATATATATATATATATATATATATATATATATAAAAGGTAAAGAGTGGTTTTCCCTCCAATTTTTTCACCACTTTTGCCATCTCATATATATATATATATATATATATATATATATATATATATATATATATATATAAAGTAACCATCGGCCCTCCACCACCTGCGGCTGGCAACCACTGTGAGTCACCGGAGCGCCGCCGCCGGCAGCCGCCACCACCACCAATATTCTATTTAATTATTTATTTGTATAATATAATATATATATATATATATATAGAAATTAAAAGTTGGGCCTAATGGATGGACTGGATATCCATCCATTAAAAAGTTGTGGATGGATGGATTGAATGGACTCTTTTTTGTCAATGGATAAATTGGATTGGATTTGTTTGGTACAATCTTAGGCCCATGCTTTTCCCAAACCCCATGCTACTCACCCCACACCCCCAAATCCCCTAAATTCCCAAAATACCCTTAAATAAAAAAACACTCCCACGAAGGACAACGAATGGATTCGGTTGAGGTCAACCGAATCGTGTGCAAATACCTTTTTATGCTGAAATTCAATTTTGCAAAATGGGGTGTGTGTCAAAAAAATACACATTCGATTGAGGTCAACCGAATAGTGTAAAATGGGGTGTGTTCCAAATAATACACCTTCGGTTGACCTCAACCGAATCCATTCGGTTGACCTCAACCGAATCGGCGAAAAATGTGCGTTTCATTAATGGCCTTTTGGTCATTTCGCAGGGGTAAGGGGTGTTTGATGAGTAGCATGGGGTGTGGGAAAAGCATGGGCCCAATCTTAATGGATATAAATTTTTAAATGGGGAAAAATATTCATTTTTCTGTTGTAAAAAAAAAAGTCGAGGAAAGAAATAAAGCCCACCTTCAATTCCACTGAACACAAAAACACCAATACCCAATTTTTTTATTAAAGTTTCAGATACAAGATATTAAAAGAAAATAAAAAACAACAAACATCTGGATCCATATCCGAGAAAAGAGGGAAAATGAGAGAACCGCAATCGTAACTCTGTCACCCGTTGTGGTTGCTCCGGCGGACATGCAATGAGAATCGCTGACTTAGTAGTTGTCTTAACATGATCAAAGATGGTTTGGAGAACTCTTTGGCAATAAAAGGTTGAGAGATGAAAGGGGAGTTGATGTGTAAGAGAGAAGGAGCGAGAAGGGTGTGTGCAAGGAGAGAGGGGGAGCGAGAGTTGAAGGATGAGAGGGTATGCTGCGAGGATGAGAGAGTATGGTGAAATGGAAAAATGAAATGCTTAAGGGGAGAAATGACTAATCAAAGTGAGTGTGTCATAGAGACAAAAGAAGGGGATGAGCCTCGAAGGTTTTAAATGCTCTCTTTTTGTTTTGTTTATTTTTTAAAATTTTGAAAGAAACCATGAACGTTATGTGCTTTTGGTCTGTATTCAATACTTTTAAAAGTTGCGTATTTTTAACCCAAAAAATAGTTATAAATTTAAAATAGGTGAATTAATAATTTATGTTGGAAATAAATAAAAAAATAATATTTAATTGAGAGTAGTTGTGAGACCTATTTGTAGTTTTTAACATGTTCGTCGTTGAAATAAAAAGGAGATGAGTTGCTTTAAAATGACGTAGAAGTAGTGAGGCCCAATTAAGCAATTGGGTCGAGATTAGGGATGAAGATGCTCTTAAAGTCGAACCCCCACGTTATAATCCATGTTAAATCGATTTTCACACTATGTGACCCGTGCACAGAGAAAATCCACCCTTAATATCTTTTTTGACTTCGGATTTAGCGGATTGCGGTCGACAAAATTTTATTCCACCCCATTTAACTTGCAAAAAATTTTAAACTCAAGAGCCAAATCGCATGTGAAGCAAAGTTTAGCGTCAACCATTTTTCCAACTAAGTTTTATTTGTTTTGTCGTTCAAAAGTACGGTCACATGAGGGTCGGTTGGTTGGTTTGTAGATCATAAGAGAAACAGTGGCAGAAGAAAGAAAGCATGCAAGAGGTTGCGATGAGCGAAGGAACTTGGTGGTGTTGCGAGCCTTCGCAGCGACGACTGGTCACTTGCAGAAGTGAGAACGATGATGAAATCTACGTTGCGGAGGTCGCAAACAAGAGCTTACCGCGGTGGGCAATGACTTTCAATGGAGAAGATGAAGTTAGGTTTGTGGGAGAGAGAAGAAAATGTGTTATGTTTATTTTTTGGTTAAAGCTGAATAGATGAGTTAGGAAATGAATAAATTGAAATGGAACTAGAATTGTAATGATAATTAACACTGTGTTTGTTTTAGCTAAAAGTGGAGGGAAATAAACTATAGAAGAAAGAAACTTTTTTTGAAAAATGTGCTTCCATTGTTTGAATCTAACTAAAAGAGAGAGGAAAGATTGATTTTTGGGGGCCCACATCAAAAAACGTTTCTTCCCTAATTGGGGAGAAAGTGTGAGGAAAAATGTTAATTATTGAAATTGCTGGTTATGCCCTTGGTTTGAGAAACATGTATCATGTATGCAATGATAGTCTTAATAACCTCATTATGTTGACAATGATCACTTTTTTGTTTCGTCACATTCCAATAGCTAGAGTTTTAGTAATTTCATTGCTGCTATTTACATGATTTTATGTATTGAGGATAAAAAAAAGTTATACAACATACTTGCATTATAATGATTTTCATATTGGTTGACATATATTATCAAAAAATAAAAAATAATCAAATATATACATGATTTTAAATAGAGTTAAATCTACTTTACCCGTGCATGCACGAGTGCAAAGTCTAGTACAATGGAATCTTAAAAGATCGATGGGTATGACAAAACATATATCATAGAAAGCCAAAATTTATTGATCTTTATTATTTTATTTCTTTGATTTTTGTCACCAATCAATAATTTATAAATTTAAAGTGAAACTAAAATCTAATTTCCAAATAAAAATGTTAAGAAATAAATTTAATTTAATTTAAATTTATAAAAATATAATAATAATAATAATAATAATAATAATAATAAATCTGTTCTTTGTTTTTACTTTTTATAATAAAATGAAACTGAATTAAAAAAGGTTTGGTATTCAATAAATTAAAAGAAATACTTTTTTAAAGTTGCTCAGAATTAATTTTGATATGGAATATATACTAAATAACCATCACCTAAAGAAATATGATATTTTACTTCTAGAAAAATAATTAAATAAAATGTCTAAATGAAAATAATACTCAAAATATTTTGTTTACATATAAACTCAAAATAATAATAATAATATTTGTAAACAAATTGCAAGTTATAAATTGGAAGTTTTATTTGTTGTTTTTATGTAAAATAATATTCTTATTTTTATTCAACAATGTTAGGTGTGTATTCGTAAAGAAAAATATTAAGTAGAATGTATGTGATTTTTCTAAAGAACAATACTAAAATGTACGTGATTTTTCAATCCCTATAACTTTACAAACAATTTGTTGGCTCTGTTGCATAATTCACTAACTGATCCAAATTTATCTTCTTGCCTCTTTGTCTACTTCAAAACTGCCAAGAACATGAGACCCTTTACCCTTTTTGTGCATTCTATCTCTTCTCGCAAAATTTGCTCATTTCTCCTACTTCTTGTTTTTCATTATGAACTTTTTTGCCAAAACCTCTCCACTCACCATCCAAAATTGTCTCCTATAAATAGTCATTTCCTGCTATAATTGAGTAAAACTCTTCCTATTCTACTCATATTCTAATAACTCTTGAGTTTATTGTCAATTAAAAGAATAATTCATATGGATGTGAAACTCCTCCCTTTCAATGCATAATTGTTACATAAAAAAGAATTTTATAGGTCAATCATTTATATTTTTACCAATTCCACTTTAGATGGTTTTACATATTTTTTTTTTTAAAAAATAGATGGTTTTATATTTGATTCTTATTAAGCATAACCGTAGCTTGAAGTTGTAAACTTAACTTTTAAATAATAATGTTAATGACTAATACTAAACATCCATAAACGAATAAACGAATTCATCTAAATTTGTTTATGGCAACCATGGGTATTGAACTTGAGACCTGAATGTAGCACACATTCAACATAACCACTGAACCACTTGATGACTTTGGTACACTAAACCAACAATAAATATATAACGGAACCCAGAAATTTCATCGTCTTCTTCAAGTCTGCACTATTTTCAACAAAACCCAGAAATTTCATCTTTCCAATTTCACTTTCACGTTCTCAAAACGAAAATCTTGAAATGTTCCAAAACGAAAATCTTGACTTGTTCCAAAATGAAAATAAAGAAATCGAATTCTTCAAGCGACATGGTATATGGGCATCAGATACTAATTAATAAGGATGTGGTGGGAAGGTTTTATCTTTGATCTTTGGGTTTGAAGAAGACAATCAAGGGAATTGGGGATTTTCCTGAGGTTGAAGATGATGAATAGTAACAGATGGGTTTTAGTAGTTATGTAATATATATCACAGTTGTAAGAATATTTCCAACAAGAATAAGTGGTGAAGTGGTTAAAGAGGGTGCTTAGTAGCCAAAGGGTTGTGGGTTCGATTCCCATACATGCCAAAATGCTAAATTTTTTAGTAACAATAATGCTGATGTGGCACATGACATGGGTTGATGACGTGGCAACCGTTAGTTTTTTGGATAGAAAGTTAACAGCAGAGACGAAACTAGAAGCGTTTGGTATTTGCAAGATATTGTTTGAAGGTTTTCTTTTTGCAGGGACGAAAGTAGATTATTTGTATATTTGCAGGAACGAAACGTATATTTAAGCCTTCAATTTTTATATATATATATATATATATATACACACACAAAAGCTTTTGTAAAAACTATAGGAATTGATACATTTTCCTCTCTATCAAGATCATATTTGTAGTAATGTTTCTGATACATATTGAGTGTGTCCCACATTTGTTCCTTTGATACCTTTATGCTGTAATCATCAGTGGGTGTCGGTTAGATCGTTGAGAAGAATGTGTAAATCATCGCCAATGTTCTTCTTATTGGAGATGACCATAATAATAATGAGTTTATAATTAGCACTACTGTAATAAAATTGATCATTTTATCACTACAAAGGTTTTTTCTAACTTCACGATATTGACAATGTTGTCTAGTGTAACCATGGTTTATCATAGAGAGGAAACAAAATATAGAACTAAAAATAAGAGTGACTTGGTAGGGTGTGTGAATGAGTAGGTAGGATTTATATAGTGAGTGGGAATGTGACTTTTAGAGTCCTATAATTAATAAGTTGGATTAAAACTGAGGGAATATGAAAGATTAATGGTAATCAATTTATACTCATTATCCTTTATATCTTCTTTAGCGTAAAAACTGATGAAATATAGGTATGAATTTGTGTAATCATTATTGTCAATAATTGCTAAAGTGAGAAAAATTATCATTTACTGTTAAACAGAAAATTTAACAATTATAATATACAATTAACTTTTAAGATGTGATATAAAATATTTCATATGAAATGTCTATAAATTTTTACATAATACTTTGAAATTTCAGTAATTATCATCCGTGTGTCCCATTGGCAAAAAAATACAAACGTCAGTGTGTCCTTCAATTTCAATAAAATAGAGTATTAAAAGATAGGACTTAATACTGTCAAAAAAAAAGAGATAGAACTTAATAAGTTAGTGGCAATTAGTTGATTTTATGAAAAATAAAGCTTTTTTATGTCTAAATTATAAAAAAATGTAAAGAACTAAAGCGTTTTTTTGTTGGCTGAGAAAGGGTCCCATTCAGTTCACATAACTGATTCCTAATCATTGTTCATGGGTTAATTGGCTTTTAATTTGTATAATTGTATAGTTGCATTATAAATGCTTAATAGTTGGATAGAAAGTAAAAAAATTAAGAAATAATAAAAAGGAGGTAATATAAAAGACAAATATAAAATTTAAAAACTCAAGATTCATTGTGGAGGCTCCATAGGGGTTTGCTTTACCTATCTCTACTATATATACATCCAGGGGAGTCTTGGCGCCAAGTCTCCCGCCAAGCTCCCCCCTCCCCTTTTCCATTCCTTTTTTTTCTTTTATCTTTTTTTATTTTCCATTTTTTGTTTTCTTTATATTTTTATATTTTATAGGTACTTTCGGGTCTAAAAAAATTTAAATTATTTAAGTAGGCGAATTTTGTTTCTTCATAACCAGATTGGTGGAAAGGAAAATTAATTTCGTGATAAATTGTGTAAAATGTGACGTTAAGTAGTGTGTTTTAGAGTACTTTAGGTTCTGGAAAAAAATTAATTGTTCAAATACGTGAAGTTTTTTTTCTTCGGACCATCGCTGGCTACCCACAGAGTGTCCCAACGCTTTCAACGAAAGACTAATCTCCACTCGTGCTTAGGATCAAATTTCGCACTGGTTGTTCCTACATAATCGAAATGGTGAAAAAGAAAATAATTAAATATTGTGACAAATTGTGTAAAGTGCGATGTTAGACAATGTGATTTGGGGTACTTTATGATCCGAATTTTTTTAATTGTTTAAATAAGCAAAGTTTGTTATTCGATAATCAATTTTATTAAAAAAATAATAATTTTGTAATAAAAATGTAAAGTGTGATGCTAAGTAGTGTGTTTTAGGTGCTTTAGGATTCAGAAAAAACTTTAGATGTTCAAATACATGGAGTTCGTTCCTTAATAATTGGTTTGGACAAACCAAAAATAATTTTTTTGGTGTGTTTTGGGTTACCATAGAGTTCGATAAAAATATTAATGGTTAAAATACGCAAAGTTTGTTTAGAAAAGTAATTTCGTGAAAAAATGCGTAAAGTACGATGCTAAGTAGTGTGTTTGTGGGTACTTTTGCGTTTGCAAAAAATTATTGTTCAAATACTGAAAGTTTGTTCCTTCATAACCGGTTTAAAAAATCAATTTCTTTTTATACTTCTTCTCTTTATATTTTTTAGGACCATTTTTTTCTGGACTTTAAAAAAATAATTTTAAGATGCTTTGAAAAAACAAGAATTTAAAGACCATATTACTTCAACTTTGTATAACTACTTCCATTTTATTGGTGGTTCTCATCTAACCCTGCATGATATCCACGCTTTTCACTTATTAATGTTGGATTTATAATGAAAATCCTAAAAAAAACATCCTCAGGTGTTTGCAACGGCTAGAAACAAACCAGCTAGCCGTTGCACAGCCGATTCTCTAGCCTAAGAATTCAGTTATGACGGTTGAAAGTTAGTTATGCCTTATAACTAACTCTCAACAAACTCAAATGAGTTTGTTTTGTGTTTAAAGTCTGTATATAAAAGGCCTTATGGCTCATTACATTTCTGTACATACACTTACACATATAATAAAGTTTTTACAAGTTGTTTTCAAGCCTTTTTTACCCCTGAGTATTCTTCTTCATTTTCTTCCCTAGTCTTCTTCTTTGTTCTGAGTGTGTAAGGATCCAGATTTTCAACAGGAGGTTGAAGGTTCCTCGCAAAGAAAAAAAAAATAGAGAGTGGTTAATGTTTTAGTGACTGGAATATAGGAAGAAAAGAGAGAAAAGAGAGGGTAGAGAAAATTACCTTAAGGACTCAGGGAGGAGTTCCTTCTGGAGAGTGTATGCGTGTTCATCAGAGAACACAAAGCCACAGTACATTAACAAGAACACAGAGAGAAATTAGGGTTTCTTCTGTGTTTAAAGAAAACAGTCAATCAAGGTACTAATTCAAGAGGAAATTAGTGCTCTTACCGTTCTTGAGGCTCGTATCAAGTTTTCATGATCCTGTGAACCTGAAATCAAAAAAGGCAGAAATTAGAGTTTGTTGTTTTGGGTGAAATCAACAAAGAAACAAAGGCCTTTTGTGAAACGAAGATACCTGAGTACGAATCAACAAAGATTAGTGAAGATTGAGCCTTCAATCTTCAAGTTACAAAAAAGAAGAAGATTCGTGAAAGACGAAGTCTCAGAACCAGTGATTCAGTGCACAAACCGTTGAGGTTTTGCATCATCATCATCACGCATCATCATAGACTACAGAAAGCAAGGTTTCAACGCTTCAATCACCGGAGAAGAGGTGAGAACAGTGAAACCCTAGCAGAGCTGCTGGGTTTCGAAGAGAGAGAAGAAGAAAGATTCAAGAAGAAGAGAGAGAAAAAATCTGAAAAGTGACAAAGATTTTTAGGGTCTCACTTATATAGTGTGGGTCAAGAACCGGGTCGCGTCCGATCTCTTCCGCATTTTTATTTTTGAACCCAAGAGAAGAGTAAGTGGACTGGGCCTTCAGGTTGGGCTAAGGATTTGATACCTGCACCCCACCAGTTGCATCCAGGCACCCCTGCAGTAATAAAGAAGTATTAGTGAAAGAAAAACAACAATTAATTGCGTTGTCTTCTTTTATTTCTAATTATGAGTTAAATTTTCGCTTTACAATCGTTCCGTAGAACCTAAAGCTTTGGCCCCATGCTCGCCCCGTGCAGAACACGGGTCACGGTGCTAGTATAGATAGATTGTTTATGTGCATTCACAAAGGGTAAGCATTTTTATGTGCACTCACCATTAAATCCCTTTTATTTTTTATTCAGCAAGTTAAGACTCACTCTCCTTGCACAGTATACTGATCTATATCAGATTTTACAAACATGTTCCATTAATTTCCACAAACCTGGACCATATAAGAATTAAAAATGAAAGGAAGATTCAATTGTGCCAATTATAGAGCAAACTACTTAGAGTTAGAGTTCTAAAATTGAATGGACCATATATAGATATAGTATATGACAGTAACAAAATATTTGTCTGCAGAGATAAGTTGATAATGTCTCAACACACTGCATTAAACTCAAAAAGATAATGTCTGCAACCCACATCCTTGATTAATCTTCATGCATCTTCAAATCTACAAATCTACAAATAAATAAATTTTTATCTCAAACAGTAATTGATCTTACCATTAGTAATTTAGTGTAGCTAAATTGGTTTTGGGCACTTTGAGAGGATGCATATGTTGGATCCAAATTAGATGTTTCAGCATCCATTTGACTTAGAGATTCAACAACCACAAATTTATTTACCCCATTTTGCTGACTTGGTGAAGGTTTCGTATTTTGATGTCTTTTTTTTCTTTTTCCTTAAAGCTCAGTCCAACCTTTCATTCGGTTCTTCCTTTGTGTCGCTGGTTGATGCTTAAGACCCTTTGCTTGCGTCGCACATTCTACAGCTGAAACATTATCTTCATCACTAATGATCATATTTTCTTGTAATCGAACCTCGGTAACCTTCTTGCATAAATCATGCACTCCTTTTTCAATAAGTTGGTGCAATTTTTCAGACATCAGTAGCCAATCTAACCATAGTGGAGCAAAGTTGCCTATATCGTTTTGAGCTAGATAATTTGAAATCTTCCACAACCTCATTAGCATGTATATCATGTATTATACCACTGCGTGCATCCCTTGTCCACCTCTTTAGGATGTATTGCTCAGGGATAAGCTTAACATCATTTGCCTCAAGGACCTTCAATGCATGACAACAAAGTATTCCAAAAGTCTCAAATTTTCTACATGAACATGATATGGAGGAAAGTACAGGATCAAATAACTCTTTCCATTCCCCTTCGTCATTGACCAAAGTGAAAACATATTCAAATGGAAGCTGAGATATATTTCTTTCTCGTATGCAAGCAGCTAAAAATAAGGAAAAATCATCATGAAATATGCCAACAATTGTAGGTGTGTATACCTGTGAGAGTTGCATCAAAATTGGCGAATGAATATATCTCAACATTGGCAACTTGTGTAGAGACTCGTATTCAGATACTAGCTCGTTATACCATTTCTCCTCTACAACCCTCTCAAAGTGTTTGAAGAATTGAATGACGTTGATGTTCGGGCTCATGCATGCCTTAAAATTTGAATTCAAACTCTCACTAAGTTGAGTGCTTCGTATTCCTAGGGTGAATGCTTCCTTCATATAACATGCCACCCCTTTTTTCTTTATAGCATACATCGATGTCACCCAATTATTTTCATGAACATTAAATTCGGCAACCAGCTTGCTCCAAGCTGTTTCAAACTTCAATTCTTGGTCATTATCATACATGCATTTTTTTAAGTCAGTCAAGAAATGACTTCCTCTTTTCATCAAGTTTCCAAGATTTTTAATCCCATGTTGCATCAAGTGCCATGTACATAACCCATGCCGAGTCTCTGGCATCACCTCAAATAGAGCTTTAGCCATTGCCGGAGCTTGGTCAGTGAACAAAGTTCGAGGCTTCTTGTTCCCATGTGCTTCGAGGAAGGTTTCAAACAACCATCTAAATGATTCAGTAGTTTCATCATATAATAATGCAGCCCCAAATATGATTGTGCCCCTTTGATGGTTGAACCCCGAAAATAATGCTAATGGTCTATTAGCATGATTGATACAATATGTTGTATCCAAAGAAACCACATCACCAAAGTATCCATAGTCCAAAATCATCTTTGCATCAGCCTAGAATATATTTGTGATTTGTTCATCACAATCCATTAGATATGCGTGGTAAAATGATGGATTCTCTAAAAGTTGGTGTTGAAAATATCGCATGAGACTACCAACTTCCCCATAAACCATGTTATGTTGTCTTCTTACTTTTAGACAATTCTTTGCATCCAACCGTGTATATCCAAGATTAGCTTTACCTCCAGCTTATGTACTCATAAGCTGAAATGAAGCCTTTTGCATTAATCCAGAGTCTTCTGCCATCTCAATCTCATGAGCTTGAACTTCAGATATTTTACGGCGTGAGGCTAACGTATGTGTTGTTTCTTCACGTTGTAAAGGGTGGTTATGAGATTCTATGAACTCGTGAATTACAAATTTCTCATTCCTTGCACTAAATGCAATTCTTGCTCCACATTCTGTTCTTGTCTCAGCCTTAGGCTTCTTAACCAGAATTGATTTCGGGTTTTTTTTCCGACGACCCTCCTTACAACAAACAATTCGGCAAGATCTAATAGAGTCGTCTTCCCTTTTGTTGAAGTATTGTTTTCTAACTCCAAATCCTAATTTTTTTACCATAATCAACCCAAAATTGCCATGCTTCATCTACACTATCAAATTCCATTCCGACACTTGGTGTTGTAGTTACTGACATTGTTAGTCCAGCCTGACAATATATAAACATAGATAATAGATGAATAAGAGTTCTTAAAATTCTCCAAACTTAAAAGAGTAGAGGTTAGCAATGCTCTGTACAATATGATAAACGAAAAATTCTCCAAATTTAAGCAACTATATTCAACAAAGTTCCAAATGAAGGGAAGCATATAAGCAAAAAAGAAACCATAAACATTAGAATAGAGATAAATGATTTAGAAGACATACACTTCAAAATGGAACTAAAAACAATCACACCACCCACACCCTATCCACAAAAAGGAAAACCAATCCCCTGTAGCTTATTGCGTGAGAGAAAAACCCAAACCCCATTGTTTGCTGGTGTTTTTAGCAAACAATCACTAGTTTTATTAGAAGGTTTGTGAGATCAAACTAGAAAAATCTCAAAGCAATTGCCTTTGAATTGCAAAAGTTTTTGTTTCGGAAAATGTAGAAAAGGGGACGGTTTGCAATGATTTAACAGAATTGAAAAGAAAAGAAGCAGTAAAAGGTGCAGGAATTGTAAAGAACAGAAGAATAAATTGCATTGAATCATAAAAAATGGTACACGATCACGTACAGCGATTCTTCCACTCGTTTTTCGCTCTGGCTTGGAAGTTAGAGTTTCAGGAATCGGGTGTATATTGTGATTTGCGACCCTTTGTTTCTTCTCAGAAACAGTTATTTATACAAGGGAAAAAAGGGGGGAAAATTCGAACTAGGTAACTGCCTAACAATTTGAAAATAAGTAACTGCTCCTACTTTCGGCCAAGTAACCGCTCCTACTTTCGACCGAAACTGCTCTGTCACGCTTCGACCAACTGCTAGCCTTCAACGCATAACTGCCCTGATTTCTGTCTGTCGAAAGCCTGTGTCGATTTTCCTCTCTCTTGCTTTTGCTTCCCTGGAAACTTGTCGAGTTTACCTTGCGCATGACCATTTCCTTTGTCGAAATAATATGGTCTTTGTGAAATAAATATAAATCAAGCCATGTTGACCATCTTTAATGAAGCCTGTCGAAATTACAGGCTAACAAATTGCCCCCCAAAAATGTCTTTTTCGACTGAACTTGAGGAGGAGGAAGAGAAAGACATTTTTTTGAATTCACCATCGAAATAACTTTGCACTTGAGTAAAATAGATGTATACCTGATGTTACCACTGTTAAGTGTTGTTTCCATATTCAAACCTTGAACTTGAACAGCCTGTAGTTTCGGCCTTTGACCATGTTTACCGATTCTCTGTTCTACCTTTGAATGGTTCCAACATTTTCTGTTACGTTAATAACGCCGTAATTAAAGTGATGCCTCACTTTTCGGAATGCCAAACTCATAACCAACTGACGCTCTCTCATACTCCTCCTTAAAAATAGAAGAATTTTGTTTCTTATCTTTACCACTCCATAATTTTCTTCTTTTGCCTTTCCCGTTCCAAGATCATTCCCTTTGCTTTGAGTCTTCCGCGTAACCTCATCCCTCATAATCGCGGTGAGGTTGCCTGAAGGTTCAAAGTGATGGTTTTTGATCTCTGCGTATTATGGCTTTACTCCTCTTTTCTTCATGTCACTTGATTTTGCAACTTTCTGGGTTTATGCGGAAGACTCAAAGTGGGAGCAGGAAGATTCATCAGGTGTTTTGCCTTGATGATGACTGTCTTCCTTGGGGCGTCAATATCTTCTCTCTGAAGGGCTTCCTGAGGTTTACCAAACAAGGAAACGCCCTGTTGAAAAACTTACAAGCCTAACGCGCAGACGAAAGAATGACCCCCTGAACGACGGGAAACGACAACGTGGTCGAAAAAGACCACCCAAAAGAGAAGTTACTTGGTCTTAAAAGACCAACTGCAATTCAGCGTTCATTTTATGCCTAGTTTATTTACCTTTTCGGCACTATGTAACTCACGAATGCCTATCTTGGCACATGTAACTTGGCAACACTATAATGAAATTTCTTCCATTTTATTCTTGGGCAATTTCTTATTCCGTGCTTTCGACAATGTTTTGGCAACTTAAATGCCATGTTTTTACGCTTTCTTTATATTTATTCCAGCGTTATTTTAACTTCGTGCAACGTTGGCTTATACTTTTTCAAGTATTTACCATTTATACGCAAAATCCTTTCATCAGCGCCAATCTCTTCGACCTCATATGCGCCGTTTGAATAAACTTGTAAAATTTTAAATGGTCCTTCCCAACTTGGGGACCATTTACCAAAGACTCTATCTTTTTTATCCATAGGTAATAGGACCTTCCACACTAGATCACCTGAATTAAAGGCTTTAGACTTAACCTGTTTGTTATAAGTTTTAGCTACCCTCTCTTTCTGTCGAATAAGCGTATCTAAAGCTAATAACCTTTCTTCGTCTAAATCAACCAATTCATCAAGCATCATATTCCAATAATAATCAGAGGGAATCTCCCACTGTCTTTGAATTCTTGTTGATTGTAGACAAATTTCAACAGGCAACACTGCATCGTGTCCAAATGTTAGCCTATAAGGAGTAGTGTTGATAGATTCTTTAGGTGAATTTCGACAAGCCCATAACGCTTGATCAAGGGTATTATGCCAATTCTTGGGTTTCTGCCCAACATGCTTTTTAATCAAATTAATAATAACTTTATTGGCAGCTTCTACCTGTCCATTGGCTTGCGCATAATATGGTGTCGAAGTTAATAACTTAAAACCAATTTCGGAAGCAAACTCTACCATTTTTCTACCAGTAAAAACTGATCCCTGATCTGTAGTAATGGTTTCTGGAATTCCAAACCTATAAATGATATGATTTTGAATAAACCTTATCACTGCTTCCTGATCAACATTGGCTAAAGGTATAGCTTCAACCCATTTGGTGAAGTAATCAATTCCCACAAGGATATATCTATGGCCCTTCGACGAAGTTGGCTTTATCTCCCCAATCACATCTAGAGCCCAACCTCTAAATGGCCAAGGTTTGACTATGGCATGCAATTCATTTGCAGGTACATGTTGTATCCCAGCATGCTTTTGACACTCTTGGCACCCCTTAGCAAATTCTATGCAATCTTTCAGCATAGTTGGCCAATACATTCCTTGTCGAAATAATAACCACTTCATTTTCTGGCCTACTTGGTGTGAACCACACGCTCCACTATGTGTATCGGAAACTGCTAAATATGCCTCATTTTCACTAAGACATTTTAATAGTACTCCTTCAGGAGTCTTTTTAAACAATTCGTTTCCAATTATCACATAGCTCAAAGCTCTGTATTTTACCTTTTTATTGGTATTTCTTGTGGGATTTTGCAAATATTCCGCAATAGGCCTTCGCCAATCATTATTGGTCATATTGTCAAGAGCAAGAATTTCTGCTGAGTCAAAGTCACCAAAAAATTGACGTTTTTCGACAATAGCTAGTTCCTCGTTTGCATTTGTATCTGTTGCCCCCCCAGTTGTTGGTGTTGACAATAGTGACGAAGAATAGTCATTAGAAATGATTTTATCCTTTATTTCAATTAACTCTTCCAGGCTTTGTTTTGAAACTTTATAGCCCGAAGCGATTTGTGCCAATTCATTTGCCACTTGATTATCAATTCGTGGTAAATGTTCTAAGTGAACAGACTCAAATCTTTTTAACAAAGCATTGGCAACAACAAAGTATCTGATAAGGTGCTCTTTAATGCATTTGTACTCTCTTGTCAATTGTTTGATAACCAACTCAGAGTCACCTTTTATTTCGGCATGACTTGCCCCCAGCTCAAGTAAGATTTCAAGGCCTACTATTAAAGCCTCATACTCAGCTTCATTATTGGAGCAAACATCTCGAATTTTAAACTTATACTTTGTTGGAATGTTAGTAGGAGATATTATCAAAATACCAATCCCAACTCCATGTTTATGGCTTGAGCCATCAAAATACAACCTCCAAGGATATACGTCTACAAAACTTAATGTTTCTTCAACAACAGAATCGTCTACTATAAAATCAGCAACCACTTGTCCTTTAATTGATTTTAGAGGTTGATAAGTTAAGTTGTATTCTGACAAAGCCAAAGCCCATTTACCAATTCGGCTATGCATTATTGGTTTCGACAACATATGCTTAATAACATCAAAATGCGAATAAACAGAAACATCAGCTGGTTTTATATATTGCTTTAACTTTGTACACGAGAAATACAAACAAAGGCACAACTTTTCTATAGGAGCGTACCTCGTTTCGGCATCATTGAGGACCCTACTGAGGTAATAAATGGCCCTTTCGATACCACTATCATCCTCTTGTGCTAACATGCTACCTATTGTTCTATCAGAAGCTGCTATATACAATTTGAGCACTTTGTGTTTAATAGCAGGCAACAAAATTGGTGGTTTCATCAAATAAGACTTGATTTCGTTGAAGGCTGCTTGATGCATTGGTTCCCATTTGAACTCTTCTTCCTTCTTCAGTCTTAATAATGGCGAAAAAACTTGCGTTTTGCCACTTAGATTTGATATAAATCTTCGTAGGAAATTGATTTTTCCCAGCAACGACTGAAGCTCCTTTTTGGTCGAAGGGGCCTTCGTTTCCATAATTGCCTTAGTCTTATTTTGATTGATTTCAATGCCTTTTTTGTGCACTATAAAACCCAAGAAATCACCTGCACGTACACAAAAGGCACATTTTAATGGATTTAATTTCAATCCATATTTCCTCATTCTTTCAAAAGAACGGCGAAGATGGTCTAAATGACCACTTTCTGAGGAAGATTTAACCACCACATCATCTATGTATACTTGCATAAAATCATCAATAAAATCATGAAACATAGAATTCATGGCCCTCTGATATGTAGCACCAGCATTCTTTAAACCAAAGGGCATTACTACCCATTCATAAACACCCAATGCCCCTGGACACCTAAAAGCAGTTTTTGACACATCTTCTTCAGCAATGAAAATTTGATTATACCCAGAATAACCATCGAGCATACTAAGATAATCAAATCCTGCTGCTGAATCTATTAGCATTTCTGCCACAGGCATTGCGTATTCATCCTTGGGAGATGCATTATTTAAATCCCTAAAATCTATGCAAACTCTAAGAGTCCCATTTTTCTTTATTACAGGAACTATATTGGCTAACCATTCGACATACCTGGCAGTTCTGATGAACTTGTTTCTGAATAGCCTTTCGATTTCCTCTTTGATCTTAGCCAACACTTGAGGAGCAAATCTTCTTGGCACTTGCTTCACTGGTTTCTTCCCTGGTCGAATTGGTAATTGCATTTCCACTACTTCTCGACTTAAACCAGGCATTTCATCGTAATCCCAAGCAAAACAATCTTTGAACTCCCTTAGCAATGTGATGACTTGGATTTTTAGAGAAACATCAATATTTGCACTAATATAAGTTGGCCTTTTTATTGAGCCATTTCCCAAATCAACTTCTTCTAACGGGTCTTGAGCTTGCATATGCTTTGTCAAATCTCTAGGATCCTTTTCAAAACCTAATGGATCATTATCATAGATACAGTCAAGTTTTTCATCTATGATTATGCCATTTTCTTCATGTAACTCACTGGCTTCGACAGCCATTGTTTGTTGAATAATTTCGGCCTCCATAGCCGCTTTAAACTTATTTTCGGCCATATAAGCCGTAATTTTGTCCCATGCATTGGGCACTGACATAAGAACACTTTCAAGAACCAGTGTTCCACCCCGTTGGTCGAAAAACACCATCAGGATAGACACTATCATCTCCCATTATTTCTCTTTCCCAAACAAAACCATAATTTGGGTCAAGATGAACTGAGGCAAAAACATTATCCGCAGGAACGTATGCCTCATTAGAAGATGAACATGGCGCAATCTTCGCCATTTGTTTCTCAAAATTTTCCTTGGTAACTTGGTTCACATCAGCACGGAAGTAGCTCTGATCGGCTTCAACATACTCTACCAAACCATCTTCCTTCCACATTACTAAACGTTGATGCAAAGTTGAAGGGACAGCACCAACTCCATGGATCCACTCTCTACCAAGGAGTAAATTAAAATTTGCTTTAGAGGCTATCACTAAGAACAATGTAGTCCTCTTTATGGAACCAACAATTAAGTCCACCTCAATGGCCCCCAAAGAATGGCCAGTTTTGCCTTCATAGTTGCTTAAGACAATATTATGTGGCCTGAGGTCAGTATCGAACTTACCAATCTTCTTCAAAAGACCATGCGGCATCAAATTCACTGCAGCTCCACCATCCACTAACACTTTGTTAATTCCAACACCATTAACCTTGGCTTGGACATACAGGGGTTTCAAGTGGTTTTGCATACTCATATCTGGCTTCTCGAAGGTAGCCATTTGGTCTTCGACACATCCATTGTTCATCACATAATAACACATTGGCTTATGATGAGCCATATCCTCTGTAAAATCCTCTTCAACGTCATTTGGTACTGTGATAACATCGTACTCCAGAGGTAGTATTGATACCACATTGCAAACAACGTCAAAATCATCCTCAGAATCATTAAAATCAGACTCCATGTCTTCATCCATGCCGAGATCAGCATTTCTTTCTTTCACTGTTGACAATGGAGGAAATATTCTTTCAAGAGCAGGCCTTCTTGACTTTTCTGTTACCACAGCCTTGCCTTTGGCCTTATTCGCTGCACACACATGACTAACAACATCAGCATTCCTCTTTGTGGCAACTTCAGCTTTGTGAACCTCACTCTTCGCCACTATCATGCTGCGTGGAACTTGATTATTAGCCAAATGACTTGGAACCTGGTTAATGTCAAAGTGTGCCTTCTTCTTCTGTTGTCTTTGGTAACGACGCCACTGTGTTCTAGTCATAGGATTCTTACCCTTATAGTTATTCTTATAATTAAACTTAATAGCATCAGTACCTGGCTTGACAGCTTTAGCACGTTGATTATTGGGCACCCACTCTTCGACAGGAGCACTAGCACTTGGGACAAAGGATTTACCTGTTGACAGCTTCAAATACCCTTTTGCTGAGGACTTCTCCTTAGCAAATTGTCGTTTACTTGTTGAAGGCTTTGCTGACACATTAGCCTCATAGCCAGGAAGATCTCCTTTTGCAAAGTCAAATTTTGGCCTGTTATCAAGCCATTTTCTTTTGCGTTGTTGTTGATCCTGATAACCTTCGACAGCTTTAGCTGCTTCTTTATCGAAGACAGCACTGCACCTTGGGCAAAGCATAACTTCAGAATTATTCCACTTACACCGATTGAGGAAATCTATCAATTCTTCCTCAGCCTTTGGATACACAGCATGTATCTTCCCATCATATTCTTTTAGGGTCACTTCCTGTTTCTTACCTTCAGCATACATAAAACCTTTTAATTTTTCGGTGGCAGTCTTGACACACTTAGGAGGGTCTGCCATTTGAGCACCCACCATGCCTACATCAGCTTCGACAGGTTCAGAATACATAGCTTCAGCCTTAGGCAACGGATCAACATCAATCTGCATAGGAGCTTTCATTTTCTTGTCAGCAAATTTGAGTCTTCCTTCGTCAACTGCTTTTTGTACAATATCCCTGAAGAGCACACAACGGTCAGTGTTATGTCCCAAAAAATTATGGAACTTACAATAACCCTTTTTCTTTCTTTGGTCAAGAGTTGGTATTTTAAGGCCTTTAGGCACTAATATTTGACCATCAGTTACTAAAAGATCAAAAATTTCATCACATTTAGTAACATCAAAAGTATAAGTCTTAGGTATAAATCTATCGTTCTTAGGCTCTACAGGGTTATTCCCATTCGCAGGCCTTAATAGTTTACAGGTATAAGGAGGACCAGGCTTAAGTTCAGCCACGTCTATCTCCTCTTCTTCGACATTACTATATGTAACGTCAAATTCTTCTTCGAGATATGCCACTTTTTCTTTTTTATGATACCTATTCGACTTAGATTTTTCCTCTCTAAGCCTTTCAACTTGTCGAACCCTATCAGCCAAATGAGCCATATCTCGTAAATGAGATGTGTCTAATTTCTTTCTAATTGAGTAATCAAGGCCACCAGCAGCCATTTCGACAAGCTCATGTTCAGGGACTTGTGTGAAGCAACGAGATTTCAACAGCCTAAATCTGTTTAAGTAATCATCAATAGTTTCAGGCATTTTGCGCCGAACACTAGCCAATTCTTTAAGACTAATTTTCGACTGGCCCATGTAAAACTGTGCATGGAATGCCTTTTCTAGTTGCCCCCACGTGAACATAGAACCAGGGGGTAAGGTCGTGAACCAAGTGAAAGCATTTTTAGTTAGAGAATTTGGAAAATATTTCATCTTCAAATTCTCATTTTGTGCTAAGTCCCCAGCCTCAGTCAAAAAACGAGCAATGTGTTCGACTGTGGACTCATTTGTTTCACCACCAAACTTAGTAAACTTGGGAACTTTCCATCCCCTTGGTAACTCAGTTTGTAACACGTATTCACATAATGGTGATACAAAGTTAGGCCTTTGTAAACCTGTGTTAAGGCCATTTTGCGCCAAAATAGTTTCGACTAAAGTAGCTATATTGTTTTCTGCGCCAACATTGTGTTGTTGCACTTGTCGAACAACTTCATCAGCGTTCTGGTGTCTATTTACCAAAACTACTTCAGGGACGTGGTTTACTGTCCCTTGTAGTTCGCCTACAACTGTCGACGCTTCGACTGCAACTGCTTCTTGGGGGTTAACCGGCGACGCATTACCCGCAATAATAGGAACGTGCCTATTATTAACCGCTGGAACCCCAAAAAAGTCTGCAATCCTACTCATCTGATTTGCCAACATTTGGTAACTGTTATTGGTATTTTGAATCAATGGATTGAAAACTGTACCAATTTGTTGGGTAAGCATATTAACCATATCGTGATTACTCTCGTCTACTTGCTGTCTTAAGGCCAACAAAGACGTATTGGTTAATGCTGGGGGATTTCGACCAAATACGCTCTCAGAAGAGACATGTGTAGGGGAAAAGGTCGAAATATGTGGCATTCCAGTAGGCATGCCATACATTCCCAAAGGAAATGGGGGTAGATGTACGTTATTCAAACGTGGGTCTAAACCGTTTCCCATTTCCATGTAAGGGCTATGAAGCCCTGCACTTAACGGCAAAGACATAGGCAGAGATGCCATTTCTGACTGCGTTGAACCAACATTAGTCATTGATAATGAAGGAACGGTTATCGACGACGATGGTCCTGCGCTAATGTTTGCAGAATCCATTGTTGTTCCTTGCCCTTGTGAAACCACAGGGTTGGAACTAGACGCATTATTCGTACTGGACCGAACCATTTTACCACTTCTTAAGTGCATACAACAGCGAATACAAATAAGAGAGTATGAAAATGAACAAAATCAAAGGCAAAGTCCCACTGGGCGTGCCAATTTGTTTGCTGGTGTTTTTAGCAAACAATCACTAGTTTTATTAGAAGGTTTGTGAGATCAAACTAGAAAAATCTCAAAGCAATTGCCTTTGAATTGCAAAAGTTTTTGTTTCGGAAAATGTAGAAAAGGGGACGGTTTGCAATGATTTAACAGAATTGAAAAGAAAAGAAGCAGTAAAAGGTGCAGGAATTGTAAAGAACAGAAGAATAAATTGCATTGAATCATAAAAAATGGTACACGATCACGTACAGCGATTCTTCCACTCGTTTTTCGCTCTGGCTTGGAAGTTAGAGTTTCAGGAATCGGGTGTATATTGTGATTTGCGACCCTTTGTTTCTTCTCAGAAACAGTTATTTATACAAGGGAAAAAAGGGGGGAAAATTCGAACTAGGTAACTGCCTAACAATTTGAAAATAAGTAACTGCTCCTACTTTCGGCCAAGTAACCGCTCCTACTTTCGACCGAAACTGCTCTGTCACGCTTCGACCAACTGCTAGCCTTCAACGCATAACTGCCCTGATTTCTGTCTGTCGAAAGCCTGTGTCGATTTTCCTCTCTCTTGCTTTTGCTTCCCTGGAAACTTATCGAGTTTACCTTGCGCATGACCATTTCCTTTGTCGAAATAATATGGTCTTTGTGAAATAAATATAAATCAAGCCATGTTGACCATCTTTAATGAAGCCTGTCGAAATTACAGGCTAACACCCATTACCACACATAGCTTCCCAAATGCATACAACACCTCTAATGAATGGAAAAGGGGATAAAAATGCTTATTTGTTAATAAAAATGCTTATTCGTTAAGTGCGATGAAATTTCTTTGACATGAAAGGATGAAGAAGGTTAGTGGAATAGGAAGAGGTGTTGTGAGAGAACCAATATTTCCTTTGTCATCAAGCAAGTTTGGCGCCTAAGTTGTGGAGGGTAAAACTGGAAGAGAGAGAGAGAGAGAGTTGTTACAGGCTTTTTAATTAATAGGTGACTGTACATAAGCCATTAGATAAATCAAAGGGTGGAAATTAATTTGACTACACCACAGTCAACTGCACTTAATCTGAATCCAGATTTGTTGGGTTCTCCTCCAAATTAATTAAGGTTTTGGGTTCGAATCTAGAATTGGGCATACAATAGTGTTAAATCTCTTGAGGGCCCAAAAAAATCTCTTGAGGGAGAGCTTTACCGCCCATTGTTGTTCTACCCAATTCGAGGGATTGAATTAGACTGTGCAGTTGCGCGCAGAGCTTTTAAACAATTAAGAAGTTGAGAGATTACCGGTTGGGCACAGAGATACATTGGTTTATCAAAAAATATTAAGAATTTGAGGAGTGCTAGATGTTAAACCCGAAGGTACAAAAGTATGAAAAACACCAAAAGAAGTGAATACTTTCTTGAATTAATAAAGAGAAGTTACACATGAACTTCCATACCTTGCCACAACACTTGTGCCCTTCTAAGTGCTCGAGACATCAAACATTAGGATCCATGAATTTAAGCCAACTTAGTGGATTGGCTCGGCTAGTAGATTCTGAATTTCCCCATAAGGATGTTGGGTGAGGAAATTGGCCAAGGCTTCTCCTTTGACAACCCTTAAAGGTACATACATTAGTGCGATTGCGTTCAATTTAATGGCTCACTTGACAAGTCTGAAGTCAAATATAAGTCACAAGAAATGGGAGTTTTGAATCTATATCTATATACTAGTATGTAACCCGTGCGATGCACAGGATCAACTCTACTTATTATTGATATATAAAAATATATATTAACCCAGATATTTGATTCATTCTGTAAATGTTTTCAACTATCGTATAAAATATGTATTAATGACTTAAAAATTAAAATGAATTACATTTTGCTTCAAATTATTAACATTTTAAATTTAAAATTAACAGGAAAAAAATGAAAAAAAAGAACTAATTTGAGTAAAAAAGTTTATTAATTAAAGTTGTTATTATAAAAAAAGGTAACGAAGTTATAATGTGATAATGTAGCTTTTGGTAAAGTATTCATTTCCATTAGTTTTTTTATTTTTTATTTCTTGCAAAAACAAAGACTATAAGTTTAATATTTCTTTGCGTGATTTCATATAAAATGTTTATCCCCGTGTGTTATGTTGTATTTAGAATTTCTATATGGTAATTAGTTTACATATAAACATGGAAGTAATTATTAATTAATAATACTTTTTAAGCGATAATATTGTTAGTATTATAATTATAAATTGGTAAAATTATTTATAGTTCAAAAATTAAAATGAATTATGATATGCTTCAAATTATTGATATTTTAGATTTTAAATTAACATGAAAAAAGATGAAAAAACATAAGAATTAGTTTTAGTCTAATTTTAAATAAAAAATTTATTAATTAAAGTTTCTTACATAAAAAAATTCTTGCAAACATAATAAGTATTAAAAATGAGTTTACATTAATGTTGTTATTATAAAATAAAAAACGTAACAAAATTATAATGTGATAATGTGGGATATGGATGTCGTGCAAGCGGTTAGTGCAGTCAAGCCTTCCCAAGGATAATAACAATTGATCACATGCATAAGGGATAGCGGTTAGTCATGTCAGCCTTCCGAAGTAGGTAGCTCAGTTGACGAGCTAAGGGATACCGAAGGAGTGCACCAAATGAGTGCAAGAAGGAGGTCCTGCATTCAAACCCCGGAAACTAACATTCCCACACCCCCACTAACATTGCTTATAAAAAAAAACCATGTCAGACTTCTTTCTCTTTTTTAATGAAAAAATATTTTCAATACACTAACTGCACTGACTGTATTTTTTATTGGCTACACAATCCAAATCTGATGATATAGCTTCTGGTAAAGTGTTCCCCATAAATCTTTTAAAAACAAATACCCCATAAAGTTAATATATTTTTTGTGTGATTTCATATAGAATGTTCTATTCCATTTGGAAGGTCAGTTCATTTGATATGTCAATGACAATAACTTACATAAATCAAGAAAGGTTTTGATGTTTTGATATATCATTGTTGATTAACTAATTAGTAAATCAAAAATTAAAAGATAACACAATATTTAATAGTCATATTTATGCACAACAATTCAAATCCCTAAAAATCCCAATTTTCATCTTTTGCAAGAAGGAAAAATTGTAAGACCAAAAAACTTAAGATCAACCATTTTCTACAACTTGAAATGCGATAACTAAAAGGTAGAACCCTAAAAGGCTTAAAATCATTGTCATATTTTCCATCAGTGGAAGGCCCATTTTGTTCTGTTTTATAAAAGTTGAAATAGTTATGGATGATGAGTGGCTAGGCAAACAAACAATTAACTCCAAGAGAGTAGGGACAATGAGAATTGGTCGCATATTTCTCCCGACCACTTTTGAAATTTTCAAATAAATAATACATAAAAAGTTGACACAAAATATGAGTCACCACTATCTCCACAGTAATTAGCTTCGAATAATATATTTTTGTACTCTATTTTTAGACGAAAAAAATGCCCCTGTTCAATACTTTAATTTTAAGAGAATTTGAAAATTTACTATAGCTAGAGTTAGTTTCATATTCCTTAGAATTGGTCGCATATATTTCTCGCATTTTCGAAATTTTCAAATCAATAATACATAAAGAGCTAACATAAAATATGAGTCACTACTACCTCCACAGTAATTAGCTTCGAATAATATGTTTTTGTCTATTTTTAGACGCAAAAAATACCCCTTGTTTAATATTTTCATTTTAAGAAAATTTGAAAATTTACTATAGCTAAAATTAAGCAATTAAAGCTTTCAAAAAGTTAAGCAATTAAAATAAATTTCATATGGCAATTGTAACGTATATTTTCAATTAATTTTGTGATTCGGAAATTAATTGTGATATTTTGAAATTCTATAAGAAATTATGTACCTTAATTAAATATGAGATTTTGAATATGGCAATTGATAACGTAATTAAGTGACAGTTATACATAGAATTTGCATTTAATGATTTTTAACCAAATTGCTGTGAGCGCGACACCTCAAATTTTAAGCTCTGAGAAACATTTTCCTTTGTATTATTATTATAGATAACACAATTGAAAATAATTTCATTAAATATATTGCCATGCGTCGTCTCTTGAGCAAATTCGCATTTAATAACATTTTATATCAATAATACTAAAAGTACATCAATATCAATAAATTCAAATTGTAACAATAAAAATAAATAAATTCAAATTGAAACAATAAAAATAAATAAATTCAAATCAATTACATGACTATCAAAATGAAACTGAAAATTAAAAAACAGAATACATTGATGTCAATTAAATGAATTTGAATGTGGTCAAAATTTATGAATAAACCTGTTCGTGCCCGAACTCAAGAGAGAGAGAAAGATACCTTGCGGTAGTAGATCGGTCCGAGGTCAATCTCCAAGTCGAGGTTGGAGCGTTCGAGGTAGTTCTTCAAGCCGAGGCCGAGGTCGGCGGTGGTGGTACCTGCAAAGAGACTCTGACGCCCAAGTTAGAGAGGGAAGTAATAATGAGGAGAGGTTATGAGAAAATGAATTGTGTACCTTTTGCATGGGGTGGAGGCCTATTTATAGGTGCTAGGGTGGAGTAAGGAGTGCTTTGGTGCACAAGGAAGAGGTGAGATCTGAGCCGTTCAACTAGGCCGCGCGATCTCCACCGTTCGTGAGGCATGGCACACGGATTGCCAATGATGTGAGTTCCTCGGTGTGTTTGGACCACCAAGTTGGGCCCAAAATTTGGATTGGGCTTGAGCCCAGTCCGGAACAAAACCTATATCAATCACATTTCAATTTAATTTGGCTCCTCTCATATTGTTTTCTACCATCTTTCTTCTTCTTTCACTCTCTTTTGTCGTCAAACTCTTAGGTCCTGGCGGTGGGGTCGGCCAGAGGTTTGGACAGTTTTTGATTCCTCGTTTCTTCAAGCAATTGCGTCGAGTAGGGAACTCTCCTCCTCAACTGTGGGTTTCTTGACTCCTCTAGAAAGGGTCAGGCAAGATGACAGGGACGCGAGTGTTGGATTCTACTACGGCTAATGCATAAAGTAAAAAGGATAAAAAAATGCGATAAAGGAAGATAAATTGAAAAAAAACGTAGAGTTAGATTGATTGGATGTGTGTTTGTACAATTACTCTATTGCTATATATATACACAGGCCCTCATCGGCCACTATGCTAGCCAACATTTGCCTGTCGTTGGATTGATCTAAAATCAACGACTCTCATCGCTTCCTAGGCCCTTAACAAGGCGGAGTAACTGCCCACGTTCCCACTGGCACAGTTAGTGGGGTAAGTGCTCATTGCTCCGTGTTTTCCGGCCTCGCTCTTCCGCTTGAACTTCAACCGCGCCCACGTTCTATCTTCGTGCCGTGTCTTGCCTTCCAAGAAACGCCCGCCTTGCCTCGGCCATTCGGTGGCTCGGCTGCCCTAGCCCCTCTTTTGGTAATAGCTTAGGCACTCGAGCCACCTGTGAGTCTTGGCACTCTATAGGTGTTTGCTGGTGTTTTTAGCAAACAATCACTAGTTTTATTAGAAGGTTTGTGAGATCAAACTAGAAAAATCTCAAAGCAATTGCCTTCGAATTGCTCATAGTTTTTGTTTCAGAAAATGTAGAAAAGGGGACGATTTGCAATGATTAACAGAATTGAAAAAAAAAAAGAAGCAGTAAATGGTGCAGGAATTGTAAAGAAAAGACAAATAAATTGCATTGAATCATAAAAGTGGTACACGATCACGTACAGCGATTCTTCCACTCGTTTTTCGCTCTGGCTTGGAAGTTAGAGTTTCAGGAATCGGGTTGTGTATTGTGATTTGCGACCCCTGTTTCTTCTCAGAAAACAGTTATTTATACAAAGGAAAAGAGGGGGAAAAATTGAACTCAGTAACTGCCTAGAAATTTGAAAATTAATAACTGCTACTCCTACTTTCGACCAGAACCGCTCTATCACGCTTCGACCAACTGCTAGTCTTCAGCGCATAACTGCTCTGTTTTCTGTCTGTCGAAAGCTTGTGTCCATTTTCCTCTCTCTTGCTTTTGCTTCCCCGGAAGTTTGTCGAGTTTACTTTGCGCATGACCATTTTCTCTGTCGAAATAATTTGGTCTTTGTCGAAATATAAGTCAGGCCTCGTTGACCATCTTCAAAGAAGCCTGTCGAAATTACAGGCTAACAAATTGCCCCCCAAAAATGTCTTTTTCGACTAAACTTGAGGAGGAAGAAGAGAAAGGCATTTTTGAATTCACCATCGAAATAACTTTGCACTTGAGTAAAATAGCTGTATACCTGATGTCACCACTGTTAAATGTTGTTTCCATATTCAAACCTTGAACTTGAACAGCCTGTAATTTCGGCCTTTGACTATGTTTACTGATTCTCTGTTTTAACTTTGAATGGTTCCACCATCTTCCGTTACGTTACTAACGCCGTAATTAAAGTGATGCCTCACTTCTCGGAACGCCAAACTTGTAACCAACTGACGCTCTTTCATACTTCTCCTTATAAATAGAAGAGTTTTGTTTCTCGTCTTCACCATTCCATGATTTTTCTTCTTTTCCTTTCCCGTTCAAGGATCATTCCCTTTGCTTTGAGTCTTCCGCGTAACCTCATCTCTCATAATTGCAGTGAGGTTGCCTGGAGGTTCAAAGTGATGGTTTTTGATCTCTGCGAATTATGGCTTTGCTCCTTTTTTCTTCATGTCACTTGATCTTGCAACTTTCTGAGTTTATGCGGGAGACTCAAAGTGGGAGCAGGGAGATTCATCAATATCTCCTCTCTGAAGGGCTTCCTGAGGTTTACCAAGCAAGGAAACGCCCAGTTGAAAGGCTTACAAGCCTAACGCGCAGACGAAAGAATGACCCCCCGAACGACGGGAAGCGTCAACGTGGTCGAAGAAGACCACCCAAAAGAGAAGTTACTTGGTCGTAAAAGACCAACTGCAATTCAGCGTTTTATTTATGCCTAGTTTATTTACCCTTTCGGCACTATGTAATTCACAAATGCCTCTCTTGGCACATGTAACTTGGCAACATTATAATGAAATTTCTTCCATTTTATTCTTGAGCAATTTTTATTCTGTGCTTTCGACAATGTTTTGGCAACTTAAATGCCATGTTTTTACGCTTTCTTTATATTTATTCCAGCGTTATTTTAACTTCTTGCAACGTTGGCTTATACTTTTTCAAGTATTTGCCATTTATACGCAAAATTCTTTCATCAGCGCCAATCTCTTCGACCTCATATGCGCCGTTTGAATAAACTTGTAAAATTTTAAATGGTCCTTCCCAACTTGGGGACCATTTACCAAAAACTCTATCTTTTTTATCCATAGGCAATAGGACCTTCCACACTAGATCACCTGAATTAAAGGCTTTAAACTTAACCTTTTTGTTATAAGTTTTAGCTACCCTCTCTTTCTGTCGATTAAGCATATCTAAAGCTAATAACCTTTCTTCGTCTAAATCAACCAATTCATCAAGCATCATATTCCAATAATAATCAGAGGGAATCTCCCACTGTCTTTGAATTCTTGTTGATTGTAGACAAATTTCAACAGGCAACACTGCATCGTGTCCAAATGTTAGCCTATAAGGAGTAGTGTTGATAGATTCTTTGGGTGAATTTCGACAAGCCCATAATGCTTGATCAAGGGTATTATGCCAATTTTTGGGTTTCTGCCCAACATGCTTTTTAATCAAATTAATAATAACTTTATTGGCAGCTTCTACTTGACCATTGGCTTGCGCATAATATGGTGTCGAAGTTAATAACTTAAAACCAATTTCAGAAGCAAACTCTACCATTTTTCTACTAGTGAAAACTGATCCCTGATCTGTAGTAATGGTTTCTGGAATTCCAAACCTATAAATGATATGATTTTGAATAAACCTTATCACTGCTTCTTGATCAACATTGGCTAAAGGTATAGCTTCAACCTATTTGGTGAAGTAATCAATTCCCACAAGGATATATCTATGGCCCTTCGACGAAGTTGGCTTTATCTCTCCAATCACATCTAGAGCCCAACCTCTAAATGGCCAAGGTTTGACTATGGCATGCAATTGATTTGCAGGTACGTGTTGTATCCCAGCATGCTTTTGACACTCTTGGCATCCCTTAGCAAATTCTATGCAATCTTTCAGCATAGTTGGCCAATACATTCCTTGTCGAAATAATAACCACTTCATTTTGTGGCCTACTTGGTGTGAACCACATGCTCCACTATGTGTATCAGAAACTGCTAAATATGCCTCATTTTCACTAAGACATTTTAATAGTACTCCTTCAGGAGTCTTTTTAAACAATTCGTTTCCAATTATCACATAGCTCAAAGCTCTGTATTTTACCTTTTTATTGGTATTTCTTGTGGGATTTTGCAAATATTCCGCAATAGGCCTTCGCCAATCATTATTGGTCATATTGTCAAGAGCAAAAATTTCTGCTAAGTCAAAGTCACCAAAAAATTGACGTTTTTCGACAACGACCAGTTCCTCGTTTGCGTTTATTGCCCCCCCAGTTTTTGGTGTTGACAATAGTGACGAAGAATAGTCATTAGAAATGATTTTATCCTTTATTTCAATTAACTCTTCCAGGCTTTGTTTTGAAACTTTATAGCCTGAAGCAATTTGTGCCAATTCATTTGCCACTTGATTATCAATTCGTGGTAAATGTTCTAAGTGAACAGACTCAAATCTTTTTAACAAAGCATTGGCAACAACAAAGTATCTGATAAGGTGCTCTTTAATGCATTTGTACTCCCTTGTCAATTGTTTGACAACCAACTCAGAGTCACCTTTTATTTCGGCATGACTTGCCCCCAGCTCAAGTAAAATTTCAAGGCCTACTATTAAAGCCTCATATTCAGCTTCATTATTGGAACAAACATCTCGAATTTTAAACTTATACTTCGTTGGAATGTTAGTAGGAGATATTATTAAAATACCAATCCCAACTCCATGTTTATGGCTTGAACCATCAAAGTACAACCTCCAAGGATATACGTCTACAAAACTTAATGTTTCTTCGACAACAGAATGGTCTACTATAAAATCAGCAACCACTTGTCCTTTAATTGATTTTAGAGGTTGATAAGTTAAGTTGTATTCTGACAAAGCCAAAGCCCATTTACCAATTCGGCTATGCATTATTGGTTTCGACAGCATATGCTTAATAACATCAAAATGCGAATAAACAGAAACATCAGCTGGTTTTATATATTGCTTTAACTTTGTACACGAGAAATACAAACAAAGGCACAACTTTTCTATAGGAGTGTACCTCGTTTCGGCATCATTTAAGACCCTACTGAGGTAATAAATGGCTCTTTCGACACCACTATCATCCTCTTGTGCTAACATGCTACCTATTGTTCTATCAGAAGCTGCTATATACAATTTGAGCACTTTGTGTTTAATAACAGGCAACAAAATTGGTGGTTTCATCAAATAAGACTTGATTTCGTCGAAGGCTGCTTGATGCATTGGTTCCCATTTGAACTCTTCTTCCTTCTTCAGTCTTAACAATGGCGAAAAAACTTGTGTTTTGCCACTTAGATTTGATATAAATCTTCGAAGGAAATTGATTTTTCCCAGCAACGACTGAAGCTCCTTTTTGGTCGAAGGGGCCTTCGTTTCCATAATTGCCTTAGTCTTATTTTGATTGATTTCAATGCCTTTTTTGTGCACTATAAAACCCAAGAAATCACCTGCACGTACACAAAAGGCACATTTTAATGGATTTAATTTCAATCCATATTTCCTCATTCTTTCAAAAGAACGGCGAAGATGGTCTAAATGACCACTTTCTGAGGAAGATTTAACCACCACATCATCTATGTATACTTGCATAAAATCATCAATAAAATCATGAAACATAGAATTCATGGCCCTCTGATATGTAGCACCAGCATTCTTTAAACCAAAGGGCATTACTACCCATTCATAAACACCCAATGCCCCTGGACATCTAAAAGCAGTTTTCGACACATCCTCTTCAGCAATGAAGATTTGATTATACCCAGAATAACCATCGAGCATACTAAGATAATCAAATCCTGCTGCTGAATCTATTAGCATTTCTGCCACAGGCATTGTGTATTCATCCTTGGGAGTTGCATTATTTAAATCCCTAAAGTCTATGCAAACTCTAAGAGTCCCATTTTTCTTTATTACAGGAACTATATTGGCTAACCATTCGACATACCTGGCAGTTCTGATGAATTTGTTTCTGAATAGCCTTTCGATTTCCTCTTTGATCTTAGCCAACACTTGAGGAGCAAATCTTCTTGGCACTTGCTTCACTGGTTTCTTCCCTGGTCGAATTGGTAATTGCATTTCCACTACTTCTCGACTTAACCCAAGCATTTCGTCGTAATCCCAAGCAAAGCAGTCTTTGAACTCCCTTAGCAATGTGATGATTTGGGTTTTTAGAGAAGCATCAATATTCGCACTAATATAAGTTGGCCGTTTTATTGAGCCATTTCCCAAATCAACTTCTTCTAACGGGTCTTGAGCTTGCATATGCTTTGCCGAATATCTAGGATCCTTTTCAAAACCTAATGGATCATCATCATAAATGCAGTCAAGTCTTTCATCTATGACTATGCCATTTTCTTCATGTAACTCACTGGCTTCGACAGCCATTGTTTGTTGAATAATTTCGGCCTCCATAGCCGTTTTAAACTTGTTTTCGGCCATATAAGCCGTAATTTTGTCCCATGCATTGGGCACTGACATAAGAACACTTTCAAGAACCAGTGTTCCACCCCGTTGGTCGAAAAACACCATCAGGATAGACACTATCATCTCCCATTATTTCTCTTTCCCAAACAAAACCATAATTTGGGTCAAGATGAACTGAGGCAAAAACATTATCCGCAGGAACATATGCCTCATTAGAAGATGAACATGGCGCAATCTTCGCCATTTGTTTCTCAAAATTTTCCTTGGTAACTTGGTTCACATCAGCACGGAAGTAGCTCTGATCGGCTTCAACATACTCTACCAAACCATCTTCCTTCCACATTACTAAACGTTGATGCAAAGTTGAAGGGACAACACCAACTCCATGGATCCACTCTCTACCAAGGAGTAAATTAAAATTCGCTTTAGAGGCTATCACTAAGAACAATGTAGTCCTCTTTATGGAACCAACAATTAAGTCCACCTCAATGGCCCCCAAAGAATGGCCAGTTTTGCCTTCATAGTTGCTTAAGACAATGTTATGTGGCCTGAGGTCAGTGTCGAACTTACCAATCTTCACCATCCACTAACACTTTGTTAATTCCAACACCATTGACTTTGGCTTGGACATACAGGGGTTTCAAGTGGTTTTGCATACTCATATCTGGCTTCTCGAAGGTAGCCATTTGGTCTTCGACACAACCATTGTTCATCACATAGTAACACATTGGCTTATGATGAGCCATATCCTCTGTAAAATCCTCTTCAACATCATTTGGTACTGTGATAACATCGTACTCAAGAGGCAGTATTGATACCACATTGCAAACAACATCGAAATCATCTTCAGAATCATCAAAATCAGACTCCATGTCTTCATCCATGTCGAAATCAGCATTCTCTTCTTTCACTGTTGACAATGGAGGAAATATTCTTTCAAGAGCAGGCCTTCTTGGCTTTTCTGTTACCACAGCCTTGCCTTTGGCCTTATTCGCTGCACACACATGACTAGCAACATCAGCATTCCTCTTTGTGGCTTCAGCTTTGTGAACCTCACTCTTCGCCACTATTATGCTGCGTGGAACTTGATTAATGTCAATCATACTGCGTGGAACATGGTTATTAGCCAAATGACTTAGAACCTTGTTAATGTCAAAGTGTGCCTTCTTCTTCTGTTGTCTTTGGTAACGACGCCACTGTGTTCTAGTCATGGGGTTCTTACCCTTATAGTTATTCTTATAATTAAGCTTAGCAGCATCAGTACCTGGCTTGAAAGTTTTAGCACGTTGATTATTGGGCACCCACGCTTCGACAGGAGCACTAGCACTTGGGACAAAGGATTTATTTGTTGACAGCTTCAAATACCCTTTCGCTGAGGACTTCTCCTTAGCAAATTGTCGTTTGCTTGTTGAAGGCTTTGTTGACACATTAGCCTTATAGCCAGGAAGATCTCCTTTTGCAAAGTCAAATTTCGGCCTGTTATCAAGCCATTTTCTTTTACGTTGTTGTTGATCCTGATAACCTTCGACCGCTTTAGCTCCTTCTTTGTCGAAGACAGCGCTGCACCTTGGGCAAAGCATAACTTCAGAGTTATTCCACTTACACCGATTGAGGAAATCTATCAATTCTTCCTCAGCCTTTGGATACACAGCATGTATCTTCCCATCATATTCTTTTAGGGTCACTTCCTGTTTCTTACCTTCAGCATACATAAAACCTTTTAATTTTTCGGTGGCAGTCTTGACACACTTAGGAGGGTCTGCCATTTGAGCGTCCACCATGCCTACATCAGCTTCGACAGGTTCAGAATACATAGCTTCAGCCTTAGGCAATGGATCAACATCAATCTGCATAGGAGCTTTCATTTTCTTATCAGCAAATTTGAGTCTTCCTTCGTCAACTGCTTTTTGCACAATATCCCTGAAGAGCACACAACGGTCAGTGTTATGTCCCAAAAAATTATGGAACTTACAATAACCCTTTTTCTTTCTTTGGTCAAGAGTTGGTATTTTAAGGCATTTAGGCACTAATATTTGACCATCAGTTACTAAAAGATCAAAAATTTCATCACATTTAGTAACATCAAAAGTATAAGTCTTAGGCATAAATCTATCATTCTTAGGCTCTACAGGGTTATTCCCATTCGCAGGCCTTAATAATTTACAGGTATAAGGAGGACCAGGCTTAAGATCAGCCCCGTCTATCTCCTCTTCTTCAACATTACTATATGTAACGTCGAATTCTTCTTCGACATATGCCACTTTTTCTTTTTTATGGTACCTATTCGACCTGGATTTTTCCTCTCTAAGCCTTTCAACTTGTCGAACTCTATCAGCCAAATGCGCCATATCTCACAAATGAGACGTGTCTAATTTCTTTCTAATTGAGTAATCAAAGCCACCAGCAGCCATTTCGACAAGCTCATGTTCAGGGACTTTTGTGAAGCAACGAGATTTCAACAGCCTAAATCTGTTTAAGTAATCATCAATAGTTTCAGGCATTTTGCGCCGAACACTAGCCAATTCTTTAAGACTAATTTTCGACTGGCCCATGTAAAACTGTGCATGGAATGCCTTTTCTAATTGCCCCCATGTGACCATAGAACCAGGGGGTAAGGTCGTGAACCAAGTGAAAGCATTTTTAGTTAGAGAATTTGGAAAGTATTTCATCTTCAAATTCTCATTTTGTGCTAAGTCCCCAGCCTCAGTCAAGAAACGAGCAATGTGTTCGACTGTGGACTCATTTGTATCACCACCAAACTTAGTAAACTTGGGAACTTTCCATCCCCTTGGTAACTCAGTTTGTAATACGTTTTCACATAATGGTGATACGAAGTTAGGCCTTTGTAAACCTATGTTAAGGCCATTTTGCGCCAAAGTAGTTTCGACTAAAGTAACTATATTGTTTTCTGCGCCAACATTGTGTTCTTGCACTTGTCGAACAACTTCATCAGCGTTCTGGTGTCTATTTACCACAACTACTTCAGGGACGTGGTTTACTGCCCCTTGTAGTTCGCCTACAGTTGTGGACGCTTCGACTGCAACTGCTTCTTGGGGGTTAACTGGCGACGCATTACCCGCAATAATAGGAACTTGCCTATTATTAACCGCTGGAGCCCCAAAGAAATCTGCAATCCTACTCATCTGATTTGCCAACATTTGGTAACTGTTATTGGTATTTTGAATCAATGGATTGAAAACTGTACCAATTTGTTGGGTAAGCATATTAACCATATCGTGATTACTCTCGTCTACTTGCTGTCTTAAGGCCAACAAAGACGTATTGGTTAATGCTGGGGGATTCCGACCAAATACACTCTCAGAAGAGACATGTGTAGGGGAAAAGGTCGAAATATGTGGCATTCCAGTAGGCATGCCATACATTCCCAAAGAAAATGGGGGTAGATGCACGTTATTCAAACGTGGGTCTAAACCGTTTCCCATTGCCATGTAAGGGCTATGAAGCCCTGCACTTAACGGCAAAGACATAGGCAAAGATGCCATTTCTGACTGCGTTGAACCAACATTAGTCATTGATAATGAAGGAACGGTTGTCGACGATGATGGTCCTGCGCTAATGCTCGCAGAATCCATTGTTGTTCCTTGCCCTTGTGAAACCACAGGGTTGGAACTAGACGCATTATTCGTACTCGAACGAACCATTTTACCACTTCTTAAGTGCATACAACAGCAAATACAAATAAGAGAGTACGATAATGAACAAAATCAAAGGCAATGTCCCACCGGGCGTGCCAATTTGTTTGCTGGTGTTTTTAGCAAACAATCACTAGTTTTATTAGAAGGTTTGTGAGATCAAACTAGAAAAATCTCAAAGCAATTGCCTTCGAATTGCTCATAGTTTTTGTTTCAGAAAATGTAGAAAAGGGGACGATTTGCAATGATTAACAGAATTGAAAATAAAAGAAGCAGTAAATGGTGCAGGAATTGTAAAGAAAAGACAAATAAATTGCATTGAATCATAAAAGTGGTACACGATCACGTACAGCGATTCTTCCACTCGTTTTTCGCTCTGGCTTGGAAGTTAGAGTTTCAGGAATCGGGTTGTGTATTGTGATTTGCGACCCCTGTTTCTTCTCAGAAAACAGTTATTTATACAAAGAAAAAGAGGGGGAAAATTGAACTCAGTAACTGCCTAGAAATTTGAAAATTAATAACTGCTACTCCTACTTTCGACCAGAACCGCTCTATCACGCTTCGACCAACTGCTAGTCTTCAGCGCATAACTGCTCTGTTTTCTGTCTGTCGAAAGCTTGTGTCCATTTTCCTCTCTCTTGCTTTTGCTTCCCCGGAAGTTTGTCGAGTTTACTTTGCGCATGACCATTTTCTCTGTCGAAATAATTTGGTCTTTGTCGAAATATAAGTCAGGCCTCGTTGACCATCTTCAAAGAAGCCTGTCGAAATTACAGGCTAACAATAGGCTGGGGCTATTACTTTCCCTCGGCTTAGCTCATCGGCCCTCGGGCATAACCCTCCCTTGGGGGACTTTGTCGTTTAATATGCGCCGATGGCCTCTTTTGACTTCACTCTTTCTGGCAAATATCCCCTTTTTGCATTTTGTCGCGTGGCTTGCCTTCACACTAAAATTCCTCTTTTCTCCTCTTAGTCCTCAACCCACGACTTAATTATTTTTGGGTGTTAACACACTCATATTATTCTTTTTGTTTTTTTTCTTCAGATAATCTTCACATCTTTTGGCGTCACAACTCATGTTATTGTCGGGAAGATATGCACTAGGGCTGAAGCACCAATATTGGACAATAATTTTATGGTTTATTTTATATGGTGTAATTTGGCTTTTATTGTCTCTTATGTTTAATGAATGATTTTCTTTTCACTTCTCTTTCCCTCAAACTCAACATTCTTCACATGTTTAGGAGCAAAATCGACTTCTTCCCCTTAATTTGTGAGTTTGTTTCTTTTCTCCGCTTTGTTTAATTTTTTCTTTATACTACTTAATTTATTTATATTTTCTACAAGCGTGGTAAGCATCTTGATTCTCACAATATTTGATTATATCCAGATAAAATATAATCGTATGTTTCTAGCTCAATCCCACGGTTCTCTTCTTCCCATGTTCCTACTACTTAATTAAAATGGTTATGTTAATTTTGCTAATAATTTTCTTGACCAATCCCATGTTTTCACTAGATGACATACAACATAAACAATGCATGTCTAAATTGGGTGAAAGCACTATTTCTAATTTCTCTATATTTTTAAGTGCAGTGATTGCCTAATGAGTCTATTAGAGAATCATTTGGGATGAAAAAAGAAAAGATTGAATCTCACATAATATCCTTACATGCAATGCCTTAATATTTTGAAAACTTTTAAGATTCCTCAACTTTAATGCATATTATTAGCATTTAGATATAATTCATTAAATTATATATTCACCAAATATCATTCTATGGGCAACTTATCAATTAATACACGTATTTGAAATTTTTATGTTTTATTTAAAAACTATTATAAAATGATTCATTCAACTTTTTTTAAAGAATAATGGTTGTGTTACGTTTATATGAGTTATTATTATTATTTATTAAACTTCTAATTTAAGAGGACAACCTTAATTGTTATTGAATTGCAATCATTTTGTAGTTGGTTTGAACCGCATATTTCTGCATTTAGAATAGAATTGGGGTTTAAATACATGTTTTGCCCCTGCAAATATGGGCATAATCTATTTATGCCCCTGTAAAAAAAAACTGTAAAATAGGCCTCGCAAATACGTAACGTTTCTAAAGGGGCCCCTACTGTTAGTTTATGTTAACGCTGTTAACTCTAATCTGACGTGGCTCATATTACGTGGCATCAGGGCTTATATCATCTTCTTCTTCCTTCCAATCTGAAACACGCCTCCTCCTTTTTTCATCATCTTCTTCTTCTTTCTTCTTCCTTCATCTTCTCTGTTCGTTCACTCCAATGGCTAGAAGCAATGCTTCTTCGAATGCTACATCAAGGCAAGGTTTACTCCCTGTATGTGGAGGTGGTTCTCCTATGCGTATGTGGATAGCCAGCACTGCTGAAAACCGTGGAAGAAGATTATGGAGGTTTGTCAACTGGGGGATAAGTTAGATTGTTGGTTATAAATGTTGTATTCGTTTCTAATTACATAAATCCTAAACCTATTTCTTTTAATCCCTTCTAAATCCGCAAACTCATAAACCTAATTCTTCTATTCTCTATTTTTTGATTTTGTGGAGAAGCGAGGAAGCTGCGATTTGTTCATCTGGGACGATGAACTAGATGTTGATAGAATGCCCATGGTCTCAGTCTCAAATGAATCAATGTGAAGTTATGGCTGTTCCTAAGCAGTTGGATACTCAATCTTTAACACAGAGAAGCTGTCAATAATGTAACTGTGGGGAAATTTTTAAGGATTTGGAGTCAAAAAAATAGCAAAGCTGAAGCTCAAATTGTTAGATGAGAGGAAGAAGATTAGTTGGATGCAAGGAATAATAGTTTTGCTCATCATCTTTGTAGCATTTCAGAAAATTGATTTCCTTAAAATGTAATGTAGGTTTTAGGTCTACTATGAATTTCCTTTGTAAACTCTACTTTTATCATCAATGAAGTTTGTTATGTTTTAATTATCTATTATGTTGGATTCAATAAAAGATTGCAAACCTGTGAGCAAAAATAAATGAAACAGAGGAAGATTTAATTACATAACTTTGATTAATTGAAAATAAGTTCAACAACAGACCATACATAATGTTACCAAAACAGGCCAAAAGCTGTTACCAAAACAATGGTTCAAACTAAGTTTTTAATACATCAAAGTTACATAATCTCCTAATTAACAAACTACATAAAATCCACATTCTCTTGTGTTAATTCCCCATGGTTGTTGCTTCCTTCATCATCTTCAAGTACCAATGGTTTGTTGGGGTTAGAACCAGGTCCAGTATAAGGTAGAACAGTCCTCTTTAACCTTGTACTAAATCTAGTCTTCTTGAGACCAAGGGTCTTTTTTCCTTTAGCTGAAGGTTGAACTGGTCCATTTGTCTCTTTCTTGAAATTGGAAGTTTCTCAACTCTAATAGGGACATTTGCAGCAGCATTTGGTGCAGCAAAATTGGGCACAACATTTGCACTTATATTTTGGCTCACAGAAACAGAATTTTGGCTCACAGCAGCAACATAATTTTGACTCACAGCAGCAGGTGCGTCAGCAGTTTGGTGGACATCAGCAGCAGTTGCCTCTTGTGCATCAGTACCCTGTGGTGCATCATTTCCCTCCTGTGCAGCAACTCTCATCTCCTCAAACATTTGAATCAACCCTACATAAACAGAAATAAAACTGACATTAAACTCTGTTAAACAGAAATTAAACTGAAATTACACACACTTAAACAGAAATTAAAACATTACCTTTTGTTGGTCTGATATAAAGATCCATCTTCTATCTTGACCAATGTCTTCCAACAACAAAGTTAGAAACCATCTCCATGACTCCTTCGTTTCTATTTCAATAACCCCAAAAGAAAGTGGGTAGTATTGGTCATTTGGATCTCTCTCAACAGCCACCAAAAGCTGTCCACCATACTTGGTCTTGAGGTGACACCCATCAACACATATAAATGGCCTACAACCCTTTAGGAACCCCTTTTTACACCCATCAAAGCAAAAATAAAAAGATCCAAACCTTGGCTGATCTGTTGGTGTTGGTCTAATCACTGAGATCTTGCAACTGTTTCTAGGATTGACCCTCTTTAACTCTGCTGCATACCTCCATAACAAAGAATATTGCTTGCTTGCATCACCTTCAACAATTTCTTGTGCCATTTTTTTCCCTCCAAGCTCTACCCCAACTAATGCCAGCCTTATAATTGACCCTAATATCAGCAATTATATCTTTCACTTTCACACTATCAGTTGTTTTTAGTCTTTTAGTCCCTGATTTGGCAACCCACTTTGACCTAGCATTTGAGTTATTTAATACCCTAGCACACTTGTGGGTCCCCTTCCAAGTTTTCATTCTAAATGTTTGTTTGTACCCCACCTTACTTACAAGGGCTTTAAATCCACATTTTACTTTACATTCAACTCTGACCCTTTTTGTACAGCTTTTCACAAATTCAATTTCTTTCCCATTCACTACAAAAAAATCAGTCATTAGCGAGAGAAATTTCCCTCGCTAATGGTCATTTGCGAGGGAATTAGCGAGGGACCAGTTCCCTCGCTAAATCCCTCCTCGCTAATGGGATTAGCAAGGGAATTTGAATCCCTCGCTAATGACTGCCTCAAAATTTGTGCAGTTTTTCAAATTTGGTCAATTATATATTTATTATTATATTAAATTTCGAAAATAGCTTTTTTTTATTTATTATTTTTTTATATATTATATTGTTAATTTTGTTGTTGTGGTGGTGGTTGTGTGGAAGGTGGAGAGAAAGAGGAAATAAATTTGTAGGTGGTGGTGGTGGTGGTGGTGGTCGTGGGTGGTGGTGGTGGTTGTGTGGTGGAGAGAAGAAGAGGGAAAGGGGAAATCAAGAGAGAGAAAGAGACAGAGGAGAGGAAGAGGAGCTCCGGTGGTGGTGGTGGTGTCATGGGTGGTGGTGTCATGGGTGGTGGTTGTTGTGTGGTGGTGGTGGTGGTGGTGGTTGTGTGGTGGTGGGTTAGAGTTTGTAGGTGAGAGAGAGAGTAGAGGAAGAGGAAGGGGAGAGTAGATAGTAGAGGAAGAGGAAGAGGAGGGGAGAGTAGGTTGGTTGTGTGGTGGTGATGGTGGTGGTGGTGGATAGTAGAGGAAGAGGAAAGGAAGAGGAAGGGTGAAGAGTGAGTGAGAAAGAAGAGTGCAAACAGATTTAAGTAAAAAAAAGTGAAAAAAAATTGCGAGGGACCAATTACCTCGCTAATTTTCTTGATTCGCGTGAATTTGACTGAATTAGCGAGGGACCAATTCCCTCGCTAACCATTCCCTCGCTAACGGTCAGATTCACGTTAGAGAGGGACCAATTCCCTCGCTAACCACCTTGTTTTTCGTGCTAAAATTTTCAAATTTCCGCCTCCACTTAGCGAGGGACCAGTCCCTACCCTCGCTAATGTCAGTTATAGGGAGGGAATCACATTCCCTCGCTAAAGTCAATTTTAGCGGGGTAATGTTATTCCATCGCTAATGTCCCTCGCAAATAAGCATTTTTTTTGTAGGGATTTAATATTGACCACTCCCTAATTGTCTCCCTAAACTCATCAAGACTACCAAATTCTAAATCAACCTTAAATTTGTAATTTTGGTCAAGCTCCTCCATCCTAAACCTGTCATATTTTGGACCACCCTTATCTTCTTCATCTGGATCACTACTATCCAGCTCCTCACTAACGTATTCATCATCTAGCTCACCCACATCCTCAACTTGGGCACTAGAACTTGCACCACCTTTTTTATTTGGTGTTCTTTTTGCCCTAGACTTTACTTTATAGGTACTTCCATTGATGACAACTCTTGTTCCACCAGGGGAATTCATTGATGGTTGTGGGGTTCTAGGTGGTGTCTTAGTAACCTCTTCATCTCCAGACCCATCATCTTTCCCGATTGTTCTCTCTTCCTCATTATCATTCATATGAATATACCTAAGTTCACCATCATTGTCTTCACTCTCTTCCTCATATGCTTCAGTTGCTGCAGTTGCTTCAGTTAAATGGCCAGCTTGTTCAAAGTGCTCAATGTAGATATGAGCTTCAACTCCCAACTTCAATGCATGCTCAGCCAATTCTAATGCATCCTCATCACACAAAAGCCTCCTAAAGAGCACATCTTTGCCAATTCTCCACCATAGCCTATAAAGTAACTCCATGTATCCACATCTTGACCAACAACAGATGACTCACTGCCCCCTTCATATTCAAGTTGGTCATGTTTAACAAATTTCCCCCAATGGTGAATAACAACAGCAATAGACATCACTGTATAACACAATATAAAGGTGAAATTCAGATTAAGGGCTAATATGGACATTTCAACCTAAGTTAGAGACCTAAAATACACATTAACACATCACTACACCCAACCCTTTCAAAAGCAGTAAAGAGACCCCTAAATATTGACAACACAACACTCAACAATTTCAAAAGCAGTAATGATTCCCTAGTCAATCACAAAACTACAAACAAGACACTGAAAATTGGTCCCTACCCACGTGGTCTTCCCTTACCCAAAAAAATTTGTTGTTTTCAAAGTCAGAAACTACAAGAAATAAGTGAGAGCATGTGGTTTCTGCAAAATCAACTCACCTTCGTCGTCTTCTTCAAATTTTTTACTCTTCGTCTTCGTCAATGCTTCGTCAATGGCTTCCTTCGTCTTCGTCAATGCTTCCTTCGTCTTCGTTGTCGCTCTTCGTCGTCTACGCCATTGCTCTTCGTTGTCTTCCTCACTGCTCCGTCTTCGTCAGAAACCCTAAAATCAGAGTGTTTTGAGTGTGTGTTTTGAGTGTTTTTTCCAAAAAGATGAAATGTGAGAGAGTTGAGAGTGGATACTGAAGAGTTGAGAGTGAGAAGACTTGTTGTCATCCACGTGTCCCAGTCTAGTGCCACGTAATAAGGCTTGTTGCCATCCACGTCAGATTAGAGTTAACAACGTTAACATAAACTAACAGTAGGGGCCCTTTTAGACACGTTACGTATTTGCGAGGGCTATTTTAAAGTTTTTTTCACAGAGGCATAAATGGATTATGTCCATATTTGCAGGGGCAGAACATGTATTTAAACCTAGAATTGGATAAACAGATTAAAAAATTGGAGAAATTTGTAGTCACGAAAAGACCAAAAAGCCTTAAAGTATAGTAGAAGTGCAACAAACTATAGTGGATTCAACTGTAGCTGATCCAATTCAATGGCAGATCTGTGTTGCTTCTAGGGGTTTAGTTGAATGTATCAAAAATTGTAAATTTTTTGAATGTATCCATTTGTCGAATGCTTCAATGGGGTTTAGTTGAATGTATTCAAATCCAATTGTACTAATATCCTTATATAAATTATTTTAACCCCCTGAAATTTTAAATTTGCGCTAGTATCTTTAAATTTGCACCCAATTTTTAATAAACCTGTCAAATTTATCTCCTTAAGCAACTATTCATAAAACTTTAGGAAGTAATTTTATCGATATCACATACTTTTGCTGACTACTTATTTTCATATAGTTTAGGATTTAAATAGAAAAGGGAGTCTAAACTTAGAGACGTATTTGGCTATTCACTCTTAAATAAATTTGGAGTTGAATAAGTCGAATCCTTAATTTTAGTAAATTAAGTGAAGATATTTGAAAAAACAATTTAAACAATCCTATGAACCAACATTTTTTTATAATGGCCTAGGGCCCTAGATCCTCCACTGTCAAAATCCATTGCTATTGAAGTTTAAGACGATTTGTAAATGCCAATCCATTGAAGATCACCCATCAAGATAACCCATCATAAGTTAGGTCTTTATCTAAAAGCGTGTGCAAATTAGATACTCCTTCACGAGCACGACAAACATGAATTGTGTAATTTTTTCTATCTTCGATGACAACATGAATCATGGGATTTTTTTAGGATAAATAATCATTTTAGTCCTGGATATGTGGGCGACTGTCATTATGGTTTCTGCATGTATTGAAATTTCAAACGCGTTCTTAAGTGTTTCTTTTGTTAGTAATTTTATAGGTGTTCCGGACTGGGCCCTAGGCCCACAGGGTCGGGTCAGGCCCTTTTCCGCACCGGAGACGGCCCAACGCACGCAAGGATCACATCCAACGGTTTGGAGGTCCACACCCGCATCCAACGGCTCAGCAACAGCGCCACGTCTATAAGTATGAGTGCGCCCCTCACTTCCAGGTACGTTCTCATTCCACTCTTACCTCACCACTTCCCTTGTTGACTTAGGCATCGGAGTGCTTGCAGGTACCCCACACCCGAGGCGCGGGAACGGCCTACCTCGGATCATCCGAACTCAATCTTCAAACTCCAGGAAGCACTACAAATTGTACCCCGGATCCGACGTCCAGGTACCGAACAATAGGCTAAAATGACCAACAAAAAATATATTTAAGGATTGAAGTGACTAACAACCGACACACTTGAAAACCAAAATGACATACTAAAAAGGCATCTGGGGGTCATTTACAATTTCGATACATTCATAGAGTATAACGACAACAACTCATATATTTAGAGACCAAATTAGCACTTTACCCAAATTTTTTTAACATCAATGACGTGGTTTTTTAGACAAACATGTAAGGACAAATGATGCATAAAAGTCAAAAAAGAGAAAAGGACATTGCATACATCGGGTTAATTTATCTGGGAGCAGCCCCTAAAGATTGTAACATTAATTTAATTTTATGGTGGCCATTCCCATCTTTGAAGTGCTATTGTTAACAATTTAGGATTCCAAACTTGGACAAGCATTGAAAGCGATAACAAAGAGCTCCAACATTTAACAATCATTATTCATTAATTAAAGCATATATGTTTTTTGTTTATGATAACAACAAATATCTTCTTTTTTTTACAAAGTAATGAAAAATACATTAACAACAAAGTTTTTAACATTTCCTTTTTAACACACTATTTTTATTCGTTGAAATTTGTTATGTTACACTAAATTTACTCTAGACTCAAATGATTTAATAAAATGAAGCTATTGAATTACAACCAGAGAGTGTGACACTACTATGGTATGATACTTTCTTATTCAAATTAAACATAAACAATCAAAACTCTATAATTTTAACTGCAATTGCGCCACAACATTACAGTTTATTAGACCTCCGCACCTGCATCTCAATAGTAGTTATGATTGTATTGGTATCGCAATTGCCCACAAACAGTTTTTGAAGTCTCCGCATACAAAGTTTTACTTCAAATAAATTGTCCTACTCGACTCGCGAGATTAGTCTCCGCAGTTGCACGCAAAAGACACCAGATTTACATCAAAAAAACCCTTCAAATAAACTAATACCTATTCTTTAATATGAACAGACTCAAGACCATTGTCAATTGATGCTTTCACAGCATCAACAACCACTTGTGTTTTCCTACTAATACTTGGCCACTTATTCTCAACTTTCAAATTTCCAAACTTAATTCCTCCAATCAAATTTGCAAACTCCTTCACCATAATTGCCTCTTGTGGAAGTTCATTGTAAACTTTACATTCACTTGGTTTTGGATCCCAACCAATAGAAAGCTCAACAAAATAAGAATTTGAATTTGTGTAAAACAAACTCTCCTTCTCTTCATTAGGAATAACATAATCATGAACACGTAAAGACCCTTTTGTCCCTATTGCAGTTATATCCATAGATAAGTTTGATAAAAAGGAACAATAGAAAGTAGCTAATTTGTCATCATCCCATAATAGAGAAGCCTCACAAGATAGAATAACACCAGCTTCATTGTAAGTAGGTTTTCTTAAGGCTTTTACTATTTTGGGTAATTCGTAATTTGTAGCCCATAAGATTGCCCTAATACAATACCAACCAGTATCACCAAGTGCTCCAAGAGCATCAAGATTTGGCTTCACTCGAATGTCGTTCTCTAGAAAATGAGGACTTGCCCCATAAGAAAGAGTTGCATGCACCTATAATTAACCAACACATGCATAAAATACAAACATTATATGAAATTTGAATCCTAATTTGTCAGCTTAGACAAAATAGCAAATTAACAACAAATATTCAAACCCTCGACATATTAGAAAATCACTCATTAAGCTCATCACTTTGAGAATTATGATCCATGTCAACATATGCTCTCAAAAATCAATTTCTATAAAGTATGATTATTACAACTTAAAATAAAATAAAGTTCATTCTAATTTTAACAAATTAGATTCTCTTGTTGCTCTTACGGTCCACTTACGTCAAAAAAAGATTTTTTTAGGTAAATTAGTGCCCAAAAAGTTTGTAATAACATACCGATTGAAGTCGACCAAACTGCTGAGGATCTAAAAGAAACTGAAACATTTGAGATGTTCTAGGATGATGCACCCACATGGTAGCATCCATATATTGGACACCATTAGATTCACAAGCCTTCAATATCTTATCAAGTTCACCAACGTTAAGAGCCACTGGCTTCTCAAGCAACAAGTGTTTCTTCTTTTGAGCAGCCAGCACCGCCCAACGAAGGTGCAGGCTGGTCGGAAGAGGCACATAGACTGCATCGACATCAGGATCGTCCAAAACAGCGTCGTAGGAGCCATACACTTTGGCATGAGAAGGAAAGCCGTTGGAAGATAATTTATTGCTTTTTCTAGAGAGCGGCTTCCAATGGCGTAGAGAGTTGCATTTGGAGAAAGGTTTATGGCTCTTGAAACCTTCCTAGCTATTTCCGCACATCCTAGAATTCCAAATCTTACTGGTTTTATTTCATGTGTCATTCTTTGGAAGAGTTGAACTCGTTGAATTAATGTTTTTATTTAAACCAAAAGGGTGACAGTTTGTAGTGTAGTCTTTTAGCCCATCCAGAAGAAGATTTTGTTATTATAAATAAAAAAATGTTGGTGATTACTCCCTACCCATCCAGAGTTGGATGGGTATGACACCTTCTAGGCTAAACTAGGCAAAATACTCAATGATACCTTCCGATGTGAGGACCTCTTTAGTGGGTGACCTGTAAGTACCTCTCTTTGCACTCAAAGAGACCCGAGCCTGTCTTGACCTTAGTGAACCTCTGGAGCCCAACTTACCTAAACTTTTTTATAAAAAAATAAATAAGTATATAACAATTAATCGTATTTGATATTATCATTAAAAAATATTTTAAAATTGAGAAATCTTACGGAGCATCAATTACTTTTTATCAAATTGTATATAACACTTGTATAAAAGTTAACAAACTAAGATACTTAATATTTTTGAATATTTTTTCTTAGAAACAGTCTACAATTTATTATTATAATAAAATATAAAATAACTTTCCTATATTTTTGCAATATATATATTGTTATCACTACGCCAGAATTAAGAAAAATAGGCGCTACCTTAAGCAGCGTTTATTAAAAAGCGCTAGGTAAGGTGATACGGTCAAAGGGACAGGCAGCGCTTATTTAAAAAACGCTGGGTATTGACAAACACTCGCAAGGGAAAGGCAGCGCTTACTTGGAAAGCGCTGGTTATTGATAAAACGCCCAAGGAAAAAGGCAGCGCTTAAATGAAAAGCGCTGGGTATTCGTAGGCAAAAGGGCAGCGTTTATCAGCAAGCGCTGCTTATTGGTTAAAATGCGCTACGCAATAGGTAGCGCTTCTGCAGCAAGCGCTGCTTATGGATGTCCTAATGGCTAGCGCTTTTAAGTGAAGCGCTGCCTATTGGTTTTTTCGCGTCCTAATGGCTAGCGCTTTTAAATGAAGCGCTGCCTATTGGTTTTTTTTTATTTCTTCCTTTCCCAGCGTTAACCACGTAAAGCACATACACTAGCTACTCCACTCTCTCAAGCTCTCCTCCTCCCTCCTCCTCCCTTGGTCGCACGTACGTTCTCCCTCCTCCTCCCATCACAAAGGACATTTTCGTTCTCTCAAGCTCTCATTTTCGTGGCTCTAGATTTTCGTGGCTCTCTCTTATTTTTTTTCCCAAAGGACATCACACTTCTCCCATTTTCGGAAAGGATTTCGGTTTGTACGTGGAAGCTCATTTCTTCCCCATTTTTGGTTCTCTTTCACAAAGGTTAGTAATACTACATGTTGTTCTAGTTATTTTAATGGCATTGGAACCTTAGGTTAGATGATTCAAAGTTGATGCTTGATGATTAGTTCTTTGAAATGGTGTTTCTAAACTTGAGGGGAAATGTAGTTGTAGTGTTTGTTGAAATGTCCAAATGAATGTTAATTTAATTTGATGTAGGTATAGTGTTTGTTGAAATGTCCAAATGAAATGCTTTTTAATTTAATGTTGCTCTAGGTTAATGAAATGCTTTGATGTTGCTCTAGGTTAATTTGATGTAGGTTAATGATTTTACTCCATTAAACTATAGGTTGTGATGATATTAATGAGTGAACTAGAAAAAGTCATAGAGAGAAAACTAGTGAAAGAATCAATACATTAAATATTCTTATTCAATTTCAATGAATGAACTAGTTATAGGTATAGAAAGTATATATAATACAAGTGACTTAGGAATAATAGTGACTTATGAATGAATTAATTTCACAAAAATTGATTGTATGTTTGTCTTTATTAGGTATAGAAAGTATATATAATACAAGTGACTTATGTTATTGAGCTATTCTTTAACCCCCTATTTTAATATATATGGCTAATTAACTTAATGAATGTTTATAGGAATTGAAAATACTTCCTTCGAGCTCGTGTTGGTTCGTGAGTTCGTTATAGTTCCAGTTCGAGTTTGTTTCTTTCGTATCTAAGTGGTTCGAGAGTTCGGTTCATTTGCTGGTGCGTGGTTCGCCTAGGTTGGAGTTCATTGTTGCTTCCACTTGTTCAGGTACTTTTGTTGTTTAAAACTAGAGTGACTATTTATTTATTTAAAACTGAAATTGCCTCTCTTATTTATTTTGTGTTCCTTTTCTTTTAGTTGTGCTTGAAATGAAAGATTGATACCTAACTTAGTCTTGGCAACAACAATGATTCTAAAAATCAATTGCTAATAACTGTTTTGATTGAACCATGATGATTTATACTTGAACAAGAATATAAGTTATGTGGACTTGTATATGTGTGGTGAATGAAACTAGCAAAGTAAAATCAAATATGCCTAAATATGCGAATTGTTTGTTGTTTGTCACCTATAATAGGTTTTTAAGTTCTCTTATCAGGATTTTATTATAAATAAATACTGAGAAATTATGGATAGAGAGTGGATGTCTGCCAATCGTCTGTCCAAGGAATATGCTGCTGGAGTGGATTATTTTGTGAAGTGTGCTGTTGAACGTTTAGGGACTTCTAGTAACATGAAGTGTCCTTGTTTGAGTTGTTGTTATGTAAAATCAGTTAATGCAGAGGAGTTGGCAGGACATTTAAAGGGTTACGGAATAGATCAAAGTTACACTTGTTGGACAATGCATGGTGAGGAAAGAAGTGAATCTTCAAATATGGGTAAAAGTACTGAGAGATGTGCACCGGTTGACACCGAAAGACCTACATTTGAAGGGGGCGAATTTGAAGAGATGGCAAAGGCTGTTGAAGACGATCTTAATGATTGTCCTCAAATGTTTGAGAAATTGATAACGGATGCGGAGACACCGTTGTATTCAGGTTGTACTGAATTCACAAAACTATTGGCTGTGATAAAGTTGTATAACTTGAAAACTTGCCACGGATGGACGGATAAGAGCTTTACGGAATTACTCGCACTGTTGAAAGAAATGTTGCCGAAGGATAATGTGCTCCCTTCTCGGACCTATGATGCAAAACGAATGTTAGGGTCCATTGGGTTGAACTATGAGAAGATACATGCTTGTCCCAATGATTGCATTTTATTTCGGAATGAACATGCCTCGTTAAAGTCGTGTCCTAAATGTAATGCATCGCGATATAAAAAGAAAGAATCTGCTCCAGAAAAGGTGTTGTGGTATTTTCCATAATTCCTCGATTTAGGCGCATGTACCATAGTTCAGAAGATGCAAAACACTTGACATGGCATGATGATGAAAGGATTAAAGATGGCATGCTACGACACCCGGCAGATTCTCCGCAATGGAAGAAAATTGATATTGATTATCCTGATTTCGGGTTGGATCCAAGAAACCTACGACTTGCATTGTCTGCTGATGGATTTAATCCGCACGGCATTCAGAGTAGCTCCCACAGTACATGGCCCGTGATTTTGGCGATCTATAACTTACCTCCATGGCTTTGCATGAAACGCAAATATATGATGTTGTCTTTGTTAATTTCTGGGCCCAAGCAACCGGGAAATGATATTGATGTATACTTGGCTCCGTTAATTGAAGACTTGAAGCTAATGTGGGAGACTGGAGTAGAGGTGTATGATGGGTTCAGAGAAGAAACTTTCACCCTGAGGGCTATGATTTTTGGCACAATTAATGACTTTCCAGCATACGGCAATCTATCTGGGTACAGTAACAAAGGTCAGTGTGCGTGCCCTATATGTGAAGATAACACTGATTGGATGTGGTTGGAACATGGTAGGAAGAATATCTACTGTGGTCATCGTAGGTTTTTGCCATCTACTCATTCGTATCGACTGTTGAAAAAGGCATTCAATGGGAATATCGAAACCCGTAAAGCTCCCATGGCTTTGACGGGTGAACAACTATTTGAAAAGGTGAGAGGTTTGAACATTAAATTTGGGAAGCCTTTTGCAGGAGAGCTTGCCAAACGGGGGTGGAAGAAAAAGTCTATTTTCTTTGAGTTGCCATACTGGAAGTCATTATATGTAAGGCACTTCATTGATGTGATGCATGTTGAAAAAAATGTCTTTGAAAGTGTCATCGGTACCTTGCTCAATATGCCAGGAAAGACTAAAGATACCATCAACTCGAGGTTGGACTTGCTTAGTATGGGGTTGAGACCAGAATTGGGTCCGTTAAAGAAGGGTACACGTACATATCTACCTCCGGCAGCTCATACTTTATCTAAAAAGGAGAAGACCGTGTTTTGTAAGTTTCTTCATGGAGTTAAAGTTCCAGAGGGTTACTCTTCAAATGTTATGAACCTTGTATCGATGAAAGACCTCAAGTTAAAGTCTTTAAAGTCTCATGATTGCCATGTACTAATGGAAAATTTGCTACCCATTGGTATACGTTCCATTTTGCCTAAGAAAGAACGCAAGACCCTAACCAAACTTAGTTTCTTCTTTAAGGCGATTTGTAGTAGAGTGATTGACCCTGGAAAGTTGCCATCATTGCAAAGAGAAATTACTGTCACTTTGTGTGAGCTTGAGATGTATTTCCCACCTTCGTTTTTTGACATAATGATTCATCTAATAGTTCATCTGATTAGGGAGACACAATTGTGTGGCCCATGTTACATGAGATGGATGTATCCGTTTGAGCGTTACATGAAGATATTAAAAGGTTATGTGAAAAACCGATCACGACCCGAGGGTTGTATTGTTGAGCGCTACATAGTTGAAGAAGCTATTGAGTTCTGTACCGGCTATCTATCTAGTCTTGAATATTCTGTGGGACTGCCAAGGTCTCGTCACTTAGGAAGCATTAGTAAAGGGATGTCAGGAACAAAAATAGTGATGGTATCAAGGAAAGAACTAGATGAAGCACACTTATATGTTTTGCACAATGATACTGAGGTTGATTCATATGTTTCCAAGCACATGGACATACTTAAGAGTGATCACCCATATAAGACTCAAGTTTGGTTAACAAAAGAACATAATCGGAGTTTCATAGTGTGGCTAAAAGCGCACATTGATTTCAAATTTGCTATGAATCCTTCCTCGATTTCAGAAAGATTGAGATGGTTAGCAAAAGGCCCAAATATGCAAATTTTCTCTTACACCAGCTATCTAATGAACGGGTACACGTTCTATACAAAAAACCATGATGATCAAAGTAAAATGCAAAATAGTGGGGTGACTCTTGTAGCTCAAGCTTTGCATACATCAAGTGCCAAAGACAGAAATCCCATATATGCGAATATGTCATACTTCGGGGTCATTGAACACATATGGGAATTGGATTACAACATGTTTCGGGAGCCTGTGTTCCGATGTAAGTGGGTTGACAATAATAGTGGTTTACAGATTGATGAGTCGGGGTTCATGCGGGTGAATTTCAATAAGTTAGGATATAAAGATGAGCCTTTTATTTTGGCATCCCAAGCTCAACAAGTGTTTTATGTCACTGATCCAGTTGATACAAATTGGTCCATTGTTTTATTGACAAATAAAAAATTGGTGAATGACATTGAGGATCAAGCAACCGATGATGATGGTATTGAGGACGACCCTTTCTTTGGGACGTCACTACCAACTGTAGGGGAAAGTACTCCTATAGAGGATTTTGTGTATGTTAGAAACGATCATAGTGATGGGATTACGATTCGTCAAAAAAAAAATACTAAGACGCGAATTGCAAATACAATTATATCCAAGAAAAGGAAAAGGTAATTTAGACTTACATCATATGCTTTTTATCTATTTCCAAGTAGTTATTTTACATAGTTTTCATCTTCTTGTCTATTTATTTATTTTGGATAGATAAATATAACAATAACAATGATTATGTTTTATTGCAGGTTAGATGGCGGATCATAGTGATCATCACAGTGATCATGACAGCGATCATCAGTGTGAGGTTGAAAAGTATATCAGAAGGCAGGCTCCTCGTGGAATGACGGTCAAAAAAGATATCATCAATCGAGTAAATAAAGGAAAAGGAAAAGTACCAGTAAGTTACTAATTACTAATTACTAATTAATTTATTAATTCAACACTTAGTTTTAATTGTTTGTTAACTAATTTACTAATGACATAATGTAGGTGTTGTGGAATATTAAGGGCCAGCCAATTGGGGATAATCGCGCAGATTTGGTTACCTTCCTCGGTAGTAAGGTAAAACAAATGATACCAATTACAATCAGTACTTGGAGTGAGAAAAGTGCTGTTTTGGGGAAACACAAAGAGGAGTTTTGGTTAACAATACAGGTATATAATTTTACATCTCTTTAGTAATCTTATTTAATAAATTTGTAACCATATATATTTATATCATTTTTATTGAATATGTGTATGCAGAAATATTTTGATGTGGATGAGTCTCGAAAAGACTGGTGTATGAAGGAAGCTGGAAAGCTACATCGGAATTTCAGGGGTAGTTTAAAAAAAAAATGGTTGTTTGATAATAGTGGAAACCTCAGATGGAAGCCTCCAGCGCCATATAGTGGATTTATTACGGAGGAGGATTGGGTTACATTTGTTAGGAGACGCACCGAAGATAAAGATTTCATGGTTAGTACTATAATCTATTAAGTTATAACTTAAAATATAGTTGACAATTATATATTATACATTAATGTATACTTATGTCTCTAAATAGGAACTATGCCAAGCGAATCGAGAGAGAGCTTCTGGTTGTGAGTACCCTTATAGAGGCGGTGCTAGTGGATATCAAGTTTTTGAAGAGAGATTGGTAAGACACAATAAGCTTGATTTCTCTTTGTTTAATAAATCTTTTGATTTATAATTTCTTAACATTTGGTAAATTTAAATATAGTTGGAGGAGAGTGGGAAAGATCCTACTAAAGAAAGCATTGAGCGACATTTTTTGTGGGTAGCAGCCAGACAAAAGGATGGAGAGGTTGTGGATCCCAAAACTAAGGAGGTGACCGACAGAATTGTAAGTATTTCCAAAATTCGAATATTGTTTTGAAACTTTTATGATATTTAAAATGTATAATAATTTTATTTATTATACTTTTGTTTGTGAATCAGGAAACCATATCAGAGTCTGTGTCACAGGGGGAGATCACTGATTGCTCTGAAAAGGAAATCCTGACTCGTGCCTTGGAAAAGGAAGAATACCCAGGTCGTACAAGGGGTTGTGGATTTGGCGTTAATCCATCCAACTACCTTGGGTCAAAGAAGAGAACTTATGAGGAGCATCATGATTGTAAACAAAGTAGAGAGTTGCGAGTATTGTATGAAGGTCTAAGGTCTGAACTTAGTTAAATCAAATTGCACTATGGGTTGGTTTCGCCTGCAGTACCATCCCCTGCCACAGATAGCGCACGAGATAGCTGCACCATTCCGTCAACTAAGGTATTAATTTTTTTTTGAGGATAAATAAGAAATTAATTATTAAACTCTCTTTCTTCTACGCAATGTATTTATTAATTTTTGTTTATAATTGATTTAGGACAACAATGAGTGTGAGTGTGAATTGTATATCTCAAACTCACACCAAATGGTTGCAATAGGCTTCACATGTGACCAATTGGGAACTTTGATGCACAATTTACCCATACCTCCAAATCATGTTAGAGTCAGAGTTGATTGTGCAATTGTGGGGGACTGCATTTTGCCTGCTCCAATACCCAGTATAGATTTACTAACTGTGCAAGATGCAGTTGGTACATTTGTGGCATGGCCAGCACACCTTATTGTTGTAAGTGACAATATATTTGTAACTAACTAATTATTTTATTTTGTCATTTATTGTGTGCTAGCTAACAAATTATTTGATTTATATATAGGTACGCCAAAATGCAAAATCTAGGGGCAAAAGTGTTAGCAAGGCAATATCTACTAGCAAGAAAGTGTCTCGGTCCGGCCGTTCAACACAAGTTTCTCAGCCTGCCCCTCAGAAAGTGACTCGGCACTCTCCTCCTCCAATAGTGACTCAGCCCTCTCCTCCTCCAACAGTGACTCAGCCCGCCCCTCCTCGAAAAGTGACTCGGTCCACCCTTGCTCCAAAAGTGACTCAGCCCGCCCCTCCAAAAGTGTGTCAGCCCTCCGCCTCTTCCATTGATGATTCTAGGATTATTTTGTATACCGAAATGCATGCACAATTCAAGATGGATGATGAAACCCCGCTTGTATTGGAGATGGATGACAACATTTTTGGAAATCCCGATCAACTATTGATAATCCCAAAACAGGATATTAATGATTTATGTCAGATGAATTGGGCAACCAGTGTTTGTATTAGAGCATATATCAGGTACGTATGTAATTTATTATTTAACATCATTGAGTTTATTTTATTATATTGTTAATTTAATTTATATATACATATACCTCTAATTGTAGGTGCTTGTATCATAACATTTTGGTCCCTTCGGAGCGGACACAGAGATATGTGTTCTTGTGTCCGGATAGTACACACCTCCGTAATGTCAGGGAGGATCTGTCTAATTATAACGACCTTGTGGAACAAAACAAGACAGATGTTACAAATTATATCACTCGACGCTTATCGGATGCTCAACATAGAGGCGTCGATACCATGTTTTTGGCACCGTGTCTCGTAGGGTGAGAGATTTAATTTATTAATTCTTATATAACATGCATTTTTTAAATACTAGTCAATTACTTATTCAAAGTTTTATTTTGTAGGGATCATTGGATTTTGCTTGCAATAAATCCTAAGACAGATACGGTGTACTACATTGATTCTGTGCATGGTCATTTCAACACCCACCCAGACTTGGTTGTCATATTTAATAGGTGTGTGTATTTCGATCACTCTGCATATTTATTTGTTTTAGTTGTTAACTATATGTATTTTTAATAATATAGTTATATCCAATTGTGTTCAGTTGTTTGAAGGAATATTGGGGATTGGAACAATCACAGACAAAATGGGTGCCAATAGTGGTAAGTTTGTAATCAATCTTCTCATATATTTATTTACATTATTGTTGTCAAAAAAATGTATGAAATTAAATTTAACAATTAACTAATCTTTTGTTTTGTAGTGTCCGAAACAACCAAATAACAATGATTGTGGGTATTACGTAATGAGATTTATGAAGGAAATTATTACCCACAATCAAATGGTTATCCCCAGACAGGTATCTTTACAGAACTCTTTTTTATTTTGGTTTAACCATATATTTCAATTCTAATTTTATTTAATTATATAATTTCAGTATTTTCCCGATTGTCGGTGGAAGACATACTCTACTGCACAGATTGATGAGCTTAGAGGAGAGTGGTGCCGTTATGTCTCGCAATTCTTTTGATTTTAGATAGATTGTAATCTTGTAAATTGTTAGAGTTTTATTTGGATACATGCATATGAATTGGTTCATGCATATGTAAGTTGCTAACTTGTTTTAATTTAGATACATATTGTAAGTATCTGGCTAGTTTTGGATACATATTGGTAGAGAGTTTGATTTGGATACATATTAATTTGTTAATATTGTAAGTTGCTAAGTTTTGGATACATATAATAACTTGTTAGCTAGTTTGTTTTGGTTTGTGATCATATTGGTGCATTGGGATATAAAACTAGTTTATATATATATATGTTGTTAGTATATAATGGATTGGATTGGTATTAATTGGCTGTATATGACCAGGAAATTATCAAATATAAAAAGGAAAGTACAAAAAAACAAGAAAAAAAGGAAAAAAAAAAATTAAACAATGGGCAGCGTTTGGTGGGAGAAGCGCTGCCCATTCACCTAGCGCGTATAGCAATGGGCAGCGCTTGGTAAAGGGAAGCGCTGCCCATTGCTAAATGTGCTAGGTGAATGAGCAGCGCTTGGTGGGGGAAGCGCTGCTCATTCACCAGCAATGGGCAGCGCTTTCCTTTACCAAGCGCTGCCCATTGCTATACGCGCTAGGTGAATGGGCAGCGCTTCTCCCACCAAGCGCTGCTCATTCACCTTGCGCGTTTAGAAATGGGCAGCGCTTCCCCTTACCAAACGCTGCCCATTGCTAAACGCGCTAGGTGAATGAGCAGCGCTTCTCCCTTCAAACGCTGCCTATGGCTATTAATGAGCAGCGCTTCTCAAACGCTGCCCATTTTTGGGGAGGAATCACCAGCGCCAAATTTAGCAGCGCCCAGAAACGCTGCCCATGGCTAAAAAAAAACGCTGCCCATCCCCAAATCTGTTGTAGTGTATGCGTATTAATTAATTATAAGATTGAGTTAATACTTTAATGGTCAAAATGCATTTTTTGTCATTTATCTTTGATCAAAATGTTAGTTTTTATATTTTATCATTTTTTCTCCACTTTGGTCATTTATCTTTCAAATCTCTCTTAGAATGATCTTTATGTATCAGTTTGTTCTTTCAAGTGGTATTATATGTTTCAATCTGAAGGACCAAACTGAAACATAAAGGACCGTTTTGACAAAAATTTCAAAGATAAATGATCAAAATAGGAGAAAAAAAAAAGATAAACGACCAAACCGGGGAAAAAAGACTAAAGACCAAAACTGACATTTAGATCAAACATAAAGAACCAAAAACACAATTTGGCCATTAAAATATTAACTCAATATTATAATTAATTAATTAATACGCATACCAATATATAATGGTCAATATAATAAGGAACACAGTGACTAATTCCTTCGCTGGATTGGAGGGATCTTGAAGGGTGGGACAATGATAAACTCTAATTTAGTGCATTTATTAGAGATATTTTGAGTTGTTTTTAGAGTAATTATTACTGATTAAATAAATAACTGACTAAAATTACTCTATATTTGCAGGAAGGTAGAAAAAGAAAAAATAATATAAATGTGGGCTGAAATTAGAAGAAATGTTAGAATTAAAGAAAGCAAGCCCAAGCCCAAGCCCATTAATGCAAGAAGGCCCACAGTAATAAAAAGAAAAAGATCCTCTTGAAGATTTGAATTAAAAGTGATGCACATGTGACTTGGAGAGAAAGAAAGAGGCATGGAGTGGAGAGCAAGCAACACATATTTAGGAAGGATCTAAATCCTAATATTAAGGGAATTCAGGTAGAATTAGACATAGGGGAATCGAAGCTTGCAAGTGAAACTGCGACCCTAGACCTCTCTCCATTGATTATATCTTGCATTTTTAATTCTTCTTATTTATTTCTTTCTATTTTAGTTTCAATTACAACTCAATTATTCACTCGTCTAAACAATAAATAATTTTAAGTAGTTTAGTACTTGTTAATTAATCTCTGTGGATACGATATTCTTTTATACTACTTCTGCGAAAGAGTACACTTGCTCTAAGTGTGTTTTTAACGCAACAGACAACTAGCCCAGGGATTTAAAGATGCTTCATACCCAAGGCGAAGATCAAACTCTCGACACTTGATTAATGGAGGATGAGCCCCAATTGCTCAACCACACCCCTGAGTTATGGTCAATATTTTACTATTGTGAAGTTATTAGATTAAATATTAAATGGTCAATATTATAATTAATTAACACGAATACCAATATAAAATGGTCAAAATACATAAAAATATTGAAAAAATATAGGAAAGTTATTTTATATTTTACTAATAATAAATTGTATACTGTTTCTAAGGAAAATTATTAAAATATTAAGCATCTTAGTTTCCAATTTACTTGTACACATATTAAGATAATAAAAATAACTTGTACAATCTATTTACTTGCTCCATTAAGGTGCTCTAAGAGGCGATTATCTTAAGAGGTGTGTGTATGGACAATTATTGGTGGTACCATCAACGTCACATTCAAGACAAACTACTTTTTTAGGACCCTATCAGCGTTGGGACATCTTTAATTGTGCAAAAAAAAAACCATACTTCTTTTGCCACATCATATTTAAACTAACATTAAAAACCTACCTCTTTTGATGTTAGTGACAAAGCACGAGTGTGACTAGCATTAGGAGCAGACCCATGGCTTCTCAACTTAATTTTGTACACATGCAATCTACGGTGAGATTTGAAGGTTTTAAACCATATTTTTCGTAGGCAAATTGTTGGAAAAATCAACATATTGGAATAAATTAAAAAAAAAAAGGTGAAATCTTTAATTCTATATTCAAAGAGTTTGTTTTAGGCTTTTTTCATAGATGTCAATCAACCACACCTCTTTAGCCACACCATACTTAAAATAACATTAGGTGCCTACCTCTTGTGACTAGCACTAGGAGGAGATCCGTGGCTTCTCAACTCAATTTTGTACACATGCCAATCCATGACAAGATTTGGAGGTTCTAAACCTTTTTTTCTTAGGCAAATTGTTGGACTTAAAAGTCAACACTTTGGCATAAATTAAATGGAAAGGTGAAATTTTTAATACTATACTAGTATTTTACCCGTGCATACGCACGAGTGATACTGTATGGTCGATGTATTGCTATGAAGTCATAATAGTAATTTGGAAGATATTCATAAGTTGTGAGCAATGTCCAAAATGTATGATTTGAAATTCAAAGTGGAATATGAACAATCAGAATTACATTGATCCATAATAATGTATTTGGACATTAGAGGTAAACTATGCATCCCCGTTGGTCCTCCCGTTTGCATCCTTGTTAGCCCTCCCGTTGGTACTCTCGTTGGCACTCCCGTTGGCACTCCCGTTGGCGCTCTCGTTGTTACTCCCGTTGCCACTCCCGTTGTCTCTCCCGTTGCCATTCCCGTTGTCACATTTTAACTCATACTTTTCTATATGATTTAATATTAATTAAATCATATTCGTTTAATTATAAGTAAGTTATTTTGTAATATTTGGTAGTGACTAAAGTTTTTTTTTTTACAATTCTTAGTGATTAAATTGATTGATCTTGATAGTTTTAATAGAGAGATTATAGTAAATAATAAATTCTAGATATGGAGTAAAAGTGAAGAAAAAAGAAAATAAGATTTTTTAAAATATGCACTCACATTGGCGCTCTGTTGGTACTCTCGTCGCCTCTATCGTTCCCACTACTGTTCCCGTTGTCGCTTTCGCTGTCGATGTTGGAATTTTTTTTTTAACTTGAGAGTGAATTGTAAAAAGTCTCACATCGGATAGACCAAGAAACTATCCTCACTCATTGGACTATATAAGGAGATCTTCTCCTCATTTGTTCTTCACACCAAAAAGTTGTGGATCGAGAGTTTTCTCCTCAACTTTTTCTCTCTTCTCCCTAAATCATTTCTAGTTCTTTGAAAGCTTGAAGCATTTCCAAGCTAAGAGTGGTTTTTATAACCATAAGAGTGGTTTTTTATTACCATAAGAGTGGTTTTTATAACCATATTGAAGGTGTATATCTTAGAGCAAATTTCTCACAGTGCAGTGGAAATTAGTAACAGTTGTCTGGGCTGTTTTATCCTAGGGACGTTGTTGTTGATAGCCTACCTGCACCTTGGAGTAGTGCCACGAAACGTCTTAAAGAAAGCGACCTAGTCCGCGACTCATCCCAGTAATCTCTTCGGCTTGATTTCGAAAACATTGTTGTTTAGGGGAAAGTTCTGGCTAGGAAAGACTTGGTTTCTAAGTGTGTCCATTGTGACCCACCTCTCTTTCCTGGGAACCTACTCGGAATAACAGTCGATTTCATTGTCAGTCTCGCATTGCTGCTGTAACACCCCGGAAATAATTTAATTAAAATAGTTGATTGAATTATTAAAATAATTTGGAGGCGGGATATAGATAAATTAAAAGGTTAATATTTTATATGCGTAGGAGGTGAAACGAGTAAAGGAGGTGGTGACGTAGAGAGCCCAGTGTTTACTGAGCCCTCAACTTAAACCCTGGGGGTTTAAGCCAAACCCTCATTCGCAGCAAGCAAAAGAAAAACGAAAGTGAGAGTGAGAGAGAGAGCACGCGGCGCAAAGAGAGAGAGAGAAGAGGAGGGTTTCGCGAAGAATTTCAAAAGGAGATCGTTCGTGTTGCTGTGGCTTTGTTCGTGTCTCGTTCGTCGTGTTCCGGAGCTTACGTTATTCGAGGTAAGGGTGGGCTTAACCTTGATAATGGGTTGATGATAATTATGTGTGGGTAGTCTAGGGTTTTGTTGAATTGTTCGTGTTGTTGCATATCGTGTTTCCGTTGAGATTGGTGCTTTGATGATTATTGCACGTTATTGTGATTTGTTTCGTTATTTGTTGTTGCGTGATTGTTGTATCACGATGATGGTGTTGTTATTGTTCGTGTTTTTGTTGTTGCTGTGCGTGGTTGATTGTTGTTGTCGCGTTGTCGAATTGTCGTTTTTGTTGTGGTGGTTGCGGTGTCGTTGCCGTTAGGGTTTGGTGTTTGGCAATTTAGCGATTCTGGACACCGGTTCGGTTTTTCTAAAACTGGCGCTGTTTGGTTGATCCAAAAATTATGAGGTTGATTGTTTTTGAAAATAGACTTAACGCCGGTCGTTTTGGCACTGGTTTCGTTAAATTCGGAGTTGTATAGCTCGAGTTATAGGCGATACAAGTTAGGTTAAAATTCTGGAAACGATTTGGGTATAGATTCGGTATTTCGGTGACTGGGAACGTTGTATTGACCGAAAAATTATGTGGTTTATTTCTCTGGAAAATAGACTTAATGCTTGTTAATTTGGCACTGGTTTGGGTGCGTTTAGAGTTGTGTAGCTCGAGATATGAATTCCACAAGTTAGAGTAAGATTCTGGAAACAATCTGGACACAGGGTCAGTGTTTTGGTTACCACGTTTTCAGAAGAACTCCTTTTCGAACGAATCCAATTTCTTTGAAAACTAGACAAAATTTTCCCCAGTTTATGCACAAGTTTCATGCAATTTGATTGAGTTTTGGTCACTTTGGAATTGCTTGAATTTGAAGGACAGAAACTGTCCTCTTTTGCAACTAGCCTGTGTGCTTTTCGAAAACTGTACCTATTGGACACTCTCCTTCAAAAACTGAACTTAGGGATGATAACCAGACCCATAGGGCTTTCCAACAAGTATTTATTTGTTGAAATCCGATGTCGTTTGCTATTTTAATTAATTCGCTGAAGTAGGTGCGATGTGCCTAGGCGCTGTGCGCCAGTCTTGTGCGTGGTGTGCGTGCGTTATGTCCGCGTTGTGGAGCCGTCTGGTGTTAATATTTCAGGTGCGGTGCTGGTATGCTCAGGAGAGTTTAGTGGTAGCTGTGATGCTACAACTTGGTGCTATTTTTGGTGAAATCATTTGTTTTGATTCTGGTGATATAGTATTTATTTTAAATACTTGTTATGGTGAGTTGGTGCATAATCATGGTGTCGCATTGTCATATGCATGTTTTGGTGATATAGGCTCTGCCTCTGGTGTTTGTTGGTGATATGCCCGTCGTGGCTCATTTTGGTGATCGGTACCGCATGCATATGCCCACTGGAGGGGTTGCATATCATCCCATTGTCTATGAATGTTATAATTTTGGTGGTTCACTGTCAAATGGATTTTTCCTTTGGTATCTGGTGCTGTGATATGGTGTAATTGTATTGTGTTGCTGTAGTTACCTGATGCTAGCATATTTTTATCATCTGCTTATTACCTCTGTTAGACTCACCCCTTCTGCTTGGAATGTTGCTCTCATGCGGCAACGCTGCAGGTGATCGCTAGTGCTCGTGGAGGAATTGCTAGGTTTTGCTTTCTCTCTCGTTTGGGTCTGTGTCAGCTCTGATATGTAGCACCGGGGAGTCGTTAGTTATCGTTTTGAACTATTATTTTAGTTATTGGAAATTGTTTTAATTAATTTTGGAGATGTCTTTAATTGTTAATTCTGGAGATGTTTAAACTGGTTAATATTTTCGCTGCTTGGTGATTTCTTTTATATAAATTATTTTGGAGATTTTTTTTTGGAATAAATGGTGTTTTTTTTAAAATGGTGAAAAATGTAGCGCCCTTCGAGGTGACTCTGATAATTGTCTATTTAATTGTAATAGTAAAAGGGGGGTGTTACATTAGTGGTATCAGAGCAGTTCGGTCTGTCCGGCCAAGTTGTCGAGTCGTCGAGTCGAGTAACACTTGAGTAATTGTTACTCGTTTCTGATTATAGTTTCTGTTGCAGTGTTAGGTTGAGATGGCAGGACGGAACGATGCTGCACTCGCTGCTGCTTTGCAGGCTGTGGCTCAAGCTGTGGAGAATAACCCAGGTGCTGCTGGTGATGCTGGGTCGCGCAGTTTGGCTACGTTTCAGAGGGAGAATCCTCCTACCTTTAAGGGCAAGTATAACCCTGATGGTGCTTTGGCGTGGCTGAAAGAGATGGAGAGAATCTTTCGTGTTATGGATTGCTCTGAGGCGCAGAAAGTCAGGTATGGTACTCATATGCTGGCAGAGGAGGCTGATGACTGGTGGTTGGAGGTGAGGCAGAGGTTGGCGACTGTGAATGAAGAGGTCACTTGGGCTGTGTTCAGCAGAGAATTTCTGAGAAAGTATTATCCTGAAGATGTCCGTGGGAAGAAAGAGATTGAGTTTCTGGAGCTGAAGCAGGGTAATATGTCGGTGACTGAGTATGCTGCCAAGTTCATTGAATTGGCGAAGTTCTATCCACATTATGGTGAGGCTGGTGCTGAATTCTCCAAATGCATCAAGTTTGAAAATGGGTTGCGGGCTGATATCAAGAAGGCGATAGGGTATCAGAAAATTCGGGAGTGTTCATGGAGTACATGAATCGTATCTTTCGTGAGTATCTGGATCGGTTTGTGGTGGTATTCATTGACGACATCCTAATTTATTCTAAGTCAGAAGAGGAGCATGCAGAACATCTGAGATTGGTATTGGAAATTCTGAGGGACAGGAAATTATATGCGAAGCTGTCTAAGTGTGAGTTTTGGTTGAAAGAGGTTAGCTTTCTGGGTCATGTTATTTCGGGGAATGGAATTGCCGTGGATCCGTCTAAGGTTGATGCCGTGTTACAATGGGAGTCTCCGAAGTCAGTTACTGAGATTAGAAGTTTTCTGGGTCTGGCAGGTTACTATAGGAGGTTTATAGAAGGATTTTCGAAGTTGGCACTTCCGTTGACTCAGTTGACTTGCAAGGGTAAAGCTTTCATCTGGGATGACTGTTGTGAAGAGAGCTTCAAAGAATTGAAGAAGAGGTTGACGACGTCTCCTGTTCTGACGTTGCCTAATCCGGAAGAGTCGTTTGTGGTGTATTGTGATGCTTCCAAGATGGGGTTGGGAGGTGTGCTTATGCAGAATGGTAAGGTAGTTGCCTATGCGTCGAGACAGTTGAGGACTCATGAGAAGAACTACCCTACCCATGATTTAGAACTTGCTGCAGTTGTGTTCGCGTTGAAAATTTGGAGACATTATCTGTATGGTTCGAGGTTTGAGGTGTTCAGTGATCATAAGGGTTTGCAGTATCTGTTTGATCAGAAAGAGTTGAATATGAGACAGCGCAGATGGTTGGAGTTGCTGAAAGACTATGACTTTAGCTTGAACTATCATCCGGGAAAGGCTAATGTGGTAGCCGACGCTTTAAGTCGAAAGACGTTGCATATGTCAGCAATGATGGTTAGAGAACTCGAATTAATTGAGCAGTTCAGGGATATGAGTTTGGTTTGTGAAGTGACGCCTCAGAGTGTCAGATTGGGGATGTTGAAGATTGATAATGAATTCATGGCTAGCATTCGAAAAGCTCAGAAGTTAGATGTTAAATTAGTTGACCTGATGGTTGGGATTGATCAATCCGAGAATAAAGACTTTGAGTTGGATGCGCAGAATGTATTGAAGTACCGTGGAAGAATCTGCATTCCTGATGATGAGGAGATGAAAAGAGCAATTTTAGAAGAAGGTCATAGGAGTAAGTTGAGTATCCATCCGGGAGCTACAAAGATGTATCAGGATCTGAAGAAGATGTTTTGGTGGCCTGGTATGAAGCGTGATGTGGCGCAGTTTGTGTATTCCTGCTTGACTTGTCAGAAATCGAAGGTTGAGCATCAGAAGCCTGCTGGGTTGATGCAACCGTTGGAGATTCCGGAATGGAAGTGGGATAGTATTTCTATGGATTTCGTGATAGGGTTACCTAATACTGTGAGGGGGCACGATTCGATTTGGGTGATTGTGGATAGATTGACGAAGTCTGCTCATTTTATTCCTATCAATATCACGTATCCGGTGTCGAGATTGGCAGAGATTTATATTCAGGTGATTGTGAAGTTGCATGGTGTTCCTTTGTGCATTGTGTCTGACAGAGATCCTAGGTTCACTTCTGATTTCTGGAAGAGTTTGCAAGAAGCGTTGGGTTCTAAATTGAGGTTGAGTTCAGCTTATCATCCTCAAACTGATGGGCAGACAGAGAGGACCATTCAGTCGTTGGAAGACTTGTTGAGATCTTGTGTTCTTGAGCAGGGAGGTGCGTGGGATACTCACCTTCCGTTGATCGAGTTTACTTACAACAATAGTTACCATTCTAGCATCGGGATGGCACCGTTCGAGGCATTGTATGGTCGGAGATGTAGGACTCCGTTGTGTTGGCATGAATCTGGGGAGAGTATTGTTCTTGGACCCGAGGTTGTTCGAGAGACTACTGAAAAGGTGAAATTGATCCGTGAGAAAATGAAAGCGTCGCAGAGTAGACAGAAGAGCTATCATGATAAGAGAAGGAAGGATTTAGAATTCCAAGCTGGTGATCATGTGTTTTTGAGAGTCACGCCTATGGCTGGTGTTGGGCGTGCATTGAAGACAAAGAAGTTGACTCCTCGTTTCATTGGACCGTATCAGATCACTGAGAGAATTGGTAATGTTGCTTATAGGGTGGCCTTGCCGCCTAATCTTTCGAATTTGCACGATGTATTTCATGCGTCGCAACTTCGGAAGTATATTTCGGATCCGTCCCATGTGATTCCGATGGATGATGTGCATGTGCGGGATAATCTCACTGTGGAGACAATGCCTGTGCGAATTGAAGATCGTGAAGTGAAGACTTTACGTGGCAAAGAGATAAACCTGGTGAAAGTGGTCTGGTTAGGAGCTGCTGGTGAAAGCATGACATGGGAGTTGGAGAGCAAGATGCGAGAGTCCTATCCGAAGCTGTTTGAATCAGGTATGTTTTCGAGGACGAAAGATTCTAAGTGGGGGAGGGTTGTAACACCCCGGAAATAATTTAATTAAAATAGTTGATTGAATTATTAAAATAATTTGGAGGCGGGATATAGATAAATTAAAAGGTTAATATTTTATATGCGTAGGAGGTGAAACGAGTAAAGGAGGTGGTGACGTAGAGAGCCCAGTGTTTACTGAGCCCTCAACTTAAACCCTGGGGGTTTAAGCCAAACCCTCATTCGCAGCAAGCAAAAGAAAAACGAAAGTGAGAGTGAGAGAGAGAGCACGCGGCGCAAAGAGGGAGAGAAGAGGAGGGTTTCGCGAAGAATTTCAAAAGGAGATCGTTCGTGTTGCTGTGGCTTTGTTCGTGTCTCGTTCGTCGTGTTCCGGAGCTTACGTTATTCGAGGTAAGGGTGGGCTTAACCTTGATAATGGGTTGATGATAATTATGTGTGGGTAGTCTAGGGTTTTGTTGAATTGTTCGTGTTGTTGCATATCGTGTTTCCGTTGAGATTGGTGCTTTGATGATTATTGCACGTTATTGTGATTTGTTTCGTTATTTGTTGTTGCGTGATTGTTGTATCACGATGATGGTGTTGTTATTGTTCGTGTTTTTGTTGTTGCTGTGCGTGGTTGATTGTTGTTGTCGCGTTGTCGAATTGTCGTTTTTGTTGTGGTGGTTGCGGTGTCGTTGCCGTTAGGGTTTAGTGTTTGGCAATTTAGCGATTCTGGACACCGGTTCGGCTTTTCTAAAACTGGCGCTGTTTGGTTGATCCAAAAATTATGAGGTTGATTGTTTTTGAAAATAGACTTAACGCCGGTCGTTTTGGCACTGGTTTCGTTAAATTCGGAGTTGTATAGCTCGAGTTATAGGCGATACAAGTTAGGTTAAAATTCTGGAAACGATTTGGGTATAGATTCGGTATTTCGGTGACTGGGAACGTTGTATTGACCGAAAAATTATGTGGTTTATTTCTCTGGAAAATAGACTTAATGCTTGTTAATTTGGCACTGGTTTGGGTGCGTTTAGAGTTGTGTAGCTCGAGATATGAATTCCACAAGTTAGAGTAAGATTCTGGAAACAATCTGGACACAGGGTCAGTGTTTTGGTTACCACGTTTTCAGAAGAACTCCTTTTCGAACGAATCCAATTTCTTTGAAAACTAGACAAAATTTTCCCCAGTTTATGCACAAGTTTCATGCAATTTGATTGAGTTTTGGTCACTTTGGAATTGCTTGAATTTGAAGGACAGAAACTGTCCTCTTTTGCAACTAGCCTGTGTGCTTTTCGAAAACTGTACCTATTGGACACTCTCCTTCAAAAACTGAACTTAGGGATGATAACCAGACCCATAGGGCTTTCCAACAAGTATTTATTTGTTGAAATCCGATGTCGTTTGCTATTTTAATTAATTCGCTGAAGTAGGTGCGATGTGCCTAGGCGCTGTGCGCCAGTCTTGTGCGTGGTGTGCGTGCGTTATGTCCGCGTTGTGGAGCCGTCTAGTGTTAATATTTCAGGTGCGGTGCTGGTATGCTCAGGAGAGTTTAGTGGTAGCTGTGATGCTACAACTTGGTGCTATTTTTGGTGAAATCATTTGTTTTGATTCTGGTGATATAGTATTTATTTTAAATACTTGTTATGGTGAGTTGGTGCATAATCATGGTGTTGCATTGTCATATGCATGTTTTGGTGATATAGGCTCTGCCTCTGGTGTTTGTTGGTGATATGCCCGTCGTGGCTCATTTTGGTGATCGGTACCGCATGCATATGCCCACTGGAGGGGTTGCATATCATCCCATTGTCTATGAATGTTATAATTTTGGTGGTTCACTGTCAAATGGATTTTTCCTTTGGTATCTGGTGCTGTGATATGGTGTAATTGTATTGTGTTGCTGTAGTTACCTGATGCTAGCATATTTTTATCATCTGCTTATTACCTCTGTTAGACTCACCCCTTCTGCTTGGAATGTTGCTCTCATGCGGCAACGCTGCAGGTGATTGCTAGTGCTCGTGGAGGAATTGCTAGGTTTTGCTTCCTCTCTCGTTTGGGTCTGTGTCAGCTCTGATATGTAGCACCGGGGAGTCGTTAGTTATCGTTTTGAACTATTATTTTAGTTATTGGAAATTGTTTTAATTAATTTTGGAGATGTCTTTAATTGTTAATTCTGGAGATGTTTAAACTGGTTAATATTTCCGTTGCTTGGTGATTTCTTTTATATAAATTATTTTGGAGATTTTTTTTTTGGAATAAATGGTGTTTTTTTTAAAATGGTGAAAAATGTAGCGCCCTTCGAGGTGACTCTGATAATTGTCTATTTAGTTGTAATAGTAAAAAGGGGGTGTTACAGCTGCTCCCGTTGCTACGTATTATGACTTATTTTTTATATGACTTAATATAAAAAAGTTAAGTTTAAACTTTTGTTACATATACCTCTTTTTTAGACAATGGATAGTGGTTAAAATGATTAATTTGACCGTTGTAAAAAATAAATAATTTTAGTAGTTTGACTAAATTATAAAAATAGTTAGTAAGAAAAAAATTAATTTTTATGACAAAAAAACCTGGAAAAAAAGTATGAAAATTATTATTTTTTATTTAAAAAACTGTTTTTAAAAAAACAGTTTTTTAAAAGGAAAACAATTTTTTTAAAAAAAAATTCAGTTTTTAAGTTTAATTAAAACAGTTTTTTTTAAAAAATAAAATAAAAACTGACACTGACACGCATCAGCGTGACAGCTGACGGCGCGTCAGCGTGACAGCTAACAGCGCGTCAGAATGTTTTTTTTTAAAGAAAAGCTGCAAAAAAGCTGTTTGTTTTTGTCTTTTAGTGGTGAATTTACTAATTTGCCCTTATTTTTTGTCAAATGTCAAAATTTTAAGATGTCTATGGATGTCATTTTGCTAGCATTAGATTTGATTATATAGATATAGACTCAGAGTATTTTAGGCTTTTTTGATAGATGCCAATCAACCACACCTCTTTCGCCACATCAGACTTAAAATAACATCAAAAACTTATCTGTCTTGTGAAGTCAATAAATGTCACAAGGAAGGAGGGTTGGAATTGTGACCCTTTTTAAATTCACCTGAAATAAAAGAACTATCTTCACAAGAATGATTAGATATTAAGATAGTGAGTGCTTTAAGTTAAGAAGGGTGTATTAAGACAATCTTCTTAACTTTGTTATTGAGTGAAGAAGGTTGAGAGTAAACTGTCTTCTCAACTATATATCAGAGTTGAGAAGGGTCAGAATCTTCTGTCTTCAGCACATGACTATTTTAATAGAGTAGAGTGAGCATATGTGATTTTATATTAATGCATTTAAAATATAGATCCTGAAGAGACTTCCTAAGAAGAATGAATTTCAATGAAGATGTGAGAAGAGTTGAAAACTATGTTTTAGTTTAAAACATTTCTTAGTAGAGAATGGTCAGAATTTTGCCTTCTCAATTTTCACAAAATTTCTCTTGAAGGAGAGTTTTCTCTTGCAGTGTAAAACTAAGTTGTGAAAGCAGTAAATAACACAGTGATTTAAGGTGGTTCACCCAAATCCCTAGGCTACATCCACTCCTCACTCCCTATGAGTATTTCCACTATTTTCCAAATAGTTTACAACTTTTACACCTCCCTAGGCTAAAAGTCTTATTGGTAGTTTCCTTCACACGGCTCTACCTACTATGTTGTTAGCCTGTAATTTCGACAGGCTAAATTAAATGCAGTAAACGAGGTTTGACTTATTTTTAAAGTTTGACCTGGTATTTCAAGAGACAAGTATCAATTTCGACACTGAAATGAATTAAGCTATCAAGTTGCATCAAGTAGATTTCGACCTCAGATTTGGCAAAGTCGAAGAGGCTGAAGATAGATATTTCGACAAGAAGGAGTTGGAGGCTGATGACGAAGTAGGATCAAGTAACCGTTACCAAGAGCACGTAGCAGTTACAATTTTTTTAAACTTTGTACAGTTATTTTCTATTTGTATAAATAGTAGTTTCTCATAGGAAAAACGGGTCACAATCTCTCATACCAAGTTCCCACGCTCAAAGTACCGACACGCACTGAGAAACGAGTACAAGGAACGCATGTATGATCTTGTGCACCACCCCTTTAAATTAATGCAATTTTAATTTTCCTTTTCTTTACGTTTCCTGCAAATTTTCTCTTTGTTTTATCCTCACTCATTTGGAGTAATTCGACGGTTTCGCGGAGAAATCGACGGTTATCTTCTTCTTTTTACTTTTAAACTACAAGAACACAAGTAGTTCTGGGAAAAACTTTAACACAAACGGTCTTAGGATTTACTAGTTGATCCTGCAAGCAGAAGCAATTTCAAACTAGCGGTGTTTACCAAAATCCAAGGTAAACAAATTGGCACTCCCAGTGGGACGTTTGTGCTAATTTTAAAAGTTTTTCGTTGAATTCTTAAACTGTGTTTGTCTGTGCATGCAATTAAGGAGTGGTAAACATCTTCCAGAGATGGCACGCTCTAGTACAAGTAATGCTTCTGCATCAAATGCACAAAGTACACAAGAACAAGCGTCAGTTAGTGACGTTAACGCTGCAAATGTCGCAGGCATAACCGTTGCTATGCCTTCTTTGACAACAATGGGAGTAACCGCTATAACTTCTCCCATAATTACTCCTGTGTCAATGATGACCACTGCAGCATTAACAAATGTTAATACAATGGCTTCTGTGCCACCAATAGTAGGACCAACGAGTCCTTTGATGGCAAATCCAATGATTGGAAATATGCCATTTACTATGATTGGAAGGGCTTTACCGTATGGCATGCCAACAGCATTGATGGCAGATAATGCAATTACAGGGTATTCTCCTGTTCATAGTTCAACAGAGGGCATCCATAGTCGAAATGCCGAAACTAATTTGACTACGACATCTTTGTTGGCATTAAGACAACAAATGGATGATAGCAATCATGATATGGTCAATATGTTAACACAACAAATTGATACTGTGTTTAATCCTTTGATACAAAACGCTAATAATAGTTACCAAATGTTGGCAACACAAATGGGAAGAATTGCTAATTTATTTGGTACTCCACCAGTACATAACCAGCAAATTCCCCAAATCCAAAATGCTAGGCCTGTAGAGATACCTATAGAAAGGCCTAACAATGCAATTCCAATGAATCAGGGAAACCAAGGACAACAACAAATTGTCGAAGAGCCTATGAGGATAGAGGCAATCCCTGAAGTTGTGTTGGTGAATAGAAACCAAAATGCTGACGAAGTGGTCAGACAAGTGCAACACAACAATTTTGGAGCACAAAACAATCTGGCTAATATGGTCGAAACTATTTTAGCCCAGAATGGCCTTAACTTAGGTTTACATAGGCCTAATTTTGTGTCGCCCTTGTCAGAATACACCTTACAAACAGAGCTGCCTAGGGGATGGAAAATTCCCAAGTTCACAAAGTTCGCTGGAGAAACCAGTGAATCTACCGTCGAACACGTGGCTCGTTAATTGACTGAGGCTGGCGATCTAGCACACAATGAGAATTTAAGGATGAAATACTTTCCAAATTCTCTAACTAAGAACGCCTTCACATGGTTCACTACACTGCCTCCAAATTCAATTTTTAATTGGAGTCAATTAGAAAAGGCCTTCCATGAGCAGTTCTATATGGGTCAATGTAAGATTAGTCTTAAAGAACTGGCTAGCGTTCGACGCAAGGGGGCAGAATCTATTGATGATTATCTCAATAGATTTAGACTACTCAAAGCAAGGTGCTTTACTCAAGTGCCTGAGCAAGAGTTAGTCGAAATGGCTGCTGGTGGTCTAGATTACACTATAAGAAAGAAACTAGACACACTACATTTAAGAGATATTGCATAATTGGCTGATAGAGTTCGACAAGTCGAAAGACTCAAAGCCGAAAAAGCCAGAACAGGTAGATTCCAAAGTAAGAAAGAAAAGGTTGCTTATGTCGAAGCTAATGACAGTGACCAAGAATACGACATATCTTATGAAGATGTCGAAGAAGAGGTTAACATTGCAGAACTAAAACCAGGACCTCCTTATATTTGCAAGTTGTTAAAACCTTCTAATGGCAAAAATATGGTGGAACCTAAGAATGATAAATTTGTCGCAAAAACTTACACTTATGATGTATCTAAATGTGACGAAATATTTGATCTGCTTGTGGCTGATGGTCAAATCTTAGTGCCTAAGGGCCTAAAGATTCCACCATTAGAACGACAGAAAAGAGGCTTTTGTAAGTTTCATGGTTTCTTAGGTCATAACACTTCCCGTTGTGTCATTTTCAGGGATTTGGTTCAAAATGCTATCAACGAAGGAAGGCTGAAATTTGGTGACAAGTCTAAGGCACCAATGAAGATCGATGCTGATCCTTTGCCTGATGCTGAGGCAATGTATACTGAGGTGAGCATCAACATGGTCGAAGCCTCTGAAATTGTGCCTGGTAAGGCTAATATGAAGAGAACTACCATAAGTTCAAAGATGGATGTCGAAATGGTCATTGAAGGCCAAGAAGATGACAAAGTGGAAGCAGTGTACCCAAAAGCTGAAGAGGAATTGGTTGATTTCCTCAATCGTTGCAAGCTAAGCAACTCAGAAGTGATGTTGTGCCCAAGGTGCAGTGCTGTTTTTGACAAGGAGGCTGCTAATGAATTGGAAGAGTTCAAGCCTCAAATGAAGCGCAAAGGTAAATGGGTGGATAAAAGGCCCAAGTTTGATTTTGCTGATAGGAGAATTCCCTACATGGTTACTTCGACCAAAACTCCTGGAAGAGGAAAGCTGAGTACTTATGTCCTCCTTCTGATACTCCTGTCGAAAAGTGAGTACATTCTGGTGGAAGAGGCAAAGCCATATACCACACTCGGGGCAATGCTATCCATCGAATTAGGCCACCTAAACTGGTCAAAGGTAACACAAGTGATGTTAACCAAAACAAGGCAACTGAAATCAAGAAGTATGCCTATAGTAATAATTACAAAGGGAAGAACCCTATGACGAGAACTCAATGGCGTAGATATCAACGCCAGAAGAAAGTTGCTGCTGCAGGCAAGGTGGAAAATTCCAACAAAGAGAAATGCAAACAAACACCTTCAAAGTCTCTTGAAATGGCTAGAAAGCCAGCTACTGAAAGGATATTTCCACCACTTTCAGTGATCAAAGAGGGTCTCAACATAGATGAAGAAATAGGCTCAGATTTCGCTTATTCTGGGTCAGAGTTCGACGTCTTGTGTAGTGTAGTCTCAATCCTCCCGATTGAGTATGACGTGGTTTCGGAAGTAAACGACGTCGAAGAGGATTTCGACGAAGAAACGACATATCTGATGAACCCTCCTATTTTATTGCCTCCTATTAGAAATAAGACAATGAAATTGTATATAGCAACATCAGAATTGTTAATAGGTAGCATGTTAGCACAAGAGGATGAAAATGGTGTAGAAAGGGCCATATATTACCTCAGTAGGGTTTTAAATGATTCTAAAACTAGATATCACCCTATTGAAAAATTGTGTTTATGCTTGTATTTCTCTTGTACCAAGTTAAAGCAATATATTAAGCCTATTGATGTGTATGTTTATTCCCACTTTGATATTATTAAACATATGCTGTCGAAACCAATCCTACATAGTAGAATAGGCAAATGGGCTTTAGCTTTATCTGAGTATTCATTAACATTCCAACCTTTAAAGGCTATCAAAGGCCAAGTCGTTGCGGATTTCATTGTTGATCATTCAATAGTTGAATCAGAAATTAACTTTGTGCACCTTCGACCTTGGAAATTGTACTTCGATGGCTCCAGCCATAAAAATGGGTCTGGTGTTGGGATGTTAATCATTTCACCTAAAGGGATTCCAACTAAATACAAGTATAAAATTAAAGAAAGTTGCTCCAATAATGAGGCTGAATATGAAGCCTTAGTAGCAGGACTTGAAATTCTGTTAAACTTGGGGGCAAAATAGGTCGAAATTAGAGGTGATTCTGAATTAGTAATCAAACAATTAACGAAAGAATACAAGTGCATTAAGGAAAATTTGATTACTTACTTTATTGCTGCTAGTACTTTATTGAAACAATTCGACAGCGTTGATATTCAACATGTGCCTCGTATTGCAAATCAAGAGGCCAATGATCTGGCACAAATAGCTTCTAGTTATAAAGTTTCTAAAGAAAAATTAACAGAGCTAATCGAAATTAAAAACAAGTTAATTTCGACAGCAATGACACAAGAAACCTTGTCAGGGAAAAAACTGGAGGAGGCAGAGAACTACTCTTTAGTCTTAAGTCAATTACCTCCAAGTGAAAGTGAAAATTTTAATGATGAAGTTTCCGACAAAGGTTATTGTGATAATGTGTTTGAAATTTTTGCCATTGACAGTATGTCAAATGATGATTGGCGAAGACAAATTGTTAACTACTTGGAAAATCCAACAGGGATAACTGATAGAAAAACCAAGTATAGAGCTTTAAGTTATGTGATCATGGGCAATGAGTTGTTTAAGAAAACCCCTGAAGGAGTTTTGCTCAAGTGTCTTAGTGAAAATGAGGCATACTTGGCAATGTCTAATACTCACAGTGGAACTTGTGGAGCTCACCAAGTAGGCCATAAAATGAAATGGCTCTTATTTCGACAAGGTGTCTATTGGCCGACTATGTTAAAAGATTGCATAGAGTTTGCCAAAGGATGCCAAGAATGTCAAAAGCATGCAGGAATACAACATGTACCTGCAAATGAATTGCATTCTATTGTAAAACCTTGGCCATTCAGGGGATGGGCTTTGAATATAATTGGTGAAATTAAACCAAATTCGTCGAAAGGCCATCGTTTCATATTAGTAGGAATAGATTATTTCACTAAATGGGTGGAAGCTGTTCCTTTAAACAATGTTAATCAAGAAGCAGTGATTAATTGTATTCAAGACCATATATTATATAGATTTGGTGTGCCTGAAACTATCACCACAGATCAAGGTTCAGTTTTTATTGGTCAGAAAATGGTCGAATTTGCTGCTGAAAATGGTTATAAATTGTTAAGTTCGACACCATATTATGCTCAGGCAAATGGTCAAGTTGAAGCAGCCAATAAAATTATTGTTAGTTTGATTAAAAAACATGTTGGGCAAAAACCCAAGAATTGGCATAGGACACTTAACCAAATTTTATGGGCATGTCGAACATCTCCCAAAGAGTCAATCAATAGTACTCCTTTTAAACTTGTTTTTGGGCATGATGCAATATTGCCAGCAGAGATTTGTCTCCAATCAACTAGGATTCAAAGACAATTTGAAATCCCATTTGATCATTATTGGAATATGATGTTAGACGAATTAGTTGATTTAGATGAAGATAGGTTAAGTGCATTAGATATGCTCACAAGACAAAAAGAAAGAGTGGCTAAGGCCTATAACAAAAGAGTCAAATTGAAAACTTTCGACATGGGAGATTTAGTTTGGAAAGTTATCTTACCTATGGATAGAAAAGATAGAGTCCTTGGTAAATGGTCCCCAAGTTGGGAAGGACCATTCAAAATTTTACAAGTCTATTCAAACGGCGCATATGAAGTCGAAGAGATTGGCGCTAATGAAAGAATTTTGCGTATAAATGGCAAATACTTGAAAAAGTATAAGCCAACATTGCAAGAAGTTAAAATAACGCTGGAATAAAGATAAAGAAAGCGTAAGTACGTGGCATTCAAAAGAAATTGTGATTGCCATATGAGCATTGTCAGAATTACAAGCAGAACGTGGAAGGCCACGTGGTACACCAATATAGGAATAACGCCAACAACATTTAACAGTGATGACGTCAGGTAGGTGAGATATTCCGATCAAGTGTAAAACTTATTTCGACATTGAATTCAAAAATGCTCTTTTTCTTCCTCTGCCATTCACATAGCTCCTGTCGAAAAAGACATTTTTGAGGGGGCAATTTGTTAGCCTGTAATTTCGACAGGCTAAATTAAATGCAGTAAACGAGGTTTGACTTATTTTTAAAGTTTGACCTGGTATTTCAAGAGACAAGTATCAATTTCGACACTGAAATGAATTAAGCTATCAAGTTGCATCAAGTAGATTTCGACCTCAGATTTGGCAATGTCGAAGAGGCTGAAGATAGATATTTCGACAAGAAGGAGTTGGAGGCTGATGACGAAGTAGGATCAAGTAACCGTTACCAAGAGCACGTAGCAGTTACAGTTTTTTAAACTTTGTACAGTTATTTTCTATTTGTATAAATAGTAGTTTCTCATAGGAAAAACGGGTCACAATCTCTCATACCAAGTTCCCACGCTCAAAGTACCGACACGCACTGAGAAACGAATACAAGGAACGCATGTATGATCTTGTGCACCACCCCTTTAAATTAATGCAATTTTAATTTTCCTTTTCTTTACGTTTCCTGAAAATTTTCTCTTTGTTTTATCCTCCCTCATTTGGAGTAATTCGACGGTTTTGCGGAGAAATCGACGGTTATCTTCTTCTTTTTACTTTTAAACTGCAAGAACACAAGTAATTCTGGGAAAAACTTTAACACAAACGGTCTTAGGATTTACTAGTTGATCCTGCAAGCAGAAGCAATTTCAAACTAGTGGTGTTTACCAAAATCCAAGGTAAACATATATACACCCCTAATAGACTCTTTCTGATCTATTAGACTGCTTCTATCACAGAAGCACTCACTTTTAAAGCCCTACAGCAGCACATACTACTTGAGAAGGTTCCGTACAGGTTTTCTGTTAAGTGTTTGGGTTTGTGGGATATCTAGAGCTTGGTTGATACAAATGGAGTCTTCAATAAATACAACAACACAAGACTTAATACATACTCAGAGATCAAGCGAATCCTTTCAGTTTTGTTGCAGCTGAGTATGGATGAGGGAAAACTTTGACACTTGAGAAGGTTGGAAGATCTGAGCTCAATGTACTCTCATGCGGATCAACAATGGTCAGGAGCGTTTATTTATAGATGAAATTATGTGTAATAACCACTGGACCAAAGATTAGAGTCGTTGGCAAAAGCATATAGCCGTTTGAAGATTCTGCCTGCATAATACAGTTGTGTTTCTGCTTTTCTGCAGAAGATAGCTATTTTCAGTTGTCATGACTCTTCTCAACTGTGACTCTACTCAACTATGACAGATTGTTGAAGATGATGCTTCTCAAGTTGATGTTTCTCAAGTTAATACTTCTAATGAAGATACTTGTAGTATGACTCTTCTCAACTTGACTCTTCTCATCACGACCCTTCTGATGGTCATGACTCTTTTCAACTTGATTCTTCGTATCTGATGCTTCTCATCTCCTTCTTCATAGTTTTGTCATGATGGTTCTTAGGTTGATCCTTCTAGTCTACTCTTCTCAGGTTGCCACTTATATAGATGAGCCTTCTCATGATGATCTTTCTCAAATTTACCATATGGTTTTGATCTTTTGATCTTGTCATGAGAAGGTTTTCTTTCAGAATATTGTGAGCAACATTATTTTAAGTCTTCTCACATATGATGCTTCTCATAACAATATACCTTCTTGAGATTGACTTGGATGTTCCTGTTCTTATTTTTCACTCAAGAAGAAGCATTAATAGCATATGAAATCAGATAACTTAAGCTTCTCACTTTATCCGTGAGCATGTTCATTCTCAGCTTATCAAGCTCATTCGCATTCAGTCCAAAGAACAACTCGCAGACACTCTTACTAAGTCACTTCCCAGACCACTTTTCCATGATCTTACTTCCAAGATGGGTCTCCACAACCTGTACACTCCATCTTGAGCGGGGCTATTAAACTATCTACAGCTTGTATAGTTAACTTAACTCACTACGGTTAATACCTAATTCTAGTGATAGTAAAACTGAATTATTTTCAGTTAGTAAATTGGTTGTATCTAGTTAGCTCTTAGTTGACTAACTCCAGTAGAGAATCTCTCAACTCTTTCAAGTATATAACTTAGATTCAACTCTGTATTCCTTCAATCAATGGGAAATGAAGTTGATTCAGTTTTTCAGTTACAACAAACTTTGACTCTAAATACGACTTAGATTCCAAATGATAGAAAAGTCATTGGAGAGGATCGTATGATATCCAATGGCCATAATCAACCTAAAGATTGTACTATTAATTTAATTTCATGGTGGCCATTCCCATCTTTGAAGTGCTAAATTGTTAACAAGAACTATTAGGATTCCAAACTTGGACAAGCATTGAAAGCGAAGAACAAAGTGCTCCAACAGTTTTACAAGCATGCTTATAAAAAAAACAGTTTACAAGCATTATTCATTAAAGCATCTATTTTTTTGATAAGCTCGTTAAAGCATCCATGTTTTTGTTTATGATAACAACAAATATCTTTTTTTTTTACAAAGTAATGAAAAATATACTAAGAACAAACTTTTTAACATTTTCTTTTTAACACACTATTTTTATTCGTTGAAATTTGTTAAATCTCTTGAGGGACAACGTTGTTGCCCATTGTGGTCCTATCCGACTTGAGGGATTAGTCTCTGCAATTGCGAGCAGAGGATACCCGGTTTATACCAACAAAAAAAATTACCCTAGACTCAAATGATTTAATAAAAAGAAACTATTGGATTACAACCAGAGAGTGTCACACTACTATGGTATGTTACTTTCTTATTCAAAACATAAACAATCAAGACTCTATAATTTTAACTGCAATTGCGCCACAACATTACAATTTATTAGGCCTCTGCACCTGCATCAGAATAGTAGTTGTGGCCAGTCTATTTTATCGCAATTGCCCACAAACAGTTTTTAAGCCCAATAAGAAAGTTTATTATTATTATTATTATTTCAATTTAACTCTTTTTTGAAAGATTATTATTTCTTTGAAAACTAGACACAATTTGCTATGGTTTAGGCTCAAGTTTCAGGTTAATTGGTTGAGTCTTGGTCATTTTAGAAGTGTTAGAAGTCAGGGGACAGATTTTGTTCAATCTAGGAACCATTCTGTCTATTTTTGAAAACTGTACTAATTGGCTCATTATTTTGCAAAACTAAAGGTTTATTCAGAAACTAGAGATCCGTAGCTTTCCAACAAGTGGTCGTTTGCAATTTTTCAACGTCTTTTGATATGTTAAATGTTTTCTTAAATTCTAAGTACAATTGTCTTAGTACGCGTCTGAGCAGCTGTTTTTGAAAACAAAACCGACCTAATGCTCTATTGGTTACATCCATGATTGATGTAGATAAGATATATAGATTATATCAAATGATTAGGAGGTGGCCCAATGCGGGTACCATATATAAATTATATCACTTATGGGTGACGACCCATTGAATAGCATACTAAGCAGGAAATTTTATACTCTGGGTTTATATCATACTAAGCAGGAAATTTAATGCCAATATGCCATTCACTTCATACCTTTTGCCAATAATACTTCCAGCAATAACACTTGACACCTAATAATTCTATCAATATAGCGATATTGATTGGTGTGTCTGAGATTAAGAGACGTTGCCGGCTTATTGGAAAGCCAGTTTATGTCCTTGTGGAGCCACGTCAAGTATATCAATGCTTTTAAGATGTGATCTAAGTTCTCTTTGGCTGAATTTCGAACAACCATCAAGAAATGGATCTTGAATTTTTCTGGCAGTGCGGCGAATTATATATCAATTTATTTCTAGCCATGCTACGACATCAATTTGCAGTGACAAAGAGGAATGCAAACCGAGAGAGATGCAGAAATACTACAAACAGATTCTAATTTCGGAAGTGCAAAATCACTCTCCAGCGAGTGTTACTGAAAGCAACCGAAATCAACCTAACTCTTTGATACCATGTTAACAATAGGTACCCATAAATAATAAGAGAAGAGTAGAGGAGAAGAACAAAACGGCTATGGTTCCAATAAAATAGAATATCAAATCACAACAATACAAGACAAAATAGAGTATAAATAATAAAACGCTAAAAGACTAAACTATACCCTTATACCTAATATATTATATTATCTACCAGGTGGAATATATAGAGCACCATAGACCCCCTTAATTAGTATAAGTAGTGTATGCTATTGTTGTTTTAAGGATTTTTTCCTCAATTTCATTGATTATAACAACTACTCACATATTCATAGACAAAAATAGCACATTACCCAATTTCTTTATCATCAATGACGTGGTTTTTTAGACAAACATGCAACGACAAGAGATGCATAAAAGTCAAAAAAGAGAAAAGGTCGACATTGCATTCATCGGGTTAATTTATCTGGGAGCAGCCCCCTCTAGAAATATTTTGCACTTTCAAAGAGAAGTTGCAAGTAAATTTTGTGAAGAATATTCTATTAAGGACCAAACAACCGCCACTAAGAATTGTACAGAACAGTTAACATATCTGAGAATGCAAGTGGAAATTTTTCAAGTTTTCTCAAGTGGTTATACATTCTCTCATATTTCCAATTGAGGACTTAAAATCCAAATGAGAGAAAAGTCATTGGAGAGGTTCCTCTGATATCCAATGGCCATCAAATCAACCTAATAAAGATCGTCACATTAATTTAATTTTATGGTGGCCATTCCATCTTTGAAGTGCTAAATTGTTAACAATTTAGGATTCCAAACTTCGACAAGCATTGAAAGCGAATAACAAAGGGCTCCAACATTTAACAATCATTATTCATTAAAGCATCTATTTTTTTTATAAGGTCATTCTTAGAATGTGGTTTAAACCTAACTTCATCCTACAAAGCCGGCTTGTAAGGTGATGATTGCCTCCTCATTATATGCTTTTGTGGGACCATATCTCTAGTCAATGTGGGACTTGTGTTTCTCCCAATACACCCCCTCACGCCCAACACTATCGAGTTTGGTGCGTGGATAATAATGGTGGGTGATCTAAAGGATCTAAGATAGACTTTGATACCATCTTAGAATGTTGCTTAAGCCTAACTCAACCCCACAAAACCGACTTGTAAGGTGAAGATTACCTCCTCATTATATGCTCTTGTGAGACTATATCTCTAGTCAATATTTGTTAATGATATCAACAAATTTTTTTTTTTTACAAAGTAATGAAAAATAGGTTAACAACAAAGTTTTTAACATTTTCTTTTTAACACACTATTTTTATTAGTTGAAATTTGTTATGTTCCACTAAATTTAGCCTATCTCCCAATACAACCAGAGAGTGTGACACTACTATGATATGATACTTTCTTATTCAAAACATAAACCATCAAGACTCTATAATTTTAACTGTAATTGTGCCACAATATTACATTTTATTAGGCCTCCGCACCTGCATGACAATAGTATTTATGGTCATATTGGTCCATTTTATCGCAAATGTCCACAAACAGTTTTTGAAGTCTCCGCAAACAAAGTTTTACTTCAAATAAAATGTCCTACCCGACTCGAGGGATTAATCTCTGCAGTTGTGCGCAAAGGACACCAGATTTACAACAAAAAAAACCCTTCAAATAAACTACATGACCTATTCTTTAATATGAACCGGCTCAAGACCATTGTCAATTGAAGCTTTCACAGCATCAACAACCACTTGTGTTTTCCTACTAATACTTGGCCACTTATTCTCAACTTTCAAATTTCCAAACATAATTCCTTCAACCAAATTTGCAAACTCTTTCACCATAATTGCTTCTTGTGGAAGTTCATTGTGAACTCTACATTCACTTGGTTTTGGAGCCCAACCAATAGAAAGCTCAACAAAATAAGAATTAGAGTTTGTGTAAAACAAACTCTCCTTCTCTTCATTAGGAATAACATAATCATGAACACGTAAAGACCCTTTTGTCCCCATTGCTTTTATATCCATAGACATGTCAGATAAAAAGGAACAATAGAAAGTTGCTACTTTGTCATCATCCCATAACAGAGAAGCCTCACAAGATAGAATAACACCAGCTTCATTGTAAGTAGGTTTTCTTAAGGCTTTTGCTATTTTGGGTAATTCATAATTTGTAGCCCATAAGATTGCCCTAATACAATACCAGCCAGTATCTCCAAGTGCTCCTAGAGCATCTAGGTCTGGCTTCACACGAATGTCATTCTCAAGAAAATGTGGATTCACTCCATAAGAAAATGTTGCATGTACCTATAATTAAGCAAGACATAAACAACAATATCATAGATAGAATATTTCAGATCCTCTACAGTTGCTCCACGGTCGAGTGAGAGCTGTAAGAATTTAATTTAATAATAATACACTCATGTAGAACTTTTTTTTAGTTAGATGGAACTTTAATGACATTTTATAAATTAATTTATGGTTGTGGTAATGATGATTTAGGTCAAAATACTGATCCATATCGTCCATATAGTAGTCTTTTTTTATTATTTATGAAATCACCCAGTACTCTTTTCAATGCAAGAATTATTATGCTGGTCAACAGATTAGGAAAAAAAATTAAATTAGCAGCAAAAACAATAGATAAAAACACGAAATATAATATCTAATTTTTTTCACTTAATTTAGTGACTAAAAAATTAGTAGCGACTTTTTTTTTTACCTGATTTTAGTCGCTAATTTAAATTTATTAATAGTCATATTGGGACCGAATTTTCTCAATTTTAAAAATATAAAACAGGAGAGTCCATAAAAGTTTTTCAATTCTAGAATTACAGGAAAAAATATAACTAAGCCAAAATCCTTTTATAATTTTATATATGATATTGCATAAAAATGTATAGTTACTTTTCTAATAAATGAGTTTCCAATAAACATCATGTAAAATAATCTTTATTTTTTTTACATGAAAGTGAACAGAATAAATTTTAATTTTAATAGTATAAAAGTCGCTAAAGACAAATTTTATGGTTCTTTATTTATTTCTCTTATTCTCATATAAAATGAATGGGTCTTTTAATTACTCTTTATAAATCTGGGAATATAAAAAAATGCTACCAATAACGTGTTTAACACTCACTTTTTTTTTACAGTCTTTTGTGTTACTTGAAATTTAAATAGATCCAATTAAATCTTGTTGCGTCTCGTATACATATACTTGATGAAACTCATGTGAATTTCTATCTTTCTTTTTTTGATACATATGAATTTATATCTAGTAAAAGGAGTTTGTTAGAAAATATATGTTAAAAGAAGACAAGAGATTAATGATATTATATATACATACCGATTGAAGGCTACCAAATTGTTGAGGATCTTGAAGAAACTGAAGCATTTGAGAAGTTCTAGGGTGATGCATCCACATGGTAGCATCCATATATTGCACACCATTAGATTCACAAGCCTCCAATATCTTATCAAGTTCATCAACGTTAAGAGCCACCGGTTTCTCTAGCAACAAGTGCTTCTTCTTTTGAGCAGCCAGCACTGCCCAACGGAGGTGCAGACTGGTCGGAAGAGGCACGTAGACTGCATCGACGTTGGGGTCGTCCAAAACGGCGTAGTAGGAACCATATACTTTGGCATGAGAAGGAAAGCCGTTGGAAGATGCAAAAGTTGTTGCTTTTTCTAGTGAGCGGCTTCCAATGGCATAGAGAGTTGCATTTGGAGAAAGATTTATGGCTCTTGAAACCTTCCTAGCTATTTCTGCACATCCTAGGATTCCAAATCTTATTGGTTTTCTTTCTTCGGCCATTTTCTTTGAAGAGTTGATGAAATTGATTTCGTGTTGGTATTTAACCAAACCAAGGGTCACGGTTTGTAGTGTAGTCCCTGGCCCATCTAGAGGACATGATTACAAAATAAAAAAGTAATTTAGTTAGGTAAAACGTAAAAAGTAATTTAGTGCACATGGTGTATAAGTGTTGTAAACTCTATAAATTCAATTTGATTCGCAAACAGATAAGTACTAAACTAGAGAGTACTGGGCAGGAATATGTTTTCTGATACACTGTTTGATGAACACTGGATAACACAAGCAAAAAATGTAAAATTTACTAAAATTCTCTTTTTGCGGTTTATAATAATTTTATATAACATATATTATAATTAGAAAATTATAGTGAAAATAATATGAGAGAGAGGACGAGAAAGGGCAAGAGAGAGGGAGAGGGAAAGAGAGGTCATGATATGAGAAAATATATATTAGAGAGATGGGAGGTGGAGGGAGGGAGAGAGAGAAAGGAAAGAGAAGAATGAGATAGGAGAGAGCCGGAGAGGGAGAGAGAGGATAGAGGAGAGAGAGAGAGAGACCGAGAGAGGGAGAGGGAGAGAGGGGTCATGGTATGAGAAGATATATAGAAGAAAGATAGGATGTAGAGAGAGGGACATGAAGAGAGAGAGAGAGAGAGAGAGAGAGAGAGAGAGAGAGAGGATAGAGGAGAGAGAATAGAGGAGAGAGAAGATAGAGAAGCGAGACAGGAGAGAGAGAGAGAGAGAGAGAAATTATTGAGTATGAAATAAAAATAGTATTTTTGTAATTTTTGGAGTAGACAGAAATTTGTATTGTGGAACAAAAGGTTTTACTGTGGTTTTGTGATGGACGTGAATTTGGGGTACCATGAACAATTTTTCAAATCAAACAGGGTTCAGCAAACCACAACAAAATCAAAATCAAAATACACCCTAAGAAAATGTTACATGTACGAAATTCATCGGAGTTCAGCAAACCACAACAAATGCTCAGTAATGTCCAAGGAATTAACGTTCTGAATACCCAGGCACACATACACAACTTTGATTGTTTAACTTTAGTTCACAACAATATATGGCCCGTTTGGATTAGCTTATTTTTGAGCTTATGAAAAACAACTTATGGAAATAAATAAGTTTTTATGTATTATTCTTAAGCTTATTAAGGTAGTTTATTCATAAGCTTATTAAGATAATTTATGAAAAAACAACTTAAGGAGATATAATTTTTGTTAGTGAGAACTTGTAAATCAACATAAAAACTTATTTATTTGCATAAGTTGTTTTGCATAAATTCAAAATAAGCTCTATCCAAACGGACCCATAATACTTGGAGTTAACATACAAATTAAAAAGATAAGTTAAAATATCTACAAATTCGTAGATGCAATCTATGACTTATACTAAAGTAAATAAATTAAAGTATGTAAGATAGTAGAAAATATATAATATTTTATATTTTAAAAATACTTTTTCGATAATTTTAATGTTTTATATTTAATGCGTATAAATTAAAATATCGGGTAAATATTTTAAATTGGATTAAATATATATATATATATATATATATATATATATATATATAGATAGATATGTGAGGGTAACTACAAATTGCTTATATGTAACTACACTTGAGTAAAAATTATTTGAGTTGAGTCCATATAAGACTTGGCACGACTGACAAAACCGATACTATTAGGCTGAACATTTACTGTAGTTACTTGAATTTAAAATCAAAATTTTCACTTTGCTTGTGTGGGTTAACATGCATCGTTTACTTCGTCTGTGAAAAAAAAATTGATATTTGATTGTAACTTGGTTAAATTTTACTGTGTCAATTTAATTCACAACAAATTAAAAATAACTTTAAAAATCTATCTACTTGCGCAATTAGGGCTCTAAGATGCAATTACTTTAAGATGTGTAGGTATCATTGAAAGAGGTGGACAATTATTGGTGATACTATATATTGATTAAATTTTACTGTGTGACAATTGAGTTCACAACAAAAAGTAACTTTAACAATCTATTTAATTGCTCTGTTGCTTGCTCTCATAAGGGCTCTAAGAGGCGATAACATTAAGATGTATATCATTGAAAGCAATGTTTTAAAAATCGGACCGAACCGGCCGGTTCAACCGGTTGGACCGGGAACCGGACACTCGGGCGGTTGGTTCAACCCCATTTGAACCGTAGGCACGTTGAACCGCTTAGAACTGGTTTGGACCGGATTGAACCACGGTTCAACCGCTTTGAACCGCCAATTGACCCGGGGTTGAACCGCCCGGAATGCTTTTTTTGACTTTTTTATTGACTTTTTCTCCAAAATTTAATACCTTTCTTATTTTTTATTTAATTATTACTCATCCGGTTCAACCATGGTTCAACCGAGTGAACCGATTGAACTATGACCCGGAGCTCTCTCCGATTCAATCTCCGGTCCGGTTTTTAAAACATTGATTGAAAGAGATGGACAATTATTGGTGGTACTATATATCCTCAAGTTGACATGCAAGACAAACTACTTTTCTGGAACCCTATCAGCAGCACATAAAATGACATTCATTTCCTGTGGTCATGATGACTAGTGTGTCAAAGCACGGGTTGACTAGCAGTAGGAGCAGGCTCGTGGCTAGTACCGTTCATGAGATCTAAAAAAATGAACTAAATTGTCAAACTAAACCGAACCGAACTAAAATCAACTGAACTTTTACTAACAGTTTAGGATTGAACTGTTCAAAGTTCAAACAGTTCGACCGAACTGAACCGAACGGTCTTAGTGTTTCTGTAGAACCAAACTGAACTGTCTTAATAGTTTGGTTTGGTAGTTCGAGTTTAAACCGAACTGTTTAAATTTTGAACTTTTTTTTCGAACTATTGAATCCGAACTGCCCGAATTTTTGAACCTGAAAAAAAGTTCAAAATTTAAACAGTTTGGTTCGAACTCGAACTGCCGAGCTGAACTATTAAGACAGTTCAGTTCAGTTCGGCCGAACTGCTAAGACAGTTCGGTTCGGTTCGGGCGAACTGTTTGAACAGTTCGGTGCAGTTCTCCTTGAGAACTGAACCATGAACAGGCCTACTCGTGGCATCCTGTTTTTGGCGGCACCTCAACTCAATTTTGTAAGCATGCAAACTGATCGATAGAGGCATACAGCTTAGCTTATACTCCCTCCATTTTCATATATAAGAAAATTGCAGCTAGACACGTGTTTTAAGAAAAACTAGAAAAACAATATTGTTCCTAGATTGTCCCTATTTATTCTTGCATTGATAAAAGTAAAGTAGTTTAGTAAAAAGTTTTTTGTATTGGTAAAAGTAAAAATGGTGTAACGAGTAGGGTAAAATTGAGATATTAAGTGAAAAAAACTTTGACTTGCTTATATTTAGTAACAAGAAAAAGTGAGTATATTTACTTATAAGTAAAAACGAATGGAGTATTATGTATAGGCACATGCCAGACTTTTTCTCTTTAAATAGGCAAGGATAATGTTTTTCTAAAAGCTTATTTAGCTAAGATGATTAGGCTATAGGCCATCGAAAAAACCTACTTACCAAATCAATCTATTTAAGTCAATATAAATAATATTTTATATTATTATTAATATTATTAAAGTAAATTTCATATTTTGTGTTAATTCATAAGTTTGCTAACTTTTTTTTTCTTAATTTAAACATATTGAAGTACATCGACTTTTGATTTTAAAGTTATAATTATTATAAAATAGAATTTAAATAGGATATCATATAAATATATTTCCCTAAAACATTTTGTTATATCTCCACTCAAATGCCAACTCAATAAAAACATCACAGTCCTCTTTAATAACAGCTCAGTAGGTTTATTGCAGCCTACAATATCGCCTCAGCGTCAACTACGATGGTCGAAGACTAACCAATGGGGATACCTGCCAGCGAGCAACACAATAAGGTGACTTCCTTCCCCTTCTATAAATGAACCAATCCCATGATACATGTTTAATGTCGTTTATGGTGGTGTTTACGTCGATCACTATCCCTTCCAAAATACCATGATTCCTCATACACCAGATTGCCCAAATTGATGTCATCCAAATTAAGTGTTTTGTTACCTTCACCTCTCTTCCTTTTAAAATTTGTCCAAAGAGCAGGAAGTGAGCGGTAGGTTCCTGGTAACGCAGATGGGAAACCCATCAAGCTAGAAACTCCCTCCCACACCTCTATTGTGAAAGTGCAGCTGCAAAAAGGTGAAGAGCGCTCTCTGCACATTTGAAACATGTTACACAACACATATCGTGTGGTGACGAAACCACACCCCTTCACGTCAACGCGTTCCAAGTAGGTAACCGATTAACCAGCATCCTCCAAGCAAGGACTGCCACTTTGGTGGGCACGCCACACTTCCCCACGTTATCATAAGTTTGCAACGCCTCCTCGTTTGGGCTAAAATTAAAACCTACAAAAAAATCAGACAACCACCAACAACAAGATTTAACAGTAAACTGCTTGTAGCTACTTTATCCCCACACTGTTATGTCATCTTTGTCCCAGACCAGATCCACATCAATTAAAATGCTTTTCAGTTCCTCCAAGAGACCCTTATCCCTCCTTTTTCTTTTGGTAAACATATCATGTCCCATCTGAACCATGGTATCTTCCTATGATCCCCCCCCCCCCCCCCCATAGGAATTGTCTTTGTAACTTGATGATTTCATTGAGGACCTTTTAAGGAGCATTAAAAAATGAGAAGAAATAGAGTGGTAAAGCATGCAGAATTTATAACAGTCACCGTTCCTTCAATAGATAATTGTTTACTTCCCCACATGGATAGTTTTTGTCTCATTGCCTTCAGCAATGGCTACCAAGTACAGTTTCTTCTTGGATTTTCTCTCACTAAGACTCCAAGGAATTTGTATGGTATTTTTGCTATTCAGCACGATAGGAAAACAGAGGCCCTATGGAGGGTTCGTTCCTCAATGTTGACTCCCATAATATTACTTTTTGCGATGTTTATTTTATTCCTGAGACCAATTCAAAACTATGCAGAATAGCCTTAAGAGACCATAGATTGCTCTCCCCTCCGTTAAATAAAATCACTGTGTCATATGGGAACTGTGACATGATATAGTCAGATTGTCATCCATTGCAACCTCTGCATAGATTACTGTCTTCTACCTTAGGCATTAGACCTACTAAACCTTCTGCGGCAACAATAAACATGAATGGGGCGTGGAATTCATTTGACGGGCTACCATTAATGAGAACCGAGATGGAATTTTCTGTGTAACACCCTCGCATCCACCGCTGCCAGACATCATTGAAACCAAGCCTCCGCAACATATAATCAATGAAAGACCAACTGCCCACGTCGTAAGCTTTTTTAAAATCTACCTTCAAAATCATGCATCTTCGCAAAGTCTAGTATTTCATTTACTACCATCACACCGTCTAGAACCTGTCTTCCCGGTAGGAAAACGTTCTGACATTTAGAAATTACAGTTGCCAAAACTTATTTTAATCTTCCGTCCAACGTCTTTGCTAGTATCTTGTAGAAATTGCCAATTAGAGAGATAGGTCGACAATCATTCAAATCTTACGGGTTTTCCTTTTTAGGGATTAGAGTCAAGAAGGAAGCACTGATTGCTTTGGGGAGTCTGGATGTCTCCTAAAATTACAACACATTCTTTTCAATGAGGCCCCAACAACTTTTGAAAGAATTGAAATTGCAACCATCCGGGCCCAGGATTTTGTTCCCATCAAACTCCCACACCGCTTCTTTTACCCTGTCTACTGCAAATGGGGTTGTTAAAAATGAATTGTTTGATCCTGTGATTTTGCGGAAGTGTACACCGTCAATGGTTTGCGTTGAGATACTATCCTCCTTAAATCTGGCTTTAAAGAAATCCTTAGCCATATTTTTAATCCCCACAACGTCTTCTACCCACAAGTCCTTGGACATCAATTTTGTGATTTGAGTCCTTCTTCTATTACTATTCATGCACCTGTGAACGTAGTGTGTGTTTGAATCACCTTCCTCTATCCATTTCGCATGTGATTTTTGAGCTAGGAGACTTTCCTTGTACTTCACATGCTATCGGAACTCTGTCGTGAGAGATTTTAATTCTGTCTTGTTCACACTCCCTCCGTTGGCAACTACTTCATCCATAACGTTGATGTCTTTTACCAAATTTTCAATGCTAAGATCAAGAACCCCAAATACCTCCTTATTCCACCTTTTGAGATGCTCCTTTACTTTTTTCATTTTCTCTTTGACAACAATTGAGTTTGTGCCCGTGATTTGAAACGAATTCCAGGTTTCCTCTACAAATTTAAAGAAGTTATCATGTCCCAACCAGCCTTTTTTGAACTTAAACGGTTTTAGACCCTAGTCCGGGATAGCTCCCGTAAACCATACCAGCCAGTGATCTGAAATGTCTCTGTCGCCAATCCATTGTGCGGAGAAGTTCCAACTCAAAATCTGATTCTCACTTAGGAGGTTTTGTTAGTTCTACTCATTCTTTCAATGCTACTTGATGATGGAGAATCAACTAATTACATAGCCTCAATAAACTAGAGGAATTCCATTCTTTCGATGCTACTTGATGATGGAGAATCTCTTCTTCTTTCTCTTCTTAATGTCACAACGTTGAAGTCTCCACCTATACACCACTCACCAGCTTGAGTCTCTTTTTTCATTCTCAAAAGTCCTTGCCAAAGGGCTCGTTTACCCTCAAGATTACACGATGAGTAAACGTTAACTAGATACAGAAGTTTGCCCTTCCATTTCAACAGACTTCTATGAAAGCGTCTCTAGAGAACATGAACTATGCCTAAAACAAATCAACTTTCCACACACTTACCAACTCATGCTTGATGAACCAGACGAATGCTTGACCAGCCAGTCACACTTGCCATTTCCCCAAATACTAGAGATAGATTTACTAGACAACGAAGAACGTTTTGTTTCTTGAATCAAACAATAATCAAAGTCACATGTGACCAGAAAGGGACTCAAACACTCTGTTTTGGCAGTGTAACCCCACCCTCTCATATTCAAAGTAACAATCTTCATTGAGCACCATGTCTTTAATTGTATCAATATACACACTATCCTCCTTGTGACCCACAACCCCAAGATGGTTCTTTGCAAAAACTTCAAACCTTCTCTACACCCGAAATTTGATGATCAACCCACACTCTTTCATTGCACCTCTGAATGTCGGAGTCGCCTATGGATTTATAGAGATGCGCCAAGCCTCCAATGGTGCAAAGCCCTTATTTTGATGATTGTGATGAGGCTGAATCTTTATAAAGAGAGGGTGAGACCGAGGTAGATGCTGGCTTCAAAGAATTACACAGACTACTTGGGATTTCATTACCCACAATACCCACTGTGATGAGATTGTGTTGTGTAGATTCTTGGGTGATAACTCTTAATTATACCAAAATATCTAGAGCAATCTACACCATAGCTAAAAAGCTATACCAAGATACACTTGCCAAATACATCCAGACAAACTAAACATATCATAAAGACACCCTGAGCAGGCCACACCATAGCTAAATGCTACACCAAGAAACTCCGAAGCTACCGAAATACAACTAAACAAATTAAAGGTAAAAATCACCATGGCTCACCCTACGCAATGAAAACATTCAAGGCACACAGGGAAAAGGCAACCCAGAAAAGGCCTAACACGCAAGTTGCAACTTCAAGCCTTCAGAGTCTGATGCTTTCTTCACATGGGATCACCGATGTCACACCTAAACGCCAATTGCCGATTGAAGACGTTGCAGCTAGAATAACACTAATTCTTTGTGCCACTGCAAAAGGTGGATGCACTCCACAAGCCACCAAAACCACAACATCGATTGCAGCTAAACACTTCAGCAAATATAATGATTATCCATTTTGTCGTTGCAATTTTTTTTTGAAATTGCCATTGCAAAATTTTTATTTTTTCATTTTCGTCTCTGCAAAAAGTTTTTTATTTATTTAAAAAAACAGCCTTTGCAAAATTTAAGTCATTCATTTTGGTCCCTAAGATCATTTTAAAGCTAATGTATCACATGGACCAAAATAAGTAACTTCAAATTTTGCAAAGGCTATTTAAAAAAAATTGCAGGGAACAAAATGAATAATTTTAAGTTTTACAAGGGCTATTTAAAAAACTTTTTAGAGAGACCAAAATGAATAATTTTAAATTTGGCGATGGCTATTTTAAAAACAAACCTTTTGTAGGGACCAAAATAATTTTCTACATTTGAAGAGACCAAAATGATATTTAAGCCTTAAAAATATTACCAACTTTACTATAATAGACACCATTAATAACATGTATAATTTCCGGGATTTTTAGGGTGCTTCGTATAGCATTGAACATATTGGAAAATTTGCTACTCGGTGTGGAGAGGCTAATCAAAATGAATGATTTAAGTTAGAACTATGCCCTTTATCATTGACAGGGAAAAACTTTAATTGGTATTTCTCGCCTCCTAATTATGTGGTTAACTGGGTAAACATGAAATTGTGCTTCCATGATAGGTTTTACAAATCTCGACCTAAAGTTACAACAAGCGATTGATGAATATGAAAAAGAGGATGAAACCACTTCATAGAAAGATTCAAGAAGCTGAGTGGTACGTACACAAGACAACTTCCAAAAGCTTAGTATACTGCAATAATTTTGCGTTATACTCCAACATATGAAAAAAGATTTGTTTGCCGATGAACAAAACGCCTAATCGGCTAAGCACCAAATCCACACAAATCACAAGGCAGGGAAAGGGAGAAGAGAGTTCACTATTAACAATTCAATAGTGACTTAGAGAAAAATTATTTTCAAAGCCTTCACTTAATTCATTTTATGAAGCTTAAAAGATAAACAACCAAATAATTTTGGATAGTATTTGAAGATAATATTTCTCTAAATTACTACTACATTTTTAATGAGTCTTGCCCTCCAGCTCCCCTCTGCCTCCAAATTCCCAATCACATCATAATAAAGGAATTCTTCCCTATATATGGACCTATTGGAAGAATACTTTTCCAGACCAAATAATATTGGAATTACATATATGTGTCAATATATTGGCATCTGATATGTGACTATATCAGATACTTTATCTCCTATGTGTATTGCATATTATAAGACATCATAAAAAAATTCCATATTATATCCCATTTCAGCAAATGCAGAAGAGAAAATCAAAGCACATTAACAGCATTGTTTTCTAGTTACCTCCACTATGCAGATTGAATTTATCATAGTTTAGCAGCTGACATAATAATCTTATTCATAATTATATCAGAAATAATAAAAAACTTTTAACATAAGCTCAACTCATTCACAAATTCTTCAATATTCTTATCAGAACTTCCTCCTTCATCAACAGAACTCTTAGCCAAACTCTTCCATTTAATAGCATTATTCTTCAATTCAAACCCTTTTTCAGTCTCCAATATTTCCCTTATACAATCTTCAATTGTTTCTCTTCTAACAACTCCTTTCTCATCAACAATAGCTTTAACTCCAATTTTCCACACATCACAAATAAACTTTGCATTTGGAATTTGATCAGTCCATAATGGCATTGCAATAACAGGAACACCAATACTCAATGCTTCCAATGTTGAATTCCAACCACAATGTGTCACAAAACATCCAACAGATTCATGTGTTAACACTTCTAGTTGTGGACACCAATTTACTATTATACCCTTCTCTATTTCCTCCACAAATTCCTTTGGAAGTTTAACTTGATCAGATTTTCTAACTACCCAAATGAAATACTTTCCACAGTTTCTTAAAGCATAAGCCATTTCTTCTGTTTGGTTTTCACTAAGACCTGCTAAGCTTCCAAATGAGACATAGATTACTGAGTTTTTGGGTTTGTTATCAAGCCATTTGATGCATGCTTCTGAATTTGGACCAAAAATGCTGATTCCATAATCATTGTCATCTTTTAGCCTTTTGTCTAAGAACATAGATGGAATTGATGGTCCTATTGTTTTTAATTTCCATATCTTCCCCAACCAATCCACAACCTAAACAAAAATCTCATTTCAGATTTCAATAATCAATGTCCCTGAAAATCCTATTTTTCACGAATTTGGTTGCCACACTTTTTTAACAGCAGTTTTTGTTCTTAAAATCTTGATTTTCACACTTTTGGTGAGAAGTGCAAAAACACCAATGCTCAGAGGTGCAATTATAAAAGTATGAGGATCAATTTTGCAAAAAAAAAGTAAAAATTGTCCCAACCAAATTCGTGATAGACAGGAGTGAGATTAAGATCGCGAATTTGAAAAATCAGCAGACTAAAAATGCAATTAAGTTTATGGGTAGACAACCATTTCAGTCCCTGAATATGGGAGGTCCAGCCATTTTAATCCCTGAATTTACCGAAATTACAAACACATCCTTTAGAGTCTCTTTAATAAGTTATTTTAGTCCTCAAATGTGTCTTTTGTAGTCTTTTTGCTCCTCAAACGTATATTTTTAGTCAATTTAGTCCCAAAAAATTACGAACAAAAGAGACACTAGGGACGTGTTTATAATTTCGATACAATCATGGACTACTATAACAACGTCTCACACATTCAGAAACCAAAATGATTATTTACCCTAAATTTATCCAATACTTATAACTTGCAAATTGCAACAAATTCAAGCAGATAAAATTAACCAAAAAAAAACTACTAATAATTGGTAAAGAGTCACATACCTCAGGCTCCAATTCATAGAAAGTGTTGGCAAGAACCCAATCAGCTTGATCAATCTTAGAAAACTGATTCAAAAGTATATCAAAGTAATCAGGATAGGTTCCATATTTATACAAAAAAGAAGGCAAATCTGAACCTGCAAGTTTAGGCAAACCAGGCAACAAAATCTCATCTTTTGAAAGAGGCAATTCCAACCATTTCTCAAAAGCATGAAAATTAATATTATTAACAGAACAAGCTTGAGTAAGAAAAACAGCAACAGGAATTCCAAAACCCTTAACAACATCAAAAGACCAATGCAAAAAAGCATCATAAATAACACAATCAACAGGGTTATTTGAACTTTGAAGTTTTTGAAGAAGTTGAGTTAGGGTTTCTGGTCCAATTTTCCAGAATGTTTCTTTGTAAATTTTCATGCTTTTTGCTGATGATAGTCCTCCATCATCATAACCATCTGAAATGCTTTCTGTTTCTATTGAAGTGAGGTTTATGTTGCTAATGGATTTCCAAATCGAATTTGTGTTTGCAAGTGTGATTTTCACTCCTTTTTGGATTAAACGTTTGGAGAATTGAAGCATTGGATTTATGTGGCCTTGTAAGGGATAAGGGAGGACTAAGCAGTGAGGTATATGATCTTTTTTTCTTCCTTTCTTCTCCATTTTTTTGGTTCTTTGTGTTTTTTTCGTTTCTGATTTTTGCTGCAAAATAGGTTGGATTTTTATGTAGGTTTTGATGATGGGTTCAACTAGGGTCCAAGAGGGGGAGAGTGTTTATTTATTAAGAGAAAGTGACATATTTAATTAATAAAATAATACAAATAAAATATCTCAAGTGATTGGTTAATATACAATGTTTTTAAAACTCGATTGGAGATCGAACCGATGAGATTTGTAGGTCATAGTATAAAAAAAATTAAAAAGTATTAATTTTTTGGGAAAAAAGTAAATAAAAATAATCGAAAAATACATTTTTGGCGGTTCAATTCGAGTCAATTGACAGTTTAACCGTGATTCAATTTGGACCAACATGATTTTTGGCTGCGAACTAAAGGGACATGAAGGTGTTGCAACAAGAGATCTAGGGTTCAAAGTCGAAACTAAGATTTCTCCCACCTAATAAATTATTAACCACTAATATTTTTCTTTAAAAAAAACAGCTGCAAGACAATCAGGGTTGAACCAACTGCTAGATTGGCCAGCACCCGATTGAACCATCGGGAAATCCGACTTCATCTAAACTCATGAGTTTGGTTATTACAGAGATTGACTTTTCATTTTATTCAAGAGGTTGACACAATAACCACATATAGGAAAAATGAGAATTGAGAGTACCGCAAACTGGACTCTAGCTAACTTAGGTACACCACTAGTAACAAAATGAAGTCCAGTTTTATTTATTTTGTGGTCGAGCTCTGAATTATTCAACACTCCCTAAAACTAATTCTCCCCTAAACATCGAGTGGGGTTGAATATCGAGACAAACAAAAGATACATTTTTTTTATGAAGCGAACAAAAGATGCCTACCATGTGAAGAACGTGAAGAGATCCATTATATAATTGTGATTGCTGCTTTTAAAGTATTAAATTAACACCTTAATTATTGTGCAGGATTTTTTTTCTTTTTCTCTTTTAAGAAAATTATTGTGAAGGATGTCATTAGCTATTTTAGAATTTCTTAATTGGCTTTTATCTATACTGGCCGCACTCTTCGACCAAGATGAGGACTGAGATGCTTACCAAGTTAAGTAGCTGGCCCATTCCGAGTTATTTCCGAGATAGTGTTGTCGACTTGTTGTGAATGTCTGGATGATGTCTGAGGTGCTCCGACTAGCATTCTGATGCTTAAGTAAGCATTGAGAATCGGTGATGTGAAGTAATAAATCTACTCTAATCTAATCTACTCTAATTTAATAATACAACATGCTAGCACTTTTACTTATTTAGACATCATCAAATTTTGACATTTGACAAAAATTAAGGGTCAAAATGTTAATTCACCACTAAAAGACAAATTCCACCAGCTTTTTGTCAGACAAAATAGAGAGAGACAAAAATCTGACGCGCGCAGGGAGAAAAAAAGGATAGAGTTAGACAAAAAAAAATAAAGCATAAAAAACTGACACAAAAATAAAGCACGGACGTGCGTCAGTGAGGGGAGAAAGAGAAGAAAAAATCTTATTTAGTATCTATTTTTTTGACAATATACTATTTAGTATCTAATTTTTAATTAAAACTATTAAAACCAAATAATTTAACCACTAACAATTGTAAAAAAAATTAACCACCAAATAAATTTTCAAAATCACTTTTTTTAATAACTTAATTAAAATAATTAGATTAATATCAAATAATAATAAATGTATTATTTATTATGATCTACTAAAACTACTAAACTCAATAAATTTAACTATGACAAATTGTCAAACAAAATGTACCCACTATCAAAAATTTCAAAATAACTTTTTTTACTAATTTTTTTGGGTATTTGAAAGAAATTAATTTTTTACTATTTACTATTCTCAACTAAAAATACTAAAACAAATCAATTTAACGACTAAAAATTCTCCAAACAATTGTAACTACTAACAAAAATCTAAAATAGCTTTTTTTTAATATTTTAATTAAAATGAGGCAAAGAGACCGACAACGAGAGAGGCAACGGGGAGTGGCAACAGGGAGCAGCAACGAGAGCGGCAACGGGAACTGCAACGAGAGCTACAACGGGATGCATATCTTACATTAGTTCTCATTTTCTTTTTTCTGATTTTTACTCAATTATTAATATGAGAAGAATATACTGACTTTTTTTACCGACAACGGGAGTGGCAACTGGAGAGGCAACGAGGAGCGGCAACGAGAGACTGGAAACGAGATAGACAACGGGAGAGACAACATGATAGGGAACAGAGAGCAGCGACGACAAATTGACACTGATATCGGCAATGAAAGAGGCAGCGAGATAAGCAACAGGGAGCGATAACATAGAGTGGCAACAATGAGCGGCAATGAGGGCGCATATCTTATATTAGATCCATTTTTTTACTCTATTGTTAAGATTAGAAGAAAATATTAACGTATTTTAAATTTTTGCAAACGAATATGATTAAATTATATAGAAAAAATAAGTCATAAGGTGGCAACAGGAGCGACAACGAAATTAATTAAACGAATATGATTTAATTAATATTTAATCATATAGAAAAAAATGAGTTAACATGTGACAACGAGAGTGTGAACGAGAGACTAACAATGTGATCGGCAACTAGAGCGACAACGAGAGTGCCAACGGGGATGCAAACGGGAGGGCCAACGGGGATGCATATTTTACCTATAATCTCATTTTCATTTTTACTCCATTATTAACATTATAAGAAATACCGACTTTTTTTTAAACTTTTTCAAACACAACTATTTTAATAAATTTGAAAATATAGCCTTTTATCAAGTTTTTGTTATTATATTTTCAAACTTTCAACGTATTTATAATTTCAAAGGAAATTATAACAGATACAGTATCACCCGTGCGTATGTACTGGTAAAATACTAGTGTGTACCTATAGCAGTGATGGGACACTGCTTTTATAGGGATTAGTGTCTACTCGTGGTGTGTTGTAATAGATGCTTGATCAAATGCGCCTATACTGTTGGATGAAGAGGACTCATCTGCACCGTTCATTAAGCATGGATCGTGGGATTCGCTGAATTCGGTCTGGTATTTGGCCGATCTAGAACAATTTTTTAAATTAAAAATATTTGAATTGGATTTTTAGATTTGTCTGTAAGCCAAATATGATTACGAATTATTTAAAGTTTGTAATTTTATTATAAATCATATAAATATTTTTCGAGTGGAAAAAAAGGTAAAGAACTAACTTTTTACAATTAAATAATTTAAAGGACATCTGGTGTAATTGAGCCTTAATTTTATTGTCACACATTTAAAATCTACTTTTTTTTACTTCTCTCTCTCTCTCTCTCTCTACACTTCATTTTTTTGATCTATCTATTTAGTCAAAATGCTAATCATCAACTATGTATTTTCAACTATCAAATGCCTATTTAATCAACTCAACCACTATCAAAAATAGAAAACTACTCATGTCTAAAATATCTATTTAAGAAAATAAATAACTAATCAAATTACCAAATTGTCCACTTAATTTTTTGGGGGCAAATTTGGAATCCATAGTTATTGTATCTCACATTCAAAAACCTCTCTATCTTTCTCTCTCACTCTTATATTTCTCATATTTCTCTCTATCCCTCCCACCTCTCTCTCTCTCTCTCTGTCTCCACATTTTACTTTTTGATCTATCTATTTAATCAAAATACTAATCATCAACTATCTATTTTTCAATTATCATGTATCTATTTTGTCAAATCAACCACTATAAAAAATACCAAACTACCGATCTCTAAAATAAATATTTAAGAAAATAAATAACTAATCAAATTACCAATTTGCCCACTTAATTTTTTGTTTTTGAGTGCAAATTTGGAAATCCATAGTTATTCTGTCTTTTATTTTTGTGGGTCCCACTTTATCTCATCATCTTTTAATTTTTTTATCTCCCATTTAAAACCCACTTCTTTACCCGTCTCTCTCTCACTCTTATCTTTCTCAATTTTCACTCTATCTCTCCCACCTTTATTCTCTCTCTCTCTCTCTCTCTCTCTCTCTTTTCACATTTCATATTTTAATCTATCTACTATCTATTTAATCAAAACACTAATCCTCAACTTTCAATTTATCAACTATCAGCTATCTATTTATAAGTATTATTTTATCTTTTTTTTAGTTTTAACGGGTAAACATTATATATTATTGATAGAATTTCATTATTTTGATTTCTTACGGGAAAATGTAACATGTTGTCGATATAATCATTTTTATATTTGTTTTCATGAATGTCTTTATTTCTTATAAATGACCATTTTCTTGAGCAATGAAAGTACTAGATATTGTTGAAAAAATTACTTTTATTTTTTTGTTTCAACTGGTAAACATTCTATGTTGTTGCTATAAATTAATTACTATTAATTTTTTATGGTGAAACATTACACATTGTTAAAATAATCATTTTATATTATGTATTTTTGATACAACGGGAAAATATTACATGTTGTTAATATAATTTTACTACTGATAAAATGTATTTGGTGACGATCAAAAATGTCAAAAGAAAAAAAAATATATTCTTAAGTTGTGAAACTTTATTTATTAATAACTTAAAAGATTTACCATACGTAATTGAATTCTTTCTAAGTCTATTTATACAAAGGATATGTTGTTACCCGTAGGTATGCACGCACAGGTATACTTCTAATTTCTATATAAATTATTAGACATGGAATAACTTTTTTAAGTGGTCAATTATTTTATGTCTTGTCATCCAAAAAAAACAACACCAAAAAACAAGTGCAAAAAAAGAAAGCGATGTTAATAAAACTCCAAAGACCAAAAACACATAAAAGTTAGAAAACAGAACACAAGACAGAGAGAAATCAAGCAAATGGAGAACCAAAGAAAAAACCATGTAACACATTGTTTAGTCCTACCTTATCCATCACAAGGCCACATTAATCCAATGATTCAATTCTCCAAACGTTTAATCCAACAAGGAGTAAAAGTCACACTTGTAAACACAATATCCACTATGAAAACCATCACAAACATAAACCTAACTTCCATTGATTTTGAGACCATTTCAGATGGCTATGATGAAGGAGGATTAGCTTCAGCAAAAAGCATAGAAGCTTACAAAGAAACCTTTTGGAGAATTGGATCACAAACATTAACTCAACTTCTTCACAAGCTTCAAAGTTCAAACAACCCTGTTGATTGTGTTGTTTATGATGCTTTTTTGCATTGGTCTTTTGATGTTGCCAAGAGTTTTGGACTTCTTGTTGCTGTGTTTCTCACTCAAGCTTGTTGTGTTAACAACATTAATTTTCATGCTTTTAAGAGATGGTTGGAGTTACCTATTTCACAGAATGAAGTTTTTCTACCTGGATTACCTAAACTTGATGCTTCAGATTTGCCATCTTTTTTGTATAGATATGGAACTCATCCTGGATACTTTGACATTCTTTTGAATCAATTTTCAAAGATTGAAAAAGCCGATTGGGTTCTTGCAAACACGTTTTATGAGCTTGAGCCAGAGGTAAGTGTCTTTTGTAGCTGACGATACTATTCATTCATTTTATTTGGTTTTAATATTAGCAAGATTGTAAGGGTTGCAATTAGAGCTGTCAAACTGGGCGCCCAGTCCGGTCCAATTGGCTAAAATGTAAAAGCGGGGGTGGTTTGGGTTAGTCCAATTATCTATTATGTTGTGTTTTTTGTAGTTCAATTCAACTTAAAACTCTAGGTCAGTGGGCTGATCCGATCCAATTTTCCACAAAGCAAAACAAGAAAAATGTTCAAAAAAGCATAAAAATAAACCCAAATCAGCCCAAAATGACCTGGTTCTTTTTGGGCATCTATTTTTGGAGCTCAGCCCATTCCAAAACACTGGACCATCAGCCAGCCCATTGGACTGGGCCGAAATTGACACTCTAGTTGCAATGGCGTCATTACCTCTTGTATTGCAGAAAATCGCGACTTATGTGACCTCAAATGCAATTGCGTTGCTATTGTCATAACTGTCATTGACGTGTTGCGATCCTTAATATTTTAGAGGCTAATAATCAACTATGGGTGATGCTTTTTAATTGCAATTGTGTTTTGGTTGCGACAACTTCAAAAACAATGATATCGCGGCACAAATTGCAGTTGCATAACAGTTTTAAAAACCATGATTATTAGGATTATTTTGGATACTGATGATTGAAATGTGAATGGAATTTAATTTAGGTTGTAGATTGGTTGAGGAAGATATGGCCATTAAAGACAATAGGACCATCTATTCCATCTATGTATTTGGACAAAAGGCTTCAAGATGACAAGGACTATGGGATTAACATGTATAGTTCAAATTATGAAGCATGCATCCAATGGCTAGATGATAAACCTAAAGACTCAGTTGTGTATGTTTCTTTTGGGACTAGGGCAGGTCTTAGTGAGGACCAAACAAAAGAAATGATTTGGGGTTTAAGAAATTGTGTGAAATATTTCATATGGGTTGTTAGAGAATCTGAAAAGAGTAAACTTCCAAAGGGATTTGTGGAGGAAATAGAGAAGGGTATAATAGTAACGTGGTGTCCACAATTACAAGTTTTAACACATGAAGCTGTGGGATGTTTTGTCACACATTGTGGTTGGAATTCAACATTGGAAGCTTTGAGTTTAGGAGTTCCAATTGTTGCAATGCCATTGTGGACAGATCAAATTACAAATGCAAAGTTTATTAGTGATGTGTGGAAAATTGGAGTTAAAGCTCTTGGTGATGAAAAAGGAGTGGTTAGAAGAGAAACAATTGAGGATTGCATAAGGGAAATAATGGAGACTCAAAAGGGGTGTGAATTGAAGAATAATGCTATTAAATGGAAGAAGCTGGCTAAGGATTCTGTTGATGAGGGAGGAAGTTCTGATAAGAATATTGTAGAGTTTGTGAGTGAAGTGACCCTCCAAAGAGCTACATTTTCTTCATAATAAGAACTTTATTTTCTCACTCGAATATGATTTCTTGCATCTAGCAATAGTTTTAGTTTTCTACTTCATAATAAGGGCCCGTCTAGGTAGGTTTATATGGACTGATTTACTGACATAAGTACTTGTGAGCCTATTTGAAAGAGCTTATGAAAACAGGTTATGACAAGTTCATAAGTTGTTTTCAGTTAATTTCCATAAACTCTCTAGGATAATTTGTGAAAACAATTTGTAGCTTATTGAAAAATAGTTGAACATTTTATTTATTTTATATTAAAGAAACAATTTAAGCATAAGCTCTTATATTTTTATGGACTATGCTCTTATATGATAAACACTTATGCTATAAGCGCTTAATTAAACTGTTTATCCAAACAAAGCCTAAGAAGTGTCCTAAATCTTGCACTAGCATAATTACACGATAGGTTTTTCTAACATATACAATATTGCACATGTTAAACCTTTTAATTATTCAATTTTCTATGTAATCTCTTTATCTCTTCATCAAATAAAAAGTGTAACTAATAAAGAAAATAGACTCATTCCAAAGTCTCAAGTTTGAGATTTGGGTGTAGCAAAAACTCTATTAAAAGGGGAGAAGTATACGAACCGATAAAACTTGGTATACTTGGCCAACCAAGTTCTCAGAACTAGAAGTATAAAACCATACATATGATGTGTAGGGTTTTGGCCCTTGGCCTTTGGCCTTCTCTAAAGGTGGTTAGGCATATGACTTTGGCCTTTTCCTAAGGTGATGTGTGGTCCACATTAGATGATGTGAAGGGTGTAATGATAACCACATACGACTATTAATTATTGTCCATTTTTAATAGAACAAACATAATCCCTTGTCTACTTGTAAATTAAAAAAGGTTAAAAGAAAGAAATAGGTGGGAAGGGAAATCCAGAGATAATTAGGAAAAGTTCAAAAAAGGTAGTCGATTTGTTGTTTTTTTGACCAAAGTGGAATTTTTGTTTTATTTGTCATCATGAGAGAAATGGGAGTTAATGAAATTAAGGAATTTAACAGTTGAATTATATGCATATTATTTTAATGATATCAGTCAAAAAATTTGTAAATAATAATGTATTTCAAATTTTAGATAATTTAGAAAGTCTCACATTATTGGTTGAATTGTGTATACATAGTGTTCGGTACCGGAGTACAGATAGTTACCTCGGATAGGTGTGCGCCGTGAGGACGGAAGGATGATTTCGGGTTGTTGAGTTTGGACCTCGGATTGACCGAGGTGTGCTTCTCCTGCACCTCGAGTGGGGTACCTGCAAGCACTCTGATGCCTAAGTCAGCAAGGGAAGTGAAGAGGTAATAGAGACGGGAATGAAAAGTGTACCTGGAAATGGCGAGCGAGTCCAATATTTATAGAGCAGGTCGCCGTGTTCGCACCGTTGGATCGGCCGAGGGGGTTTGGTCTGTTGGATACGGATCCGGGCGCGGCGAAAGGCAGGAAAGGGTCAGGCCCAAACGCCATAAGTTTGGCCCGGTCCGGAACAGTGGCCCCCAAGTTGAGGTCGGGCCCAAATGCCATAAGTTTGGCCCGGTCTGGAACAGTGGCCCGGTCTTTGCAGAGTCTTGTTCGTGCTTCCACGTGTCCTGTGTTGAGTGGCTGGCAGCTCCTGTCAGGGGGATAGAGGTCATCATTATGGTGCTGATTCCTATGTTAGGAGTTGATTAGGCGTATTAATTGGACGCGAGGGTTCGTCTTCCGAGGCCCCCAGGTATTTAAGCTTGCTTCGAGCCCTTCATTGTCACTTAGTTGTTTACGAGTTCTTTGTTGCGCGAGATCGATTTAGGTTTTTCCGACAATCGCACCGAGGTCAAATTCTTTGTTCCGAGATCAAGTCATTTGCTTTGAAGGTCCAGCTGTGAGGATGTCGAGCTCAGCTATGGAACATCATAGGTCTCCTCCGTCGGAGGGTTCCCCAGGAGGGGTATCCACCGAGGTCTTAGGCTTTAACACTGTGACGCCCGAGGCCGCTGGGTATCGGTATGAGCTGAGTCAGTACAACTAGGTCTCCCTGAAGGTGGTGGATGCCCGGTCCAAATTGAGTGGCGGTGAAGTGGTCGAGCTGGAGAGATACGTCGTTGCTCCGCCGGAACAGAAATAGAGGTTGGAGCATCCAGGGCAACTTCTAGCTTGTACCGTGTTGCCGCCGAAGGAGATAGATCGGGTACTTCTTCTATAAGAGATATCTAGAGCTGATGGGGATCAAGATTCCGCTGTTGGAGTTCCAGCAGAGCGTTCTGGATCACTTGTTGGTGGCTCCCTCCCAGCTGGCCCCCAATGCTTGGGGATATGTCCGGGCCTTCGAGGATGTCATGGGCTACCTCTGGAGGGCTCCGTCTGCCAGAGTCTTTTTTTCCGTTTTTGAGGTTTTCCATTAGCCGGATAAGGAAGACGCCACTCGTCACGGCCACGTTTGCCAGCGTGGGAGATGGGATCGGGTATACTTCTTTCCGGTGAACGATTCCAACAAGGGCTTCAAGAAGTCCTTCAACTTTATTCGAGCTGCAATAAAAAAAGCCAAGGCGACGCTTGTCGATTTCGAGGGGTCGGAGCCGGCCAGATCCCACTTCCCGTTATCTTGGGATAGCCACCACTACGACCATCCGAACAAGGCCTACTCCGTGAATCCGGCGTCTCTTTGGGGTGAGGATGCAGAAAGTTTCAAAGTCCTCAAGGAGTGGGGTGACAAGCTCCTGAGAGTCGGCCGCAAGTTCCGATGTGGTGACATCATCGGGGCCAAGTCGGCTAATGAATTGAAATCACTGTTAGGTAGCTTCAGAATTTGCTCAAAGTATTTTTCTTCGTCTTTCTTGCCGTGCTCTTCTGATTTTCTGATTTTTGTGCAGATGTCCTGGCGACCTGCCCCCTCCTGATCCTTCTGCCGAGGCCCAACTGAAGAAGTGCTCCTCCTCGGGAAGAAAAGGCAAGGGTTCTTCTAGGAGTAGACAGGTAGCTGTGAATGCATATGTTCCTTTCCGTCCTGCGAAGAGAAAAAGGGTCGTTGCTGATCAAGAGGTGAACTTTCCATCCGAGGTCACTGCAGAGCTGCTTCTGAGCTTTTGTCCGACGCCGACTTGGAGGCACGTATCCGGGTGGCTGAGACCACGTTGGTGCTGTTTCGCGAGTTGGAGGAGTTGGAGACGGACCCTGAAGTGCTCAAACTTTCTCGAAGGTTGGAGAGGGCCGAAGCTGTCAACTGCGAGCTTGACGGGGATCTCTTGGATCGAACGGACAAATTGGAGTATTGCCGTGACATTCGTATTCCAGAGATCATCGAGGAAAATCGGGTGCTCCGGGCTTCCATCGACTCCCTGGGTTCGGCAGACGAGCAGATTGCTGATCTCCACCACCGACTGCAGTTGGGTCAACCTAAGGTAGAGGAGGCAGAAAGGATCTCAACTTGTCTTGCGGAGGCCGAGGCAAGTGAATCCCGTGCTCTTGACGAGGTCGCCGCTCTTGATGCTGATCTTGACAAACTTCGGGGGGAGTGTACTTCTGCCGAGGCCAGGATGGAGAGCTCGGCTGCGGTAGGGTTTGAGAGATGCCGGAGTCTTCTAGCTGTAGTGAGTCCGACCCTCCCGATGGACCTGTTGGTACCCTAGAATGACATTTTTGAAGGTAACCTGGTGACGCCGGTGCCGGGCGCTCCTTTGGACCAAGCGCTGCTTCTGTTTGTTGGCTCCAAGGCGGAAGTCTCTGAATGATGCCTTTCCTGTTTTGCTTTTTATTTTTTGTAAATGGAAGGCCGAGGCCCCCCATATGTAAACTTTTTAAGATGTTAATGGAAGACTCTTTATTCTGCACTGTTATTTCAGTTATTTATCGTTCTTATTTGACGTAGCGAAATGAGAGTGGCCGAGGCCGAGTTAAAGATTACCTGCGTGCCTTTATCCCTTGATGGAGCGCGATGCTCGGAGATCAGGGATGCCTCTGTCCCCTGATGGAGCATGGAGCTCGGAGATCAGGGGGTCTTTATCCCCTGATGGAGCGCGGAGCTCGGAGATCAGGGGGTCTTTCGCCTCTAATGGAGCGCGAGGCTCGGAGATCAGAGGTCCCTTTGGCAACTGATGGAGCACGAGGCTCAGACATCAGAGGGAAGGTCTTTGGTCGAAGCTGCTGGGGACTTCTTCCTTCGGCCTCTGATGGAGCTTTTGAGCTCGGGAATCAAAGGGAAGGCAGCTCGTTTGGGGCGAGATAAGGGTCGTTGTGGACCTGAGCCGCTGTGGGCCTTGGTGCACCTCCCGAGTGAGCGTTTAAGCTCGGAAACAGGAAGGACATGGGCCTCGCCTCAAACTGTTGTCCGTCGAGTGGCCAGCTCGGGGCGGACTACGATAAGAGTGGCTTCGCCGGGGTCAAAACCTGCGAGTTAGAAAAAAATAGACAGTGAGTGTTTCTACAATCTTTTTATTGAAGACAGGAATCAAAGTTGGATACAATCTTGACGTTCGTCTTTCTTTAATTTCCTCTTCGGGGTGCGGCCCCTCTACTGTGCGTTGGAGCCAGCCAAAGCGAGTGCTTCCTTCTCAGCCCGGCGGTCCGACTTCAGGCACAGGTATAGGCATCTTTTTGCCCCGTCCAGGTCTACGGGGATGGTGACCACTTCTTCTTTTTCCGATAGGAACCTCATTTTGAGATGAACCGTGCAGGCTACAGCTCGGAGTTTCCCCAATGTCGATCGTTTGACGATACAGTGATACAGGGATGAGCAAGGTAACACTAGGAACCTGGTCTTGAGATGAATCCCACCAGATCGGATCCTTCGTAGTTGGAGAGGTCCTTTTCGGAGATTTTAAGCTTGGGGAGCAGTTCTTTGAAGAGAATGTCCACCGAACTCCCTTGGTCGACTAGGATTCTTTTTACATCGACCCCGGCCAACACGGCTGAAATGACTAAAGGGATCTCTTCGTTGGGTTTACCTTGGGGGAGATCTGATTCGACGAATGACAGAGGGGGTCTGTCTTTTCCGTTCGCTGGCGAACTCGTGGTCGAGCCGATGCTGAGAACTTCCTCCCAATGTCGCATGATGGAGCTCTTTGTTCTTCGGACCTCCATGGAGTAGCCCCCCATGATGACCATGGCCACGGGGTGTGGTCTCTGCGACCTCGGCGTTTCTTCCGCCAAATCGCTACTATCAGCAGGGGACTTCATCACTATATTTACTGCGGCCTTGGACTTCCGAGGTGAGTGTTTTGGAGACCTCTCCCTCTTTGTCGTCCGTCCTTAGGTACTACTACAACTTTCCTCGTTGGATTAAGTCCTCTATGTCGTCTTTCAACACTCTGCAAGCTTCCGTGTCATGGCCGCTGCTCCGGTGATACCTGCAATAAGCTTTTTTGTTGGTGTTTCCCCGTTGGGGGATTGGAGCCGGCCACTTTACATTGCGGAATTCGGTGGTTGCGCATTCGGCTAGGATCTTTTCCCTTGTTGCGTTGAGCTCAGAATATTCCGCGTGTCTTCCGCGCCACTCTTTGGTGCCGGCCCAGGAATCCTTCTTGCTTTTCCCTCTGCCCGACGCCGGGGCTGGATTGGAAGTGTCCGCGGCATCGGCCTCCTCGTAATCGATATAGTGCTGTGCTCGCTTTAGGACATAATCCGAGGCATCGCGATAATCCAACATCAGGTCAAAGGTGTCTACGTGCTCGTCCGGGTCTCCCTTTCCGTCGTATACGTTCAGCCTTGGAGGTTTCTCGAGAGACTTCAGGATCCGGCATTCTACTATCTCGGGGATGAACGGACTGGCCCGGGTCCCCTTATCTTTCTTGGACTTACCCTTACCGGTGGCTTTCTTGCAGGAAGAGTCCCTAGACGTGGAGGAGGAGTCGGAGGACAGATCATCCGAGTCGCCCGGGGAACCTGACCCCGGCGGGGAAGGCGGAGTCGGAGCTTTACCACGTCTCTTCTTCCTCCGGACCGGTGGGGAGGTGTTGCTAGAGGTGCCATCCCGTGGGGGCGACGTGCGGCGCCTCCGAGATACCACAGTCCGAGGTGGAGACGGCAGAGGTCGACTTCCGTGTTCGGGTTGAGCTGCGGTGGCCCTGGTAATGGCGGCCATGTCTTGTTGCATCAAGCTCTGAATGCGCCGTTGCAGTACGTCGAGGAGTTGACTCACGGCTTGGAGCTGCGCCAGGATGGCGTTGATCTGTGGAACCGGGAGGGGTGGCCGAAGCCGTCCCAGACTGGGAATCACCGGGGCTTCTTCCGGGATAGTCTGCACGTCCCCCTCAGGAGTGTCCTAAGGACGGGCCCCGGAATTCGCGTTCTGGAGTCGGGATTGAGATCGAGTGGGTGGTCGTCCTCACGGAGCCATGGGAAGTTGAGGATGAAGTCGGATCGGAGAGATTTATCTCCCACTGTGGTCGCCAATGTTCGGTACCGGAGAACAGATAGTTACCTCAGATAGGCGTGCGCCGTGAGGACGGAAGGATGATTTTGGGCTGCTGAGTCTGGACCTCGGATTGACCGAGGTGTGCTTCTCCCGCGCCTCGGGTGGGGTACGTGCAAACACTCTGATGCCTAAGTCAGCAAGGGAAGTGAAGAGGTAATAGAGACGGGAATGAAAAGCGTACCTGGAAATGGTGAGCGAGTCCAATATTTATAGAGCAGGTTGTCGTGTCTGCACCGTTGGATCGGGCAAGGGGGTTTGGTCCGTTGGATACGGATCCGGACGCGGCGAAAGGCAGGAAAGGGTCAGGCTCAAATGCCATAAATTTGGCCCGGTCCGGAACACATAGTATTTATTTGTCATTTCCTTTAACTGACAAAAAAATAATTTAGTCCTTTATAGATATAATATTAAATAAGGGCTACGGAATTGACTAGTTTGGTCATAGACTCATAGTGGTGGTAGTGATATGGAGTTGACTCGTTGTGTAACATCCCTAGTTTCGTTAATTTTCGGTTTACGAAATTAACTAGAGATTTATTATTCGAGTGAATAATGAGTCGAGTCATGGATATGAGGTTGTTGCGAAAGCAATCTATAATTGCTAAGTTATATCAATTTAGTTGCAGTATTGTTTTAATTGTGTGTGATTGTTTAGGGGTAGAAATGGGTTTAAGTGAGAATTAAGAAGTGAGGGTAAAATGGTCTTTTCATAGTGTTTTAAAACACCTTCAGCTGGTTCATTTAATTCTCACTCAATCCCACTAACTCAACACACACACTCATAAGACACAAGTTGAGAGTTTTGAAAGAAATGGAGAGAAAGAGAGAGGGAGAGGTCGTGGGTTGGGAGAAGAAGAGGAAGAGAGGGGATGATCTTCAATCATTGATGCATGTTGCATATTTCCTTACCATTCAACTCAGTTCCTTCTCCCCTATCTATTGACACAAAGGGCATTTGTTAGTTCTTCCTCTAGCTCAATCTACCATTTGTGGGTTTCAAGCTCAAAGTTCACCAAAAATGTGATTTCTTGAATTGGATGTTAACAATTCTTGTACCATTCTCTTCCTTGCTACTTCATCTACCTCAAGACATCAATATCTTCAGCTCATTCTTCATATAACTTGTTTCACCATTTTTGGAAATTCAAAGCTCAAGTTGAGCAAAAATGGAGTTTGGAGCTTTGCCTGTTAAATATGAAGCCACATTAAAGTGTATTGCAAACCACATTGTAGATTGAAGCATAGATAAGAGATAGATGTGGTTCGGTTTTCGAATTTGGGTTGATAGGTTAGCTTTGGAAGTGTTTTTGGTGATCTTGGGAGCGAGAGGAGCCGTTACGGGGACCGTTCCAGTGGTTGCTCGTGTTGAGAATTGTGTGGCATTTCGATTGGTTGTGACTTCGTCATTCCGGGTGAGTTTTACTCACGCTTAGGATTTTATTTTGTTGATTTTGAATGTTTGAAAATTCTATTTATGTGACTTTATATTGTTTCAAATGATTTTGAGTCTAGAAACCGTATTTGTGAAATTATGCGTTATTGATTTCGAAACGAACGATGAAATTGATGTTTGAATGTTTGAAATTGGTTGTCATGGGGTTATAGTTGGTGTAATTCGAATTAGGAATGAGTTTGGGTCCAATTGGTACAAGAAGAGATGTATAAACTACTTGAAAAGCTGAAAAACGAGTCACTATCTGTTGTTGTAACACTGGCAGTAATGATTCGTTACTGGCTGAAATGTGTGTGTCACGACTAGTGTTGTTTCGTTACGGCCCCGTGTTACTTTGTGTTTGTGGAAGTTTATTTACCTCAAAAACTCAATTTTCTCACTCTTTTGGGTACCAATTGCATTCCAAACCTATTCTAATCCCTTTCCCAACCCTATATCATGTTAAAATAACCGTAAAACGTGGCAAATCGATTATGTTTGGTATGTTTAAACCTGAATCGTCTCGAATTACAAATGATTTGAAAACCGACTCTAGCCGCGTGTGAGAACATATGTTTTTCAAAAACAAAATGAACTTTAAGTTCTATTTTGATATTGTATCAATGACGCGAGATGGTTAACGGAGATTAATCTAAGCCCGGTCATAGATCAATAAGATGTTAAACAATTGACTATTTGTTCATTAGAATTGATTGATTATAACTTTATGAGATTGATAGGTCGCTAAAGACTTATACGGGTGACGACCCAAGATGATAGTACAGTAGGGAGAGGGAAGTCACGAGCCCTTGAGATAGGCCCATAAGAGGATATTCACTGAGATGCATATAGTGAACTAGGTTCACCACAAACCGGAGAAAGGAAAAATGGTTTAAGTTGTTGTACTACGTTAATTAAGAGGATTGTACATAGTCATCAAGAATTGGGCTATGAACAATAGATTCATAAATAATAGTACTTTGGTTGAGAGGAAACTCCCAATGCTATTGACCAATTCGGAAGGGGATTGGGTGCGTCATAGTTAGTTATATTGAAAGGAAAGGATTCATAAATGAATCGAGAGTGTGGTTAGGGGTCACAGTGAAACTCACTAAGATATGTTATCTCAGCCTTTCATTGTTGATGTTTTTACAGAGAAATAGGGAAAGAAGAAGGCTAGAAGGCACGAGTTGATGACGTGCACGAGTAGAGGATTTGAAGGCTTAGTCATTTCAAGTCCTAGTTAATGTATCTTCCCTTGTTGTCTTTGTATTCGATTAATGACATGAGATGTATTAAGTTATTTATCGTTTCCGCTTTCCTTGTGAGGATATTGAACACTAGGAATTAATGATTGAGGTTATGAACCGTATTCGGTTTATTGATGTATTGACAGGTGATAAATGGGAGATATTTTATAGTATCGAACAATTTTAGTTGTGTTCAATATCTAAAAAGGAATATTAATCTCTGATGTATGCTAAAGTTGTGCATTTTAATATTTCTACTTGTTAGAGATATTAGGGTGTTACATTTTGGTATCAAAGCAGTTCGACCTTGTCGGACTTAGAGACCTTATGGTCAAGAGGTTAGATTGAGTTAGCTAGGGACTTAGACAATTAGTAGTCAGAACCTTTCAGTATATTATGTGACGTATTGAGTCAGGATCCACTCAATGTTTCATGTGAATTACTGAGAATGATGACGATTAGTTTCCTCAGCCCCGAAAATGTCCTAAACCCTAAATCATAGGAATTCTAGCCTTCTCGTTTCATCAGAGCGCGCAGCAGAAGCGAAGGGCTACAGTTGGGCATCCAGATTTGTTCGGGAAAACTGTGGGCGACTGCTCAGTTCTTGAAAGTAATGTAACTGTTGTGTTACAGCTAAGTCATTGATCTAAGATCAGTTAAGATTAGATGATATCTCAGAGCTATCATCTGTGAAACCAATCTACTCGGGACTGATATACGGTTTAGCAATTAATCCTACTTAGAGACTGAAGCTATAACCCTGACTCATGTCACCACTAGAGAATCCTCTCGGATAACTCGCATGTCTAGATCAAGATCTGTTTTGCTCAGAGCCATAACTTTGGAATGTTAGGACGCCAACCTAGTCAACTGTAGTGCAATCTCGGTATCGGCTAGCTGGATTACCGAATGTTGACCGGATTAATTTACGATTACGGTCCTTGAACCAATTTTCTCTCAGAATGTGATCATTAGGTGATGCTAATAGAAATAACCCTATTATAACCCGTTTATCTGCATACCACTCTCAGCCTCTGAGAAATTTTCGTCAGTCTTCCGACTCATTTTATTCATAACTTCTACTCCGGAACTTCGATTTTTATGTTCCGAGAGGCGTTGGAAAGCTAACGAAAATGTCTATACATCAAAGTTGGTCATAAACTAAGTTTCCAATTTTATTCTGAAGTGTACCTCTGTCTTACCCTACACAGTTATACCCCAACACATTTGTAGACTTTGAATTCTGCATTTGCACGGGAAATTGGAAAAGGATTTCCAATCATTCAGTTTAGACTCCTAGACACCGATTCATGATAACCTTCATTGTAAGTTTTTCGAAGAAACCTATTTTTCGGAAATTGTCATAAATAGTCTAGTTTTTCAACAATGGGAAGCTTTTGCCGAAGTCTTAGATTATAAACCCCCATCTCGCCTGTCAGAAGAGCAAGAAGCTCAAAGTCACCCAAGTGTTGAGCAGGATGTTGTTTTGGAAGTAGAACTCGTTCTGAAACTTGATTGATTAACGTGATCGTAATGACTATGCTTGGACAGTTACGGAAATTCAAAGAGTAGTTGGGCCAAGGAAACGTTTAATGATATTATACAAAAAATTTATGAATCAATATGAAGACACTTGAGGTGTGCTCGTTTGATTCCCTAAAGTTTTCATTTCCAAAATCTCTTTGGTGCAACCGCTGTTTCAATTTCATAATTAGTCTGAGAATAATCGTTACGTCAAGTTTAATCAATAAATCAAGAATTTCATAGAATGGTAATGAAGCCTACCTTCTAAGGAAAACCTTATGACATCCTAGTAAGATTCCTAATATCGAAACCCTTATCTCCTTAGCGTCTGAATGGACAAGACCTAATTAAGAAGGCATAGATAGCAAAGTTTTAGTCTGATTGATCCAGAAGGACAGTGATCTTGGATAAGTCGTTGACTTAAGCAATTCCGAAAAGTTGTATCCTGCGTAAGATTATCAGGTCTTAGCGTTGAATTCCGTGTACCGAGTTTAAGGTTTGGAAGATGCACTCTTATTAGTATTTTGGGTTAGTTAAGGGGACCGACTCCTTTGGGTATGTGATAAATTTGTTTTTTATACAAACATTCTCACAAAAATTTTCTACAAACCTTACCCATTCATGAGTTAGTCAAAAACATCGTTTGTACCGGTGACTACCCAAAAATGCAAGAAGTGTTTCCAAGACAACCGCAAACTTAAGTTCCTCAATTTTCTACCCAGAAGGACTAGAAGATTTGGCAAACACATGAATTTACCTGTAAATAAGAGAAGTGTCAATCCATGTTAGGACAACCAACTCTTTTTGCAGTATGTCATTCAAGCTTCTGCTACTGGGATAAAAAATTTTAGTGTTAACCTTGATTTCGTTAGGGTTAACAGTAAGTGTCATGACTTTAATCCATTGGGTAAGTCCAGACTAATTTCTCGATCCAGATATTCTATTGGTTGAATGTCAATAGAGCAATTATGTGCTAAACTTATAATTTTTCTGATTATAGCACAACGTACGGGGTTGTTCCTGTGAGAAATCCAGTGGGACGGATATGAGTGGTAAAAAGGTTTTAACCACTACATCATTTTATTAGAGGAATGTTTGAGGATGAATCACAAATCGGTCTTAGACTAAATGATTGGACAGTGAGTGTATAACACATGAGTCATTGATAGTGAATCCTATAACCAATTTTGTGTCGTTTTTTAGGCGATAGGTCCATGCCTGTTTTCATCATGAAATATAAAATTTTGGGTCAATCTTGAAGTTTTGTTACTAGGCCAATTTGAGAAAAGAATTGTAAGGGAACGAATTGGATCGAATAGAATAGCGGTTTAAGAAAAACAAAATTTTCAACAAAGGTACAGATCAAGGAGCCCGGACCGTGTGCCAAAGGCACGATCTGAGTGCCTGATTCTGTCCCTATTTTAAAAAATCAAACATCCGCTTTCCTTTCGGCGCAAACTCCTTCCAAGTTCTTTCCTCAAACTGACCTAAGTATTCTAACCCTAAAGGGACCAAATTAAAGCATGACGAGGGAAATTTGTGAGATTTTAATCACACAAATGATTGGTTTTAAGAAAGTAATACTTTCATTCTCACTTTCGATATTGTAAATCTTAAAATCTTAAAATGAGAGTACCTTTTGTTGAAACGTCGTGCCTTGAGTAAGGTCATTTATAAGTTGGGGTGAATTATCGTTTTTGGTTAGTTGTATTCTTCAAGTATCAATGTTTGGGAAACCCCATTGAAAATAATTTTTACCCAAATAAAACAAATTTACTTCCAAATTCTGGAGTTGATTTAATAAAAAGAGTATTTCACTACAATTTTAAAAGTTTTTCTTGGGTCGAGTTACAAGAAAAATCACTCTTTGTTCATTTGAACTAAGAGTTATCCTATTTTGAAAACAATTCCGTTTTCTTCCTTAGAAATTTTGAGAAAAACGAGTTAAGCACTTGGCTAGTGTAAGTCGGAAAAATTAAAAAAATTTTCTTTTGGATACAATTTGGTTTGATTCCAAAGCGACCCTCTCATAGACATCCTTTCCTCCCAATCCAAGCGACGGCTAATCAGGAATAATTTGAATCTCGTTTTGAAGGTGAGATACGTGTTTCCACTCTAAGTTATGAAACTGTTTTCTAAACAACTGTAAGTACACATGTGTGTAAATAACTGTAAGTGTCTGTATAGGAAGGACAGATACGGTTGATCAATCAATAAGTGTTGGTCTTGCGTCAATCATGGGTTCAAGATTTGAACGATTTTGAGGACAAAATCTTTCAAGTTGGGGAGATTGTAACATCCCTAGTTTCGTTAATTTCGGTTTACGAAATTAACTAGAGATTTATTATTCGAGTGAATAATGAGTCGAGTCATGGATATGAGGTTGTTGCGAAAGCAATCTATAATTGCTAAGTTATATCAATTTAGTTGCACTATTATTTTAATTGTGTGTGATTGTTTGGGGTAGAAATGGGTTTAAGTGAGAATTAAGAAGTGAGGGTATAATGGTCTTTTCATAGTGTTTTAAAACACCTTCAACAGGTTCATTTAATTCTCACTCAATCTCACTAACTCAACACACACACTCAAGACACAAGTTGAGAGTTTTGAAAGAAATGGAGAGAAAGAGAGAGGGAGCCGTGGGTTGGGAGAAGAAGAGGAAGAGAGGGGATAACCTTCAATCATTGATGCATGTTGCATATTTCCTTACGATTCAACTCCGTTCCTTCTCCCCTATCTATTGACACAAAGAGCCTTTGTTAGTTCTTCCTCTAGCTCAATCTACCATTTGTGGGTTTCAAGCTCAAAGTTCACCAAAAATGTGATTTCTTGACTTGGATGTTAACAATTCTTGTACCATTCTCTTCCTTGCTTCTTCATCTACCTCAAGACATCAATATCTTCAGCTCATTCTTCATATAACTTGTTTCACCATTTTTGGAAATTCAAAGCTCAAGTTGAGCAAAAATGGAGTTTGGAGCTTTGCCTGTTAAATATGAAGCCACATTAAAGTGTATTGCAAACCGCATTGTAGATTGAAGCATAGATAAGAGATAGATGTGGCTGGGTTTTCGAATTTGGGTTGATAGGTTAGCTTTGGAAGTGTTTTGGTGATCTTGGGAGCGAGAGGAGCCATTACGGGGACCGTTCGAGTGGTTACTTGTCTTGAGAATTGCGTGGAATTTCGATTGGTTGTGACTTCGCCATTCCGGGTGAGTTTTACTCACGTTTAGGATTTTATTTTATTGATTTTGAATGTTTGAAAATTCTATTTATGTGACTTTATATTGTTTCAAAAGATTTTTGAGTCTAAAAACCGTATTTGTGAAATTATGCGTTATTGATTTCGAAACGAACGATGAAATTGATGTTTGAATGTTTGAAATTGGTTGTCATGAGGTTAGGGTTGGTGTAATTCGAATTAGGAATGAGTTTGGGTCCAATTGGTACAAGAAGAGATGTATAAACTACTTGGAAAGCTGAAAAACGAGTCACTATCTGTTGCTGTAACACTAACAGTAATGATTCGTTACTGGCTGAAATGTGTCTGTTACGGCTAGTGTTGTTTCGTTAGGCCTCGTGTTACTTTCTGTTTGTGGAAGTTTATTTACCTCAAAAACTCAATTTTCTCACTCTTTTGGGTACCAATTGCATTCCAAACCTATTCTAATCCCTTTCACAACCCTATATCATGTTAAAATAACCGTAAAACGTGGCAAATTGATTATGTTTGGTATGTTTTAACCCGAATCGTCTCGAATTACAAATGATTTGAAAACCGAGTCTAGCCACGTGTGAGAACATATGTTTTTCAAAAACAAAACGAAATTTAAGTTCTATTTTGATATTGTATCAATGACGCGAGATGGTTAACGTAGATTAATCTAAACCCGGTCATAGATCAATAAGATGTTAAACAATTGACTATTTGTTCATTAGAATTGACTGATTATAACTTTATGAGATTGATAGGTCGCTAAAGACTTATACGGGTGACGACCCAAGATGATAGTACACTAGGGAGAGGGAAGTCATGAGCCCTTGTGCTAGACCCATAAGAGGATGTTCACTAAGATGCATATAGTGGATTGGGTTCACCGCAAACCGAAGAAAAGAAAAATGGTTTAAGGTGTTGTACTAGGTTAATTAAGAGGATTGTACATAGTCATCAAGAATTGGGCTATGAACAATAGATTCATAAATAATAGGCGTACTTAGGTTGAGAGGAAACTCCCAATGCTATTGACCAATTCGGAAAGGAATTGGGTGCGTCATAGTTAATTATATTGAAAGGAAAGGATTCATAAATGAATCGAGAGTGTGGTTAGGGGTCACGGTGAAACTCATTGAGATATGTTATCTCACCCTTTCATTGTTGATGTTTTTACAGAGAAACAGGGAAAGAAGAAGGCTATAAGGCACGAGTTGATGACGTGCACGAGTAGAGGATTTGAAGACTTAGTCATTTCAAGTCCTAGTTTATGTATCTTCCCTTGTTGTCTTTGTATTCGATTAATGACATGATATGTATTAAGTTATTTATCGTTTCTGCTTTCTTTGTGAGGATATTGAACACTAGGAATTACTGATTGAGGTTATGAACCGTATTCGGCTTATTGATGTATTGACAGGTGATAAATGGGAGATATTTTATAATATCGAACAATTTTATTTGTGTTCAGTATCTAAACAGGAATATTAATCTCTGGTGTATGCTAAAATTGTGCATTTTAATATTTCTACATGTTAGAGATATTTGGGTGTTACACGTTGAGTCATAGACATGTTGAATATTGGTTCAACGTGGCCTAATTTGATGTGGATCGAGTTACCATGGAAAATCATGCAAATGATTTTTTATTTATTAAAATGGATAAATGGTAGTCTCCATTGAAGACTTTATCTCATTTGGTGGTCTGAATTAAGATATATGATGTGATAACTTAATCTTATGATTTACTCTCTTTTGACTTTTTAATAAAAATTTTATCCTAAGTTTGAGCTGGGTTGGAAACGAGTAGGATATTATATGAAAATAATTTATTCATTTATCCTTCTAAAGTATATTATAAAATATTAAAAATATGAAATCTACTAAAAAATAAATATTTATTAAAAAGAATAAACATAAATGAAAATAAAATTTGATGTTAAATTAATAAAATTAAAAATATTAGTACTTAACGTAAAAAATAATGTATGATTTTATGATAACTGCAATTTAGCCTTTTTGTATAATCTAAAAAATCAAAAATCAATTGGATTTTAAAAAATTAAAATAAGTGATAAAAATAAAATTATTATTGAGAAAACGTTAAAATAGAACATTAATTTAATTTTTCAACAAATGAAATATAATTGTCACAATAGTAATTTTGTAATTAACATATAATATATATCATATCATATCCTTATATAGGAGCTTTTCTAAAATATATAATAAAATAACGTATGTTATCTTTGTACTTAAAAAGGAATAATATATTTTATGGTATATTTTATCGGGTGTTGAATATCAAACATATGATATGATAGTGTTATCATGTCTCTATCATATATATCCTGTCTCTATCTTGCTTTGTATCATATCATGTCTCTCTCCTGCTTTGTATCATATCCTGTTTCTATCCTATCCGAACCACTAAATGGGTCCTTAAAGGCTAAATTTAGAATTAAAAGCAAAGAATCCGGACCGACTCAAAAAACTTGTATCAAACTAGTCACCACGGGTTTTAAAACATATATAATAGATAGATAGTAGTATAATAATATATTATAGAGTATGTTATAAAGTGTATAGTGGTAAAAGTGAAGAGAGAGAAACAAGATTTTGCATTAAAACAAAAAGTCTGTCTCATTATTACACTCTCGAGTCCTAAAGTGATTATATAAGCCTATCATACACAAAGAGAGTGAGAGAGTATATTAATATTGAGAAGTGAGAACTTTGGCGAAATGTATGGAAAGGGGAAAAAGAGGGAGGAGCACGACCAAGGTTTCGATGATAACATCTCTACACGGAAAAAAAAATCCCTAAAAAAAGACTCTGAAAGTGACAATGATGATCCTGACCTCATTGTCGCTTGTGAGGTCTGTTCTTAAAATTCCTTAATGTCTAGGATTTAATTTGTTTTCTAACTCTTATTATAATTTCTAGTGTTTTTGTTTGATTTCGTTAAAAACGGATTTCCAAAAAAAGGGCGAATTTATGAAGAATTGGTAGGGTAAAGACCTTTCTTGTAAAGATCTAGGATCCTATGAGTCCATAATATAAATACATTATCCCTTATTGTAATTAGGGAGAACTCTTGATGAATAATTTCATTACTTCATTTTTGCTTTGTTGAAAGCCTAGAGAGAAACCTAGTGAGAGGTGAGAAATGACGAATACATGCATATGAGAGAGTGAGATTCATCATGAGGATTATCCATGGTTCTTCAAGTAGAGGACTTTTCTCATAACCTTGGGGCTAGGAAGGCCCAAGGCTAGTTGATCTTATCACCTTCCAAGAAGGTGTGACGATCATTCATTTCCACATTTGTTCTTTCTTCTATTTTTCATGTAAGCTTCTTGTGTTTTGTGCTATATGTTCTTCATCTTATTGATTTGTCAAGAACACATGATCTTGATCTTGTGTGAGAATTAACAAATTGCCAATTTTTCTAGATCCTATCCTTCTAGATGTATTTTAGATCCTATCATGTGTCATCAAATCACACTTGATTCACATCACTTCATTAATTTGTTCAATTTTCGAGTCTCCAACAGGACTAAAAATTGTGCCTTCCATCTTATAAGTGGCAAGGGCAAAACTGGGAAGAGACATTTTTGAAGAAGTTCCTTTGTCCCCATTAGAAGCCTGAAGTTGATATTTGACTGTGACAAATAAGGAGGTGTGAAATTAGCTACAATGAATTTGTATTGTTAGAAACTTAGAATGTGTTATGGTAATTATATTAGTGCTATTGGCACCTCTAAAGGCCCATTATCTCAACAGCCCATCTCATTAGGTAAGCCCATGTTTCAACGATTCAGATACATCCAACAGATCCAACGGTTCATAATCATTAGGTCAAACACTATTCAAAGCCTATAAATACCATATTCAATGCTCATTAATGGTAAGCTATTCTACTCACTTAATACTCTGCTTGACTACCTCACTGACTTGATCGTCGGAGTGTCATCGCAGGTACAACGCCCCAACCTCGACTTGAACATTGAAGATCAAGGATCTCATCTACCAACTACCTCGGGCCGATCTCTACGATCAGAAGTACGGTACAGAACATTGGCGACCACAGTGGGAGAGTCGGTCGCAAACCTCCCCATCGCCTTGATCGACAATGGCTCCGGTCCTCCGTCTGAAAGCCACCAATCTCGCGGTCGAATCGGTGGCCGATCCTGTCCAAACGGTCCTGCCAGACACCGTTCCTCAGGAGGCCCCGAAAGGGCATGTGCAAGACCTTCAAAATTCGACCCAGGCTCAGGTTCAACCTCCCAATGCGAACTTTGTGTTAGTACCAGGGAGTTCGGTCCTCCCCCTCCGCCGTCGGTTCAGCCGGCAGACCCAGTCCCGGTCGACGCGGTTCAGCAGCTCGTCCAACTCCTAGCTCGGCAAGAGTTGGCAAACCAAGCTAAGAGTTTCAGATTGACCGAACTCGAAGCAGAGGTGGCCGAGCTTCGAGCCCGAGGAATCGCGGACCAAGGTTCTCCCGAGCTGGATTCCCCTGAACGAAGAAATCCAGCTCGTAGAAGTTACCGATCCCCACCGAGAAGACGAAACTTTCAGCGGTCTCCGTCCAAGAATGATCGAATTCGTCATTATTCACCTCGGCCACACTCGTCTTGGGCCTCGTCTTCACCACGTGGGCGATAGAGGAGTAGGGAGGTCTCGCCAAGATAGCAGCCGCATCATGGCGCATTCCTCGACCCTCATCACCGTCACCGAACTCCACCCCGCGCCCAAATATCCACGCGAAAAGGACCTTTCACTAAGGAAATCGACAACTGCCGAGTCCCTTGGTACTTAGAAAACCCCCCAGAAGGTTTGAAGACTTATGATGGGAGTGGCGACCCGAATAGGCACCTCGACCAGTTCGAGACAAGCATGCAATATCGAAATGTCCCTGCGGAGATGAAGTGTCGGATCTTCCCTCTAACCCTAGACAAAATAGCGTCGGAGTGGTTCCGATCTCTGAAGTCGAATTCTATCTCGTCATGGGATCAGCTAGCAAAACTTTTCTGCGTTCATTTTGCTCACTCTAAAAGTAAGCCTAAAAACAGGATCGTATTGATGTCCGTTGTACTGGGGAACCCCTCAGGGAATATATAGAGAGATTTAATAGAGAAGCCTCCCAAGTATGTAACTTAGACGACACCTTTCGGATCTTCTTCATGACTCAAGGTCTTCTCCCTGGGAGCCCGTTCAAGAAACACACCCTAAGATGGGAACCCAATACCCTACAGGAGTTCCTTCAGCTCTCACAATGCTTCATCAACGAGGAAGAAAGTGGCAAGATCGGAAAAGAGTTAGTCCAAGCCAGTCCGTCAAAGAACCGAAGCGATAAAGATCGCCAGAATGACAACAGAGGCTATGATGGTCGAGCCAATCGGGATCCCCAATCTCGAAATCGCCATAGTGTTTTTACCGAACTCAACGTCTCTAATGCCCAGCTTTTGGGTGAATGCTGGAACGTGGAGTTTAAAGACGTCAAGCCTCCCAAACCTCTTCCACACCGTCCCGGTCAGCGGTCTAACAAGTATTGTCGTTACCACAGGAGCAATGGCCATGAGACTAACCACTGCAACGCCTTGAAAGACGACATTGAGGACCTTATCAAAAGAGGTAAACTATCTAGCTACGTAAAGAAGCCTGGAGCGGCAGTAGGCGATGTCAAGCAAGAAAGGGAAACCGATCCTAGAAATAAAGGAAAGCGGAAAGACAACTTGGACGAGGAAGAGCTCGATCCTAGACGACCGAAGGGCCATTCGGTGATGATGATGATCTCGGGAGGATTCGAGCATGGGGAATCAACCAAAATCATGAAGCGAAAATGGAATGAGTTGCTGAACGTCGCGTCAACCTCAGCACTTCCGACCCCCTCAAACCGTCCATTTTTGTCTTTTGGAGATGAAGATCTGATAGATGGAAAACCAAACAAGCACATACCATTGATTATCTCAGCAGTAATGGCCAACAGAGATGTTAGAAGGATCCTGGTGGACCAAGAAAGTTTGTCAGATATTCTGGATAGAATGGATAGAATGGATAGAATCGGTCACCTAGAGTTAATGGTTTCTTACGGAGATGAGCCAATGGTGAGGATTGTCAAAACCAAATTCCTAATCTTACCTTGTGAGTCCATTTACAACGGTATCATCGGTAGGCCGACTTTGGGAAGACTCGGGGCAGTCACCTCCACCACCCATTTAAAAATGAAATTCCACTCTCTTTGCAACAAAGTAATCACCTTGAAGTCCGATCTTGAATCTGCTGCGAGATGTTTCTTCTTGTGGACTAAGGCAGAATAAAAGGCTCGGGATAAAGAAGGGGTTCCCCCTCCGGAAAACCTCAATTTGACAAAAAGAAACAAAGAGCGAGCTGAAGAGGTCAACGCGGCGGATTTAGACGCCAGATACGACCCAGATAGTTCGGATGAGGATGACGACGATGAGCTTGCAAAAGAGCTAAAAAAGAAAATGAAAAGACCCCAGCCAGACGGGGAGTTCGTCAATGTGCAACTCGGGGAAGATCCTACTAAGGTCGTCAAGATAGGGGCCGATTTGGCAGATAAGGTTAGGGAGGACCTAACCCAATGTCTTAAAGACCATGCTGATCTATTCGCTTGGATGACCGAAGACATGCCCGGAATTCCACCGGAAGTCGCATGTCACCAGCTCGCCGTCAACCCCGAGGCCAAATGGGTCTCCCAGAGGAAGAGAGCTCAAGGCAGCGAGAAAGCAGCTGCAGCCGCCAAAGCCGTCGACGACCTCATCAAGGAGAACTTCATCACCGAGGTTAAGTACACAACGTGGCTGTCCAACCCAGTTCTAGTAAAAAAGAGCAATGGAAAATGGCGCATGTGCATAGACTATACCGATTTGAACAAGGCATGCCCAAAAGATGCTTTCCCGGTCCCTAGCATAGATCGATTGGTTGACCATATATCAGGTTTTCAACTTTTGTCTTTCATGGACGCATACTCCGGCTACAACTAAATCGCTATGCATCCTCCTGACCAAGAGAAGACAGCCTTTATGACCGACCTTGGTAACTTCGCTTACCGTGTCATGCCTTTCTGGTTAAAAAATTCCGAAGCGACATACCAAAGGATGATGAACAAGATCTTCCGAGATCAGATCGGGAATAACGTGGAGGTCTACCTTGACGACATGATCGCAAAAAGTACTGAAGAGAGCCTTCATGTTTCCGACCTAAAGGAGATCTTCACCGAAGTAAGGAAAAATAGCATGAGGCTGAACCCAGAAAAATGCACCTTCGGAGTCCGAGCTGGAAATTCCTCGGATTCTATTTAACCGAAAGAGGAATTGAAGCTAACCCTGATAAATGCAAAGTAGTCACAGAGATGCGCACTCCAACCACAAAAAAGGAAGTCCAGAAACTTAGTGGCATGATCGCCGCCCTGTCCCGTTTTATTTCAAACCCAGCTTTCAAATCGCTTCCCCTCTTCAAGTTATTGAAGAAAGAAGAGAAGGAATTCAACTGGACTGACGAGCAGGACCAAGCACTTAAGCAACTCCAGAAAGTTTTGTCCGAGCCTCCGATTTTAACCCGACCCAATGAAGGAGAAACACTGTACCTATACCTGTCGATCTCAGAAGAAACCCTGGGAGCAGTTCTTGTGAGAGAGACAAAGGCCTACCAAAGCCCGATTTACTTCGCAAGTAAAGCCTTGCACGGTGCAGAAGCTCGCTACCAAAAGATAGAGAAGATAGCTTTGGCTTTGATCATCGCAGCTTGTCGTCTCCGACCTTATTTCGTGGCACATCAGGTAATTGTGCGAACCAACTACCCAATCAGGCAAATCTTACACAGGCCCGATCTTGCGGGTCGCATGATAAAGTGGGCGGTAGAACTCTCAGAATTCGGAATCAAGTACGAAACCAGGGCGGCAATGAAGGCCCAAGTCCTGGCGGATTTCGTCGCAGAGATGACACCTCCCGATCCTGAGAATAAAGTCTGGATTCTACACGTTGATGGTTCCTCAAACCCAAAAGGGAGTGGCGCAGGCATCATGTTGGAAAGCCCAATTTTCAAACTTCAAAAAACCAAGCGGAGTATGTAGCCTGCATAGCAGGTCTCCGTTTAGCGATCGATCTCCGAGTCCCTCGGGTAAGCCTCCATACTGATTCCCTCTTAGTAGTTTCTCAAATCGAGGACAAGTACGAAACCAAGGATCCGACCTTACAAAAATACTTGCCTAGAGTTCGGGAATTGCTATCTAAGTTTCAGAAATCTGAGGTCAAACACGTGTCGAGGTTGGAAAATCAAAGAGCAGACATTCTCTCCAAGCCCGCAAGCACAAAAGCCGCCGGAAATCACAGAACCATTATTCAAGAAACACTTCGCCAAGCTAGTGTGCATCTCGATTCTGAATCTGCCTTTACTATTTGCGTGCTCGAGGAAAGCCAGAATTGGATTCGGCCAATCCAAGAATACATCATCTCCGGACTAGAACCAACAAACGAAAAAGAGGCTAAGGCCGTCAGAAGGAGGGCCTCAGTATTCTCAATAATTGGCGGAACTTTGTATAGAAGGAGCCTTTCCTCCCCTCTGCTGAAGTGTGTTGAAGGAAAAGAAGCTGATTACATCTTGAAGGAAATTCATGAGGGATTCTGCGGCCAACACCTCGGAGCTTGTTCTCTTGCTTGGAAAGCACTTCGGTCCGGCTACTACTAGCTGACCATGGATGCCGACGCTAAGAACTATGTGAAGGTATGCAAAAAATGCCAGATCCATGCCCATGTCCACGTCGCTCCCCCCAGCGATCTTATGACCTTGTCTTCCGCATGGCCGTTTGCGTGGTGGGGGATTGATCTCTTAGGGCCATTCTCGGCAGCCCCTGGGCAGGTGAAATACCTTATAGTGGCAATCGACTATATGAGCAAATGGATAGAAGCAGAGCCTTTGGCCACCATCACGGCTAAAAACTGCATCAAGTTTTTTAAGAAAAACATCATGAGTAGGTTCGGGATCCCCGAAGTTGTGATAACAGATAATGGAACTCAATTTACCGATGCTGGTTTCAGGAAGTTAATGGCCGACCTTAAAATCAAGCACCGGTTCACGTCGGTAGAACACCCCCAAACTAACGGTCAGGTCGAAGCAGCAAACAAGGTCTTCCTCAATGGCTTGAGGAAACGCTTTGACGACACCAAAGGCAATTGGGTCGAAGAATTACCATACGTCCTCTGGGGATATAGGACGACCCCTCAAAGCAACAGGAGAAACACCTTTTAGGCTCTCTTATGGCAGCGAGGCAGTCATCCCTGTTGAGATTGGGGAACTGACCTGGAGGACATCACACCCCAAGCCTCGGGATGAGAACACCCAAGCACTTCTGGAGGAACTTGATCTAATCGACGAAGTCCGGGGACGGGCCTCTCTTAGGGAGGCCGCTGTCAAGCAAGGAGTAGCAACTCAATATAACGCTAAGGTCGTCCCAAAAGATTTTGAGGCCGGGGATTTAGTGCTTCGAAGGGCTGACGTCGAACTGAAGAACGCTGGTCAAGGAAAAATCGCGCAAAACTGGGAAAGACCTTACCGTGTCAAATACAAGACCGGCAACGGAGCTTTCTCACTTGAGACCCTCAGTGGAAAGCCAATTGAGCGAACTTGGAATGCGACCAAGCTAAAGAAGTACTATGTTTAAGAACTCTGTTGCCTCTGTTTAAATGTCCTTTTCTCGAAAGGCAATTTTCTCCTTAAGGACGCCACCTCTAGGCGTGCCGACCTACTGTAATGATTCACTAATCAATTAAAGTGGCATCCATGCCGACGTTCATAACATCTTTATTTTTATTCAAATAAGATAAATCGAACAGGGACCGATCTTACGATCTACCTGCAACCATGTTAGGTCGCGACTCTTTAAAACGAGTTAAATCCGAGCCGAGTCTTGGTAAACCATTTTAACGAGAGTTGGTTTTCAGGAACCAAGGTTCCTAGAACGACCATTGGCCACAGTTGCCAAGATCCCAAAAGGGCAAGTTAAATCTAGGCCGAGTCTCGGTAAACTGCTCTTAGGACGACGTACATGACTTGCAAATTTAAAAGCATTCATAAACACGAAACGACGTTAAATACGATGTTGGATATCAAGCTAACATACGACGATAAAAACTTAAGACAAAATACAAAGTTAAAATTCATTACAGACCATCTCGGATACGACCGAGTCCTCAAATTCGAAATAGCATACTCCTATTCTCAAAAAAGAAAACTAAGCAAAATTCTGAGTCTATGCAAGATCGTACGGCGATGTATAAGCTCAGAACTTCTGCCAAATTTACTACACCAAGCATCAAGCATCAGAAAGAGGAAAGATCACGGTCTTCACCTTCGTCTTCACATCGGTCTTAACGATCCGATCTTCCTCCACCTCATGATCAGCATTGATGATTTGGTCATCAAAACGAAGAGAAGGGTGGACCAGAGCAGCCTGCTTGAGGGCCTCCTTAAAACCATATGCATAGAGCCCAATGGCCTCTTCGGCAGCTTCTTGCGCCTCTTTTTGACTTTCTTTTAAGGCGACTTGAGTTTTCACGAGTTGAGTTCGTAAGGCAGCGATCTGAGCATCAGGATCGGAACACAACTCTGTTTTTCCCTCCCTTGCGGACAACTTGTTCTGGAGCTCGACCACCTGACCTTCGAGAACCGTCACTCTCTCTTTAGCCTCAGCTTCAGACGTCTCCAGCACTTTGATTTGACCCTCTAGCTCTTAGACCCTAGCCTCGGCATTTTCAGCTTGAGTAAGGGCGGATTTCCTAGACTCTTCAAGACTGTTCTTACTTTTTCTCAAAGACTCCAGGTCGAAGTTGGCTCGGGCCAAAGCAGTAGTCTTTGTAGTCAGCTCCTGCAAAGCCTCAAAGGTCTTTCCCTTCTCAGCATCCACCAACTCTGAAAAAAGGAAACCCACGAAAACGACTTAGTTTGAAAGAAATCACGAGCCAATAAATTCGACAAAGCTGCGAGCCTACCTTTAGCACGTTTTTCATACTTCTCCTTCTGGATTTTATGGACATCAGCTAAATTTAAGAATATCTGAGCAGAGGCTGCAATAGGATCGACACGCCATTCCTCGAAATTCTATTCCAAAAACTTTTCACTCAAAGGAACGGCTTTAACAGAGTGCTTTGACCTCCTGGACTCTTTCAGTTTTTTTGGAATCCTTCCCAGCATCAACGGGATCAGATTGCTTCCTCTTCTCCGATGTGATCGCATCGGCAGCTTTCTTCTGAGGGGAGGTATTGGCAGAGGTCTGCACATTTTTACCCCGATCGACGTTAGGAGCGGCATCCAGATCGGTCTGCTTAACAATGTGGAGGGGAATAGCTTCGGGAACGATGTTGTTGAGGTCGGCTTGGGGAGAGTTGTGAGAGTCATCCACGTCAACATCGACGATGGCATCAACTTGCCTCATTGCCCACTCATTCAGTTTTGCGAGTCTCTTAGAAGCCATAGTATCTGCAAAAGTAGAAGAAGACGAGTTAATCAACTTGCAAAATAAAGACAGAATATAAAAGGCGAAATGAGATCGCACCCCCTACCTAGAACTTTTTGCACCTCGTGTTTCTTAGCGGCCTTAACAATAACATCGGTAGGAATACCCCTATACTTTGCCTTTTTGTAAGGGATTTGGTCCGAAATATAGGTCAGGATCTTTTTAGTTAGGCAGTCTTCAGCATCAAGTTTTTCTCACCAATCGCGTAAGAGTGAGTGGATCGGTTAAAATGCCCATTACTCCAACCAATGGGAAATTTAGTGGATTCCAACGACCGACCATCGGCGCCAAACTTCCCCACACAGTCGACAGCTTTGCCATTGACGGGTTCCACCCAATAGAAATTTTTTTTCCAATCACCTCGCAAGGAATCAGTATAAGCCCGGAAGATCTTCGAACCTCGCCGGGATCGAAGACTCACATGCTCGCGTCCAAATTTATCGATCTTCTTCTTGCCGCTGTTCCGATTAAGCTCGAACAAGTGAAAGAAAAGCATGGGCGACACCGGTCTCTCCAAATGAATGCACAAAAGCTCGAAGGCTCGGAGGAATGCCCATGCATTAGGATGCAGTTGAGAAGGTGCGACATCCAACCTAGCCAGTACGGTTTGCTGAAGAAAGGTAAAAGGAGGTCGGATGTTCATATATTTGATCGTCACATGATACATTGTAAACTTAGAGTCCCCTGCCCAAGTCTCCACGTGCTCACCGTCCTTCATTCCCTCGACCTTCCAGATTCTGCCCGAACAACCATTAATCTTCTTCATGATAGGTCCGAACATGTGATGAGATCGGAAAACCGACTCTGTCTCCAATACCGAACTCGAGACCCAATCGTAGGGGCGTGCTCCCCTTGCTGGAATATTTATAGCACCAGGGCCAGTACTGGAATATCCGTCCGCAGAATGGATAGAAGATCGACTACTCTATGGAGGATGGACAATTTGCCGTTCTTGCTCGACGATTTCATCACCAGGATCATCGTCGGAATCATCGCCGGTCTCAGTGTCAGCATCATCCGAGTCACGAATTTTTGAGCTCCCTTGGTCTTCGCCCGTATGAACGGGCTCCTCGGACATGTTATCCTCCTGCTCCGACCCATCCTCGTCTCCATCAGATCTTTCTCTTTCGTCCTCTCCTTCTCCATCAACCTCCTCACCATCTTCCTTATCATCATCCTCGACATCGTCGTCACTACCATCTCCGGAAGCTTCGTCGTTTGCCTGGTCAATTCTGATATCCGTTGTACGATTTTCAACATCCAAATCGTCATCGGCCTGCTCGCTTGTCGGAGCAGAATCCAGATGATCTTGTTCGTTTGGGGTAGTTGATTCGATTCGATCTTGAACCTCGGGTGCTTCGACACGATTTTCTGGATGGACCCCATCAGGGACTCCACCGCCTGAGGCATTTTTTTGCTAGCTCGGGGAGTTTGGCGGTGATTTGTCTCGGAGTTTGTTTAGTGACCGCTAGATCGGACCTGCAGAAATGGGGACGAGGTGTCAGGGTTAAACGCCACAAATGGGTTCGCGAACAAATCGGGGCCCAACCCGACGGCCCCCATTCTGAGGGAGTCTAGCGAGTTCGGGGAAACTCGACCCTATTCTAAAGAAAATAACAAGAAAATGTTAAAGGGACTAACCTCGTAAAAGGCGCACAAAAGGGTTAGGATCGAGAGGCAATTTGGCTTTACGAGCCCGAACGATTGAAATCCACTGAAAAGTCCCACCCCTCGCCACTTTCTGCTTGCTCGATCAAGGTCGCTAACAAATGGATAAAATGAGGAAACTGATAAAATGAGGAAACTGACTCCCTATTTATAGTGGGCCGAAGAATCTGGGCCTCAAAATTGAATCGACAGGTCCAATCGGTAGACCTCTAGACTACGCACGCAGAACGAAGCGTCACCATCATTAACAATCATCAAAAGGCGCACCCTGTCAGAAGCATTTAATGCACTGCACAAAACCCAAGGTTTTTCCCACGCGCACCTCTTTGGTTTCCTTGGAGAGTCGAGAAACTCGGAAGTTCGTGTAGCAAAGCTCGGTCCCGACCATAGTCTCGGACAATGAAGTTCGGACACACCCACGTCGGTAACTCCAAGACCGGAAGGCAGCAACATCGGAAAACAAGTCAAGATCGCCTATCAGACGACCAGACTTGGGGGGCAACTGTTATGGTAATTATATTAGTGCTATTGGCACCCGTAAAGGCCCATTATCTCAACAGCCCATCTCATTAGGTGAGCCCATGTTTCAACGATTCAGATACATCCAACATATCCAACGATTCATAATCATTAGGTCAAACACTATTCAAAGCCTATAAATACCATATTCAATGCTCATTAATGGTAAGCTATTCTACTCACTTAATACTCTGCTTGAACATTGAAGATCAAGGATCTCATCTACCAACTACCTCGGGCCGACCTCTACGGTCAGAAGTACGGTACAGAACATAATGAAATTAAGAGATTGATATACCTTAGTAAACTTAGGAAAGAAGTGCCCAAACTCTTGAGTGTTGGTCCCTAAGGAATTCTATAAATCGGATACTTGCACACAAATTCAGCTTGTTATGAAAACAAAGAACAACATAGGAAATAAATGAAAACAACATATGCAGTTTTTTGAAATGTTAGCTGTTTTTGTTTAGAGATCTTTAAATTTGTTAGTGATTTCATGGAAATATTGGTCAATACAACATTTGTTTGACAAACCATGTTTTATGCGAGAGTATGTTAGTTTTTTGAACTACATTTATGTGTCCATTAAGTCAATTTCACTAAGTTGGATGATGCGTGGTGGTGGTTGTTGACAATTAATAAGTGGTGTCCTTTTTATAACATTTTTTTTACTTGTTTTCAGGTATCTCACTGAAAAGGAATCAGGTACATGTTGAAACTATATAGATATATTTGCAATATCTTTTTTTATTCATGTCCCTGGAATGGAATCTCCTAGAACAGATGATATATAACTCTCTTTGTCTCTTGTGTATGCAGTGGAAGGTCTTACGTGATCACCTTGAACAAATTGATTTGGTAGTTAAAGAGAATTCCTAGGAAATGTGCGGCAAGTGGATTTTTATTGATATTTGTGGGTTTCTTAGTTGCTTTGCATTACTAGGAGGAGTACTAGCAAAACATGTTGAAAACCTTTGAGATTGTCAACAAATTGTCGCAATGCTTTCAACAAAACACTAATCTTCGAGTTTGTGAGCAAATTTCATATTGGCCAGCATCGATCGAGTTTGTCACTACGAGAATCGAACTTCGGAGCACTAAGTCGACCCCTATATCTCCTATAATAGTTTATTACACCAGACCAATAGTGTTTTTTTTTTGTGTTTTACATATGTATAGGGTAACAAAATAAACTTCTTATTGTTTATTACACAACATGAGAGAGAAATATAAGTAAATACAAATAGTTCCAGCTGAGAGATAGTAAAGATACAAGGAACATATGATATATGCTGAGATGCGGATTCGAACATACAATTCTCAGTTTTTCCACACTGTGGTTGAGGACTTTGGATTCTCTACTTCCATACTCTCCCAACTAGAGAGACTAATTGCCTCTAGGCATAAAAAATATGTAAACACAAACTTTATTTGAAAGATACACCAATTCACAAGCCAACATACAGTAACTATTTGGAAGAATCACTCTTCTATTCCCTTATTAAAATATAATGCAACTCAACATTGAGCCAACATAGCAACAAATTCTGAAATATTCATATCAGATTTTCCTCCCTCATCAACAGAATTCTTAGCCAAATTCTTCCATTTAATGGCACTATTTCTTATTTCATTTCCCTTTTCAGTTTCCAATATTTCCTTAATACAATGCTTAATTGTTTCCCTTCTCACAATCTCTTTCTTATCAGCAATAGCTTTGACTCCAATTTTCCAAACATCAACAATAAACTTTGCATTTGTGACTTGATCAGTCCACAAAGGCATAACAATCATTGGAACACCAATACTCACAGCTTCCAATGTTGAATTCCAACCACAATGTGTTAGAAAACACCCTACACTTTCATGTGTTAACACTTGAAGTTGTGGACACCAAGTTACAATTATACCCTTCTCTATTTCCTCCACAAATCCCTTTGGAAGTTTACCGTTTTCAGAGTCTCTAACTACCCATAAGAAATAGCTATCACTATCTCTTAAGCCATAAGCTAGTTCCTTTGTTTGTTCTTCACTAAGACCAGCCATGCTTCCAAATGAGACATAAACAACTGACCCTTTTGGTTTGTCGTTGACAAATTTGATGCAATTTTCTGTATTTGGATCTGAAATGCTAACACCATATTCTTTGTCATCATCAAGCCTTTTATCCAAAAACATAGATGGTATTGATGGTCCTATTGTCTTTATTGGCCATATCTTCATTAACCAATCCACCACCTAAATCAAATCTCATTTTAGATTTTAATCATCAATAGTTAAAAACTACTTCTACATTCCAATCAAGATTTAAATCAGTCTCGACTTTATCCGTAAATTCGACAAGGTCAAATACTATTGTCGTAGTTAGCAATGTTTAAAAAAATATGATCTGATCATTTAATGACATATCATATTTTTTATTTAGTTATTTAAAATAAATTAAAATTTTAAATTAATTTTGCAAAAAACTCAAGAGTATCGTAAAATTCTCCTTTCGAAAAAGGTCTGTAACCATGATCTGGTCGTGACATCGTGGTTTTAATGTGATTGTGATTGCTGATGAGGATGTAAGGTGACTACAATTCTTCTCAATATCATGTATCGCAATGCGATTTCGACCATCTTGATTGAAAATTACAACGTACGCGATCACAAAGACATAAAAAACCTTGACCTCACCGCCACAATTATAGTTGTGCGGACCCGTTATTAAAACATTGAGTGACTTATTTAAAAGGAAGAACAGCTGCCACTAAATCATCCACTAAATAAGTTAGCTACCGATTGCTTATCAAAAAAAAGTTAGCGACAGATTTAGCGACTGACTTTCAAAATTCATCCCAAACTCGATCGCTAAAATAGTTAGTGGTCTATTTAGCGACCAATTTTGCAAAGTTTCTGAATCACTAGCTGCTAATATTTAGTGACCAATTTAGCAACTGATTTGAGATTTCATTCTCTAAATCAATCGCTCAAATCGGTCGCCAAATATAGACTTTATTTAGTAGTGATAAAAGAACGAAACGAATCAAACAATTCAATGGATATTTGAGTTATTTGAGTCACATACCTCTTGTTCCAATTCATAAAATGTGTTAGCAAGAATCCAATCAGCTTTACCAATATTGGAAAACTGGTTCACAACTATATCAAAGTAGCCAGGATAGGATCCATATTTATACAAGAAAGATGGCAAGTCTCCAGGTGCAAGTTTTGGCAATCCAGGTAACAAATATTCATATTTTGAAAGTGGTAATTCCACCCATTTCTGATGAGTATGAAAGTAAATACTATTAACAGCACAAGATTGAGTGAAAAAAGCAACACCAAGAAGCCCAAATTCTTTAGCAATATCAAGAGCCCAAGGCATAAAAGCATCAAAGATAAGACAATTTGGTGGGTTATTTGAGCTAAGAAGTTTGTGAATAAGTTGAGCTAGAGTTTTTGATCCAACACTCCAAAAAGTTTCTTTGTAATCTTCTAAACTCTTTGCTGTTTGATATCCTCCTTCATCATACCCATCTGAGATGCTTTCAACTTCAATATTTGAAGTGAGATTTTTGTTTTTTATTGTTCTCCAAAGGGAAACAATAGTAACAAGTGTGACTTTGACTTTTTTGTGAATCAAACGTTTAGAGAGTTGAATCATGGGATTCAAGTGACCTTGTCCTGGAAAAGGTAAGATCAGACAGTGAGCTACATAGTTTTTGGTTTCCTTTTCCATCTCTCTAATGAATCTATATGCATTGACTACTGTGGCATATATGTATCTATACCTATATATAAAGGGAATTCATTTTTTTGGTGTCAGATTTTTCTGGCCAAAATACCCTTATAACTACCCAATAACACTATTTCACTATATTATTATTTATGGTCAAGTGAACCGGAAAAATAGATGTATGGTCACTATAAATACCCTTCGGGCCCGTCTTTCCCCTAGTACACATAATAGATGTATGGTCAAGTGAACCGGAAAAATAGATAAATTCGTTTATTTTATAGTCAAACTTTTATTTTGACTTCTTCAATTTAAAAGTCTATACATAGATGACTAAATTTAATTTACCGTAAGAGTGATGCACTGTCTCACTTACTTTATATATACTAGGGGGAAAGACGGGCCTTACGGTGATGCACTGTCTCACTTACTTTATATATACTAGGGGGAAAGACGGGTCCGAAAGCCCGTCTTTCATGTGTTGGTGAGTTGATGGATAAATAATAAATAATAATATAATGAAATAGTGTTAGTGGGTAGTTATAAGGATATTTTAGTCAGAAAAATCTGACACCAAAAAAATGAATTCCTTTTATATATAGGTATATGAAGTTATGAACACTTGTCTAATAACATATATTGTGGGTTCAATAAAGTAGATATTGTTCATTATTCAACGATTTCAAATTAGAAAATCAGATAGAAGAAAATTATGAGACGTGTGATTTACTTTAAGGAAAATTATTAAATATAACAAAATTTTATTCTCACGATATTAACTTTTAACAATACACGATTTTAAAAAAGTGGCTTAACTGGAATTTTTGTCCCCCTATCGCAATTTTGGTCCCTCTGTTTTATTTATTGCAATTTTGATACTCTAATTTTATAAAAATCACATTTTTGGCCCAATTTTATCAAATGTGCAATTTTAATCCCCCTATTAAACTACAATCCAATTTTTGACGAGAATGTTTACGTGGTAGACGCGTTTCGTGCTGGCATAATTATTGAGTGTTGTAGCACAACACGTGTCAGCCACGTCGCCACCTTATTGAACATGTCAGCATTGCCGTAAAAAATTGGATGAAAATTTGGGACTACAATTGCGGAAATAAGGTGACCAAAGTACATTTAAGCGTAAAATATTTGCACCCCTTTGTAAAACGATCCTAGGTCCGCCACTTTCCCTCTCCTTTTATTCCTCTTTTTTTTTACTTTTTGCTACCCCCTTTTTATTGTATATTTCAGGAACATTTTTTTTTATATAATAAGACTCATATTTCAGAAAACTAACCGGAGAGTAAAAAATAATATCTTTTTAATTCGTTCTCGTGAACTCGTTCGACGCGAGCTTGATTTAAATAATTAAGCCTGAAGCAAAGAAGCCTTTGATGACATAACTGCTTACGCTTTTTGGTGATTTTAAATTACTCCTTTTCATATAGTCTTAAATACGTATTTAGTTAATTTTGTCAAAAAAAAAAAATACGTATTTAGTTGTGGTTGGAAAATCTTGCTCTTGAAAAATACGTATTTTAAATACATATAGTCTTAAATTACTCCTTTTCATATAGTCTTAAATACGTATTTTGATGACACCAACTGTTTGTAAAAATTCTCATTTCTCTTGAAAAAGCTAACCAAAATTCTTGCTCCGTTCTTTCTCTTCAGGCGTGGTGCGTGTGGGCTGTTTGATTACCTACAGTATTCCGGTCCCAGCGGGAAGCCGGCTTTATTGGGGTTGTTGAACACCTCTCAAACTCCCTGTTGAATCCGAGAAAAGGCAAGGTTTTTTCGACTATATCGGTGATCGAACTCTTAGCACTGCATCTATAATCTAGTTACGGTTACGGTATGTGTGCGTTCTGAAGTTTCAATATGACAGGGGGGTGGCAGATTCACCCCGGCGGATAAGGATGGGTGGCATTGGGTTAGAAGCATTCAAGAGAGGAAGGGAGGGGGTCGCGGAGGTTTTAGATCTATTGATGTTGCTCTTGGTTCTAGGAAGAATACCGGGGGGAGGTCATATCGCTCTATTTTTCCTCTTTTCCGGAGAGTTGGCGTGCTAGGGATTTGCTTCATGTATTATTTGCCTCTATTTATCTCTTGCTATCTCCTCATTTTTCACATACTGACTTGAGCGTCGGAGTGTCTTGCAGGTACCCCCCACCCGGTGTGGACGAAGCTCTACCTCGGATGTCCGAGCCCACCATTCCAACCGCAGCATACCTATTTGGAAGCAGTTAAGCACTTAGCCCCAGGTTCGGAGTCTCATCTAGCCTCGGGAGCTCCACCCCTGTACTCCGGTACCGAACATATCCCAAGATTTATATATTTTTAACAAATATATAATTGATACTCTGTTTTCGTTACAATTTTTTTAAAAAAATGACACAAAATCTAATTGATTGAGACTATTGTAGGCCATCATAATAGTAGGTAGATGGACACGATATCTAATTGATTGACTTGTCAAGATAATGTCTTTATCTATATAATTAATTTAAAAAAATTTCTTATGTATTACATAGGGTAACTTATCCTAAAATAGTTATGTTGGGAGGAGATGGAGAAGTGAGGGTTTGGGAGGAGATGGGATTTTGAAAATGCGCAGACGTGTTTCCTCCTTTTTTTTTAGAAGGTTTTTTTGTCAAAAACAAAAGTAATGAACGTTTCAAGTCGGATATAGTAGGATCCGACTTAAAAAGTATAGTATCAAAATTTTATTTTCATTTTAATTACAAGTATGCCACCGCGTCAACATTTTAAGTCGGATGCATATTTGAGCATTCGACTTTAAAAGTTTTATTCTTTTCCTGATTTTGCACTAGTGTGACGAAGGCCACATGGCAAGGGGAACACACACACTATGAAGAATAGTAATAAAACACTTCAGACTTTGGCTCAGTGACTTTAAGCATGATAGGTGAGCCAACCGCAAGACACTTGAAACAATGAAAAGCTTCCCAACCAGCAGACACCCTATATGCTTTAGAGTCAACACGATCCTCAGTAATTTCACACTGCCATTCACGACCACTCTCATCAACCAATTAGAAACTACGGGTGCCAGCTTTCAAGGCAGAGTCACAAAAGAGAGCAGGCATTTGCTGAAAAAAAGACCCAAGTTAGAACATGCAAGACCATATGATACACAAGAAAAAATAGGAAACAAATAAAACTACCAAGACTTTAGTAAATATGTGACAAAAGTCCCTCGTCTCATCAACATTAACAAAACTATCATCGATGGCAGCAACGTCGTCTGAGTTAGAAGACGCAGGGATGACAACAGGATTTGTAGAAGCATTAGTAAAAATGGCAGGTGGTAATGTACCAGGAGGACCATAAACCTCTTGACCAAAGTTGTTAAAAACTTGACAAAAGAGACATATGCCATTCTAAAGTAACCACCACGTTCAAGACCATAGTAGGATCCCATAAGAAACCACCCTGCCGTTAAATAAGTCATCCATTCAGTCCTAGCCAATAAAACAGAATGCTCCTTTCCCAGCGAATCAAAAAAGATCATCTCCCCAAAGACCTGATGATAATAGCTTCTTGTAAACATGGAAGGCATCTCAGCTGTTTCCTAAAAAAATAACACAATAACAAATAAAAGCATGATCAAATACGATCAAATAATACTCTTTAAAAAAATACGATCAACTAATGAAAGTTTGAAATCCGTAGAAGCAACGCCACTATGTCACGTACCGCCTCTGGGATCCACTCAACGTTGTAAAGATCAACTTGTGGTAATGGGGGGCTAACACCGTTACGTGAAAGCACACCGAACGCTCCATCCATCTGGCAAAGAATGGTATGCTGACTGAAGGAAAAAAGAGGAAAGAAAATAACATGATGAAGTGATGATAAAGCAAGAGAAATAATTACATACCTTCTTGCTAAAAGTGACAGAACCAACTTAGTTATATTGATAACCACAGAAGAGTTATAAACAGAACAACATGACAATGATAAGAAGAATGATTGCCTTTTATAGATGGGGAGTATGATATCCCCATGTTTATAATTAGAAAGAACATAATAATTAAAAGAACACAATTAGATAAGGTGGCTGGTATTTGTCTCATCGGTGCAGGATGACCCAGGCTACAAATAGTTCATCTTGAATTATGAAGCAAGAGGCTATAGGATATACAATCAATACTCCATACATTGCGTGATGATATATATAGGAAGTGCACACAGCACTGCCTCTATTGTATTTAGACCCCAACTAAGAAATTCATAGTTTTAAGAAAGTAGACCCCATCACCTCACTATTTATAATAATATTGTTGGGAGGTGACGTTGGATTGAATAGAAAATGATGGTAGGGTAAATGTCTTGGATCCATGTATGATATACGTAGTCTATAAACCGTAAAAAAATCGTAAGAAATACCGCCATCTTTTATAAATAAGATAACCCCACATGGATACAGCCGGTTACATTTATTTGCCCACGTGAATTCACCGAAAAAATATGCCCACATGAATTAATAATACATTAAATTGTTATAGTGATAATAAATAACAAAAAAATGGGAGTATTTTTTCCTCTTTAAGATTCAATATATTTCTTTACTTTTTCTTTGAGAATTTATCCTATAGAGAACTTCACTCACCTTTTTAGTTGTTATATTTTCTTCCGTCAATGTTTATAGTTTCTCATGACTTTTTAATATATTTTTTCGAGTCTTTTAACAACACTTCTAAGCAAAAATTTGATGACTAAAAATAAGTGAAACTATTAGTCAGGACTAAAAATAAATTTTTTCAAATTTTATAGAGGTGAAAATCATACCCTTCATTTATAAAGTTATTTTTTAAATATATGAGGAACATATATTCAATTGTGTATAAATATCCCATAGTAATCATGAACATAGATGCATTCGGTTAGGGGTGAAAAGACAGACAGAGAGATGGATATGGAAACCAAGAACTATGTAGCTCACTGTCTCATCTTACCTTATCCAGCACAAGGACACATGAATCCCATGATTCAATTCTCAAAACGTTTGATTCAGAAAAAAGTCAAAGTCACCCTTATTACTATTACTTCTCTTTGGAGAACCATAAAGAACAAAAACCTTTCATCAATTGAAGTTGAAAGCATCTCAGATGGTTATGATGAAGGAGGATTAGCAGCAGCAAAGAGCTTAGAAGATTACAAAGAAACTTTTTGGAGTGTTGGTTCAAAAACACTAGCTCAACTTATTCACAAACTTCTTAGCTCAAATAACCCACCAAATTGTGTTATTTTTGATGCATTTTTACCTTGGGCTCTTGATGTTGCTAAAGATTTTGGGCTACTTGGTGTTGCTTTCTTTACTCAATCTTGTTCTGTTAACAATATTTACTTTCATGCTAATCAGAAATTAGTGGAATTACCACTTTCAAAATCTGAATATTTGCTACCAGGATTACCAAAACTTGCACCTGGAGATTTGCCATCTTTCTTGTATAAATATGGATCTTATCCAGGTTACTTTGATATTGTTGTGAACCAGTTTTCCAATATTGGTAAAGCTGATTGGATTCTTGCTAACACAATTTATGAACTGGAAAAAGAGGTATGTTACTTAATTAATTCAAAATCTTCATTGAAAGATTTGATTTTGACTATAGTTTCAGAATTTGTTGAATCTGTTTAATGTTATTTATATAATTTATTGTCTATTGTAATGATATTTTATATTTTACAAGAAGTTATTGAACACGGGTTTATCCACACTTTTGGCACTCCACTCACACACTCGGTATCTAGATACTAAGTGATAAAGGTTTCCAATCAGTATCAAGATACTGATTACTAAGTGTGTGAAGGGACACTACAGTAAGAAAGTGTGAAAGCTCGTCTATTTTAAAAAATTCGTCTAGTTTACTTGTTAAAAATTGAGTTGGGCGACAACATACATAGTCAAATAAATTACTGCCTTGCCCGACTCGATTTTGCAATTTGGACCAATGGGATGGGGTGAGCCGAGCAAGCCAGTTTGACAACTCTATTCGTGATTGTGGTAAAGGTGTTAAGATTTTTAATGTCTTTGTAACCACAATTCGGTTCTATTTGATTGAAGTTTTTGGCAATATATCAAGAATCGCGATGTCGATTGTTGTGGTCATCAAGCTTTTTGCTGTCTTTTCTACAACAATGTCAATAATTTTGACATGACTTTTATCTTTTTTTGGCTATTGATAATTTTTTTTCTAAAATCGATTTTAATGTAGGTGGTTGATTGGTTGGTGAAGATTTGGCCATTGAAAACAGTAGGACCATCAGTACCATCAATGTTATTGGACAAAAGGCTTGATACCGACAAGGAATATGATGTTAGCCTTTCAGATCCAAATACAGAAACTTGCATCAAATTTCTCTATGACAAACCAAAAGGGTCAGTTGTTTATGTCTCATTTGGAAGCATGGCTGGTCTTAGTGAAGAACAAACAAAGGAACTAGCTTATGGCTTAAGAGATAGTGATAGCTATTTCTTATGGGTAGTGAGAGACTCTGAAAAGGGTAAACTTCCAAAGGAATTTGTTGAGGAAATAGAGAAGGGTATAATAGTAACTTGGTGTCCACAACTTCAAGTGTTAACACATGAAAGTGTTGGGTGTTTTCTAACACATTGTGGTTGGAATTCAACATTAGAAGCTGTGAGTATTGGTGTTCCAATGATTGCAATGCCATTATGGACTGATCAAGTCACAAATGCAAAGCTTATTGCTGATGTTTGGAAAAATGGAGTCAAAGCTATTGCTGATGAGAAAGAGATAGTGAGAAGGGAAACAATAAAAGATTGTATTAAGGAAATATTGGAAACTGAAAAGGGAAATGAAATAAGGAATAGTGCTATTAAATGGAAGAATTTGGCTAAGAGTTCTTTTGATGAAGGTGGAAGATCTGATAAGAATATTTCAGAATTTGTTGCTATGTTGGCTCAATGTTGAGTTGCTATGATAAAACTAGTGTGCTCCTTTCAAATTTGTTGCTATATTGTTGTATCTTTCAATAAATGGTTTGTCTTTGCTTATATTTCTTTTGTATGTTGTGAAATAACGTTAAGAGGAAATTTATTTTATTTTATTCTTCATTTTGTAATCTATTTTTCTTGCAAAAAGGACTGTTAGTCCAATACTATACTGTAACACCCAAAGTGATTATTAATTATTTTAATAATTTTCTTATGAAGGTTAAATATATATAGGTTTTTTTTTTTTTTTTTGTCATGATTTAAGTTTTGTTTTGTTTTTAAACGTGTCTTTTTTGGGGATAAATGAGCTTACATTAGAAGAGGTTATAATCTAAGTAACTAGGGGGTTTGATTATGAAACTAAGTGAGTTAGGATCAGCCCATAACCCAAGGTCCAACCCAAGACCCACTATGGAGAGTGTGTAGTGAGCTGAAACCTTTTATTCCCTCTTCATTTTCCAGAATTTGAGAGTTTAAAGAAAGAAAAGAAAAACACAGAAAGAAAAAGAGAGAGAGAGATAGAGATGTTTCGAGAGCCAAGAGGAAACAAGGAAGGAAGAAGAGGTTGAAACCCTATCCATCCCATTTACAATCAAGGAATGCTTGTGAGGAAGAGGAGCTGGTATAAGTTTAGGAACCACTTGTTTACCTTTATAGGTGCTTGAATAGAGAATATAAGTAGCTACTTTGAAGTTTTGAAGAATAGAAAGAGGGTTACGAGAGTTGGAGTTGTTATTGGGAGTCCTATAACTTGTGGGGTGTTTAAAGTTCACAACTTTATTCCTCACTTTGATACTTGCTGAATATGTGAGTTCCTCTTCCCTCCCCTTTACTAATTTTAGGGTTTTGATGTGAAATGATTATTGATACTCTTTAAATCTGAGTTTGATCAAGAATCTATTAGATGCAATTGATTGATGTTGTATGAACTTGTTATTAGGCTGTTTTTAGATGTATAATTGGTATAGTTTGTGTTGGTAATGACTTGCTATGTTTGATTTAAGTTGCTGGTTTTGGATTGCATTTAGATAGCACTTAAATTTGTCAAAAACCGAAGTGAAAACTCTCCATACTCTCTGTTTTTCGCTGGAAATTTTCTGCAGTTTTAGATGAATTTCGATAATTTTATTAAAATAGCATACGATGTCGGAATTTAACAAATGAGCACTCTTTGGAAAGCTAATGATGTCTAGTTTAGGATTCTAAATTTTATTTTACAAAATTACTTTTCATGTAGTACAGTTTAATTGAAATGTAAAACAGTAGCAGAATTTGGAATTTGTTGAATATGTTTGATGGTACTAATTGTGATGTATGAACAATTAATTATTGTTGGTAATCCTTGATGGTGTTAATTTGTTTAGTATTGATTATGATGGTATAAGTTTGGAATTTTTAGTTGGGTAAGGATTGGGAAGAGTTTGGTACCTAAGGAACCCTCAAAATTATAAAGAAAATTCTATTTTTATTTTGCTATCCACGGTCTATGCGTCTTTCGGTTTCAAAAACTTCAATTTTATTTATTATTTCAGTTCCTTTAGGAACCAAATTCAATCCTATTCCATTTCCCCAACTTAATCACAAACATTTACCACATGAATTGATTCTAATAGGTCATGTTATGATATGAATGGTTATGGTAACAATGATTATAGCGATTATGTGAGGAAAACTAGTCTATATACATATATATATATATATATATATGAAAAGGATTAAAGGATTATTGTAACGTACTTGGGAAGGGAGTCATGCACCCAAGCCCAAGGCCTTTAGTTTTGAGGTCAACTAAAATGTTGAGTGGGGGCTTCCTGATTGTGATGGTTGTAGCATTAATTTTTAAAATGTAAGACTGCGCCATTTGGGGAATGCGTTACCGGGTAATAACTAAAAGACACTATGAGTATATATAGTGAGGTGCCATCAAGGAACTCATTGAGATTATTGTAATCTCACTCTTTATTTATGTTTTATTTGCAGACAAGCAGGTGAAAGTGATAGATGGCAAAAGAAAGGATAAAGCTCCTTGAGCTTTGTTATATTTGGAGTCCATTATGGAAATTCCCTTATGTTATATTTTGTTATCTGTGATGTATATGGAACTACATATTTAGTTCCAAGACATGATTTTGTACCCCTTTTCAAGCTTAGGTTGTGTACACTTGTGTATTTTGGATTATAACTAGTACTTCACTAAGTTAGAATCTATGAGGATTTTCTACTTATGGAGATGTTTATGTTGTATATTAGAGTGAAGTCTTAAATTTCTCTTGAAATTAGAATTTTAATCCAAATCACATAGTGTGCAACTATGGTTTTCCCCGCAAAATGATAATTTACTAGACTTTTTGATTTCGAAAAAATCTAGAATGTTACATTTTGGTATCAGAGCAGTTCGACCCAGTCGGGCTTAGTTGAGTAGATTGTGTTGTGTTCTTGTTGTCTCTCATTTATAGTTCTTCTTATTATGCTAAGAGATATTGAGCCTGATCAACTCAATTCTTGGTGCATTTTATGCAGAATTATGGCTGGCAGACCAAGAAGGCAACCGCAGTATCGTGGAAACCCTCCGCAAGGTCCTAATCCCGAATGGATGCAACAGATGCTACAAACTATACAAAATCAACAACAGATGAATCAACAGATGATGAATAATCAGCAGCAGATGAACCAACAAATGTTGCAAGCCATGCAAGATCAACAGGCCATGGCAAATCAAATGATGCAGCAGATGTTTCAGGCACAACAAGCCCCACCTCAGCAACCTCCAGAAGATCCTAATAGATCATACTTCTGTTTCCAGAAAATGAATCCTCAGCAATTCAAGGGAGGTTCTGATGCTATGACAGCCCAATATTGGATAGATTCCATGGAAAAGATCTTTCGAACCCTCCAGAGTACAGATGATGAGAAAGTTTTATTCGCCACGCACATGCTTCAAGGGGAGGCCGAAATATGGTGGAGAGGTGCTCATGATTTCATGATTGCTCAGGGAACACCAGTGACTTGGGAAAACTTTAGGAGGGCTTTTCTCAAACAATACTTTCCCTTAGTCATGAAGAAGAACAAGGAAAAAGAATTTCTGAATCTCCGTCAAGGTAGTATGTCTGTTAGTGAATTTACAGCTAAGTTTGATGAGTTGGTTCAATTTTATGAATTAGCTGCATATGCACCCAATGATGAATGGAAGAGGGATAGGTTCAAATTGGGACTTCGGAGTGACATTGCTCATAGTCTGGATTCATATCCGTTTCCCGATTATGCTTCTTTGGTGCAACAAGCCTATGTAGCAGAAGGGGGTTTAAAGAGAATCTATGATGACAAGAAGGAATTTTGGCAGAACAAGAAAAGTACAGGATCATCTACCCCAACTATGAGACCCAAGGGAACTATTAGCAAGGGTAAGCAGGTACAACCATCAAAGACTCCAAAGTTTGCAGCTTGTAAGAAATGTGGGAGGTTCCATAAGGGGGAGTGCCATTTGGGACAGCCGATATGCTTCTATTGCAAGGAACGAGGGCATTATGCTAAGGATTGCCCGAAACTCAAAAGAGGGGATCTACCTGGTTCAACAAATATGACTCAAGGAAGAGTTTTCACCTTAGATTCCACCAAAGTCAAAGAGTCTGACACTCTTATGAAGGGTACGGGTTTTCTTTTTCAGAATCCTATTGACATTTTGTTTGATTCAGGTGCAACTCACTCGTTTATCTCTCAACATTGTGCTGAAAGATTACAACTAACTTTTACCCCTTTGGACTGTCCTATTCAAATTCACACACCCGCTGAGGGCAGTGTCTTTACTCAAGCTCTTTGTGAAAACTGTTTGATAATGATTGGGCGACGAACCTTTATTGTTGATTTTGTATGTTTACCGTTAGTGGGCATGGACATTATCCTAGGTATGGACTGGCTAGTATCAAATCGTGTCATTCTTGATTGTTTCAACCGAGTTATAAGCTTCGCTTCTGAGTCTATGGATTTGTCAAAGGTGAGTCCTAGTCCTTCCATTTCATCTATATTTCTTAATTTGTGTATATCTCAAGGTGTTGAGGGATGTGTCCTATTGTTGTCATCAACTTCTGAAATCAGTTTAGATCTAACTTCCATTCTGATCGTAAGTGAGTTTCTAGATGTCTTTCCGGATGAGGTGGTAACTTTACCTCCAGATCGTGAAGTAGAATTCTCTATAGAATTGGTCCCAGGCACCGGACCGATCTCTATAGCTCCTTATCGGATGTCTCCTCTGGAATTGAAAGAGCTGAAAGTGCAACTTGAAGAACTTATTACAAAGAAATTTATCCGACCTAGTGCTTCTCCCTGGGGTGCTCCGGTGTTGTTGGTTAAGAAGAAAGATGGTAGCATGAGATTGTGTATTGATTACAGGCAGCTTAACAAAGTTACAGTGAAGAACAAGTATCCATTTCCTAGGATTGACGATTTACTGGATCAACTGAGGGGAGCAGCAGTATTTTCCAAGATTGATTTGAGGTCCGGTTATCATCAGATCAAAGTTAGAGCTACGGATATTCCGAAAACAGCTTTTCGAACACGGTATGGGCATTATGAGTTTGTAGTGATGCCTTTTGGGTTGACCAATGCGCCAGCAATATTCATGGATTATATGAATCGAATCTTTAGACCGTATTTGGATAAATTTGTAGTGGTTTTTATTGATGATATCTTGATATACTCTAAAAATGCGAAGGAGCATGAGGAACATCTTCGTAAAGTGCTTGAGGTTCTCCAGGAAAAGCGATTGTATGCTAAGCCGGAGAAGTGTGAGTTTTGGATGACAGAAGTAAAGTTTTTGGGGCATGTTATTTCTAAAGACGGAGTCTCCGTAGATCCTAGTAAGGTGGAAGCCGTTTTGAATTGGGAAAGACCAACTTCAGTTACTGAGGTAAGGAGTTTTCTTGGTTTAGCAGGTTATTATCGACGGTTCATTCAAGGATTCTCACAGTTAGTGCTTCCACTCACTCGTCTGACTTGTAAGGGTCAACCCTTTGTGTGGGATACTAGTTGTGAGGAATGCTTTTTGGAACTCAAAGTTCGGTTAACTTCTGCTCCAATTCTAATCATACCAGATCCAACGTTAAGGTTCCAGATTTACAGTGATGCTTCAAGAAGAGGTTTAGGTTGTGTCCTTATGCAGAATAATCAAGTCGTAGCTTATGCTTCAAGACAGTTGAAGTCTCACGAAGAAAACTATCCTACTCATGACTTGGAGCTAGCAGCTATTGTGTTTGCTCTGAAGATTTGGCGGCACTATCTTTATGGTGCTCGTTTTGAAGTGTTCAGCGATCACAAAAGCCTCAAATATTTGTTTGACCAGAAAGAACTTAATATGCGGCAGCGAAGATGGGTAGAATTTTTGAAGGATTATGATTTTGAGCTAAAGTATCATCCAGGTAGAGCTAATGTCGTAGCAGATGCATTAAGCAGGAAGTCTCTTCATATGTCTACTTTAATGATTCATGAGATGGAACTTCTAGAATCCTTTAGGGATCTTAACCTCAGAGTAAAGTCAAGGAGTAATCGGTTGATTTTAAGTCATATTCAGATCTCGAGTGCATTGAGGAATCGGATTAAGCAGGCACAAGAAATTGATTCAGAATTACAAGAGCTTAAAAGTCAGATTGGGTTCTCGAAATCGAGTGATGGTGTAATTTGTTTTAATGACAGAATATGTATCCCTCAAGATGAAGAGGTAAAGAATCAAGTGTTAGAAGAAGCTCACAAGAGTCAATTTTCGGTGCATCCTGGTGCTACCAAGATGTACCGTGACCTTAAACAGATGTATTGGTGGCCAAGAATGAAAACTGAAATTGCGGAGTTTGTGTCTCGATGCTTGACTTGTCAAAAGGTCAAGTTTGAACATCAAAAACCCGCTGGGCAGTTGCAACCATTGAACATTTCTGAATGGAAATGGGAAAGTATTTCTATGGACTTTGTGATGGATTTGCCTCGTTCGCGAGCGGGTAATGACTCTATTTGGGTGGTTGTTGATCGTTTGACAAAATCTGCTCATTTTATTCCTGTTCGGTCAGATTATAAGGTATCAAGGTTGGCAGAGGAGTATCTTAAAAATATTGTCAGACTTCACGGGGTTCCTACCAGCATTGTGTCCGATCGTGACCCTAAGTTCACTTCTCATTTTTGGAGGGCTTTACATTTGGCTTTGGGTTCTCAACTACACATGAGTACTGCTTATCATCCGCAGACAGATGGTCAGACAGAAAGGACAATACAAACTCTAGAAGACATGCTCCGGGCGTGTATTTTGGATAGTGGGGGAAAATGGGAAGATCATCTACCATTAGTTGAGTTCGCCTACAACAACAGCTATCATTCAAGTATTGGTATGGCTCCATACGAAGCCTTGTATGGACGCAAATGTCGAACCCCTTTGTGTTGGTGGGAGGTTGGAGAAAGAAGGTTGTTGGGACCAGATTTAGTCCAAGAAACTACAGAAAAGATTCACCAAATCCGAGAAAGAATAAAAGCAGCACAAAGTCGTCAAAAGAGTTATGCAGACAAACGGAGGAGACCGTTGGAATTCAACGAGGGGGATCATGTTTTTCTCAAGGTTACCCCTACCTTAGGCGTCGGTCGTGCTTTGCGTGCTAAGAAGCTCAGCCCTCGTTTTATTGGTCCTTATCAGATCATTGAGAGAATTGGGCCAGTGGCATATCGTGTAGCTTTGCCTCCATCTTTGTCAAACATTCACAATGTGTTCCATGTATCTCAACTCCGAAAGTTCATCCCCGATCCCCATCAGCCGCTGAGTGACGAAACAGTTGAACTTCGTTCCGATCTCACCTTTCAACCATATCCGACTCAAATCTTGGACCGCAATGTGAAGACCCTTAGATCAAAGGCTATTCCAATGGTCAAGGTTCTTTGGGAAGGGTCGTCGGCCGAGGAGGCTACTTGGGAACTTGAAGAGGATATGGCTTTCCGTTATCCATATTTGTTTCACGAGGTAAGACTTGAACAATTTTTGAGGACAAAAATTTTCAAGTTGGGGTGTAATGTAACACCCAAAGTGATTATTAATTATTTTAATAATTTTCTTATGAAGGTTAAATATATATAGGTTTTTTTTTTTGTGTCATGATTTAAGTTTTGTTTTGTTTTTAAACGTGTCCTTTTTGGGGATAAATGAGCTTACATTAGAAGAGGTTATAATCTAAGTAACTAGGGGGTTTGATTATGAAACTAAGTGAGTTAGGATCAGCCCATAACCCAAGGTCCAGCCCAAGACCCACTATGGAGAGTGTGTAGTGAGCTGAAACCTTTTATTCCCTCTTCATTTTCCAGAATTTGAGAGTTTAAAGAAAGAAAAGAAAAACACAGAAAGAAAAAGAGAGAGAGAGATAGAGATGTTTCGAGAGCCAAGAGGAAACAAGGAAGGAAGAAGAGGTTGAAACCCTATCCATCCCATTTACAATCAAGGAATGCTTGTGAGGAAGAGGAGCTGGTATAAGTTTAGGAACCACTTGTTTACCTTTATAGGTGCTTGAATAGAGAATATAAGTAGCTACTTTGAAGTTTTGAAGAATAGAAAGAGGGTTACGAGAGTTGGAGTTGTTATTGGGAGTCCTATAACTTGTGGGGTGTTTAAAGTTCACAACTTTATTCCTCACTTTGATACTTGCTGAATATGTGAGTTCCTCTTCCCTCCCCTTTACTAATTTTAGGGTTTTGATGTGAAATGATTATTGATACTCTTTAAATCTGAGTTTGATCAAGAATCTATTAGATGCAATTGATTGATGTTGTATGAACTTGTTATTAGGCTGTTTTTAGATGTATAATTGGTATAGTTTGTGTTGGTAATGACTTGCTATGTTTGATTTAAGTTGCTGGTTTTGGATTGCATTTAGATAGCACTTAAATTTGTCAAAAACCGAAGTGAAAACTCTCCATACTCTCTGTTTTTCGCTGGAAATTTTCTGCAGTTTTAGATGAATTTCGATAATTTTATTAAAATAGCATACGATGTCGGAATTTAACAAATGAGCACTCTTTGGAAAGCTAATGATGTCTAGTTTAGGATTCTAAATTTTATTTTACAAAATTACTTTTCATGTAGTACAGTTTAATTGAAATGTAAAACAGTAGCAGAATTTGGAATTTGTTGAATATGTTTGATGGTACTAATTGTGATGTATGAACAATTAATTATTGTTGGTAATCCTTGATGGTGTTAATTTGTTTAGTATTGATTATGATGGTATAAGTTTGGAATTTTTAGTTGGGTAAGGATTGGGAAGAGTTTGGTACCTAAGGAACCCTCAAAATTATAAAGAAAATTCTATTTTTATTTTGCTATCCACGGTCTATGCGTCTTTCGGTTTCAAAAACTTCAATTTTATTTATTATTTCAGTTCCTTTAGGAACCAAATTCAATCCTATTCCATTTCCCCAACTTAATCACAAACATTTACCACATGAATTGATTCTAATAGGTCATGTTATGATATGAATGGTTATGGTAACAATGATTATAGCGATTATGTGAGGAAAACTAGTCTATATACATATATATATATATATATATATATATATGAAAAGGATTAAAGGATTATTGTAACGTACTTGGGAAGGGAGTCATGCACCCAAGCCCAAGGCCTTTAGTTTTGAGGTCAACTAAAATGTTGAGTGGGGGCTTCCTGATTGTGATGGTTGTAGCATTAATTTTTAAAATGTAAGACTGCGCCATTTGGGGAATGCGTTACCGGGTAATAACTAAAAGACACTATGAGTATATATAGTGAGGTGCCATCAAGGAACTCATTGAGATTATTGTAATCTCACTCTTTATTTATGTTTTATTTGCAGACAAGCAGGTGAAAGTGATAGATGGCAAAAGAAAGGATAAAGCTCCTTGAGCTTTGTTATATTTGGAGTCCATTATGGAAATTCCCTTATGTTATATTTTGTTATCTGTGATGTATATGGAACTACATATTTAGTTCCAAGACATGATTTTGTACCCCTTTTCAAGCTTAGGTTGTGTACACTTGTGTATTTTGGATTATAACTAGTACTTCACTAAGTTAGAATCTATGAGGATTTTCTACTTATGGAGATGTTTATGTTGTATATTAGAGTGAAGTCTTAAATTTCTCTTGAAATTAGAATTTTAATCCAAATCACATAGTGTGCAACTCTGGTTTTCCCCGCAAAATGATAATTTACTAGACTTTTTGATTTCGAAAAAATCTAGAATGTTACATATACAAAGGGTCTGCATAAGAGAAAAAATTAAAGGGATAAATATGTTTTTCATCTTTAAAAATCAGAGAATTTTGGTTTTAGTCTATATAGTACTTAGAAAGTGCTATTGAAAGGCCAAAAAACTGCCCTTAAAAGTCATGAGGGACTAAAAATATTGACAAAGGAAAATGTAGGGACGCAAAGTGAGTGAAATTTTTTATAAGGATTAAAAACAAAACTCTCAAATTTTATAGGGACCAAAACCATATTTAACCTAAATTAAATTAATGCCTCTAAATTGAAGGATCGCCAAGCGCATAGGGAATTCAACTGTACAGCCTGTGCTACTGCACAGGGTCCAGCCCAGTCGATATTTTGTACGTGCCCCATTATTCAACTCGGTTGCTTTAAAAGTCACAGGCTTTCACTTGAGAAACCGCGCTGACGCGGAGTTGACTGGCACCCGCAGACCTAATGCGCTGACACCTATAACACACCTACAACATTGGCACACCTTTTTCTGGTTTTGTCGCAGGACTTGAACTCAATATCAACAATTAGCAGGGCGCCAGTTTACCATAGCGCTAGCTTGAGTTTTTAATGATATATTTGATAAAAGTATGATTAGTGACCCAATTTTTAGGATTTGACTAGGGCCTCCAAATTATTTGGGACGCCTCTGTAGAGAATATATTACGCAAATTCCAATCCAACATCATATAGTAGAGAATTATCTAGTTGGGTAACGCTAAAACACAATTTTGTATCGACTTTTATATGATTTTCGGTATCTCATAGATTGACATCCACTACAGTCAAATAGTCTGTAATTCCACATTATTTTAGGGTTTCTCGGTCTTTTCATCACTAAAATTCTCTATTTTTTAATTTTTATTTTTACCAAATTTTGTGCTAACTGTAGGATATGCGGTTGATTTTTCAATGGCAAAGGATCACAATCCATATGTCACATGGTGGTTACAATTAGGGTCTATTAATTTGCAAATAGGTAACTACTGGAATAGACAGTACTGTACTGGACAGTATAGTAGTGGACAACATGTTGTCCAGTACACTGTTTGGTAAACACTAGACAACACAAGCAAAAAAATTGTAAATTCTAATATAATTCTCTTTATGCAATTTATAATGATTTTATATAACATATATTATTATTTAATTAGAAAGTTATATGAGAGAGAGGATAGGAGAGAGACAATAAGAGAGCGAGAGAGAGAGAGAGAGAGAGAGAGAGAGAAGGAGAGAGAAAGAGAGGTCTTAATATGAGAAGATATATAGAAGAGAGATGTGGGACAGAGGGAGGGAGAGAAAAGGAGAGAAGAATAAGATAGAAGAGAGGTCAGAGAGGGAGAGAGGTCCAGTCTCTTTCCCTCACTGTTGTCCAGTACCATGAACAGTTTTTCAAATCAAACAGGATACAACTAGAGTTGTCCAGTCCACTCCCCTGCTTTAACAAGTCTTTTTATTTTGGCTAAATTATAATTTTGGTGCCCCTTATTTGAAAAGTTCAGATATTTGGTCCCCTATTTTAAAACCCAGATATTTAGTCCCCATATTATAAAAAGACTCAAACATTTTGTCCGAGAAGGGGTTTTTCAACTTTTTTCTTAGTTGGAATCCTGCTAAACAAAAAATACTGACCCAACCCTCATTAAATAACGTGGTAGCTGATGCAGCTTGCACACATCATTTCTGATGCTTATATACATCCACGTTAGATTATAATATTTTTAATAATTAAAATAAATTAAATAAATTATTATTAATAAAATTTAAAAAAATAACAAACGTTAAAACCCTCAAATCTGGTTTTCCTTTATGGCAATCAACATCGGTTATTTTGTGTTTTTGTGTTTCTGGTTATTTTACATTTCCTGTTGTTTTCGTTTCGTAGTTGTAATTTAATTCTGATTTTGATTTTGATAAAAGGGAACAAGAAGAGAAAGTTAGGATTGTATTTGTATCATATTCTGATTCTGATTTTAATTGTTCATCAAAAAAGATTCTGATTTTAATTTAATTTTAGTTTTTATAATATATGTTTAGTTTTAATATTTTATATATTATATAATTATGTGGCAAGTACATGTGTCTCATTAATTGACGTGGCAGTCACATGTCAGATGCCACGTCGTTCAATGAATGCCACGTCAGTTTTTTTGTTGACAAGCCTCCAAATCAATAAAAAAATGAAAAAACTCTCTTTGCACTAAACGTTTGAATTTTTTAAAATTTGGAAACTACAAACTGAGTTTTAAAATAAGATGACTAAATATTTGAATTTGTAAAAATAGAGGACCATAATATATCCTTTTATTTAGCACAAAGAAGTTGATACATGTTTTTAAGAAACTTACTTTTGGAAAATATATAATTATTGTTATTCTTTTGGTTCGTCTGGACAAATATAATGAGACAAAAAAGGTGAAAAGACAAACAAAGTGCTCATACACATTGGAAATTTCTTTGCCCACTTCACACCACAAAGAAGGTGCCTCGTGCATTGCGTGTTTCTTTGCCTGAGAATTTTTAAAGCCAAAAATCCTCAACAAAAGAAAAATGGTTCGGTAAAAAATTAAGCTGACAATGACATTATGAATATTAAAAATTAATGCCACAAACAAAATAACCTCCTAAGTCCTAAGTAACAATATCTTGTCACTCAATATCTTCTTGTCGCTCGAGTAGGTTTGAGACTGCTGTTGGTAAGGTTCTTGTTGTCCAGGTCGGGTCTCAGAGTAATGTCACTTCGACACTCAAGTCAATGTTGGAGAATCTAAGAGTGTCGTAGAGAAATGAGAGTGTACCTTTTTCAACTAGTTGGGCCTGTATTTATAGGCGTTATGTCAGCCCTGATCCGTTGGATTGATTGAATGAATATAAACTGTTGATATATGGTAGTCATAAGTGAGCTGAATTACACTAGATATGGACCCTGGTTATTGGGTTGATCCATGATCTATAGTTGGAGTGGGTTTTGTGGCCCAGTACAGAACATAAACAAAAGATATATTGATGGAAGTATAAGGGGTATTCCAACCCGTACACATATAAGGGCATCATGAAAATCCCCTTGGGCTAGAACTTATTAAATATGTTTAATTTGTTTAAATTTTTTTTTTAGAGATCTTATTATTTAAAAGAGTTAGTAGTTGATAAAGTTTTATAATGAGATGGATTTTAGGATGATTATTTATAAAACTCCTGGGACTAATTTAATAAATTTTGCAATGTTTGGGAGTACTTATTATTTTAATATAGTTTAGCAACTAAAATGGAGAAAAAATGGTGTTAGTTTTGTGATTAATTTAAAGGAGTACTCTAACTTTAATAAAATTACATGTAACACCCCAAAACTTAATCTACTTAGGTTAGGAATAACATCCCAAATAGAATTAAAATAAATTAGATAGAGTATATTAGAGAATGAAGGCTATTAGAGCTAGAATAGAAGAAAATGTTAGATTGACTGTTAATGGTCTAATGATTATGTCATTTTCAAAGTGTTTTATTGAAATATGTATTATTTTGATTATTGTGGAAAGGTGATGTTTGGTGAATTCTATGTGACTGTTTAAGTATGATGTTTGTTTGATTGTTGAAAGGTGATGTTTGGTGAATTCTATGATGTTTGCTTAAGCATGACATTATCATGCTTGATAATGATTTTTTTGACAATAGGCACTTAGTACATTTCAATAATAATCAAGCTGGAAATACATGTAGGAATCTCAATGCGTTCATGAGGACTAGCTGACAATAGGGCCACCCTGCTAGAGAGTGAGCAACCTTATTAGCATTCCTCCTAACAAACTCATCATCAGAGTTCAAATTAAAAAAAGAGAAAAGGCTCTTACAAGAACTAAGCGAAGCACCAAATTTAGAAATTACAAGCTTATTTGAATTAAAAGCAGCAACAACCCACATGGCACAAGCTCAAAGATAATGTCTTTGTAACCCAGCTCTCGAACCCACTTGATAGCTTCCAATAAACCTATGGTCTCACCAATATGAAAATTAGTAATTGGCGAAAACCATTGAGTCCTAAACCGAATAAAAAAACCACGGTCATTTCGCAAGCACATGCTAATACCAACCTTATTTGCACTTAGTGAGAAAGAGGCGTCTACATTACACTTCACCAAGCCAGCCTGTGGTTTGCGCCAAGAAACAGGGGACGGACCAGAGGGATGAGAAGCATTACTTGACTAGGTCGTATGAGTGTGGGCAGCAACTCACTCCGAAAATAATTTGTTACCCGCCCACACAAGAGAACTCGCATCAACGCTAGCATTCTCCCAAATAAGGTTGTTCCTACTCTGCCAAATACTCCATAAGGTCATACACCAAACAATTTTGTCTTGGTTGTTAAGATCAACAAGAATTGAGAAGAATATCGCACCTATATTATCATGTGCAGACCCATGATCATTAACAATAGAGGCCAAACCCAATAAATTCCAACAAGTTGACGCCTTTGAACAAGCGAAAAACAAATGCTTTGACGTCTCTGAGTGAGCGGCACACCAAGGGCAGGCATCATTGATATCAACATGTCGCGAGTCGGTACAACATCTCTACAAAGGCGCCACTAAAAATGTTTAACCTTAGGAGGGATCTTCATCTTCCAAAGGACTCGCCAATCACCAACAGCGTGCAAGTAGCCGGTGTCAAACTCTATCTCCATAAGAAGCTGATAGGCGCTATGAACACTATACAACCCTGAGTTTTCAGGCCACCAGACAATACAGTCTGTGCTAACAACATCAAAGAGGGGTGTGCTAAGAATTGTACCTACAACATTAGGGACAAATAAATGGTTAACAACATCAACTCTCCATGACATGGTCTCATAATCCAACAAATTCGACACATACAGAAATAGATTATAATAGGAGGAATCTACCTCGGTAAGCGGAATTCTATTCGAAGTCCACTTCTCACCAAAAACCTGAATATGAGACCATCACCAACCATCCACCTACACCCTTCATTAGGCACCAAGCGAGCCTCATGAATACTGTGCCAAATGAAACTGTTCCGGACTGAGCCAAACCTTCGCTGGCTTGGGCCTGGCCCATTTCTGTATTCTAGGACATCCGTGTCCGCATTCCAAACGTACCCAACGATCAGGATCAATCCTACGCATCCAACGGCTCAGGTACGACACCTCATCTATAAATAGAGGCTTCGCCCTCCAATCCAAGTACGCACGCACTTATGACGCTTATAACAATGGACGATACCTTGATATTATCTCTACATGTTCTTGTTACCAAGTGGCTTCAGTCTCAAGGGGGGGTGAATTGAGATTTTTGAAAACAGTTCCCCTTTTAACGACTTAGTTTGATTTTCGCGGAGGTTTATGAAATAAAAGAATTAGAACGAAAAATAATAATGAACACGCGAGATTTATACTGGTTCAGTCACCTCCTAGTGACCTACGTCCAGTCCTCACAACCCTTTGTGAGATTTTCCACTATCAAAATAAAGCTTTCAATCGGGTGCTTTAAAACCCTTACAAACACAGGCGCTCTTCACCTAAGATACCCCACCTAGTGCAAGAGCCCTTAACAACAATTACAACAAGAGATACCCCACCCTTGTTACAATCAGAAACCCTAGAGAGATACCCCACTCTCTAGTAAAAAACCCAATACAGTATTACAAGAAATTTCAATAACAATGAAATAACAAATACCTCTGAGAAGGTGAATATGACAACTTGAAGATCCTCAACTTAACCCTTGAGAGAGATCAGCTCAAAGTGATGAAGAACGTGAAATAGGATTGTGAAAGTGAGAGGTTTCGCGTTCTGCGTTTTAGAATTTTAGGTTGTGTGTTGATCGTGAAACCTAGGGTTCTATTTATAGAGATAGGAAAAATATGACCGTTGAAGCAATTTGTGTTATAAGTGACTAATCGATTTATGGCTTGCAAAACATAAGATGATAATCGATTAGTTGCTTTAAAGAAAATAGCTCCATAAGTGAATAATCGATTATATGCTTAAATAAAGAGAGATAATAATCGATTATGTGCTTGACAAAAGGTGCAGTGTTGAAATAGATTTTGTACTTCACAAATACAGGTAGCAAATCGATTTCTTGCCTGTAGAAACAGGTGAGTAATCGATTATCTCTTTTAGAGAACAAGTGATGAATCGATTGCTAGCTTGAAAATGGGAATAAGGTGAATCAATTACTAGCTTGAAAATCAGGAGGATAATCGATTCGTTGCTTTATAAAACAAGTAGGGAATCGATTCATTGCTTCCAAAAACAATTCCTTTAGTATTTTAATCGATTAATAGCTTTGGCAAAAGGAGGATAATCGATTTTTATCTTTAAAAAATAAGGAGGGAAGAATCAATTATATGCTTGAAAATAGGAATGAGAAAATCGATTATTTGCTTTATAAAATGAGTCAATAATTGATTCATTGCTTCCAAAGGCAAGTACTTTAAGATATTAATCGATTAATGGCTTTAAGTAATGAGAATGAAATCAATTTTTGGCTTAAACAATTTCTTTACTTCAATTTCTTTACTTCAAAAACAATTTCTTTTAAAAACATTAAGCCATGAATCTATTTCTTTAAAAAACAACAAGTGCCTAACCTATTTATCAATTGAAAAACATATGTTAGGTTCATTTGTGTGAGTGATATTTTGTTTTATGATTTGAGCCGATTCTCAGAAGCGGTTTACAATTCATTCCTAAGACACGACCCAACTTCCTAGGGACTACTACCCTTGACACACTTACTTCTTGAGTTGGTTGTGCCTTGGAGTTCCATTTGTCACTTTGTCTTAGATTACTTCATCATCAAAACTTCACCTGCAACACAAGATATCCACAGTTCTCTGAGCAATCCCGCACCCGGGGACACTCTCGAACCAACCTCGGCATCCTGTCGAGTTCATATCCCTTATATTTCACTCTAATCTCTTTATCTTATCCATCTCTATTCTCTACTGACTTGAGCGTCGGAGTGTCTTGCAGGTACCCCCCACCCGACATGGACAGTGGATCACCTCGGGCTATTCGAGCTCCAACACAACCGAGTTCAGCACTCCTACTCAGAATACCTCAACTGGAAGCACGCAACTGTCTTGAGTCCTGTACCCAGACCATACTGGGACCCCGGGCGCCTCAGGCCCGTACTCTGGTACCGAACAAGAAAATATTAACTAAAGCAAATTACAAGTGGCGAAGTATCTATCTAGTTTGGGTTTGGACTTGGCCACGGCATGTATCATAGAACCGCAGTGAAATCTCAGGCCAGCCTTAACCATTACTTTTCCCCACTTATTGAAAAGCTCATATGATTTTCTGTCTTCTCCTTTCAGCTTTTCAGGATTCATCATATAGCTCTGAGTCCCGATTTCCACCCCATTTCGGAGAAAGTGACTTTGATCCCAGGACAACGGAAAGTGCGCCCTCTTTAACTTCCCTCTCTCGAAGTCTCCAATGGCAAGTTTGGCAGCACTACTCACAGTTCAGATAAAAAAGAAGTTCGGCTTGATGTCCCAATTTGAGTCATTGGCTGGAAAGAAATAGGACTGATTTGCATTGCACCGGAGCCCAACGTGTCCGTGCCCCTTCCCTTCCGTCCTGGTCTTTGGAGAATGAAGCACATTAAAAAAGCAGAAAAGGACTTCCGCAGTGGGAACTCTTCCGAGGCGCTCCATGGCCATCTCAAAACCTCGGACGAAACCCCAACCATTTGGCTGCAGTTGCGAAGAGGCCACATGAAGAAACCTTAGGACGCCCTTCTTGAACTCAAAAAGAGGGATCCGGACCCCCATGGTCTCCAAGGCGACTCCATAGAAGAAGAAACCTATTGCATCGTGCTCCATGCATACCGATAGTCCCCAGCCTCAAGCAGTTTCCAACTCTGCTCAGCAGGACCAGCTATAAACTTCTCATAGTAGGAGAGGGGTTTGTCCGCCCTCAGCCTTGCAACGGTGTTGCAGATCCTCTTGGCCACCCAATGGTACTGATCTTCAACAAGGATTTTCGCCTCGTCCGCAGCCTCAAGTTCAGCTTCAAGCTCTTCAGCCCAAGATTCGACTTCAGCGTCTCCCATCTCTGGATTCTCCTCAACTGTGCACTTTGAAGTCTGCCGAACCGGCTCCCTTATTGAAGCTCCCGACCCCGCAGGGGAAGAAGCATAGGTGGAAGACATCAGAGAAGGGAACCCCTTTGGGCCGGCATTGGATCTCCTGTTGCAGACTTCCGCAATATTGGTTTGCCAGGCAGCTTCCCTAGAGCCGGCCGTTCCTCACTCCTAGTTCGGACCATTATCTGCAAGGGGAGGACGGCGCCGTCACTATCTAAATCTATCTATCTCGAGCTCCCTATTTTCATCCCTAGCGGTATAAGTCTAGGCCTCGGGAACTCCCAAGGCCGGGCTACCTCCTCCCCTTAGAGTGAGCAGCGACGGCCGCCGACATGGCGACGTCGGCCGCTATCGTAATATTAAAAGCACTTAGAAAGTTTTATGCAAAGAAACTAACCTTTGCGCAGATATTTTCGGATGTCGGACTGAATGGTGATCTCGCCAAAGGGAAAAGCCCAGGAAATGACGTCGACAGATGAAATGTTGATCTCGTGCGCCTACAAAAGAGTTCTCTTTGCAGAGCTCAGGATGACCAAATATGCAGGAATGGTCAAATGGACTTTCAACTCGCCTTTTATGAACGCAGGAGGCGAGCGTCTTTTCAAATTTGCGCGAACAGGTATCCGAACTCCTTGAAGCATTGTGTATTTATCCTACTCACCTTTCAGGAAGCAGGACTCAACAAGTCCCCACCTCAGAAGACAAGCAAGAAACAAGCCGAGACTAATCTCATGCTGCTCTCGTCCTCGACTTGAGGAGCCACTATTCCGGACTGAGCCAAACCTTTGCTGGCTTGGGCCTGGCCCATTTCTGTATTCCAGGACATCCGTGTCCGCATTCCAAACACACCCAACGATCAGGATCTATCCTACGCATCCAACGGCTCAGGTACGACACCTCATCTATAAATAGAGGCTTCGCCCTCCAATCCAGGTACGCACGCGCTTATGACACTTATAACAATGGACGATACCTTGATATTATCTCTACATGTTCTCTGAGCAATCCCGCACCCGGGGACGCTCTCGAACCAACATCGGTATCCTGTCGAGTTCATATCCCATATATTTCACTCTAATCTCTTTATCTTATCCATCTCTATTCTCTACTGACTTGAGCATCAGAGTGTCTTGCAGGTACCCCCCACCCGACGTGGATAGTGGATCACCTCGGGCTACCCGAGCTCCAACACAACCGAGTTCAGCACTCCTACTCAGAATACCTCAATTGGAAGCACGCAACTGTCCTAAGTCCCATACCCAGACCATATTGGGACCCGGGCGCCTCAGGCCCGTACTCCGGTACCGAACAGAAACTAGAAATAATACCCCTCTTGACATGCAAAAAATCACTTCTAGGATAATACTTCGCTCTATACAACCTAGCCACAAGAGAATCCGGGTAATTCATAAGACGCCAACCTTGTTACCCCAAAAGAGCAACATTAAAAACCTAAAGGTTATGTAAAACCAAACCACCAAGATCTTTAACAACATGTTTGATAATGATTGATGTGTTTTATAACCTCCCATTTTATAAAAATGAAATAACTGCATGAGCATTTAAACTCGTAGGAGCCATTAGGTTTACCATTTAGTGAGGAAGTGAGGGATAGAAACCTATTAGGAAGGGATAACATTAGCAATTCATATTTTCACCCACCCACATTATGGGCGAGGCACATGTCATAACCCAAAGGCCCAAGATTTATTTAAAGACTTTTTGAAATATAAAAACAGGGAAAACCCCTCATGCATCTTCCACTAAGAGCTTAAAAGGAAAGAAAGGAGAGATAGAGAGGGAGAGGGAGAGAGAGAGAGAGAGGTTGAAGGAGAGAAATAATTCGACAGATGGAGAGAGATTAAACCCTTCTTCTTCTCTTCTTTAACCTTCAAACCACTAACATTTTCGTCTTCCTACACTTCATTTTACTCATCAAAAACTGAAATCCCCCCCTCAAAAAAAAATAGAGAGATGGAGATCACCACCTAGCTACCTCATTTAGTTTTGCATTTTGGTCTTGGAGGAAGGAGTGAAGCTATGAGGGTTGCATCTGGGTAGAGGAACATTCGAGTTAAATAATAGGGAGTTGGGGATGGTGATTGGAACTACTTTAGGGTCATTCAAGCTTAGGAGGAAGACTAGGGTGCTGTCTGCAAGAGCATGAGTTAGTAAAGATATTAACGTGTGAGTTTCCTCTTTTACCCCTTTTCAAACTCTAGGGTTATTGGAGTACAATTTGTGCTCCCTGTCTCATTTCATAAGTTTATCCATAAATGGATATTGAAAATGAGTGTTGATTGTTGATGTGTTGCTGGATTTGTGATGCTAAATTGATTCTTCATTTCAGCTCTATTTGAATTGCATGTTTGATTGAATAATGATAAGTGTTATATTGGTTTATGTTAAATGGATTGACCATGAATGATGATGATTGTTGATATGTGTGACACTATATGTGTTGTAATGTTGGAAACAAGTGGGATGAAGTAGGAAATCATGGGTAATAGTAAAAAGCTGCAAAAACTATTGAAAAATGGGTGCTGGTGTAAAAAACATGCTTGTGTTTATCTAACACAGACAACCGTGTTTGTGATTTTGTTCCAAAGAATTTTTCTGCACTGAATAACACAGCCAAGTTAAATTAACACTGCTACCCGTGTTTGTTTCTGGTTCCCATATTTTCTTCGGTCTCCCAACTGCTTTAACCATAACTTTTGATCTGGGGATCCAATTATTAGATTTAAATTAGGTTGTTATATTATTTAGTTATTAGTTAGGCTTGTTTAATAGATTTAAATTAAGGTGTTATATTATTTAGCTATTAGTTAGACTTATTAGCTATTTAGTAGGATTGTTAGCTATTAGTTAGGCTTGTTATCAAGCATTATAAATACCCCTTGTACATGTACGGTTACATTCAGATAACAGAAAATGAAAATTTACTTTTCCCCAAATTCTCTCTGTTACTCTCTTAATATGGTATCAGAGGTGTTATAACTGCCGCGTTCCTCTCTCCTCGGTGATTCCTCCATTGTCTTCTCGCTTCTTTTGTTTTGCGATTCATGAACAATGGTGTTCATCGTGGTATCAAAAGAAATTTCTTGGTTTTTCTTCCATATGTTCTTCGAGATTCTCCGCGTTCATCATTCTTCCTTCGTTCTTTGGCCTGCTTGCATGGTTGTTGTTCAACTCATCTCTGCCATGACAAATCCTCCACAGAACCATGATGACGCATTATACCTCCATCCTTCGGATAATCTCGGTCTTGTGTTGGTATCTCAACATCTCCCTAAGGACAAATTCAGTCACTTCTTGCGTGTGATCAAGAAATTCATTGAAGCTTCTTCCTCGATCATCCCTCGAGCAAGCTTCATCATTTTTGATGCGTTTTTTGTCTCCCGTTTCTTCCTTGTCCAGCCATGTAGCTATGGAAGAACAAATAAAACCTTCAAAAGAATATTTTCTCAAGTCAACGCAGGAGAGAGAGTTCATCTTGGGGTTTTCGAAGACTACCTTATGTTCTTTCGTCAACATGTAGTTTCTTGCAAGTACTCAGTTGACGTCGACATAGTAGCACTGTTTTTTGGCCTTGTTTTTTGGCCTTATAAAATGAGAATTCATTTTCCTAAGTTTCCCAATGTGTTTACAATGGACACTGAACGAAGTTCATATTCACGTAGTTTGTGTACATGAAACCCTTCATCTCCAAGTTGGGAGTTCTTGAAATCTCTCTTCCAACTTGAGGGGGAGTATTAGATTTAAATTAGGTTGTTATATTATTTAGCTATTAGTTAGGCTTGTTTAATAGATTTAAATTAAGTTGTTATATTATTTAGCTATTAGTTAGACTTATTAGCTATTTAGTAGGATTGTTAGCTATTAGTTAGGCTTGTTATCAAGTATTATAAATACCCCTTGTACATGTACGGTTACATTCAGATAACAAAAAATGAAAATTCACTTTTCCCCAAATTCTCTCTGTTACTCTCTTACTTCACAAAAAGCATACAACAGCAAAACCCACTCGACTAGGCAGCATCAAGCAATAAGATTTGAAACTCTAAATCACAATCCTCCTCATAAACTAAGAAACGGCCCCTCGTAGCAAACTTATAAATACAATTATTGTCCACCCACTGACCCATTCGACTAATAATGTTTTTCAACAAAAACCAACATTTGTAATGCCATAATTTCCTTATTGATATGAGGGCATACATGTGAGCATATATTAGTAATTTTATGTGTTCATTTTAGTAATTAGCATGTTTTAAAGGTATGCTATTATTCTTTTAAAATATTAGTCACGAGTTAATGTTATTCTTATTTTAAATTATAAATTTAAATATTTTAGTTTTTAATGTGTGTTTGAATCATTAAATATATTGAGTTAATATTTATTGGTATTTTAAGGTAATACTAATAACATATCATTAGGTCATTTAAAAAAAAATTAGAAAATATTCGTATTGATCTAAAAAAAGAAAATATTATTATTTTATTCATTAATATTGTTTTTGAAATTAATATTATATTTAATGGAGTGTCGAAATTGAGTTCAAAATCAAAAATGGCTTTAACACGGAAAAGAAATGAGTTTGAAACTTTTTATAAGATATCCTATTTGTTTGCTTTCAAAAAAGAAATGATGATACGGTCCATCTTTCCATTTTATTGTACGCACCTCCCTATTTTACTTATTTACCTTATCATTAATTCGCTGAGTTCTTCTTCTTGGTACTGTCACAATTGCAGTACCGTAAAAAAAAAGGGAGGACAAGAAAAGAAAAAGGAAGAAGGGTTACATCATCTTGAAGGATTAGAGCTATAAGAGAGGCATAACAGTGTTAGTCGTTCCCTTCACTATTGACAAACTCTATAACATTTGTTGAGTCAGAGTAACACCAAAGCATCTTAATACCTATATCTCAAGCCATATTAAGCCCTTCAAACAAGACCCAACAGTTCTGCGTGAAGATTACTAGAGATGCTTAGATTGTCATGGAAGCCAATTAACCAGGCTCCATTAAGGGTCACCGTCTTTGGAATCCTACTCTCTTCGTCCAACTTGACGTTTTAGTCAAAACAATAATTGTCCCATACTACATTATGTTTTATAATACTAATGAGTCAGAAAGTATAAGATAATCACCATGAGCGCTAAGCTATTAACTGTTATTCGTAGTCTGTGTGTCACAACCTTAAACATCAAATAAAATGAGATGGAGATAGTATTATTTTATTTTGGCTAAAATGAATTTTTGTTCCTTTCAATTATTTTAAAAGTTTGTTTTGGTTGTTTAAATTTTTTTCCCCAGTTTTATCTTCTATGTTTCAAATTCGTGACTCATAAATCTTTTTTGGACATTCCTTCCATTTGAGTTGATAGATGTTGATGTCTCCGCTAAGTTAATAAATAGTAGCCTACATGGATTTTACATCCATTCCAATTTTGTCCTTGAAGTTTATTTTAAATTTTAGTTTAGTACTTTACAATTAAAATCATCATCTTTTACCTCAAAACTAAATCCTAATTTTAAACACCATTACAACATCTTGAAATAGCTCATGGTGAATGTTGTTGTAGACTTGTAGCTTCAGTTGTAAGTGTAAGGGGAAGGAGAATGGATGAAAACAACAAAAAAGTTTTTGGGGGTTTTTGTTTTTTTAATCTTTTTTTTTCCTATTTTTCTATGGAGGGTTGAATCATAAATGGAAGCAACTTTGTGAGAAAAGCTTGAAGTCTGAGACATTGTATGAGACATTGTAAAAGCGAGGGCTTCAACTTCATTTTTGCCTTTTGAAGGTTTTTCATTGATGAGTGATTTGTTTTTATGTTTAATTATGTCTTCTTCTTGTCTTGAACCTTTTATTTGTCTCATTTTCACACTTGAAGCCTTTCATGTTGTTCTCTTATGCTTTATGGTCTTTAATTTGCCTAATCATTTTAATAAAGCCACACCCCTTTGATGTTTGTTGGTTTGTCTAAAAGAAAATGGCAATGGTTTTGGAGTTTGCTTTCTACAAGATCATTGTTTTGTCTTTGTATCATTCTTGTAAGTTCACTAGTATCAACGAAAGGATACAATTCTAAGGAAGCTCATAATTTTGCAGTTAAGATGCCATTATAGATGGAACTAGTTTACTATTAGATACTCCAGTGTGTAAACAAAACTAATATAATGCCAACCTCTATTCATGTAGACTAATATGTTAAATAAAAGGATGAAGATTTTGATGATTCATTGGAACATGCCAACTTAGCATAGAGAGGCTAGTAACCTATGAGAGAGCAGTAGCATGGAAAGTATCAAACAAAGACCAAAAAAATTTCCCATTTCAATTTCACAAATTTTGTTACCTTACTTATACAAATGCTTTCACTATAATCACACATAATACCAAAATAGAATTAAAATTACTTCTCTCAACCAAACCCTTCTGTATCTATTAAAGTAAAATAAGCACCCTTTAATTTTTACCATATGTTGAAATATCAGCCCTATGGCTTGCAACAGATATCATCAACTGGGGGACTCTTGATATTATACTAGGATGTTGGTGCTTCAAGAATATCTTGATTGAAGCTTTTCCGATACTAGTGAAGAATTACCTCACAAACAAATAGCCACAAACCAATATGTGCATCTTTTGTTGTGATTGTGCTAGAGCAAATTAATTAGAAAGCAAACATACCTAGAACCACAAGACCATATTGAAATCAAGCAAAAGTATTTGTGTTGTTGAGGCCTTAGTTGCTTATGTTTTTACTTCTTAAAAACTCTTTACTGGATGTATATTGCAAGTTGCTTGGACCATAAATTCTCTTATTTCGTATTTTACCGGTTGCTAATCCAAGCCCTTCCACTCTACTCTTCACATACCCCCTATCTTCAATTACTTTAGGCTTTTTTCACTACTACTATGCTTCACTTTAAATACTATCCGCCTAAGTAGTTATGGATCATAGTTGGATCAATACTAGTCGTCTAAGTGATGAGAATGAGAAGGGCGTGGAAGAGTTTCAAGAATTTGCTAAAAGAAGTTGTCCAAAAAATAATGAAAAGTTTATTTATCCTTGTGTTAGTTGTAAGTTTTATTGTCCTTGTGTCAATTGTTAGAATAATGACAAACTAGTTTTTAAGGACATTCGCGATCATCTTCGTTGTGATGGCTTTAACAAGAGTTATACGAGGTGGATATGGCATGGTGAATTCTTGTGTGAAAAGGTCTGCAAGTATACACAGTCCAAAAACAAGTAATATAATGATAAGAAGAGATCGTACCCATAGAGATTGAATTAATTTTTAAGAGTTTAAAATTGTAGCAAAAACAGTTATAAAATAAATCAAAAATAAAACAAAGTATGAGTGGTGTGTGTGTGTGTGTATAGACAGAATTTAAATTAAACAAAGTAGAATGTGTTGTAAATCAGTTGAGAGAAATGGTTGGAATGCTCTCTTCTAAGTAATTAACTTTGAAAGCATTATGCTATATATGACGCTCCTGCAATGGATGTTGTAGCAATGTATGCGTGCTTTTCAGAAGGAATCATGCTTATATGAAAGAAAATACAAAGGAAAAAAGATAAGATAGAAATTACACAATTGAATATCCTTTGCATAATCTGCCTAGCAATGTTGGGGCAATCACCTCTCAACAATGAAAACAGCAACAAGAAAATGACGAAAGAGTAGAGAGAAGTTGTCACTTTTCCCTTTCCTTTGAACTAAAACAATCTATTTACTACTTAGAACTAAAACTTGAGATGGAACTTTGAGATGATTTCAAATGAGGAAGAGGGGATGTATTTATAGGCTCCATGAAGTGAAGTTGTCTTGGGTACCAAGTTGATTTTAGGGTTTCTTCTTCCACTTGTCTTCAAAAGTGTGATTTGATCATCCACCAACTAAGAAGAAGGGGTCCAATGGTGTGAGGACAAGTGTACTTAGAAAGTTACCACTTGTAGTCTATGATTGTTCAAAGTTGGCGCCGCAGCCATGCACTTGGGCAACTTGCACTTGCAACTTGGCTTGATGACATCATCACCAGATTCCTACAGCAATTTGTGTTTGTGAAGATTGTTGGTGCACTTGATTCTGGTGCAATGCCTCTGCTTCTGATGGAATTTCTATTGCTGGAGCAATGACTACAAAGCCTATTGCAGGGGTAATGATTGCTGGGTCTATTGCTGGGGCAAAGATTGCTGCAGCAATTGAACAAACACATAAAATACCACATATCATGTAAATCAATGATGATGAGTTCCAAACTCTCTGTCTAAAAATGCTGATTTTCTTTTGTGTTTCTTTATTTGACTCAACCTAATTACTGAGTTTCTCACAATAATTTAGATTTGGGAGCATAAATAACTTTATATAAAATAGAGTTATCATGAATCCTCTGGAATACCAAGCACATCCCAGAGAGAGGAGGTTAATGTAGATATGGATGATCGACTAGAAGAGATGATTCGAGATCTTGGACCAGAGTCTTTTTTAGCAAACATGTATGTATGATACTTTGTGTAGAGGCAACGTAGAGTCGTTGTATTCAGGGTGCACCAAGTTCACACGGTTGTCAGCCGTGTTAAAATTGGTCAACCTAAAGGCAAGAAACAGGTGGACTGATACAAGTTTCACAGAATTGCTTGAGTTGCTGAAAAACGTGCTTCCAAAAGGTAACACATTTCCAGACCATAACTATGAGGCGAAAAAGATATTGTGTCCTATGGGTATGGAGTATAAAAAAATACATGCATGTCCTAAAGATTGCATTTTGTACAAGAAGGAATTTAAAGATAAGCATACATGTCCTACTTGTGGGACACACGCTACAAAGTGAAAAATGATGATTCTACTTGTTTTACCTAGCGCCTTACCATAATATGTAAGTACATGTTTATCAATTACTTTTAAAATTCTATGTCACGTGTCACTAATTGTTCCCCAATGTAGAAATCATTGGCAATTGTTGATCATTTGTCCTATGAGTAATGAAATCGTCTTCCTTTGCTCGCTTGGAAAGAAGCCGCTTGCATCCCTCAAGCAAAAAGTTAATATGTAAGCTCTTATTTATTATACATCATGTGTAGAAAATTTACAACAATGTTAGAGAGTTTGAATGATGTCTTCCTTTTTTATTAGTGCCATGGAAGGATATCATAAGTTAATGGGGACTAGAAAAAAGACACCTACATGGATTTCCCCTTATGTAAGTAGTTTAACTCCTGAGATTTAATTACAATTTATAATGTATTCTATTAATATATATAATATTTATTATGACGTATAATTTGTAGTCCCGATGGCAAACTTGGAATACTGAGTGTGGATTTTATGTTATGAGACATATGTTCAACATTGTCTCTGCAAGTATTGTTGATTTATGGTTGGAGGTACGTAATAGAATTTTTAACAAGTTATATTAAAGATGTATTTTAGTTGATGAACTAATGTTTAGTCTTGTGTCATTTCACATTATAGAGATTCAACACTACTGAACCATTCAATGATGAGGATCTATACAATATTCGGTCTCGATGGGCAGGACTATTTTTTGAACTTTATTTTTATGTCATTATTAGAAACTAGACTCGGTTTTTTACGACTTCGATTTTTGTTTCACAATACTTACTGGGTTTCTTTGTTAATGATTTGATTGCATTTAATTGTGTGGATATGCATCTGTTATTATAGTTCCTCATCTGTTGTGTTTCTTTGTGGAATTTCAATATGGTGATTTGGTATAGTGAGTAGGTGTTTGGAATGAATAACCTGCATTATCATGACTCATGTGGTTTGTGCTGGAAAACTGTTTTTTTTTATTTCTAACTAATGTTATATTATCCTATCCATCTGTGAAGGATGATTAGGAATTGAATGATTACTTAGCATCATTGTTAAGTTAGTCTATGTTTAATGGAACGCTGCTTCTATTCATAAAATTGAGTACATGTTTGTAAATCAGTTGGCGGTGAAATAGGAAAACCTATGATACCTTTTTAGTCGTATTATTGAATGACTATAATATGTTGTCAATTGTGATTTTAGGTTCAAGGTCGTCAGCACGAGATTGTTGCAGATTAGACAAGTTTGGGTGCATATTTGGTGCTTGCTTAGTTTATGTTAATTTTCTGGATAGTTTTGGTAATATGTTATCACCATCATCTTTTATGGAAAACAATTGAGGTTGTGCTGATTAGATTTGATAATATGTACTTGAAGAATTGAAAACATTTGAGATAGTGTTGAAGATTTTGTAATATGTACTTGAGATTGTGGTGCTTCATTTTTGGACAAGATGGTAACTGTACTAGCCTTAATGGATTTCTATGTTACAATGTCTCCTTTATATTTCTCTATGTTCTGAATTCTGATTTCTCAAAGTCGTAATGAAGAAATTTTAATTAAATAAAATAATGTTTTTGGTCTCCCAACTCCCAATCAGTTTGCGTAGAAGACACTAGTATATAATGGTGCAGTTCACAGCAGGTGTGTAGAGAATAAATAGGCATGTATGCTAATCAGAAACCACATTTTTTTAAAAAAAACATCAGTTTTAATATCAGTTCTTAAATAACCAGATGTTAAAAATCAGTATTTAATATCGGTTCTCATAGAAAATCGATGCTAAAAGTTATTTTTAATATCAGTTCCAATAAAAACCTGATGTGAAAAATACGTTTATACTTGATAAAAATTGACTTTTTTAACGGGTCTATAGGTAACCGATATGAAAACCATTTTTCGCATCGGTTCCGCGGCCGATGTTAAAAGTCCCTATTTCTTTATATCTCCTTTTTCTGCATTGGTTCAGGAACCGATATGAAATGTCATTTTTAGTTGATATGAAATGCCTTTTTTCCACTAATGGTTAGTCCTTTTTTCATTTTTCGTTTCAAAAAACCCAAGTTGGCACAAATAGAGATGATGTGGCCATGACTTCGTCTACGTGTCATCTACCTGGTGACAATTTGGTCGTTTAAGACTACTGTTATGTAACAATTTGGTAGTTTCAACTTAAAGACTTTTAAAAAAAAGTGGTTCTTCTTCTTTTTCATTTAAGTTAAAAGGACCAAATAATTACGTGAGAGTAGTCTTAAATGACCAAATTGTTACGAGACAAATGATACGTAGGCTCCGTCACGACCATGTCAGCTCTATTAGTGCCAACTTAGGTTTTTGGTAACAAAAAATGAAAACAAGACTAATGTTGTACACATTATGTAACTTAAAGGATCTAAGTGGTACAAAAAAATTTAAAGGACCAACTTGTCACAATTAAATAACTTAAAGGATCTCTAGTGTAATTTTGTTTGTTATAATATTGAAGCTTTGGATTTAACATTGTTTTTTTAGGACTTTACTAAGAAAAGGATTTTATCGGTTTATCCTAAAACATAATTATAAGAATTTATTTATATGATTTAAGAATTTTGATGACATCTTTTACTTGTGAAAGCCTTCAAATATGATTTGCAAATTTAATTTAGAAAGTAAAATTATTAGTTTCTACATTATTTCCTTTATGCTACATTCGGGATAAAAGGTGTCATAAATTCGCAATGTTCTTTTCAAATTTGAGTCTCATTTCTCATCCTTACTCTTCTCATTGCAAGTTTCTCAAATAACAATTTTTGATCCCAAGTCCCCGTAAGGGGAATTTGGAAAAAACAATTACATTTTCTGATTATTTTGATAAAATTAAATGAGACTAACTACTTTTTTTAAATGTGGAAAGTTTTTTTTTGCTTATATATGAAATTGGATGAAGTATCATGAGTACACATGGAATGGATTATCTCAAGTGACATAAAAGTCAAGTAAAACCTCCACCTTCCATTCAAAGAGAGAAAATTTGTTTATGTTACAATAAATGAATGAGAAGAGGTTTAAGAGTGAGATTGCTTCCGTATTATAGTTTTTTACACTTAAGAGAATCCTTTCCTGAGTACACACTAGTAATCCCTCCGGTCCTTATTATAAGAAGATTTTTGGAGTAAATTTTGGTCCCAAATATACTCCCTCCGTTCTTAATCTTTGGTACTTTTGGCTTGTTACACACATATTAAGGTACCATTAATTTGTGTTGTTTAAGTACTAAAATGCCCCACTTGTAGTTATATTGGGATAATTGAAGTTAAAGTAAAATAGTCTTGGGACAATTTATTCATGCATTGAAACTCTAAAAGGATAAATAAATATAGAGGGTATATTAGGAAAAATTAGGTGAATTGTACATTGGGTTTTTAAAAGTACCATTGTTTTGGAACAAAAATAAAAGGCCAAAAGTACCAAAGATCAGGAACGGAGGGAGTCATAAACTATTCTACATTTATTGCTTAAAAACCAATTTTACCCTCATTCAATGCTTTGTCTTTTCGATTTTCAATGTGAGTGCGAGTAGTGCACATAAATATATGTGGAGTTAAGTGGAGGGTATTTTGGAGACTTAACTTAAAAAAGACAATAATTAAATGAGCTACTTAGTATTGATGATTTTTGTATTTTCTTCTTATAATAAGGACCGGAGGGAGTATAATTTTTCAATGCAATTAAGAAAAGCCACTAGTAGGAGTATTTTGTTTAGTATGTAGACAGAATGGCAAGTGCCACTTGGAACTCGCACACACGATTGTGAGATCACGAGTTTCGAACTCGAGACGTGATATTCAACGTAACAATTTCATCATTTGTAAGTTGAGCTAGGACATAATACTCCAATCTCATTTATAAGCAAAAACAACACTTTTTATATTCATTGAATAATTTATGTATCTGGCATATAATATAGATTAGATACAGATGAATTAACACTGTTGGCCCAGTAGCTTAATCTACGCTGGGACATCGGGGGTCGACCCGGTGCTCTCGGGTTCGATTCCCGCCGTGGACAAACTCGGTAATGACCAGTGCGAAATTTGATCTTAAGCACGAGCAAAGATTAGTCTTTCGTTGAAAGCATTGGAACACTCCATGGGTAGACAACAATGTTGGAAAAAAAAAGTTCATGCGGATGGAGGAGTAGCATTTTCCAAACAAAAAGAACCTACTAACTTAAATGCATGAGTTAATGCGTTTGACTACATAAGTTTCTGTATGTATCAGGGGTAGGAAGCTTAGCTTTTATAACTCTTCAATGCTATCTTTATGTCAGCATTATTTTTTGATTCTGTAAAAGACAACCTGCAATTGATATTAAAATCACCGGTCGCTGTTTCTTGCCATGCATATCAACAATTTTGCAAATCCAACTCAGACCTTCCATATGTAGAAGATAAATGGAGCCCATGGGTGACCAAAATTTAACAAAATCGAACTCCGTTGCTTTTAAAATTTAAACAAAATATTATAGGCTTTTGCAAAGGGTAATAAGGGTTTTGTAAACCAATAATGTTATTCCAACAAAAAAATTAGACAAAAACCAGCCAAAATACAACAATATATACGATGGAACCCACGGTTTTTATATTTAAAAAAACTAAAACAATAAACAACTCTCATCTCAGTGCTTTTTTTTTAAAATAAAAAAAAGGCTTAAATATGTTTTAGGCTTCTGCAAATATGGGGTGTTTTAGTTTAAGCCCCTGCAATTTTTTTTTTATAAGTCATTGCAAAATGACACGTTTTGTTTTAAGCCCCCTCTGTTAGCAAACTGTTAGTGAGACGTTAAAAATCTCTTCCACGTGTATATTTGCAGGGGCTTATACCAAAAAAATATATATTTTACAAGGGTCTAATAAATAAAATATATTTTTGCAGGGGCTTAAAATAATAAAAAAAACACACGTGGAAGAGATTTTTAACGTCTCACTAACAGTTTGCTAACAGAAGGGCTTAAAACAAAACGTGTCATTTTGCAATGGCTTGTAAATAAATAAAACGTTGCAGGGACTTAAATCAAAACACCCCATATTTGTAGAGGCCTAAAACATATTTAAGCCTAAAAAAAATCATTTCTTCCTTTCGTCTTTTGTGGTATTATAATTCTGAAAAAATGTTACAACTATAATTTCTTTTTTACGTGACGAATTACATAAAGTGGGACACTAAGTAGTGTCTTTTAAGAAACTTTAAAGTTAGAAAAATAATTAGATGTTCAAATATATGATCTTCAGTCTTCAATTTGGTTAAAAAAATTAATTTTGTAACAAAATACGTAAAGTAGGACGCTAGGTAGTTTGTTTCAAACATGCGAAGTTCGTTCATCAATAAACGGTTATATGAGAAAAAAATTAATTTCATGACAAAAAATGTAAAGTGATGCAGTAAACTGTGTATTTTTGTGTACTTTATGGTTCAGTTTTTTTTTGTAAACGAATGTATCCTCCACGGCGACTGTGGAGACTAATCTTTCGAGGTATCGAGATCCATTTACCAACAAATGTTTTTCCATAGCACGGCCAGGGATTGAACATAAAACCAAATGCTTAAGGAACCCAAGTATCTACCACTTGTGTCACATCATGTTGGTGGTTCAGAAAAAAATTTAACTATTCAAATATGCAAAGTTTGTTCCTCAATAACCGGTTTAATAGAAAATATAATTTCATTAGAAAATATGTAAAGTGCGACGCTAAGCAGTGTTTTTTGAGGAACTTTAGCGTTCAGAAAAAATTTATCTGTTCAAATACGCTAAGTTTGTTCCTCAGTAACCAGTTTGGCGAAATAAAAATATAATTTCATGACAAAATACATAAAGTGCGATGCTAGCCACTGTGTTTTGGGATACTTTAGCGTTCCCAAAAAATTTAACTTTTCAAATTAGCCAAGACCGTTGACCAAGGTCATGCCCTTTCATTTTATTTAGCCAAGACGTTTTACCAAGATTGCTCACGACTTCACCTAATTTTTTAACACAATAACCAATCCACAAAAGTCGAAAAACATTAGGGAATATAACTGTGTCTTCACATGGGACACCAAATAAAGGCACTCTGAATCCTGATCCATCTGAAGTTAACATAGGGAGAGCTCATTTCCTTGCATTTGATGTAGCCAAGACGTTTTACCAAGATTACTCACGAATTCACCACAATTTTTAGAACAATAACCAATCCACAAAAGTCCAAAAACATTAGGGAATATAACTGTGTCTTCACATGGGACACCAAATAAGGGAACTCTGAATCCTGATCCATCTAAAAATTGTGGTGAATTCGTGAGCAATCTTGGTAAAACGTCTTGGCTACATCAAATGAAAGGAAATGAGCTTTGCCTATGCTAACTTGACATGAATCAGAGTTCAGAGTGCCCTTATTTGGTGTCCCATGTGAAGACACAGTTATATTCCCTAATGTTTTTGGATTTTTGTGGATTTGTTATTGTTCTAAAAATTGTGGTGAATTCGTGAGCAATCTTGGTAAAACGTCTTGGCTACATCAAATGATAGGAAATGAGCTTTGCCTATGCTAACTTGAGATGAACCAGAATTCAGAGTGCCCTTATTAATTTGGTGTCCCATGTGAAGACACAGTTATATTCCCTAATGTTTTTGGATTTTTGTGGATTGGTTCTTGTTCTAAAAATTGTGGTGAATTTGTGAGCAATCTTGGTAAAACGTCTTGGCTACATCAAATGATAGGAAATGAGCTTTGCCTATGCTAACTTGAGATGCATTAGAGTTCAGAGTGCCCTTATTTGGTGTCCCATGTGAAGACTCAGTTATATTCCCTAATATTTTTGGACTTTTGTGGATTGGTTGTTGTTCTAAAAATTGTGGTGAATTCGTGAGTAATCTTGGTAAAACGTCTTGGCTACATCAAATAAAAGGAAATGAGCTTTCCCTATGCTAACTTGAGATGGATCAAAGTTTAGAGTGCCCTTATTTGGTGTCCCATGTGAAGACACAGTTATATTCCCTAATATTTTTCGACTTTTGTGGATTGATTATTGTGTTAAAATTTTTGGTGAAGTCGTGAGCAATCTTGGTAAAACTTCTTGGCTACATAAAATTAAGGTTTAAATATATGTCACCCCATGCAAATATACCCATTTTCCATTTACTCCTGTAAAAAAAAAGTTTTAAAATCAACTTTGCAAATATAAACAGTTTATGGTCACCCCCTGCTGTTACATTATGTAGTGTATAATGGGTATAAATCATGTACGGTTACCCCCTGCAAAATATAAAAAGTTTACGGTTACAGGGGGGTAACTAGAAACACTTATTATTTGCAATGTTGATTTTAAAACTTTTTTTTGCAAGGGGTAAATGGAAATTTGGGATATTTGCAAGAGGATCAAATATTTAACCCTAAAATTAAAGGACATGACCTTGGTCAAGGGTCTTGGCTAATTTGAAAAGTTAAATTTTTTGCGAACGCTAAAGTATCCCAAAACACAGTGGTTAGCATCGCACTTTATGTATTTTGTCATGAAATTATATTTTTATTTCGCCAAGCTAGTTATTGAGGAACAAACTTAGCGTATTTGAACAGTTAAATTTTTTCTGAACGCTAAAGCTCCCCAAAAAACACTGCTTAGCGTCGCACTTTACATATTTTCTAATGAAATTATTTTTTCTATGAAACTGGTTATTGATCAACAAACTTTGCATATTTGAATAGTTAAAATTTTTTCTGAACCACCAACATGATGTGACACAAGTGGTAGATACTTGGGTTCCTTAAGCATTTGGTTTTATGTTCGATCCCTGGCCGTGCGTATGGAAAAACATTTATTAGTAAATGGATCTCGATACCTCGAAAGATTAGTCTCCACAGTCGCCGTGGAGGATACATTCGTTGACAAAAAAAAAATCTGAACCATAAAGTACACAAAAATACACAGTTTACTGCATCACTTTACATTTTTTGTCATGAAATTAATTTTTTTTCTCATATAACCGTTTATTGATGAACGAACTTCGCATGTTTGAAACAAACTACCTAGCGTCCTACTTTACGTATTTTGTTACAAAATTAAATTTTTTTAACCAAATTGAAGAATGAAGATCATATATTTGAACATCTAATTATTTTTCTGACTCTAAAGTTTCTTAAAAGACACTACTTAGCGTCCATCTTTATGTAATTCGTCACGTAAAAAAGAAATTATAGTTGTAACATTTTTTCAGAATTATAATATCACAAAAGACGAAAGGAAGAAACGATTTTTTTTAGGCTTAAATATGTTTTAGGCCCCTGCAAATATGGGGTATTTTGGTTTAAGTCCCTGCAATTCTTTTTATTTATAAGCCATTGCAAAGTGACACGTTTTGTTTTAACCCCTTCAGTTAGCAAACTGTTAGTGAGACGTTAAAAACATCTTCCACGTCTGTTTTTTTTTTTAATTATTTTAAGCCCCTGCAAAAATATATTTTTTTTTAATTATGCATGAAAAATTATGTTGACTAAGTCTAACTCCAACAAATATCTTTTCTATGAATAATATGTGGATCCGAGGAGTGCATCTCCAAGATATAGGACGACTAGTACTATATGATATGTGTTATGTAGAGCTAGAAATTAGTTGACATGAATATTTTTTTAGCTCGAATTCAACGCGACTCATGCTTCCGAGTAGCTTGCCAGAAGATCGGTTTAGCTTGTTAGCTCAATCTGCATGAATAAAAAGTAAAGATAATTTGTTTAATTTTTTTGTTAAAATAGCCAACAAATATAGATCTTTCACATTTTAAATTAGAAATTTATTAGATGTTTTTAACGACGACTGACACTACAACCTAAATGGATAAGCTCGCGACCCTCCATGTCGCGAGAGTTGATGCAGTAATCTGTAGGGGATACGAATATGAGTGCCTCAACACTCGACTTATATTAGACTACTCTAGTTTTTTGTCGAACTGGCACTGAATAGGTCACCACATCCGTTGTGAGGATGAAATGAATCACGAGCTATACTTCTGTTGAGCAATGACGATTATTGTAGAGCTTTTAATATTTTTAAATTACTAGCTAACTTACGTGAAACACCTTCAAGGAGTCACTGACAAGTGTGCATAACTCATATATGAAATCTTGGTACCATTGGTTGAATTGTAAAAATGACACATTTGGTAAGGTTTTGCATTTCATATCCTTTTCGTGAGAATTTAAGAGTACGTCAAGCCATCAAATTATAAAAATGACACATCAGTTATTCGATGAAACTAAAATTGCAATTTTATCTAAAGGTAATATATTGTTGCTTATATTTAATTCTAAAAAATATAAGTGTTCTGTACCTTGCAGTGCTGGTAGGAACTACAGTTGGTAGGTCTCCCAGGTAAGTCTCCCACTATCCGACTGGAGGTTCAGGGTGATCTCGGGAGGGGTACCTACGAAGCCACTCCGACGCTCAAGTCAGTATTGAAAATATATGAGTGATTTAACTAGGAATGAGAATGTACCTAATTATGGCAATGTGAGCCAGTATTTATAGAAAATTATGCCCGTTGTGAGCCGTCGGATTGGTAGAGAGAGTGAATCTGAGTCTTCCAAGTATATATAAGAGTCATAAATGGGCTTGTGTATTGTGGATATGGATCAAAGTGAGTGAGGCAAATCATATTCAATTGTTGAATAGGTCTCTTGGTCTGGTCCAGAAAGTAATTAATATTTTTGGTTATATTCTTGTACGAGTGAATATTTTTTTGTGATAAGACAACAAATAAATGATACCTCTGACGAGGAAGAGTGAGAAACTTATTAGGTGACTGCCAACCTGAAACAAACATTGAATAGCAATTAAAGCACAAGCGAGTGAGACACAAAGAAAGAGTGAAGAATAATGGAAGGGTCATCAACAAATATTGAAGAGGTGAAGATTACTGAAAGGACTCCCACTTTCTATCTTTACCATCCATGTTTTCTACTTGAAGAAGTAGTTGGAGCTCTCTTCAAGTGTCTAGGTTTTGAGATGGGAACCAAAACAAAAGAAGATCCTTCAGCTTTAGAAGATGATACTATAACTGAAGAAATCACCCCAACAAATGAACATGAAAGCTCCCAATCCAACTCAGAACAACAGCAATGTTCAATAACTACTCAACGTTTTGTAAGCTTTTCTTTCTTTTAAATATGGAAACCACTTGATTATTATCCCTTTTCTTTTTAATATTGAAATAATCTTTTTTTCCTTTGATTTTCATTTCTTAGACTCTCTATGAAATATAAGTAAGACCTTAGAGCAAAAACAACTTTTAAGATTAATATTAGACACTAATTTATTGTAATTTTTTTCGTTTTTTATAATCTTGCATGTAAAGCTTTTTTACACTAGCACATTCAAACCTGTTTTAAATGAAAGTTTGTGTCTGATTTAATCTTTTTACTATGATATAAAATACTATATATTTTATGCTGAAATACTCTTGTTGAATAAATGCATATTAAATTTATATACTGTTGTCTGATGGGCAATCACATTAAAATTCCATTTTTAATAAATATTTAGTTTTTTTTTGGTATTAAAATATTTTGTTTTTTTAACAGAACTATTATATGCTCACATCAGTCTTATTTCTTCACTCAAAATATAAGGAGCGCATGTCTTCAAAGTTTACTTTTTTTATTTATTAGAATGCCTTCAAAATACACATTACCTATGTTTTGCTGTTAAAAAAATATATTACATTCCCTGGTTTAACTATTAACAAATTATTTTAGATACATTTTTTTCATTAGAGTAGCAAGCACTACAACAGATTTGGGGATTGGGAGCGCTTTTTTTAGGCCATCAGTAGCGCTTTCGGGCGCTCCTAAAGCTTGCGCTCCTGTTGCCAATCCCCCAAAGGTAGCGCTCTAAAAGCGCTACCAATGAACAGGCAAGAGGAGCGCTTCTAAGCATAAGCGCTCCTTATTTCCGGATGCGCATAGACCATAGGTAGCGCTTCTAAGCGTAAGCGCTCCTTATTCCCGGATGCGCATAGACCAAAGGTAGCGCTTCTAAGCGTAAGCGCTCCTTATTCCCGGATGCGCATAGACCAAGAGTAGTGCTTTTTTGTTCAAACGCTCCCCATTCCTAGATGCGCTTAGACCATAAGTAGCGCTTTTTACAGAAAGCGCTCCTTATGCCTAATTTTTTTTAATTCTGTTTCTTCTCTATTACCATAAGTAGTACTTACAGAAAGCGCTACCTATGCCTAATTTTTTTTTAAAGAATTTTTTTTCTGTTTCTTCTCTATTACCAATTCCTTGCTCCCTGCTCATATTCATCAACCAACAACAAACTTCCAAATGAAATTTCCAAATCAAAAACCAATTTCAAATCAAATTCCAACTAATTAATAAATCCAACATACACACATATATGCCAACCAAAATTACATAAATCATCATGTACCAAAACATGAATGTCAACATAACAGCAAAAATTACAAGATATCCAATATAGGTACTACAAAAATAGGATATCCAAAAAAATTACATCAATTTCGATTTTCATGTATAACACCGGCAACATGATGACACCACTCTCCTTTGAGCTCAGTAAGTTGCTCGTCAGAAAAAGGAACTCCAGACACATATCCAGAAAAATACTGAAAAAGTAAAATAAAATGAACTAAGAATTATATCAATATCAAACAAATATTGAATTACTTATCAAAAAACAAACTATCAAATTATATATACATTGATTGGGATTTCCATTTCGTTGTGATTGATGATGTCCTTCATAAATTTCATTACATAGTACCCGCAATCAATGTTGTTTGGTTGGAGTGGACCCTATAAAACAAAATATGACTTGGAGTGGACCTTAGGGTGAAACTCTCTTCTCTTAACCCATCATACACCTCTACGCCATTCTCCCACATTAGCTTCAAGTCTTCAATTAAAGGAGCCAAGTACACATCAATATCATTTCCTGGTTGTTTGGGCCCGGAAATTAACAAAGACAACATCATATACTTGCGTTTCATACAAAGCCATGGAGGTAAGTTATAAATCGCCAAAATCACGGGCCATGTACTGTGGGAGCTACTCTGGATACCGTGCGGGTTAAATCCATCAGCAGACAATACAAGTCGAAGGTTTCTTGGTTCCTCCCCGAAATCAGGATAATGAATATCAATTTTTTTCCATTGCGGAGAATCTGCCGGATGTCGTAGCAACCCATCTTTAATCCTTTCATCCTCATGCCAAGTCAAGTGTTTTGCATCTTCTGAACTACGGTACATGCGCCTAAATCTAGGAATTATAGGAAAATACCACAACACCTTTTCTGGCGCAGATTCTTTCTTCTTATACCGCGAAGCATTACACTTAGGGCACGACTTTAACAATGCATGTTCATTCCGAAATAATATGCAATCATTGGGACAAGCGTGTATCTTCTCATAGTTCAAGCCAATGGTGCCTAATATTTGTTTTGCATCATACATTCGAGAAGGGAGCACATTATCCTTCGGCAACATATTTTTCAACAATGCGAGTAATTCCGTAAAGCACTTATCTGTCCATCCGTGGCAAGTTTTCAAGTTATACAACTTTATCACAGCCAATAATTTTGTGAACTCGGTACAACCCGCATACAACGGTGTCTCCGCATCGGTTATCAACTTCTCAAACCTTTGAGGACAATCATTAAGATTATCTTCAACCGCTTTTGTCATCTCTTCAAATTGGTTGCCATTAAATGAATATTTTTCGGTGTCAACCGGCGCACATCTCTCAGTACTATTATTCATATTTGAAGATTCGCCTTTTTCCTCGCCGTGCATTGTCCAACAAGTATAACTTTGATCAATTCCGTAGGCCTTTAAATGTCCTTCCAACTCAACTGCAGTAACTGAGTTTACATAACAACATCGTAAACAAGGACATTTGATATTACTAGAAGTTCCCAATCGTCGAACAGCAAAGTTAACAAAATATTCTACTCCATCGACATATTCCTTCGACAGACGATTTGCAGACATCCAATTTCGATCCATATTTAACCAAAATTGATAATAAAATCCTGATAAGAATAAATAATACTAGTTAACCATCAAAGAATCTTACCTTTATGAATGTAAAAGACAAACTAATGAAGCAAAAAATGAAATCGAATGTTTTATATTACTATTGTTCAGAATATAAACCCAAAATCAATATTATATGTTTTGCTGCACCATTAATAGGAAATTGTATTATATGTTTTTATTTCCTTTTATATGGAATCATTGTCCATTAATGCTTTGCTGCACCATTAATGTTGATTTGCTGTACCTTTGACCAAGCTGTCAAGGGAGAGTTTATAGGCATAGTCTTGGGAGATATTATAGGCATATGTTTAGGAAACAAAGAACGCAGCAAGGAAAACAAAAACACAGAGGAAACTAACCTCAAACGTAGAAAGAAAACGAAACGCAGCAAAGGGCCACTTCAACAACGGCGAAGAAACCCGGACCAACTTCAACAACGACGAAGAAACCAACAATTGTCACAAAACGATGAAGAAACCAGCAACAGTCACAGAACGCCGGTCACGGCAGAGATTTGGGGGCTAAACGGCAGAGTTAAGCGATATGGTGGAAGCACACGACGGTCACGGCAGAGATTTAGGGTTAGCGTGAAGTGTTTGCGTGAGAGTGAGAAGGGCTTCTACTTGTTTGAGTACTGAGTAAGGGTTTCAAGAACGTTAACGTTGAGAGAGAGACCAAAAGAGACTGAGAGTACTGAAGGAAGCGCGAGGAAATTAATTAGAAAAAAGCCATAGGGAGCGCTCGCATAAAAAGCGCTCTTCATTGGAGGATGCGTTTTGATCAAAGGGAGCGCTCACTAATAAAGCGCTACTTATTCAGCCTCCATGTTTAGTCATAGGGAGCGCTCGCGTACCAAGCGCTACTTATTGAACGTTTGCGTTTAACCATAAGGAGCGCTCACATACAAAGCGCTACTTATTGAACCTCCGTGTTTAGCTATAGGGAGCGCTCGTCTACAAAGCGCTACTCATTGGACGTGCGTTCTGGGAATAAGGAGCGTTCACCTATAAAGCGCTACTAATGTTGCGCTCTTTTTAAACAATTCTGTTGTAGTGCTAGTTCCTAATTTCTGCCGATAGCATTACAAATTCATAAAGCATGTATAGAAGTCAAATGAGTATGACAATGAAAAAGTTGAGATACAAAAGCAGATTTCAAAACCTATGTGAAAATTTACTATCTAGAAGAATCATAGTCATTACGAGATGATTTCAATATTTTATTTTTCCTTTAAGAGTTTGTTGAGAACTTAATTAATTGTAATTATCAATCTATCAAACACATGGTGATCAAAAAGATAAGACTCAAAACCACATACGGGGAGTAGTATCGTTAATGGTTCCATGCAAACACATCACCCCCACTTGGCATGACCAATCCAACAAAACATAACAGATTAGAACTTAACAGAGGTTGATGAAAAATCTAAAACCTAAAACCTAAAAGAGGGAAAGATTCATGAAAAATCTAAAACCTAAATTATCAAAATCTTAAAACCTAAAACCTAAAACCCATAAAAATGAAAGGGGCAAAAACCAAACCTATTATCAAGAACCAAAGAGAGAGCAGAGAGATGAATGAGTAGCAGCTGTTCCGAGAGAGATGAATGAGAAGGAGAGATAACGTCGTGGTGGAAAGGAGGGAGTGGTGGAGATGACGGCGTGTGCAGGAACACGGCGGCGCAGGGAGGAGGCCGATGAGGGTTGAGAGATCCTGGGTTTGTGGTAAGGAAGCTCTTTGTGCGTGACTGAGAGTAGTGTTTGTGCGTGAGAGAGTTTTTGGGTTTCTGCAATTGAAGCGCGCGAGGGAGATACTATTTTAGAATATTAAAATTTTGTTGAACATAAGGAGCGCTCAAGAGGGAAGCGCTCCTATTGGGGTAGCGTGTTTTCAAAATAAGGAGCGCTCAAGAGGGAAGCGCTCTTATTGGGTATGCGAGATTTAACCATAGGGAGCGCTCGTGTACAAAGCGCTACTTATTGGACTTCCGTGTTTAGTCATAGGGAGCGCTCTTGTACAAAGCGCTACTTATTGTACTTCCGTGTACAGTAATAGGGAGCGCTCGTGTACAAAGCGCTACTCATTGGGCGCTCTTTTTAACAACTTCTGTTGTAGTGAAGAAATTATACCAGTGATAAGATTGCAATCTGATTTATTTTACTACAGGAATTTATCAATGTTAACTATATTATGTATTATCTTTTCCTACAGGAATTTATCAGCAATTTAGTAATTAGGAGGCGTGGACCAAGAAGACCAGATCTTAGTTCAGGATCAAGTCCTGGGCATAATTAATGCATGCTTGCAATTGCTCAAAATTGTTCTCAATTCTCAAGTAGTGGCTAAACATATAATTTGATTCAGTTTTTTCTGTTATTTTAACCTTTTTGTTGAAGAACTTATAACCTTTCTTCCAGTCTCTGTATTTACCAATTAATGTAGTCTTTGTAGTATGTAAAAGTACTATGTGTGTGAAAATTAACTTCAAATGCATCTATATAGAAAGGTGACATGAAAATTCATATCATTGCCAAGCTTGTGCTATAATATTTACGACATATGATACGACTCGGTTGATTTTATTCATCTTATAACTTGCATTTTGGTTTTGGTATTTTGAAGGAGGGGAAAGTGGGGTGTTGCGGATTCAAACTCGTGTTATTCTTGGTGTCCAGACAAATGATATTCGTGTTTCATCTTTAGCTCGTGCTCACGAGACATTTCATTATAACTTACATCTACATCGATGATGATAACTTTCATGCAAAAATTTGCCGTAAAGGCCAAACTCTAGAACAATAAAAACTGAAAACCTAGACATATTTTGAAGTGTATTTGTTGTTAAACAATCAAAGTCATATGGTGTCGAAAAGGACGTGAATCTAAGTTCATATAGCTTTGTTGGGACACGTTGAAAAAAGACGTGATTGATTTCTTTAACGAGTTCTATAAAAGGGCTTTCCTCCCTAAAGCTATTTCAGCGACATTCATAGCGCTTATTCCTAAGAAAACGAATCCTCAAAGTTTGGGGGAGTATAGACCAATTTTCTTGATTGGGAGTCTTTATAAAATCCTGGCAAAGGTTCTTGCTAATAGGGAGGGTTTCTCTCCAACATCTCTCTAGTTCCCAATCAGCTTTTCTTGGTGGCAGGCAGATATTGGATGGGGTGGTGGTGGTGGTGGTGGTTAATGAGATAGTGGTTTTGCTAAGAGATCAAAGGACATATGCTTATTGTTTAAAGTTGATTTTGAAAGAGCTTGTGACTCAATCTCGTGGGATTTCTTATTTTACATGATGGATAGAATGAGTTTTCCTTTGAGATGAATCAGATGGATGAAGGCGTGAACCTCAAGTACTGAGATTAATTAATACATGCTTCCAATTGCTCAAACTTGTTCTCAAATCTCAAGTAGTAGTCTAAACATATCATTTGATTCAGCTTTTTCTGTTATTTTAACCTTTTCTTTGAAGAATTTAATTATAACATTTCCTCCAGTCTCTGTATTTACCAATTAATGAAGTCTTGTAGTATGTAAAAGTACTATGTGTGTGAAAATTAACTTCAAATGCATCTGTATAGAAAGGTGACATGAAAATTCATATCAATGCCAAACTTGTGCTATAACATTTATAACATATGATACTGTTGATCTTATTCATCTTATATCTTGCATATTGTTTTTGGTATTTTGGAGGAGGAGGAGGACGAAAGTGGGGTGTTGCAATTCAAACTCATGTTATTCTTGGTGTCACAAGTAATATTTGTGTTTTATCATTAGGTCGTGCTCTTCAGACATCTCATAACTTACATCTATATCGATGATGATAAATTTATTTTGCACGAAAATCAACTATTTCTTTAATGCAAAAAATTTCCGTAAAGGCCAAACTCTAACACAATGAAAATTGAAAACCTAGACATATATATTTTTAACTGGGGCAGATGAAAATTGAAAACCTGGACATATTTTGAAAACTATAAAGGCCACTACTAGAAAAAGATAAAATAGCAACGAAAATTTAGAGATGAAAATGTCGAAATATGTCTCTAATTTCATCTTCCAAGTGTTAGCGACGCAAAATTTAGATACTAATTTCATTTTTCCAATATCTGATTTCTATTCCCATTTCAGATTTTTCTAGTAGTGCCTGTAAACAACACTTCGAGCAATAGAACTCAAGTTTCTCCACGACCGTGATTCTTTCATCTGGTCTGCCACCACCTTTGAGACCGCTACCTTGACAACCACCGAAAGACCGTCGCACATGTCCCAATGTGCAGCTTCTTTACGACGCAAGAACCTCATGCGCACATACCACACTACGCCAGATGTTGAAGAAAAGAGCGCATCCATAAGTAGCGCTTCTTTAAAAAAACACTACGCATTGATAGAACGAAATAGGCATGGGTAGCGCTTGGTCCTCTAAGCACTGCTTATAGGTGTAACAGGCTAAGCAATGGGCAGCGCCTTGTATATAAGCACTGCTTATAGGTGATATGCGCCTAGGCAATAGGCAGCGTTTCCTAAAATGCGCTGCTTATAGGTGAAATGCGTCCTCCAATAAGCAGCGCTTTTTAGGAAACGCTGCCTATTGCCTAGGCGCGTATCACCTATAAGCAGCGCTTATGGAGCAAGCGCTGTCCATTGATATAAAGCGCTACACCTATAAGCAGCGCTTATAGCGCTGCCGTTTGCCTTTTTTTTTCGTTTTCTTACACTAGCTAAGCTCCAACGTCTCTCTCTCTTTCTCACTTTCGTTCTCCTCAGCTCCCATTCTCTCCCTCTCACGAAAACCCACCCATTTTCGTTTTTATCTCTCTCTTTCTCAACCATCTTCCACCCTTCTTCAAGGAAAACCCACCATTTTGTTTCTCTCTCTCTTTCTCAACCATTTCGTCTCTCTCTCCCACACGTACTCTCACCATTTCGTTTCTCTCTCTTTCTCTCAACCATCTTCAAGCCATTTCTTTTTGGTGACATATTCAACCATCTCCAAGCCAAGCATCTTTGAAGGTAACTCATAAACTCATTTCTTGTTTTGCATTTAAAGTGTTATTGTGATATATGTGGTTGTTTTACTTGGTTTATCATATTGTGACATTGTGTTTATGTGGTTGTTTTGTTGTGTGTTGTCTCTTTTGCTTTGCATTTAAAGTGTTTGTGTTTTTGACTCAAAGAATACCAATTGCAATAAATAGAAGAATTTTGTAAATGAATGATTGAAATTAGGAATGCTTGTTGTTCTAGTTATTTTAATGGCATTGAAACCTTAGGTTAGATGATTCAAACTTGATGCTTGTTGATTGGTTCTTTGAAAGGGTGAAGTGTTTCTAAACTTGAGGGGAAATGTAGGTGTAGTGTTTGTTGAAATGTCCAAATGAAATGCTTGTTAATTTAATGTTGCTCTAGGTTAAGGGATTCTTGTGTTGTATTTATAAATTTGAGATATTTAGTGAAATGCATGTTAATTGAATGTTGTTCTAGGTTAAGGGATACTTGTGATGTATTTCTAAACATGAGAAATTGAGGATTGTTGCTGAATATGTGAATTGTTGTTAGGTTTTGCGAGTTTGTTTTGTCGGAGCTTTGCATTCGTTGTTCGAGAGTTCGGTTCATTTGCTAGTGTGTGGTTCGCCTAGGTTGGAGTTCATTGTTGCTTCCACTTGTTCAGGTACTTTTGTTGTTTAAAACTAGAGTGACTATTTATTTATTTAAAACTGAAATTGCCTCTCTTATTTATTTTATGTGTTCCTTTTCTTTTAGTTGTGCTTGAAATGAAAGATTGATACCTAACTTGTGATGAAGTTTAGTCTTGGCAACAACAATGATTCTAAAAATCAATTGCTAATAACTGTTTTGATTGAACCATGATGATTTATTTCTTCATAGATATTGCATTGATATGCAGGCTTTGTTTTCTTGATACCTATCAAATATAAGTTATGCAAACTCTTCTATTACTATTTTTTAGAAATAGATCACCTTTTTTTATATTATATATTTTATACTTGAACAAGAATATAAGTTATGCAAACTTGTATATGTGTGGTGAATGAAACTAGCAAAGTAAAATCGAATATTCCTAAATATGCGAATAGTGCGTGATTATGTTTTATTGCAGGTCAGCTGGCGGATCATAGTGATCTTGACAGTGATCATGACAGCGATCATGAGTGTGATGTTGAAAAGTATATCAGAAAGCAGGCTCCTCGGGGAATGACGGTCAAAAAAATATCATCAATCGAGTAAATAAAGAAAAAGGAAAAGTACCAGCAAGTTACTAATTACTAATTAACTTATTAATTCAACACTTAGTTTTAATTGTTTGTTAACTAATTTACTAATGACATAATGTAGGTGGTGTGGAATATTAAGGGTCAGCCAATTGGGGATAATCGCGCAGATTTGGTTACCTTCCTCGGTAGTAAGGTAAAACAAATGATATCAATTACAATCAGTACTTGGAGTGAGAAAAGTGCTGTTTTGAGGAAACACAAAGAGGAGTTTTGGTTAACAATACAGGTATATAATTTTACATTTCTTTTGTAATCTTATGTAATAAATTTGTAACCATATATATAAATTTATATCATTTTCATTGAATATGTGTATGCAGAAATATTTTGATGTGGATGAGTCCCGAAAAGACTAGTGTATGAAGGAAGCTGGAAAGCTACATCGGAATTTCAGGGGTAGTCTAAAAAAAATGGTTGTTTGATAATAGTGGAAACCTCAGATGGAAGCCTCCAATGCCATATAGTGGATTTATTATGGAGGAGGATTGGGTTACATTTGTTAGGAGACGCACCGAAGATGAAGATTTCATGGTTAGTACTATAATATATTAAGTTATAACTTAAAATATAGTTGACAATTATATATTATACATTAATGTATATTTATGTCTCTAATAGAAACTATGCCAAGCGAATCGAGAGAGAGCTTCTGGTTGTGAATACCCTTATAGAGGCGGTGCTAGTGGATATCAAGTTTTTGAAGAGAGATTGGGAAGACACAATAAGCTTGATTTCTCTTTGTTTAATAAATCTTTTGATTTATAATTTCTTAAGCTTATTGTGTCTTACCAATCTCTCTTCAAAAACTTGATATCCACTAGCACCGCCTCTATAAGGGTATTCACAACCAGAAGCTCTCTCTCGATTCGCTTGGCATAGTTTCTATTTAGAGACATAAGTATACATTAATGTATAATATATAATTGTCAACTATATTTTAAGTTATAACTTAATATATTATAGTACTAACCATGAAATCTTCAACTTCGGTGCGTCTCCTAACAAATGTAACCCAATCCTCCAACGTAATAAATCCACTATATGGCGTTGGAGGCTTCCATCTGAGGTTTCCACTATTATCAAACAACCATTTTTTTAGACTACCCCTGAAATTCCGATGTAGCTTTCCATTTTCCTTCATACACCAGTCTTTTCGGGACTCATCCACATCAAAATATTTCTGCATACACATATTCAATGAAAATGATATAAATATATATGGTTACAAATTTATTACATAAGATTACAAAAGAGATGTAAAATTATATACCTGTATTGTTAACCAAAACTCCTCTTTGTGTTTCCTCAAAACAGCACTTTTCTCACTCCAAGTACTGATTGTAATTGATATCATTTGTTTTACCTTACTACCGAGGAAGGTAACCAAATCTGCGCGATTATCCCCAATTGGCTGACCCTTAATATTCCACACCACCTACATTATGTCATTAGTAAATTAGTTAACAAACAATTAAAACTAAGTGTTGAATTAATAAGTTAATTAGTAATTAGTAACTTACTGGTACTTTTCCTTTTCCTTTATTTACTCGATTGATGATATTGTTTTTGACTGTCATTCCCCGAGGAGCCTGCTTTCTGATATACTTTTCAACATCACACTCATGATCGCTGTCATGATCACTGTCAAGATCACTATGATCCGCCATCTGGCCTGCAATAAAACATAATCACGCACTATTCGCATATTTAGGAATATTCGATTTTACTTTGCTTGTTTCATTCACCACACATATACAAGTTTGCGTAACTTATATTCTTGTTCAAGTATAAAATATATAATATAAAAAATGGTGATCTATTTCTAAAAAGTAGTAATAGAAGAGTTTGCATAACTTATATTTGATAGGTATCAAGAAAACAAAGCCTACATATCAATGCAATATCTACGAAGAAATAAATCATCATGGTTCAATCAAAACAGTTATTAGCAATTGATTTTTAGAATCATTGTTGTTGCCAAGACTAAACTTCATCACAAGTTAGGTATCAATCTTTCATTTCAAGCACAACTAAAAGAAAAGGAACACATAAAATAAATAAGAGAGGCAATTTCAGTTTTAAATAAATAAATAGTCACTCTAGTTTTAAACAACAAAAGTACCTGAACAAGTGGAAGCAACAATGAACTCCAACCTAGGCGAACCACACACTAGCAAATGAACCGAACTCTCGAACAACGAATGCAAAGCTCCGACAAAACAAACTCGCAAAACCTAACAACAATTCACATATTCAGCAACAATCCTCAATTTCTCATGTTTAGAAATACATCACAAGTATCCCTTAACCTAGAACAACATTCAATTAACATGCATTTCACTAAATATCTCAAATTTATAAATACAACACAAGAATCCCTTAACCTAGAGCAACATTAAATTAACAAGCATTTCATTTGGACATTTCAACAAACACTACACCTACATTTCCCCTCAAGTTTAGAAACACTTCACCCTTTCAAAGAACCAATCAACAAGCATTAAGTTTGAATCATCTAACCTAAGGTTTCAATGCCATTAAAATAACTAGAACAACAAGCAATTCTAATTTCAATCATTCATTTACAAAATTCTTCTATTTATTGCAATTGGTATTCTTTGAGTCAAAAACACAAACACTTTAAATGCAGAGCAAAAGAGACAACACACAACAAAACAACCACATATACACAATGTCACAATATGATAAACCAAGTAAAACAACCACATATATCACAATAACACTTTAAATGCAAAACAAGAAATGAGTTTATGAGTTACCTTCAAAGATGCTTGGCTTGGAGATGGTTGAATATGTCACCAAAAAGAAATGGCTTGAAGATGGTTGAGAGAGAGAGCGAGAGAAACGAAATGGTGAGAGTACGTGAGGGAGAGAGAGAGAGACGAAATGTTTGAGAAAGAGAGAGAGAAACAAAATGGTAGGTTTTCCTTGAAGAAGGGTGGAAGATGGTTGAGAAAGAGAGAGATAAAAATGAAATTGGGTGGGTTTTCGTGAGAGGGAGAGAGTTGGAGCTGAGGAGAACGAAAGTGAGAGAGAGAGAGAGAGACGTTGGAATCTTAGCTAGTGTAAGAAAACGAAAAGAAAAAAAAGGCAAAGGGCAGCGCTTTCTACTTATAAGTGCTGCTTATAGGTGTAACGCTTTATATCAATGGACAGCACTTGCTCCATAAGCGCTGCTTAGAGGTGATACGCGCCTAGGCAATAGGCAGCGTTTCCTAAAAAGCGCTGCTTATTGGAGGACGCATTTCACCTATAAGCAGCACTTTTTAGGAAACGCTGCCTATTGTCTAGGCGCGTATCACCTATAAGCAGCGCTTATATACAAGGCGCTGCCCATTGCTTAGCCCGTTACACCTATAAGCAGCGCTTAGAGGACCAAGCGCTACCCATGCCTATTTCGTTCTATCAATGCGTAGCGTTTTTTAAAGAAGCGCTACTTATGGATGCGCTATTTTCTTCAACATCTGGCGTAGTGGATCAACGTCGACGTTCACAAAAGATGATCATGTTCTAACTTACCAGAGCACCCAAGGACTCTATGACATGAAGAAATATCCAAAACAGAGTTGTAACCTATGCAATAGAAGATGACCAATATGAAATAACCAAGACATGATCTCAAAAGGTCCAAATTTTAAGGTATCAAGAAAAGGCACTAAGTGTGTCAGCAGAAGATGTGGCTTAAGGACACAAACAAACAAGCTAAATATGTTGCACCTGTAGACCCATACTACCCATATGGCTTACAATGTTGTCACACCCCTACAGAGTGAAAATAGGAGAATGTTGCGATAATGGACAATCAACATTGATAAAAATACAAGACTTATGATACTAAGGAATTCATTACTAATAGTTACTAAATATTTCAGTGATTATTATACAACAATCTAATGGTTAGTACATATTAGTCAGAATTTGGTTTTTGTGTGGTGAGTGAGCAGGTAAATAAAAACACTGATTAGTACTTTTTTTTTGTTACCTTGTCTTTGGTGTGTAGTTTCCACCGACTTTGCAGATGACTAATCTACGCTGGGGAACCTGGCTGGCCACGAGTACCCGACTTTGTCGGTCTGTGTGGTTCTCCTCACCCAACAAAATTTTTGCCACACCCAAGATCCGAACCCGAGACCTTAGGGTGGGATCCAAGTACAGTTACAACTGGCACCAACCCTTGTTGGTACAAGTGGCGGATCTTCACCAAAAAGCTTAGGAGGGCCGCCAAAAAAAGAGACATGGAAGAACGACGAGGTAGAGATCAACGACAAGTACGTATCTAAGACCTTGGGTTAGGGTGTGCAAAATTTTTTAGACACACGCATTGGATCAAGAGAAGAAAGAAGAACATGCTCGAGATGAGAAAATAAATAAATAAAAAATATGGAAGGAGGACTCGAACTCGAAGCAAGTGGGTGGATAAATAGCCCCCCAACCACCACACTGCGTCGTCTAATTGTGTAAAACATCAAAGGATAAAGATGACTCAAGAGAATGATCAGAAGTAGAGGAACATTAAATGAAAAGGACATACTCAAGACAAGAACAATTTCAGAGAATGAGGAAGGTCTCAAAGGACCGGATGGTCTCTGTCTCTCAAATAATGATCGAGTCAAGAATGAGACGCAGTCTCACTGAAAGGAACAAAGTTCATTACCACGTGATGACATCTCATTTGTCGAGGCACAAATGTCACAAACGATGACGAATAGACATTTGTTTTTAATATGAATAGGCATTTTTCGAAATGTAAGGATTATCAAACAAAATATTGGGGACTAAAATTGAAAACTGTATTTTATAGAGGGACTAAACATGTTTAACCCATTAAAAAATTTATAAAATATTTATAAAAACAAATAAAAAGTGATTGAAATGTTAGACGACCATTTATAATGTTTTTCCTTAAAGTTTTTAATTCAACATATAAATTTAGCCCTCTAAAACCCTTAACTCAATCCAAACATAGCTTAATGGTGTGTTAGGGAGTGAGATTTTGGAGGGTAGGTGAGCACTTATTTTTATCTTTTAAATTAAAGAAATTATAAATATTTCAAAAAACAAATAAAGGTGATTGAAATGTTATATGATCATCTTTCACGTTACTCCTACAACTTTTTTAAAATCTATCTCAAATATATATATATATCAACACATAAACTTGGCCCTTCAAGATTTTACCATCTAAAATCTTCCAAAATCTCTCACCCAAAGTGACCCTTAGTAAGTTCTTTTGTCGGTCTCTTGTCTGCACTATTTTTACGCTAAGGATAAGAGGTTTGGAAAAGCAGGAATAAAATTATATTGCACTCAAGATGGGAAAATATAAGACCAACAAAATGACGCATTCCACACTATAACATAGAACAATATTACAATAATTACAAATGAAGTTTTTAACGCACTACTTACATGTCTAGTATCCTCCGGTATTATGTAAGTAAAGAAAAATGAAGCTGAATGGTTTTACTCCAATACTATATCGGATTTCTACATTCATAGCAGCCCCATCCACAAACAGGTAGGCTTTTGAACAAAAGCAATTAAATATTTGCACTGCCTAGAGAGATAATAAAGCCAGCAATTGCATTCTCTTTGAAAACAAAAAAACAACGTAGATTCTGCAGCAGCATGAGTATAATACACTCACAAGCAAGACTTCAGAGTTCAGACTGAAGGAAATGTGTGGTTGAATGATAATTCCCTTTCACATGTCGTAAGTAGAACGGCTATTATCTGAATGAGAATGAGATCCCACATTTGAGTTTTGAGAGTTAAACAAGTTGGGGTATGAGAAATATGAATCGTCGTCCATTGAAGGTAATCTCTTAGGCTGGTGGTGACTAGAGGATTTGTCATCCAATACATGTTCTGTGGGTAGGGAAGAATCAAAATCTTCTTTCAGTGTGTCAAACGAAGGAAAACTTGATGAATGAGAGCCTATGGATGCATATTGATCCTGGTGAAGATTATGATCCTTTTTACTAAAGACATCAAAGTTGCCTGCAGCATTTTGCTCAACTAAATGAACACTTTCTGATGTTGTAGATTCATTGTGTCCTGCTGTATAGAATGGATTCTCAGAGCTACTGTCAGGTATATGTTCGGTACTTTTGTTCTTGGTAAGCTCGCTAATACGGACTTGGGCAAGGCTAGCTGCTGAACGAGCAGCAGCTGCTGCACGTTCAGCAGTTTCGGCAGCTGCATGAGCAGCAGCTATCACATCCTGAAGGTCCAAGTTGGCTTCAGATTTTGCACTTGACAAGGAGGGAGGTGGGTCAATATGTCTGGCTGCAGCTGCTGCATGTTCAGCAGTTTCAGAAGCAGCACGAGCAGCAGCTAACACATTCTGTAGGTCCACATTGGCTTCAGATTTTGTACTTGAAAAGGAGGGAGGGGAGTCACTATGTCTGGCAGTGTATGATTCAGATGATACTGATGGAGGGGAGATGAAGGGCACAAACTGTTTACTTTCCGATTTACCAAATGAAGAATGGGGTTCATCTTTGTGAATTGTTGATTCAACTTGTACCTGCTTCGAATCTTCAAAATCTCCATAATGGGTTGATGAATGAACATCAACTTCAGGGTGTGGCACAGCTGGAGGCATAAACATATCTGGAGCTGTGGCAACATTTGCATTTGACTGGACTGGTGCTTTAGGAACTTCAGGAAATTCTAATGTATCAGAACCAGAATCAGAATCAAATTTCTCTTCATTGGGTGTATCATGAGCATCATGAGTGGAGTACAACTCCTCGTTACGTTTTTCTTCAGGAAGGGGCAATTTTGATCCACTAAAAAATTGGGTTGGGCCATTCTGACAAGGAGAGGAATGTAATGTAAGATAATGGTGTAAAGCACAAATTTATGATATCATGGGGATCTCTTTCCCCTTCCAGCTAATTACTACAGCGTAATTCTTACCAGTAAGTCTTCGTGTGTTTTGAAGTACTCAGTTTCAGAAGCAGCTGGATCCCAATCTAACTCGTGTTCAACAGCAATTTCTTTCAGAAGGCTCAGTTTCTTTTCTGGTGAAGGAGCACGAACTGATAGCAGTTCTATCAACTGCAATTGAAATTCACATAGACAAGGTCATACAAGAAAATAGTTTTCTGTATAAGTTGTTTTATTCACAAAAGAAAGGAAAAAGTCTATATAGCATCAAAAATTCATAAAACCTGGCGATTAACACCACAATCTGGCCGGAGCTCAGTAGCAGCGGATAAAAATTCCTTCCCGTATTTAGTAGCAAACTGCAGCTGAACTTGCAACAACTCTGGCAGATCGGCACATCTTGGTGCAGCAAAACATATACTGGATATAGCTTCTTTCAAGTCTAAGGGACATTCTCTGAACAACATTGAAAGTTTAGATAGAGAATAATGGCTGGCTTTTTGTTGCAGATCATAACATATAAGAAATAACTTGATTACCAGAACAACATTAAAATTCCATTAAACACACTTTTCGACTAATCTTGGTCTCAATTCAAATACAAGAAATTGAGCCAGATTTGTAGTCTTCCTCGTGACAATGATGACAGATAGCAGAAGTATTCTAATAATCGTGTAAAAATATTGAAAATTCAGTAAATGCAAAACATATGCACGTTTATTTACAACATATACTTTATTTCCATGTTTGATACTCACATCACTTGATAATATTTTTAACATGAAGTTAATTATAGAACTTGTAAAGAAGCAACGAAATAAAAGAAAAGGAAAAAAACAAAGCAGTGGATGGGTATACAAAAACACAAACAATCACGAGACGCTACACGAAAAAATTAGATATCTGCCGATTTCTCTTCCTTGGATTTCTTCTCATCATAGAAAAATGACAAAATCCAACAAAAACATCCAAAGGTTTTTATAAGAAACTAGAGCTAGCTTATATGTTTTTTAAACCTAAGGAGGTCAGGTGGAGGGTGATCAAAGAGTGGAAAGACGGTTACGTGACTACTCGTGTGTAGCCTTTGAAGACAGCCAAGAGTGTTATCACTTGAAGAAAAATTTGGAGGCAACATTGCAGTAAACAGTTTGTGAACTGCAGTTTGTGAACAGGCCATAGTTGCAAATAATAACGATTAATAGCAATAACAACAAAACCTTGTTTAGTAGGTAAGTTTCCCTAGATGAATCAATTAATCAGACTATAGCAAAAAGAAATTTTCAATAATTTTAATGGTTTTCCTTAGGTCTTCCTGTATCTCATTTAGCTAAACTTTTTAAATTTGATCCACTTTTTGTAGAGAAGTCTCCTGAACATTCAAATAATTTTCAACTTTTTAAACTTGACCAAATACAAGCTGAACATTCAAATAATTTTCAACAAATCAAGAGTCAAGCTTTCATGCTAATTAGGAATTTGAGGAAAGACATTAGAATAGAATTGACAGAGATTGAAGAGATGTGCGGAAAATATTGATCATAGTTCTAAAAAACAAATTGATTGCCCCCAGTTACTGTTTGGTCAATTCTGTAAGACGTGATAACATCTTATGCAAATTAAGTTGGATAACAAACCTATAGTTTCATCTCTTCAAAGGGCTAGCTTGTAAGTAAATCACGTTTACTTTAATGCAAACAAAAAGCTAGGCTAGTCAACTGGATTTCCATTTTAACTTTAGAATACCTTTGAGATTCAATTATTGGAAGGCGGACAGCAACAAGTTCACAAAAGAGTTCAATGATCTCTTGAGCTGCCATCATGTTCTCCTCTCTAATAATATGCTCTACCTGTATAGATGAAAATATCAAGAACTGCGCTATTAGAGGAAAAATAATAAAAGATATTCTGTCTATAGTTTAAAATTTTGAAATAGAAAAAATATGCTAAAGCAGACATCCTGTGTACCCTAATACGAGCTGTGGCTTCTTGGCCAGTCTCGAGTAGCTTGGCAATCTCGCGTCGCATATTCCTCAACTGAATCTCTCTTCTGTTTCTAAGTAACTTTATCCGTGGAATTGTCAATTTCAGCAGAGTTTTACTGAAAGAATGGGAGTTGCAAACTAATCAATATTAAACTATAAACACGAAACAGAATTCTTATATAGATAAAAAGTATTGTTTAAATCAAAGTAAAACACAATCCTATTCCCTCATATTTCATATGAAAACAACTGATAACTTCTTATTTGAAAATCAAGATACATGTACATTAGAAATACTGGACAATAAAGCAACCATATATTAGAAAATCACCTGATAACTTACTATAAATAGGGAAAGTTTCACGTCTCCCCACTTTAAAGTTTACTTAAATGTCGTATTCTGTTTCTAAAAGAGATTACTCTCCCCTCAAATTCACAAGTTAGAACAAAACAAAAAAAAAAATACATCTCAAACATTGCTTTCATTCTGTGCCTTTTGTTCCTTGCTTCTGAAATAGTCGTGTCTCAGCTTCTTTCGTTCTCACCATTACAAGAAAGCAGAGCCCCAAAATTTGCATCGCACAATAGGAAAACTAAGCAAGCAAAGCCCCAAAATTTGTATAACACAATAGGAAAACTCTAGGAAAATATTCTATAGCACATTTGTCTATCTTAGTGAGTTTACTGCACTTCAATCCCAACATTGCGAATCCGTGTTTGGACGTGATTGTCCACTTGAAATCTTGAATTTTCATGATCAACATTTTTGTGAGAACGTGAAGGGGTCATCTAGTGCGGCAACAGAAACATGTAAAGCAGGGATGCATTCATGAGACTCAGAAAGAGCACTGGGTCCAAGCAATTAACCCCCACCCACCAGTAGTTATTTCGTGGAACAAACTAATGTAGTCAATAGCTAAGAATAGAGGATTGAACCTCAACAAAAATATGGCTCGCTGCAAGAGGCTAGCAATATAGCTAGAATTGTATCTATTTGGAATTTGGGTCTAACTCATCTTTAAAACACTAGTTGTGAAGGGAGAGATGCCACTTGCTTATAAACTATTGTGAGGTCTTACCTCTAGTCAATGTAAGACTTGTGTTTTTCTCAATACACCCCTCACGCCCAATCAAGGTTGTCAAACTCGAGATCCCACTAAAGATTGGAGAGGGAAGTCAAGATCGTAAACCGTGGAATCGTAACACGGATCGTAAGATCCCACCAAAAATAATAAAATATATTTTAATATAAAAATATAAAAATATAATTAATTAATAATATAAAATATGATAATAGAATTATTAGTTAAAAAAAGAAAATATAAATATAATTATAATAAGAAATAGATAATTATTTTATAGTTGTTTTTTTATTAATATTTGTATCAATACAAACTCTAGAGCTAATTTTTCATTAACGGCACCTTCAATCCTATTGGGCCAAGCCCATTTTATCAAGTAAAACCCTAATTTCAGAAAGAAGACTAACCTAATCTTATTGAGCGCCGCTTTCCCTCAATTTCTACTCCCTTCTTCTCTCATCTTTCTCTTCTCTCATCTTTCTGCCCACTGTTTCTACCCCTTTCTTCTCTGATCTATGTCTGATTTTGTCATGGATCGGCCGTTTAATTTCATTTGTTGAGTTGGAACAGTGAAGAAGACAAATCGCGTAGAATCGTACGATCCTACGAGGTGGAGCGCGATTTTGACAACCTTGCGCCCAATACTACTGGCCTTGATGAGTGTATATTGTGGTGGGTGGCTCGACAAGGATCTAGCATACACTTTGATACCATATTAGGAATTTGGGTTTAACTCATTCTTACAAAACAGGAGTGTACAGTGAGAAGTGCCACTTGCTTATAAACTCTTGCGAGGCCTTAGTTCTAGTCAATGTGGGACTTACCTAAGTTATAGACCACATGGTCCCTAAATCACGTTTGTCATAGTGGTCCTTATTAACCTTCGATGAATATCGCTCAGCCTCATAATCGCAATCTGTTCTACCGCCAACTTGGTTAGCCTCCTGAAGACAATTGCCTCATCAAATTTATTCAGAAACACTAGTCTAAAATGATGCTTCAGTTCCACCATGACTAGCTTCTTCTTCTGTGTGTGTAATAATTAGGTTCTTTTTAAGATCAACTCCGATGCAGGATTTGAAACTCTGGTTTAAAATAATACATTGATGTTTACAGACAGTTTTAAAAGTTATACTCGGCAAATTTTAGAGCAATTTTCTTCTAATTTTAGTCGTAGAAAATTCATTTCACCTACCAAGAAAAATGGGGTTGCTGCAGATAGCAAACAAGAAATTTATGATAATGCCAGCGTGAAAGAAATGATTCCTTCAACAGAAAGTTTGAACAAATAGTAACTAGAGAAACTTAATCAAGTGCAATGCAAAATCCGCTTGTCTATCACCCAAGCAAGGATTAAAGATATCATCAGATGATTAAACACAGAAGGGCAAGTGATAAAAAACATAGGCGATATCATATGCATCATTTGAGCATATCATATACATAGAGTGCAATTGTTAAATCGTGAAATTATTAAAACCTATTGCTTTAACTTCAAATATCAAATCCAAACAACTAAATCAGTAAAAAATATATTACATAAATTATAGAATTATTCAATTAATTGATAAATTATCTCAATCAATTCAACAAACCTAACTGATGCACATAATTCTCGGTCGGAAAACAAAACTCTATTATAAAATTCATTCAAGAGTGTTCAATTAAAAGATGAACGTTATAGAAACAGTACCACTTAGCTGCTTTAAAACCCTTGCTGAAGAATGAATCGAGCATCGACATGATTAGGGTTTGTGATTAGAATCAATTCCTAAATCACCAAAAATCACAGATTGCAGTGAATTTCAAGAAAATAAAAGGAAAGAAGAAATTCAAGAACGATTGCAGTAAGTGAATATCAAATAAATAAACGATGAATTAATAATTAAGGGAAAGATAAAAATAAAATGATTATAAAGTACCCTTTTTGTGTTTGGTGCCTTCCTTAACGAGTAAGGATACTGATTTCTGAAGAAGGATCGGTGAAACTAAGCTCTCGATTTTATTTTATTTATTTATTTATTTTATTTTCTGTGTTTTCATTTTTTGAGGAAGAGTCTTACTCCGCGTGGGATATGTGTGTGTCTCTGAAACTTACCCTCTCGATTTTGGTTTATTTCCTTTTCTGATATTGTATCTTTTATTATTAATTATTAATATTTAATAATTGGATTTAATTTAAATCCATTATTGTTTTTGTTAACACCCAAAAATAATTAAGTCGTAGGTCGAGGGCTAGGAAAAGGGGAGAAAGATCAAGGTGTGAAGGCAAGCCACGCGACTAAGATAAAAGAGGTGCTTGCCAAATAGAGTGGAGTCAAAAGGAGATCATCGGGGCACATTAAAAGACAAAACTCCCCGAGGGAGGGTTACGCTCGAGGGCCAATGGGCTAAGCTGAGGGAGAGTAATGGCCTCAGCCTATAGAGTGTCACGGCCAATTGGCTAAACCATGAAAGCTTCTTACCTCAGTTGTACTTTTGGAAGTTGGCCACTCTTGGATTGCCTTCACCTTTGCTTCGTCCACATGTACTCCATGAGAGCTTATGACAAAACCTAGAAAACTAACTTGATCCGTGCAAAATACACATTTTTCCAAGTTTGCGTACAAACTTTCTTTTCTTAACACATTTAAAACAGTCTTTAGGTGAGTGCAATGGTCCTCTAAATTTTTGCTATATATCAAGATATCATCAAAATATACAACAACAAATTTTCCCAAAAATTCCCTCAAAACATGGTTCATTAATCTCATAAAAGTGTTGGGTGCATTAGTTAATCCAAAAGGCATAACTAACCATTCATATAAACCATATTTAGTTTTGAAAGCAGTTTTCCATTCATCCCCTTCCCTAATCCTAATTTGATGGTACCCACTTTTCAAATCAATTTTGGTAAATAAGCATGCACCAAACAGTTCATCAAGCAAGTCATCTAACCTAGGTTTTGGATGCCTATACTTAATAGTGATATTATTAACAGCCCTACAATCAGTGCACATTCTCCAACTACCATCTTTCTTAGGAACTAAAATAACCGGGACAGCACATGGACTTAAACTTTCTCTTACCCAACCTTTACTTACCAATTCACTCACTTGCTTTTGTATCTCTTGCGTTTGTTGCGGATTGCTCCGGTAGGCTGGTCTATTAGGCAATGAGGCCCCTGGGATGAGATCAATGTGGTGTTCAATCCCTGCAAAAGAGAACTTATGCAATTTGGCAATTCTTGGGTGTTAGGTAAATTTTCTAGCAAGGCCACCTCTTTGCTAAAAAGCAAATATAGGGGCTGATTTGCAAAAATAGCATTTTTAACCTCCCCTTTTTGTCGCCATCAAACTTTCTTTCTTTTTTTCATCAATCTTTTTTTTGTCACTCTTTTTTCTCTCTTTTTCTTTGGCGATCTTTTCTTCTTTTTCTTTTGCTTTTTCTTTTTCTTTTTCACATTTTTCTCTCAATTCTTTTTGATCAGCTCTCACCTCACTTGGAGTCAAAGGAGCCAATACAATTCGTTTTTCATGATTGACCAATGAATACTTGTTGGTATGCCCATCATGAATGGCCCATTTGTCAAATTGCCAAGGTCTTCCCAACAAGACATGACTAGCTTCCATGGGAACTACATCACAAACAGCCACATCCTCATATTTACCAATTGAAAAAGAAATTTCTACTAGCTTATCTACAATCATTTCAATATCATTGACAAGCCATTGAAGCTTATATGGTTTGGGATGTGGTTTAGTTTCTAGTTGGAGTTTAGAAACTAACCTTGTGCTAGCAATATTGGTACAACTTCCACCATCAATAATAAGGGAACATACCTTGCCTTGTATGAGACACCTTGAGTGAAATATGTTCTCCCTTTGAGTAGTATCTTCCTCCTTTACCACGGCTTCCAACAACCTTTTCATCATAAGTAACTCTCCACTAGGCATTAGGGTTTCCTCCTCATCAAAATCCCCTTCATACTCTTCAGTCCCCTCATCCTCCTCCTCATTCTCCTCTACAAGCATAAGTCTTTTGGTAGGACATTGAGATGCAATGTGTCCTAAACCTTGGCACTTGAAACACTTAACAACCCGGTTAGTTGAAACAATTTGAGAAGGACTAGTTGTAGTGTTTTTACCTTTTGGATCAGCCATGGTTTTTTTGGATGATGCCATGGTTTCTTTGGGAGGAGATTCATTGCCACTTAAAATAAAAATATAGTAATTAAAATTGGACAGCAAGCCCATGTAGTTCGTCATCAGTGATTAAATTAATAGGACAATATTAATTAAAATAAAAATAGGAATTCAAATCAGAAATTAGAACATTAATAGGTCTCTAAGCAAGCAAGATTCATCTAAGACCCAAGAGGAGGATTTAGGTATCCATAGGTATCAAGAACAATAAAATAGAAATAAAGTTCATGAAATACAAAGATAAAGAATAACTCGTAAAATAGAGAAAGTCTTGATCAATGTCTTTAATCTCTTTTTTCTGCTCCAGAGCTCTCTCACAGTGTCAAGAACGGTACCCAAACACTCCTTTCCTCTTGTCCGCATTACTGCACTTCCTCTCTTTCTAATGTGTGCCACCTTTTTTTGACGCTAATAATACGGCCTCCTCTCAAATGTTTCAGCACCTTTCTATAATAGAACAAGCCTAGGGTTAAGTGAATTTTCTCTTTCCAAGTCACGTATAAAGTGTGGACCTATTATTATTATCAGGGTTTTTTTTTACCCCCACCATCTTCCCATATACCCCCACGTCCCTTGCGAAAAGACCAAAATACCCTTCACAAAATTTAAAAAACCCCAACATATCCCCAGCTAAAAAAAATTTTAAAAAAATGGAAATCAGATATAGGTATATCCGAATTTCCCCTGAAATTTTAAAAAAATTAAAATCGTATATAGGTATATACGATTTTCCCCTAAAAATTTAAAAAAATTAAAATCGTATATATTTAAGGTGGGGGTATATACGATTTGTTAAATTACAAAATCGTATGTACCCCACACCTAGGTAAATACGATTTTGTAGCCAAATAATAAATAAATAAATCATTTAAAAAATTAAAATTATATTTTTTTTAGAAAAGTAAATTAAATATGAATAATATGAATATCGGCCGTTAACACGTGACGATGTTATACGTCGAGTGAATAATTTAGGCTAAAAAATCGGTTTTCCGGCAACCTACTCCAATTGTAATGAAACCACAACCATTAAATCCGAAAAATTCTATCATTTACTATTTTTCATTAAATTTTTTAATTTTTCATAGTCTCCAAAAAATCTAAAAAAAATTGCATAGCCTTATTTTGGTTTTATTAGGTTTTTAGTGGTGTTTTTATAATTTTGTGATTAGTTTTCACTCTTTAACGGATTTTTAGTAGCTTTTTTATAAACTTTTTTAAAAATTAATACAAATTGTATATACCTATGGGTGGGGGTATATACGACTTGTTAAATTACAAATCGTATGTACTCCCACACCTAGGTATATACGATTTGTATTTTAACAAATCGTATATACCCCCACCATAGGTATATACGATTTGTTTTTTTAAAATCTAAACGTATTTAATTTTATTTACGTATATACGATTTGAGAGTTTAAAAGTTGTGTATATATATATATATATATATATTGTGACATATATACGATTATTATTAATTTTTTAGGGGTATTTTCGTAAAAAAAAGTCTTGTGGGGGTATATGGGAAGATGGTGGAGGTAAAAAAAAAACCCTTATTATCATTCATGAGTTGGGCTTATTATGATGTTAAGCCTTTTTTTCTCTTTTCCTTCCGGTAAAGGCCGTGTGCTGTTGTCTCTCTCAAATTCATCACATAAAATTGTCAACCCATATATATATGAGAATAAACTCATAAAATTTCTGGGTTTTGTTTGGAGTAAGAGGTAAGAAATGGGATTGAGGTGGAAAGATCTTTGGAGGGATTTTGTTGGGATTTTCATCCCAGAATTCTGGTTCAATATGAGCCACAAAGAGATAGCTTTCTAGGATAACACCAGAATTCCAGGATGTTATTCAGCATCAATCTGGAAGAGTTGATCTTGTTTTTAACAGAAGCAACTCCTTCACTATCCCTAGGTCCCTCAGATCTGAAGAAGACTTCAGAACGGCTATGTCCAGAGGATCTTTCTCTAGAAGATCCTTCTCTGTAGCTAGAGAGTCCTCCAAACCTCAGATAGGAGCCTCCCATGATGGTTCCACTATCCATTTGCAGGGTTTTGAAACCACAACCCCTGTAAAAACCTCCTATCAGAAAGAGGAGGAAGACCTTAGGTCTATTCAATCTCCAACCTATTCCTCCCTTAATAATCCTTATGATGAAGTCTAAATTCATCATGGATAAGGAATCCCTTAGAAAAGAATTTTATTCTGAGGAATGGTCTCCTCATAGGAATTGGTTCTTTTCTCAGTATCAGGGACACAAACGTAAAGCAATCCAAGAGAAATTCTATGAATTTCTCAGAAAGACCAAACATAATATCCCTTTCTTTAAATGGTTTAAAGATTATGCTTTTAGGAAAGGTATCAATTATCCTTTTCAATCCATTTTATCTGATAAGAAACAGGATGTCCCTGTTGTCCCCTCTAAACATCCCAATGATGTCTTAGAACAAACTAAGAAGGTTTTAGGTATCCCTGTCCAGATAGAAAAACCTATTACCAAACCAGTTCCTCAGCAAACCTATTATGAAGAACTCTTAGCTAGGGTCAATGAGCAATTAAACCTTCTTAAAGGTATGGCTCTTAATCCTAAAACCAATGGCTCTATAAACACGATAACCAAAGTTCCTTTTGATGAAAGAAAGGTTATCTGCTTCAAATGTGACAATTTTGGCCATATTGCCAGAAAATGTCCTAATCAACCCAAACCTGGTTATATACCAAAACCCTACATTAGGAAAAAGGACAAAAAACCCAAGGATAAATCTCAAATCACAGAAATTTGTTGCACTTGCAATAAAAGAAAACCTGAGGTTTCTCCCATCAACCAACCTGCTAAGAAGATACATAATAGACCTAGTAAGCAGGTTACCTGCTTTGTTTGCAGTAGAACAGGTCACAAAACCAAGAGCTGCTGGGTTATTAGAAAACTCAGTACTTTCAATATCGATCCTAGTACCAAAAGAAAAATTAAGCTCATCTGCAGAGATGAAAAACCTCATAGGTACAACAGGATTTTATCTGAGCTTAAGAACCTTGAGCTCAAACCTAAGATTAAATCCAGAATCTACAATTGGTTAGGTTATTATTTTGATAAACCTGAATCTAGGTTTATTGACCTAGCTTCCTCCATTTGCAGATTCAATATCTCCATTTCATCCATTATTACCAACTTTGAAAATAGAGTCATCTGGGAATCCCCAGCTCTACTTGTTTCTTTTCATATCAATGAGTTTGTATTAATGCTTATTATCTGGGGCAACCCTTTATGTTTTATCATCCGAGCAAATCTTTCAATAAAACTCAAAAAATTTGCTCCAATAAAACAAGGCCAAGAGGGGGTCGGAACCAGGAGAGGGGGATTAAATTAAAGAGACAGAGGGGAAGTAGGTAGCATACGGAATGCAACAAATAAATAAATTAAAGACAATTAAAACTCACGAGATAGATTAGGAGGTAAAACCTTCCATGTACTATCTATGAGTTACTTTGAATTAATTGAGATAGTTAAGAACTATCTATAAGTTACAAGATTGAAGATTGAAGAAGAGAAGAAGATTACAAGTGCTCTGGCTTCTCACTAGAACTAGGGAGAGAAGTAGAGAATTGTGTCGAAGTCTGTCTTTAACACAAACCTAAGACATGATTAAATAGATTGAAAATTGAATAGTAACCGGTTACTAAACCGGCACTGTGCACTAAGTGACCTGCACTGTAGAGGATCCAAGAATATCTGACTTGAACTGTGCAGCAGCAGGGATAAGGACACGTGGTCTGAGCAAAAGGAGCCTTGGAATCCAAAATGCCAGAAGATAGTGGGAGACAGGGGTCCCCATGGATTGACCACATCGTTTTGTGGGAAAGCAAGAATCTTTGACAAAGAAGACAAAGTAGTGGGTGGGACGTCCACTAAGTCTTGCAATGGAGAACCTTATCGAGTTCCTGCAAAAAGGAAACAACAGTGCTTGTCGAAAGACAACAGAGCATGTCGAAAGGTTAGATTTGGAATTTGAACAGTTTTTCATGTCCATAAGGACACTACAATCACCATGTTCAAGGGTGGTTCAACAGAGCTTGTCGAGAGACAACAGAGCTTGTCGAAAGGTTAGATTTTGAAATTTGAACAGTTTTTCATGTCCATAAGGACACTACAATCACCATGTTCAAGGGTGGTTCAACAGAGCTTGTCGAAAGACAACAGAGCTTGTCGAAAGTTTTAGACTTGAAAATTGGACAGTTTTTCGTGCCTGATGCAGACACTACAATCACCATGTTCAGGGTGGTTTAAGCAGTTTTTCCCAGAAAGAGTGGTACAGTTATCATGCTTAAGGATAAGTATTTCCCTGTAAATATTCACGAGTGAGGTAGTCCGGAAGGGAATTGTCAGAACCTTTAAGATATTCGATATCAAAATCAAATATACTTAAAATTGCTTGCCATCTGGCGAAAATTTGTTTAGATGCAAGGTTCTTAACATCCTTTTGCAAAATATCTTTTGCAGACTTGCAATCAATACGAACGAGAAATTTTTGATTTAAAAGATCAGATTGGAATTTTGAAATGGATAGCACAATAGCTAAAACTTCTTTTTTGATAGTGGAATAATTCTGCTGGGCAGGATTCCAGTGTTTAGAAGTGAAAGCAATGATTTGTTCTTTTCCAGAAATTTTTTGTTTTAAAATTCCGCCGTAACCAATATCAGAAGCATCAGTTTCGACAATTTTGAAGGCTTCAGGATTAGGTAGGTAAAGGCAGGGTAGCTCATTAACCTGGGCTTTAATTTGAATGACAATTTTGGTGTGATCATCCGTCCAAGGAGGAGGATCCTTCCTAAGACGATCATGAAGAGGTTTGATGAGATTACTAAGTTGTGGAAAGAAGTCTGAGACATAATTCAGACAACCAAGGAACCTCTGTAATTGAGTTTTGTCAATAATTTGATTGGGGAATTTATCTGAGAACTCAATAGCCCTAGTGATAGGAGTAATAGTTCCGTGATGGATATTGTGACCCAAAAATCTGATTTTTGTTTGGAACAAATTGATTTTTGTCTTCGACACAGCAAGACCATTTTCTTTATGATAGAAATAAAGGTATTGATATGCCTGACATGTTGGTCGAAAGATTGTGAAAAAATGAGCACATCATCAATATAGACAATGGCGAAATTTGCATAATCATTGAATATATCATTCATGATTCTTTGAAATTCAGAAGGGGCGTTTTTCAAGCCAAAAGGCATAACGTTCCATTCATATTGACCAAAAGGGACAGTGAAGGCAGTTTTGTATCTATCCTTCTCTTTGATCTGGATTTGCCAAAATCCCGATTTCATGTCGAATTTTGAAAATATTTTTGCGTCATGAAGACGTTTGAGAAGGTCCTTTTTGTTAGGAATAGGATATCTAATCCAACAAAGAGCTTGGTTGAGAGGTTTGTAATTAATAACCAATCTGGGAGTTCCCCTTTCTATTTCTGCTTGTTTGTTAACATAAAAGGCAGAGCAGGACCAGGAACTCTTACTTTTGCGAATAAGACCCTTTTTTAAAAGATCATTTATTTCCTTTTGACAAACCAAGAGGAGATCCTGATTCATCTGGATAGGTCTAGCTTTGGTGGGAATTTGCCTTTCATGAAAATCCTTTTCATAAGGAAGTTCCACAACATGACGTTTTCTTTCCCAGAAAGCATTAGGAAGATCAGAACAAATAGTGGATTGTATTTGTTCTAAAAGACTCTTAATTTTGAACTGATTTTCCTTTTTGAGTAATTGGTGATCAATATTTCTAAAAGTAATTTCATCTTTTAAAAAATTGATTTGATTTTCTTTGTAAGAAATTGGATTTAAGTTTCTAACAAAAGGTTTTCTTAAAAACTTAAAAATGATTGGTTGTCCCAAATGCTGGGTTATGATACCTTCTTCAGTTATTTGAAAAGGAAAAAGTGATCTTATGAACGGAGTTCCTAAAATTACTTGATTTTTCAAATCTTTGACAAGAAGAAATGAGGTATCAATTTTGAAATTGTTGTTTTCGATGATAGCTGAAGACAACTTGTAATTGATCCTTAACTTAGTACCATTTGCAGCACTAAGTTGTTCAGAGGTTTTCTCAAAGTATTTTGTTGGGATAAGACCTTCTAAAATACAGTTTGAATCTGCACCTGTGTCAAACAAGGCAACAGTTTCGAGAATAAAATCTTTGATAATAATTTTGACATTTATGTAAAATTTTTGAATTTTTACATAATTGATCAGCCCTAAGAAATCTGAATCCATTTCCTTATCAGAGTCAGGGACACTTGAAGAGGAACTGGTTTCATGATTATTCCAATGGTCAATAATGGTCTGGTGATTGGCCTGTTTTTCTTTCAGTTTATTGACCTCAGCTTTTAGGTTGTTGATCTCATACTGAAGATCTTGGATAGTAACAGGTTTGATACTGGTTTTTTCTAACCTTTTGAAGGTATCCTTGAGATTATACTTATTGGTTACTAAAGGACTTTTGGGAGGTTTAGTCTCAAGAGTAGACTTAAGCTTTTTGAGATACTTTTCCCTTTCCTGGGGGTCAGGAATGGCATTTATGGCTTCAAGGAGAAGATCTTGCTCTTTGGTGAGGACATTGATGCTATTAGGGGAATCAGAATTAGATAAATCATCATCCTGAATTTGATTTATCTTCTCAGAAGGTTGATCCGAGGATTCTCCTGAAGATTGGGCAAGTAAATTGTTAATCTTGCTCTCAATGTCTGAACCAAGATTAAGAACTTTGAGTTTGTTTATAACTCTACAGTTTCTACTAATATGGCCTGGTTTGCCACATTTGAAGCAGATGATGGGGTTTTTATCATTATTCTCATAATGATTTTTGGTAAAACGACCAGTAATCCTTGGCCTTGGTTTCCTATCATGCCTTTCCTTGTAATAGTCAGGTCTAGGTAAGGTGTTGATAGGTTTTGGTTTGGGTTTGGTTTTTTTGATGCAAGGGAGGCCGAATTGTTCACAGAAGGTTCCTAAGTCTCTGCGATTTTGGGCCTTTTCTTTGGATAATTGTTGCTGAATTTTGTCGTCTTGACAAATTTTCAAAGCAACTCTTTGGATGATAGCAATAAGCTGACCATAGCTTAATTGCTGGTAGGGAATATTTCCATTAGGGTCCTGATTGCGAAGCTTATCTCTAACCTTATCACCTAAGGATTTAGGGAGACCTGCAAGGAATTTCTCCTTCCAGAAGGCTTGTTGGCTATCTTCTCTGGTGTAGACTCTTGTAAGGAATGTGTCCTTATACCATCTAAAATCACCGAGGGTTTTGCACCTAAGATTGGACAACAACTCTGCAGATCTATCCTTAATCAAGGAAGGGTCTCCTATAAAGTGTTGGGCAATGGTGAAGATTAAAGTGTTAACTGCATCAGGGATTTGAATCCCTTCTTCAGTGATGGGTTCTCCGCTGGGTTCCCTTTTTATGGCGGTAAGGATAGATTGCTTATCCTCATCATCGAGGTAATTATCCCACCAACCTTTGAGTTGACCACAGAATCCTGCAATGAGGATTTCTACGATCATGTTTTCTGAACAATTGTTAGAAGTTTCATAGGCAGTGGCAACCATAGTCATGTTTTGGAGGATTTTGGTTATGCCATACTCATTTTCTCCATCAATGTTCCACTCATAAACATTGTTGGCACTGAAACTTTTAAAATTGGTTTCCTTTTCTTCTAAGAGAAGGTCAGGAGCAGTGGCCCTAGGGTAGTAAAGCTTGGTTTCCCTACGCCATTTGTTTTTAGGGTTGTAAATGATTGGACTGACTCTATTCTTAGGAGAGGCATCTTCTGAATGGTCAGAAGAGGTCTCGTCTATCATATTGATGCTTTTCCTAGGGGTATGAGGAGAAAGCGTATCAGGGATAGTTGTTTTGAGGAGAGCTAAATGCTCATTGATTTTTTCCAAGATTTCATCCTTGGTCTCATCAACTTCCCTTTTGATATGACCTTCTTGCCTGAAGGCTTTAAAGGTCTTGGATATCCTATAAGGATTGAATAGGGGTTTCTCTATCTTAGCAGAAGGACAAGATGACTCAGTTCTAGGGGAGGCATCTTTGTTTCTACTTAATTTGGAATCTCCTAGTGCTTGGAGGTATTTGTTTGTATAGTTGGATTGTTCCATGAGGTCTTTGATGTCTCTGGCTGTTATGGGTTCATTGTCAGGCCTAGCTTTAAAAGGGGCAGCCATGACAGGGGCAGATTGGTTTTGAATATTGAGGGTAAACGGGCCTTTAGGAGGTAATTCAGACTGGACCTTTTGACCATCTTTTAGATGCCATATAGTGATGACATCCACTATTTTCCTTCCAATAATGTCATCTTGGAAGGGATAATTGATATTTTTCTTGATGGTATACGCATGAAACCAATCAAAAAAAGGAATATTGTATTTGACATTTTCAAGGAATTTATAGAACTTTTCCTGAATGGATTTTCTATTCTTCCCTTGATAATGTTTGAAGAACCATTCTCTGTGAAGAGACCATTCTTCAGAATAAAATTCCTTTTTTAGGGAAATTTTATCTATGACAAAAGAAGTTTGATTGTTGATAAGATCTTTGCAAAGATCTTGATTGGTAAGATCTTTACTAAGATCTTGATTGTTATTTTCAGAAAATTGATTTTCTAGAGAAGGCATAGTAATAAAAGACATGAGAGAGTGAGGAAAGCAGTATAAAAGTAACAGAGGTTTTTTTCAGAATATTGTATAATTCCTCACCCATAAGCATCATCGCCTTCACTTGGTTTCATTAGAAATATAAATATTAAAATATGAACTAGCAACTACTTTCTAGATTATGCTGGGGATATAAACATGTTTTGTCTAAGGATCATCTTCTAAGTTGCTCCAAAGGTATTTTCATTCTCTTTTAATAGTTTCACCGTTTCTGCAAAATAAAGAGCAATTTACGTTAATGATTTATATAATTGATAATAATTACACTAAAAATGACTTAAAAGTATATCTAAAAATGCACTAAATTGTAGTTTATCAAGCATCCCTAGCAGCCTCGGATGCCGAGTAGACCTGGGAAATCTCCGAGAGCCGGTAAGTTATGTCCCTCAGCGCTTTTTTCCTCAACTCTGACAAGCCCTCCAGAGAGATCAACCGAAAAGCAAGAGAGAGGTCAGTAATGATTCCCCCCCGAAGAGCATCCTCCAATCTCTGTAGCTCTTCCACCGAAGGAGGGACCACCTGAGATTTGCTCCGAGAGGCGAAATATTGGGTCACCTCAGCGTCAGATACTGGATTGGGAGTTGCAGGAGGAGAAGAGCGTTGGTTGGAGTCAGTCACCTGCAAGAAAACGATGGTGAGAAAGGCGAATGGCCAACAAACAGAAAGGAAATAAAGCGAGCATCCTACCTTGTGCTTTTTGGGGAGATGAGGGGTATCTTCTGTCATCTTGGCAGTCCTTTTAACCGCCTGTTGTCAAGAAGTCCCCGTTGAGGAACGACGGGGAGAAGGCCGCTGAAAAGTAGTAGGGGCATCGTCATCTCCATCAGCAGTAGAGTCTACGAGGAAACGACGGGTAAGAGTAGCGATAAAAACGGGCAAGATGACAGACATGCTAAAGAAAAACAAAGGAACGTACCAACGATTGGCTGAAAACGGGTCGCAGGCCGACGAGGGGAAGTTATGGGTGTAGGCGTTCTTGAAGAGGCAGTACTAGTGATAACCAGGACCGTGGATGGAGTTGAGCTCGGCCGACCGAGGTACCTGGATAGACACTCGTAAGTTCCCTGAGGGAAGACTAACTCCCTGACGCCAAGCCACCAATTGGCAAAGGCACTAGTCTGCCCCGGGCATACCACGTAGTGCGCCCAAATGCTCTCTGTCTTACGATGGTTGTCAGAAATCATCTTGCAAACTTGGGGCTTTGTCAATCCCTAACGACGACGAGGGTCACTCAAATCTTGGTAAGGAAAAGGGAGATGCTGCATCAGACCAAATTGACGACAGACAAAGTTTGGGTAGTAGTACTCGGCGAGCGCCCTGCTGTACCGGGAAGCAACAATATAACCGATAGGCAGATCCCTCGCCACCACAGCAGACCTCCAGCTTTCACGAGCGACAGCGAGAGCCGAGAGCTTGAGTTGAGATTGCACCCTCTGGGGGTTAAAGATCCAAGATGGGCCATAACTTTTACGCAACATAGGGCACCACACCATATCATTTGAAGTCATCCGCAGGAGATCTTCCATTAATTGGGCTAGAGTCTTTTCATGACAAGGGGTAGCCAAGAGCTGAGGCCCCAAGAATATCTTGGTTGGCGATCTGGGAGCAGCAAGCCCTCCAGACAGGATATGGGGGAAATAAAGCTTGGACCACGGCTGAAGAAACCATAAGGGACCTTGGAGCTTAGACACCCGACCACAGTCTCTGATTTGGTCAAGCACGACTTGGATGCCTCGATAGAGTTCGCCGAGGAAGTAAGGGGCCCAAGAAAACACCTCGCTGGTACACATCGTGGCTACGAAAGGCTGCTTGAACAATGCCAATTGAAGTAGTGCCATAAAAGAACCGACAGAAGAAGTACATGGGAAAGGTTGTCTGCTCTTCCTCGGTGATCTCCCCGACGGACCTAGAGTTCTCGGCCAGAAATTTGGAATAGACGCCTCCCGCGTGAACGTGGCCAAGATTCACGTTCTTGGGTAGTTCTGCGGGGTGGATGCTTTGGCCATGCGCCGGTAGACTAGTAATGGCGGAGACGTCCAGAACAATGGGGGTTACCATGCCCCAGGGGAATATGAAAGCATTAAAGTCATATGACCAGAAACCTAAGAGCGGGAGTAAGACATCAAAATCATAAGGAATGTGGCAGACAGAAAGGGAAATTGTGTCGTATAGGTGCCACTGGTTCCAGAGATCCTTCTTAGAAACTCGAAGCCTGTTGAACCAGTCACGGTACTCATCAGTGGGTTTGGCCCAACCCCTGGTCTCCGTCACCCTGGCGTTCACGGTGAACCAGTCCTGTGTAATGGGCAAGCCAACGGTCTTGTTGAAGATGCGCTTGAAGGAATTGAAACCCTCTTGAACTTGAGAAGAAGTAGGCTGAACAGATACTCCCCCAGCGACGACAACAAGAACATCTTGTGGGGAATTAGACGACGAAGAACTTGAATGATTGCCATCGCCGTCGTAACTGTGTTCTTTATTCTGGGAATCGGAATTCAAAGACATGGCAAGCAGGAGGGGTGATGGCAAAGGAAGGGAGAAGGTTCTATTTGATGAGATGTTTCTAAAAGAATAAGTAACCGGGCAAGTTAAATGATGGAGGCTATTTATAGCCATGGGAAAGACCCAACTGGCGTGTCCTTGGGAACCGTCGCGCAGTCGTTTTGATTCGCGCGAAGCGCCAAGTGTCACATAGCAGCAGTTATGTCCCCTCAAACTGTCATATTAAGTCATATCAAGGGGTTTTTGCACCGTCAGACACGTCCTCAAGGCCGAATGACAACACAAAAAGGGGGGCAATTGTTAACACCCAAAAATAATTAAGTCGTAGGCCGAGGGCTAGGAAAAGGGGAGAAAGATCAAAGTGTGAATGCAAGCCACGCGACTAAGATAAATAAAAGGGGTACTTGCCAAATAGAGTGGAGTCAAAAGGAGGTCGTCGGGGCACATTAAAAGACAAAACTCCCCGAGGGAGGGTTACGCTCGAGAGCCAATGGGCTAAGCCGAGGGATAATAATGGCCTCAGCCTATAGAGTGCCACGACCAAGGTGGACCGAATGCCTAAGCTATTACCTAAGGGTCAAGAGCAGCCGAGTGACCGAGTGGCCGAGGCAAGGCAGACGTTGCTTGGAAGGCAAGGAAGACGTGGCACGAAGATAGAACGTGGGAGCGGTTGAAGATCAAGCGGAAGAGCAAGGCCAGAAAATGCGGAGCAACGAGCATTTACCCCACTAATCGTGCTAGTGGGATCGTGGGTGGTTACTTCGCCTCTTTCAAGGCCTAGGAAGCAATGAGAGTTGTTGATCTTAGATTGATATAACGGCAGGCAAATGTTGGCTAGCATAGTGGCCGACGAGGGCCTGTGTATATATATAGCAAACAAAGTAATTGTACAGACACATCCAAATCAATCAAAAACTCTACGTTTATCTCACTTTATCTTTTTATCGCACTTTATCTTTTATTTTTATGCATTAGTCTGTAGTATATTCTAACCATCGCGTCCCTCGGACTCAACGTGACCCTTTCTAGAGGAGTCAGGATACCCACAGCTGAGGAGCAGAGTTCCCTCCTCAGTGCAGTTGCTTGAAGAAACGAGGAATCAAAGACTGTCCAAACCTCTGGCCGACCCCACGGCTAGGACCTAAGAGTTTGACGACATCAGTCATAAAGTTTTTTTACACCATCAATCAATCACAAATTGACGCATAATTAAAAATGATTAGTCTTTGCTAAACTACAAGATTTGTAATTGGTTATTGGTGTAAAAACCTTTTACACAAACGGTGCATAACAATTAGTCATTTTTACATAAAAAATCAATGCGTATTTTTTATATAAATTAGAAAATTTAGGTGTGATCCTATAGGCGTTGTTGGAGTTTTTTATCACCAAATGAGACTTGGATTAGTTATTCATATTATTTAGTTTTTTTAAGTTATTTTTCAAAAGATCGGTTAATGTATATGGGTCATTATTTGGGCTTTCCTTTGATTCAAGGAAGACCAACTAAAGAGACGTACACTAACATTCTTGATAAAATGCATTGACACCTTGTAGGTTCGACACAACCTCTTTAACAAAGCCGAACATGTTTGCCTAGCTAACTCTATCACAACTTACATGCCCTAAAAGTATACTCTCATTCTATGCAAGTTTAGATATAATTCAATTTCTTTAAGGTCCAAGGTTTTCCATCTACTGTTGATTTTGTCCCTTGGTTCTAACTAATGGTGCAAGGTGCTTTATCAATTCCTTTTCTAGTAATTGTTTAGTGGATTTTGAAGTAGCGTGGAAACTGCCTCATGCAGACAAAGATTTCGCATCATTATGCTCAGCAAAAACTGCCTCACAACATGTTTGGGATAAAATGGCATCTAGGACAACATGATATTGTGAAAGTTAATGTAGACGGGATCTGCTCCACTTGCGGAAGAATTGGGTCAGGAGGCTTGGTCAAAGATGAACTAGGAAACTGGCCTAGGCTTTGCATCTGAGGATGGTTTTGGTGATCTATTACTAACTGAGCTATTTTCAATCTATCATGGATTGACTTTGCTGCTTCAGTTGGGTTTTCTTCAAGGTGAGTGTGAATCGGACAACGGAGATGCTAATGAACTAATTCTCAAGCGTGAATAGCTTAAGAAAAACTGCATGTATTTATTGAAAAATAAATAAAGTTAGGGTTGTGCCTCATTAAGACCTTAGAGGACCCAAAACCTAGTGGGAAAAAAGGCCCAAAGAGGAAAAGGAGTACATCACCCCAATTACAACTTGAATTTAGCTGCAATAAAGTTTGAGGTGTGTAGCACTGCACGACCTAAGTATTGCTTCCTCAAGAGCTCTTCTAACTTGTAAGCTCAATTCACCGGCTCTTTGCTAATTCGAAATGGTCCTTCCCAGTTTGCCCTAAGCTTCGCTTCATATTCTTCCTTGCGAGCGTTCTTAACCTTTCCGAGTACTAGGGTGCCTTTCTTGTTGAAGTGTTTGGCAACCCATTGTTTGGTGCTATTTCTCTGAGCTGAGCTTGTTCACTGATTTCTTCAATCAGTTGTCCAATTCGACTCGAGCTTCTTCATGTTGTTATACCTCCTCGTGCATCTCCCTTCTGAGTGAGGGGGATCTGAGTTCGACCGGTATTAGTGTGGTAGGCCTAAATTACTCCATTGAGTTCCTTGACCCGTTTACCCTTGGCCAGTCTAGGTACTTCTTTAGCCCGGACAAAATCACCTTGTTAGCGGCTCCTACTTGGCTGTTCGTCTGTGAGTGCTCTACCGAGGCGAATCTTAGACTTCTTCCGAGTTCTTTGCAAAATTATTAGAAGATTGCACAAGCAAACTGGGAGTCATTGTGTATTATGAAGGTGTGTGCCAGCCCATGGCGACAGACATCATATTTCCATACGAACTTTTTAACTTGGTTGTTATTTTGCGAGTGGTTTAGCTTCGCTCCATTTGGTAAACTAGCCGACTGCTATTATGATGAACTTTAGCTGACCGAGTGCTAGAGGACATTGTCTAAGTAGGTCTAGCCCTGAAATGTTGAAGGTTTGTGGTGCAATTATTTCATGCAGCTTTTTTAGGGTAGGTTGAGCTTTCTTTGCGTGCATTTAGCAATTAACACATTTGCTGACATATGAAAAGCAATGCGCTCTGAGATTAGGCCAGTAATATCCACTCAAAGCACTTTTGCTGTTAGAGTCTGGTTTCTACGGTGATCCCCGCAGATCCCCTCATGGAGCTCTTTCATGATGTATCCGCTTTAGCTCTATCCACACAAACTAGTAGTGGTTGTATGAAGCCTCTTTAGTATAACCTTCCTCCGATCATTGTGTAGTGAGGGGGTTGGAGTGTGATTCACCTCGCCTTTTGTTTGTCACTGGGAAGCCTTCGAGCTCGAAGTAGATTTTCATTTCTTCTACCTATGAGCCGACAGCTTGTATGACCTTGGTCGATTTCGGGTGCGTACTCAGATTTGCGAGCGTGTGCACCATTATAGAGGTGTGTTGTCCTTCTGTCTTCATACTAGCCAGTTTTGCCAGCAAATCGACCTTCGCATTCTAAGCCCCTAGGAAAGTGCTCCACTAGAACCTCTGGAATTTTGATTTCAGGTCCAACACAAGCAAGCGATAGCGAGCTAGGATCTCGTCTCGTGCTTGATAATTGCTTGCAGCCTTATTAGACCCCAACTCGGAGTCGGTTTTGACATGCAAATATAGAGCTCTGAGTTCTAATTACAACTGAAGGCCGCTAAGCAGCACTTCATATTTTGCTTGATTATTGTTGGCTTTGAAACTGAACCTGAGTCCTTGTTTGACAGATATCTCTGTCGGCTCTCTAGGATTATTCTAGCTCTGCTGCCTTGAGTATTTGAGGACCTGTTCACATAAAGAATCCATACCTCTTTCTCGGGTGGAGGTATCAGCTCGACTATCAAGTCAGCCAAGACTTGAGACTTGATTGGTCTTATGATGGTCTTAAATTTGATGTCAAACTTTGAAATCTCTATGGACCATGCTACCATTCGCTCTAAAAGTTCAGGTTTCTACAATATTTTTCTGATTGCATAATCCATTTTGACTATCATAGGATCTGACTTCTACTCCGTGGAGGACTTTGCTTGTGAAGTTGATCACATAATTTTTTTGTCTCTTCCCCCTATTAGTGTGGCGTTGATGGCTTAATCTTTGGCCGCCAGATAGTGTAGCAAGGTAGCCCCACAAGTAGGCCGAGTGAGTATAGGAGGTGAGGCTAAGAACTCTTTCAGTTTGTCGAAGGCGTTTTCGCACTCCTCGACCCACTCCAATATGGATGCATGCTTCAGCACTTTGTAGAATAGGAGGAACCGATCAGACGACCTCGCCAAGAATCTTGACAGGATACAATCTTCCCTGCAATCTCTACAACTCTTTTATGTAGTTTGGGCTCCTCGTTTCAATCACAACTTTACATTTCTTAGGGTTGGCTCCTATTGCTATGTGACTGATCATGAATCCAAGGATTTTTCCCTCGAATACTCCAAAAGTGCATTTCTCTTGGTTGAGTCTTATTTGGTACTTCTTTATAACTCGAAAAATCTCAAGGAAGTCTTCATAGTGAGGATTTTCGCCCGACTTCACCACTATGTCACCCATGCGAATTCTATGTTCTTGCCGAGGTGATTGATAACTCTATTTTATATAGAGTCATTCGTGCTTCTACACTTAAATAATTGCCCATAATCAAGTATAATATGTGTTAAATATGGTAGTATGAATAAAATAAACAACATTTATGGTTTTCAGATGAAAGATGTCCATAACTTAGCATTTTACATGTATATTGGTATGTTTGATGTGTTTGTTCAGTGCAGCTGTAGTTTAGTGCATCTGCACTTGGTGCAACTGCACATTCTTGCACCGAAGCAGCTCATAACCCCACATTGGAAGCACCTCAATTCTTACCATTGCTATAATGCTTAGTTGGCTTGCTGCTTGCTTCAGAGTCACATGGGGGCACATGGCCACTTGCAAAAGGATGCGCCTACAATGGAAGACCATCATAAATAATCATTCACAAAGACATGTGGCTACTTCCTATTGGACCTCCCTTTAAGGTTGAGTATGGGAATCAAAAGCTTATCTCCATCTTCTGAAAGGTAACCATGGTTAACACCCTTTGGTTAGCTTGATCATCAAGGAAACCCCCACATGAAGGAAATCTCCAAAGGCTATAAATAGGACTCAAATCTTCACTTGAAAGATATACAGATTTTTACATACTTACTTTTTGTTCTTAGTCTTTACTAGCTTTTCATAGTTCTCTAATTTATTTATTCTAGTTCTTTTTGCATATTTTCTTAGTTTAAATTAGTGTTAGTTTGTGAGTAGTGTAGCTGCACTAGCTTACAAGTCTTTACAACAATATATAAGAGTTAATCCAATCCCTGTGAGTTCGATCTTTTATACTACTTGTTTGTGACTGTGTATACTTGCACACGTTTCCACACACCAAGTTTTTGGCGCCGTTTCCGGGGATTGTCATTAATTTTTGTTGTTTTAAAGATAGTAAATTAGTGTTTTGTTTTATTAATCTGGTAGTTTGTTTTTCTGTGCAGAAACAGGTGCAGATGCACTAGCTTATGCCCAGGGATAGATCACCAGAATTTGAACTTAATCCAAAAATAGAAAGACAGTTTAGAAGGTTGCGAAAACTCCAGAAACAAAGACTTCAAAGTTGCAGCAATACCATGTCTCAACAAGGTGAAGGAGAAGGCTCAAGACCAGCCTCAGTCAGAGGTGGTCTTGGATCACAACGAGATGGTGAAGCAGATCACAGAAATCAATTCATTCACATGGGACCAATAGGTATGATTAATGATAGAGATAGACCTATGAGAGATTATGCTATGTTTGATCATCAAAACATGCAAACAAGCATAGCAAGACCTCACATAGAGGTTGTCCATTTTGAATTTAAACCCATGATGTTTCAAATGTTGCAAACAATTGGTCAATTTGGTGGATTTCTTCATGAGGATCCCCATGAGCATTTAAAACAGTTTTTAGAAATATGTAGTAACTTTATCATACCTGGTGTTAGTGAAGATGCATTTTGTAACGCCCTAAAATAATTTAATTATTTATTTAATTGAATTATTTAAGGCTTACAATAATTTATTAAGTTAAATTAATAATCCGGTATTTTAATTTATTCAGGAGGTGTTATGAGTAATTAATGGAGTGGGAATAGGAGGCCCATGATCCATTAGCTAGGCCCAAGAGTCTAATTATCTAGTCTAGGGGTTATGAGATGGTGCTCATTTGAAACAAATCAAAGAAAGAAAGAAAGAAGTGAGAGAGAGAGAGAGAGAGAGAGAGAGAGAGAGAAAACGCGAAGAAAGAGGGAGAGGAGGAGAAGAAGAGCTCGCAATTTTCAAGGAGAAGGGAAGAGGAGCTTGCTTGCTTTTGCTTTGGGGTTTTGTGGAGAGTGCTTGTCTTCACCAAAATTCAAGGTAAGGGTGGGTTTTCTTCATTTATAATGGGATTGTATGATGGTTATTATGTGGGGGTTTAGGATTTAAGTTGTTGTGAATTAATTGATTTGGTGATTGAATGAGTGATGATGTTGTTGATTTCATTTTGATGAAATTTGGTATGCTTGGTGTTTTGTTGGAATAATTGATGAAATTAATGTTGCTTGTAAGGTGTTTGATGAAATGATTCAATGATTTTGAATGTAAGTATATGGTGCTTGTATGGTGTTTGATGATATGCTTGAAAGAGTCATGAACAATGATGTTGAAATTTGGTGGTGGAGTGTTGGGTGTCTCGGTGTGCTGCTAGTGTTGCCTGTGTTGTGATGGCGCAGTGTGCTGCCAGTGTTGCCCAGTGGCGCCAGTGCTGCCTGCCAGTGTTGCCCAGTGGCGCCAGTGCTGCCTGCCAGTGTTGCCTGTGTGCTGGCGCTGTGTGCTGCCAGTGTTGCCTGTGTGCTGGCGCAGTGTGCTGCCAGTGGTGCCTGTGTGCTGGCACAGTGTGCTGCCAGTGTTGCCTGTGTGCTGGCGCAGTGTGCTGCCAGTGCTGCCTGTGTGCTGTGTGCAGTGTTGCCCAGTGCTGCCTGTGTGCTGTGTGCAGTGTTGCCCAGTGTTGCCTGTGTGCTGTGTGCAGTGTTGCCCAGTGTTGCCTGTGTGGTGTCTGCAGTGTTGCCTGTGTGCTGTGTGCAGTGTTGCCCAGTGTTGCCTGTGTGCTGTGTGCAGTGTTGCCCAGTGTTGCCTGTGTGCTGTGTGCAGTGTTGCCCAGTATTGCCTGTGTGCTGTGTGCAGTGTTGCCCAGTGTTGCCTGTGTGCTGTGTGCAGTGTTGCCCAGTGTTGCCTGTGTGCTGCGGGGCGCCAACTCTGGTGACTGTCTCGTGTCTTGGACTTATAAAGTAGTCTATATTTTTGGTGTTGGTGTGTCCGGCGAGTTTGGTGTTAGCCATAGAGCTATGATTGGTGATGTACTTGGTGAATTTAAATACGGTGACAGGTGATGGGTCTATGACCACTTATGGTGATGGTGAATTTAATGACGGTGATGAATCTAATGATTATTGGTGATGTTGTGTTATACATATAATACTATGATTGTGGATTGTTGTTGGTGCATTGTTCATGGAGTCGCATACTTCATATGCATTTACTGGTGATGTAGGCTTCGGCCTTATGATTAATTATAGGTGATGATGCCCGAATGGCAATTATTGGTGATGATGGTACCACATGCATATGCCCGTTGGTGTGGGTTGCACCTCATGCATATACTCATGCAATTGGTGATGTTCCTTGATGCTTATGAATTGATGTTGTATAATGATGTTGTATGTTCGTAGTGTTGTGAGGCGGTGTTTATGGTTGCCTTTACTCTAACATATTGCTTATCATACATGCTATTATATTTGTTAGAGACTCACCCCTTCTGCTTTATATGTTGCTTCTTATGTCGGCAACGTGCAGGTGATCCCGAGTGAAGGTTCTTCTACCTTCCTTAGTCTGGTCTGTGTCGTTTGCTCTGATACGTAGCACCTGGGGGGGGGGGGCGATCATTAGTTTTGTTGTTGTTTTATCTGTTGATTTCAAACTATTTATTTGGGATATATGAATTATATTATGAGACTTGTCTTTATTCCGCTGCGATGGTGATTATAATAACTGTAGTGTAGTCGAACAGGTGTTTTGAGGGTTCGTCCCGATCGATGTGCTATGTATCACATTTCTCTATTTTGATGAATTTTAAATATGGTTATTTGTTGTATGGTGTAAATGTAGCACTCCCTTGTGGGTGTATCGAAAAGGTTTTTGAAAACTCTGATCTTTATATTACTTTGGACGTGTTAGAAAGGGGGTGTTACACTAGTGGTATCAGAGCAGTTCGGTCTGTCCGACCAAGTGTCCGATCGTGGTGTCTCTTAGTTCTAATTATATCTTATGGTGTAGTGTTTAGCTGAGATGGCGGGAAGGAATGATGCTGCTCTGGCCGCTGCTTTGGAAGCTATGGCTCAAGCTGTGGAGAATCAGCAAGGTGCTGAGGGTGCTGGGGCTCGTAGTTTGGCTACCTTTCAGAGGGAGAACCCGCCTACCTTCAAAGGCAGGTATGATCCCGATGGAGCTCTAGCTTGGTTGAAGGAGATTGAAAGAATCTTCCGTGTGATGGATTGCACTCCCGTGCAGAAGGTTCGCTACGGCACTCATATGTTGGCTGAGGAAGCTGATGATTGGTGGTTGGAGGCTATGCAAAGATTGGAGAATGCCGGTGAGGAAATCACTTGGGATGTTTTCAAGAGGGAGTTCATGAGGAAGTAATATCCGGAGGATGTCCGTGGTAAGAAGGAGATTGAGTTCCTTGAGCTGAAGCAAGGGACCAAGTCAGTGGCTGAGTACGCTGCTAAGTTCACCGAATTGGCTAAGTTCTATCCGCATTATAGTGAGGCTACTGCTGAATTTTCTAAGTGCGTTAAGTTTGAGAATGGGTTGAGGCCTGACATTAAGAAGGCGATTGGATATCAGAAGATCCGTGTGTTCTCTGAGTTGGTGGACAGCTGTAGGATCTTTGAGGAGGATAGTAATGCTCACTACAAGATCATGAAAGATAAGAGGAGTCATTCTCAACACCGTGGTAAGCCATATGAGGTTCCTGCTGGGAAGGGTAAACAGAAGGCTGCTGCTGGCAAGAAGCCTAGTGGGGGAGATGCTTCTGCGGGCATTGTGTGTTTCAAATGTGGTAGGTCTGGTCACAAGAGCATTGATTGCAAAGCTGAGACAAAGAGGTGTTACCGCTGTGGCAAAGAGGGTCATGTGGTGGCCGATTGTGATCGTAAGGATGTGGTCTGCTACAACTATGGAGAGGTGGGACACATTAGCACTAAGTGTACCAAGCCAAAGAAGGAAAAGTCTAGTGGAAAGGTGTTTGCTATTGCGGGGTCTGAGACGACCAATGAGATTAGAGGTACGTGTTTCATTAATGGTACTCCTCTACTTGCTATTGTTGATACCGGTGCTACGCATTCTTTTATTGCTGCTGTGTGTGTTGAAAAGTTGAATCTTGCATTGTCTTCTATGATGAGAGAGATGGTTATCGATACTCCAGCTAAGGGTTCGGTGACTACTTCTTTTGTGTGTTCTAAGTGTCCTTTGTCGATTTTCGGCCGAGATTTTGTTGTTGATTTGATTTGTCTGCCATTGGAAGGAATGGATATTATCTTAGGAATGGACTGGTTAGTGGATAACCATGTTCATATTAATTGTTTTAGCAAGTCTGTGAGTTTCTCTTCTCCCGTAGAGGAGGAAACTGTTTTGTTGCCTGCTGGTCAGCTGCGGAAGGTAATGAAGGGAGAAGTTCAGTTGTTTTCGCTGACGGCGTCATTATCTGTTGAGAATCAAGCTAAGGTTGATGAGTTGCCGGTGGTGCGGGAATTTCCTGAGGTTTTCCCTGATGAGATTCCGGATGTACCACCAGAGAGGGAGGTTGAATTTGCTATTGATCTTGTACCTGGTACTAGACCTGTTTCTATGGCACCTTACAGGATGTCAGCATCTGAATTGTCTGAATTGAAGAAGCAACTTGAGGATCTGCTTGAAAAGAAGTTTGTGAGACCAAGTGTGTCGCCGTGGGGAGCTCCGGTGTTGCTAGTGAAGAAGAAGGATGGGAGTATGAGGCTCTGCGTTGATTATAGGCAATTGAATAAAGTGACGATTAAGAACAAGTATCCGCTTCCAAGGATAGATGACTTGATGGATCAATTGGTGGGTGCTCAGGTGTTTAGTAAGATTGACTTGAGGTCGGGTTACCATCAGATTAAGGTGAAGGATGAGGATATTCAGAAGACGGCTTTTAGGACTCGTTATGGGCATTATGAGTATTCGGTGATGCCTTTTGGTGTGACTAATGCGCCGGGAGTATTTATGGAATACATGAACCGTATTTTTCATGATTACCTGGATCGGTTTGTGGTGGTGTTCATTGACGACATTCTAGTTTACTCTAAATCGGAATAAGAGCATGCCGAGCATTTGAGGTTGGTATTAGAGATCTTGAGGGATAGGAAGTTGTATGCAAAGCTGTCTAAGTGTGAATTCTAGTTGAAAGAAGTGAGTTTTCTTGGTCACGTGATTTCTGGTAAGGGAATTGCGGTGGATCCGTCTAAGGTTGATGCCGTGTTGAAATGGGAGGCTCCGAAGTCGGTTACTGAGATTAGAAGTTTTCTGGGGCTAGCTGGTTATTATAGAAGGTTTATTGAAGGATTTTCTAAGTTGGCACTTCCGTTGACTCAGTTGACTTGTAAAGGGAAGGCGTTTGTTTGGGACGCTCGTTGTGAGGAAAGTTTCAATGAATTGAAGAAGAGATTGACGACGTCTCCTATTCTGACGTTGCCCAATCCGGGAGAGCCTTTTGTGGTGTACTGTGATGCCTCTAAGATGGGTTTAGGAGGTGTGCTTATGCAAAATGGTAAGGTAGTTGCTTATGCGTCGAGGCAGTTGAGGACTCATGAGAAGAACTACCCTACGCATGATTTAGAGCTTGCTGCAGTTGTGTTTGCATTGAAAATGTGGAGGCATTATCTTTATGGTTCTAGATTTGAAGTGTTTAGTGATCATAAAGGCTTGCAATATCTGTTTGATCAAAAGGAGTTGAATATGAGGCAAAGGAGGTGGTTGGAATTGTTAAAAGATTATGATTTCAGTTTGAATTATCATCCGGGGAAGGCTAATGTTGTAGCCGATGCTTTGAGTCGGAAGGCTTTGCATATGTCAGCAATGATGGTTAAAGAACTTGAATTGATTGAGCAGTTCAGAGATATGAGCCTGGTTTGCGAAGTGACACCTCAGAGTGTTAGATTGGGATTGTTGAAGATTAATAATGAATTTCTGGCTAGCATTAGAGAAGCTCAGAAGTTGGATGTTAAGCTGGTGGATTTGATGAGTGAAGCCGGTCAAGCTGAGGATAATGATTTTAAGCTAGATGCGCAAGGTGTGTTGAGGTACCGTGATAGAATTAGTATTCCTGATGATGTGGAGATAAAGAAAGCGATTCTTGAAGAGAGTCATAGGAGTAAGTTGAGTATTCATCCGGGGGCTACAAAAATGTATCAAGACTTGAAGAGGCTGTTCTGGTGGCCTGGGATGAAGCGTGATGTGGCTCAGTGTGTGTATGCATGCTTGACTTGTCAGAAGTCGAAGGTTGAACATCAGAAGCCTGCAGGGTTGATGCAACCGTTAGAGATTCCGGAATGGAAATGGGATAGTATTTCAATGGATTTTGTGACGGGACTGCCTAGTACTGTGAGAGGGCAAGATGCCATCTGGGTGATTGTTGATAGGTTGACGAAGTCTGCTCACTTTGTACCGATTAGTATTGCTTATCCGGTTCCAAAGTTAGCTGGGATTTATATCCAAAAGATTGTGAAGCTGCATGGTGTTCCTCTGTGTATTGTGTCAGATAGAGATCCTAGATTCACTTCTGAGTTTTGGAAAAGTTTGCAAGAAGCATTGGGTTCTAAGTTGAGATTGAGCTCAGCGTATCATCCGCAGACTGATGGTCAGACAGAGAGGACTATTCAATCCTTAGAGGATTTGTTGAGGGCTTGTGTTCTTGAGCAAGGAGGTTCGTGGGATACTCATCTTCCATTGATAGAGTTTACCTATAACAATAGCTACCATTCTAGTATTGGGATGGCACCTTTTGAAGCATTGTATGGTCGGAGATGTAGGACTCCTTTGTGTTGGCATGAATCTGGGGAGAGTGTGGTACTTGGACCTGAGATTGTTCGCGAGACCACTGAGAAAGTGAAGTTGATTCGTGAGAAGATGAAAGCTTCGCAAAGTAGACAAAAGAGTTATCATGATAAGCGGAGGAAGGATTTGGAATTTCAAGCTGGTGATCATGTGTTCCTGAGGGTCACCCCTATGACCGGTGTTGGGCGTGCTTTGAAGTCTAAGAAGTTGACCCCTCGTTTTATTGGCCCGTATCAGATTTCGGAGAGAGTTGGGAATGTTGCCTATCGGGTGGCCTTGCCACCTAACCTGTCGAACTTGCATGACGTGTTTCATGTGTCGCAGCTTCGGAAGTATGTCCCCGATCCATCTCATGTGATTCACATGGATGATGTGCAGGTGAGAGATAATCTCACTATGGAGACGATGCCGGTGCGGATTGAAGACCGTGAAGTGAAGATCTTAAGGGGCAAGGAGATAAATTTGGTGAAAGTAGTTTGGTTGGGAGCTGCTTGTGAAAGCATGACGTGGGAATTGGAGAGTAAGATGCGGGAATCCTACCCAGAGCTGTTTGATTCAGGTAAAATTTCGAGGACGAAATATTCTAAGTGGGGGAGAGTTGTAACGCCCTAAAATAATTTAATTATATATTTAATTGAATTATTTAAGGCTTACAATAATTTATTAAGTTAAATTAATAATCCGGTATTTTAATTTATTCAGGAGGTGTTATGAGTAATTAATGGAGTGGGAATAGGAGGCCCATGATCCATTAGCTAGGCGCAAGAGTCTAATTATCTAGTCTAGGGGTTATGAGATGGTGCTCATTTGAAACAAATCAAAGAAAGAAAGAAAGAAGTGAGATAGAGAGAGAGAGAGAGAGAGAGAGAGAGAGAGAGAGAGAGAGAAAACGCGAAGAAAGAGGGAGAGGAGGAGAAGAAGAGCTCGCAATTTTCAAGGAGAAGGGAAGAGGAGCTTGCTTGCTTTTGCTTTGGGGTTTTGTGGAGAGTGCTTGTCTTCACCAAAATTCAAGGTAAGGGTGGGTTTTCTTCATTTATAATGGGATTGTATGATGGTTATTATGTGGGGGTTTAGGATTTAAGTTGTTGTGAATTAATTGATTTGGTGATTGAATGAGTGATGATGTTGTTGATTTCATTTTGATGAAATTTGGTATGCTTGGTGTTTTGTTGGAATAATTGATGAAATTAATGTTGCTTGTAAGGTGTTTGATGAAATGATTCAATGATTTTGAATGTAAGTATATGGTGCTTGTATGGTGTTTGATGATATGCTTGAAAGAGTCATGAACAATGATGTTGAAATTTGGTGGTGGAGTGTTGGGTGTCTCGGTGTGCTGCTAGTGTTGCCTGTGTTGTGATGGCGCAGTGTGCTGCCAGTGTTGCCCAGTGGCGCCAGTGCTGCCTGCCAGTGTTGCCTGTGTGCTGGCGCAGTGTGCTGCCAGTGTTGCCTGTTGTGCTGGCGCAGTGTGCTGCCAGTGTTGCCCAGTGGCGCCAGTGCTGCCTGCCAGTGTTGCCTGTGTGCTGGCGCAGTGTGCTGCCAGTGTTGCCTGTGTGCTGGCGAAGTGTGCTGCCAGTGTTGCCTGTGTGCTGGCGCAGTGTGCTGCCAGTGGTGCCTGTGTGCTGTGTGAAGTGTTGCCCAGTGCTGCCTGTGTGCTGTGTGCAGTGTTGCCCAGTGTTGCCTGTGTGCTGTGTGCAGTGTTGCCTGTGTGCTGCGGGGCGCCAACTCCGGTGACTGTCTCGTGTCTTGGACTTATAAAGTAGTCTATATTTTTGGTGTTGGTGTGTCCGGCGAGTTTGGTGTTAGCCATAGAGCTATGATTGGTGATGTACTTGGTGAATTTAAATACGGTGACAGGTGATGGGTCTATGACCACTTATGGTGATGGTGAATTTAATGACGGTGATGAATCTAATGATTATTGGTGATGTTGTGTTATACATATAATACTATGATTGTGGATTGTTGTTGGTGCATTGTTCATGGAGTCGCATACTTCATATGCATTTACCGGTGATGTAGGCTTCGGCCTTATGATTAATTATAGGTGATGATGCCCGAATGGCAATTATTGGTGATGATGGTACCACATGCATATGCCCGTTGGTGTGGGTTGCACCTCATGCATATACTCATGCAATTGGTGATGTTCCTTGATGCTTATGAATTGATGTTGTATAATGATGTTGTATGTTCGTAGTGTTGTGAGGCGGTGTTTATGGTTGCCTTTACTCTAACATATTGCTTATCATACATGCTATTATATTTGTTAGAGACTCACCCCTTCTGCTTTATATGTTGCTTCTTATGTCGGCAACGTGCAGGTGATCCCGAGTGAAGGTTCTTCTACCTTCCTTAGTCTGGTCTGTGTCGTTTGCTCTGATACGTAGCACCTGGGGGGGGCGATCATTAGTTTTGTTGTTGTTTTATCTGGTTATTTCAAACTATTTATTTGGGATGTATGAATTATATTATGAGACTTGTCTTTATTCCGCTGCGATGGTGATTATAATAACTGTAGTGTAGTCGAACAGGTGTTTTGAGGGTTCGTCCCGATCGATGTGCTATTTATCACATTTCTCTATTTTGATGAATTTTAAATATGGTTATTTGTTGTATGGTGTAAATGTAGCACTCCCTTGTGGGTGTATCGAAAAGGTTTTTGAAAACTCTGATCTTTATATTACTTTGGACGTGTTAGAAAGGGGGTGTTACACATTTAGACTTAAGCTATTTCCATATTCTTTGAAAGATAAGGCTAAATCATGGTTAAACTCATTGGAGCCTAATTCTATTCATACCTGGAATGAAATGGCTGAAAAGTTTTTGTCAAAATATTTTCCACCCATCAAAAATGCCAGAATGAGAAATGATATTACATCTTTTAGACAAAAAGAATTTGAATCATTGTTTGAAGCATGGGAAAGATGGAAAGAACTTTTAAGAAAATGTCCACACCATGGTCTTCCAGTCATTATTCAGATGGAAACATTTTATAATGGTTTGGAACCACAAACTAGAATAATGCTTGATGCATCATCTGGTGGTGTTTTGTTAAATCTGTCTTATAATGACGCATGTGAATTGATTGATAGAATTGCTACTAATAGTTCTAGTTGGCCTACTGAGAGGGTAAGTGCCAAAAAGAAATCATCAGGGGTACATGAAATTAGTGAAATATCAGCCCTACCTGCTCAAGTAGCCTCACTAGCAAACATGTTCAAAAACTTCACCACAACCAGTGCAGCTGCACCAGTAGAGAACACTGCAGCAGCAATAGAACAAGCCCCTCCAAGAGCTGTAAGTTGTGTTTATTGTGGAGGAGGTCACCTTTATGAGGAGTGTCCTAGCAACCCTGTCTCTGTAAATTATGTAAGTTATGATAGGAATAACAACCCTTACTCCAATACCTATAATGCTGGTCGGAAGAACCATCCAAATTTTAGATCGAACAATACTAGTGCACCTGCACCTAGTGCAACTGCACCAACCCTTCCACCAAGATTTCAATCTCAGAACTACCAAAGGCCACAACAACAAAAACAACCTACTACTCATAACTCCTTAGAAGGTTTACTTAAATCTTTCATTAATGAAATCAGAACAGCTAGGCAAACCCATGAAGCATTCATTAGTGAAACTAGAACAGCTAGGCAAGCTCATGAAGCTTCAATTAAAAATCTGGAGAATCAAGTAGGTCAGTTAGCAACTACTCTGTATCAAAGACGAACAGGTACACTACCTTCCAATACAGAAGCAAGTCCATCTCAAAGGCCAGGTAAAGAACAGGTCAAAGCTATCTCTCTCAGAAATGGGAAAGATCTTGCAGAACCTTATGAGAATGAAGGTATAGGTAAGGGAGAAAAAAATAAAAATGAAAAAAATCCTCAAGATGCAGAAGCACCTGATGCATCTACATCTCATGAAGTTCCAACTCCAAGGTTAGTTCCTGAATATCCTCCTCCTCCTTTTCCTCAAAGATTAAAAAAGACACATGAGGAGAAGCAATTCAGTAAGTTTTTAGATGTTTTAAAACAATTGCATATTAATGTTCCCTTGATTGAAGCATTGCAACTAATGCCTAATTATGCTAAATTCATGAAAGATGTTCTTTCAAAAAGAAAAAGATTAGGTGAATTTGAAACTGTTGCTTTGTCAAAAGAATGTAGTTTGATTTTGCAAAACAAAATTCCAAGAAAATTAAAAGATCCAGGTAGCATTCCAATTCCATTTTCAATAGGTTATTACTATACAGGTCGTGCATTGTGTGATTTAGGAGCAAGCATCAACTTGATGCCTAAATCTGTCTTTACACAGTTAGGAATTGGACATGCTAAACCTACATCTTTAACATTGTCACTTGCAGACAGGTCAATAGCTTACCCAGAAGGAATCATAGAAGATATACTGGTAAAAGTTGACAAATTTGTATTTCCAGTAGATTTTGTTATTCTTGACTTTGTTGCAGATGAAGGAGTACCAGTCATTCTTGGAAGGCCATTCTTAGCAACTGGGAAAACATTGATTGATGTGCAAAAAGGAGAACTAACCATGAGAGTAAATGATCAAGAGGTGAAATTCAATGTAATGAATGCTCTAAAATATCCTGCAGAGGAGAGTGAAGAATGTTCAACAGTTGTCTCTCTTGATCATTTGGTGCAAAAGCAGTTCAACAAGCAGTATGATCATCTTACCAGTGCACTTACACCTGATGCATTTGCACTTCCTAAAGAAGAAATGCTGGAAAAAGACATACTGCCAAAGGAAGAACCAACACCTAAGGTATGGGCTAGAACTTATGAATCTCTTAATTTAGAAGACCCTAACCTTAAACAAAATTTACCCTCAATTGAACAATCTCCCAAATTAGAATTGAAAGAACTGCCTAAACATTTAAAATATGCTTTCTTAGGGGAAGGTGATACACTTCCAGTAATCATTTCATCTGATCTATCATTAGAACAGGAGAATAATCTCATTAGTACTTTAAAAAAGCATAAGAAAGCTATAGGTTGGCAAATGGCAGACATAAAAGGAATTAGCCCTTCAATATGCATGCATAGGATCATTTTAGAAGATAATTCTAAAAATTACATAGAAGGACAAAGAAGGCTAAATCCTATAATGAAAGAGGTTGTTAAGAAAAAAATCATTAAATGGCTAGATGCTGCAATCATATACCCCATCTCAGATGGTGCATGGTGTTGAGGCAAAATCTCTAATTAAGTTTTGATGTTCAACAAACCTCAAAAGTGAGAAGCTTAAGATTTCTGATTTCATATATTACTAATGCTTCTTGTTGAGTGTTTCATAAGGACAGATATTTCAAACTAATCTCAACAAGATATTTGCTTATGAGAAGCATCAATCAAAGAGAAAACTAGGAAGACTATTGCCCACACAGTTATGGAGAAAGGAGACTTCCCAAAACATAGATTAAAATCAAGAACCAGAGTGTAATCTTGAGAAGAATCTGTTTGTGAAGTTTCATCATGCATTGTGGCAATATAAGAAGGTTGAATAAGAAGGATCAAGGCAAGAAGAGTCATGACAGTGAAGATGAGAAGCATCACTTGAGAAAAAGTTAAGTTGAGAAGAGTCATGATCCTAAGAAGGGTCATGATGAGAAGATTCATGTTGAAAAGAGTCATGATCCTGAGAAGGGTCATGGTAAGAAGAATCATCATCCTAAGAAGCATTAACATGAGAAAGAATCAACTTAAGATTTATCATCTTCAACAAAGAAATCATGTGAGAAGGATCACAGTGAGAATAGTCACTGTGAGAAGGGTCATGACAGCAATGAACAGCCTGGTTTCTGCAGAAAAGTACATACAACTGTATGTTGCAGAGGAGCGTATTTCCAACGGCTATAAACGGCTAGTTTCTCAACCAACGGCTACAATTCTTGATCCAACAGTTAATACACAATATTAACTCTATAAAACAACAGCCTTGGACGCCATTACTCCTTAAGAGATTGAATCAAAATTCAGAGCTATCAACCTTCTCACCCATTCCATTTCTTTCTCTTCCATACTCAGCTGAACTTAAAACAGAAGGGATTCATCCATTCTCTGAGTATGTACTAAGTCTTGAGTTGAAGCTATTATTGTAATACTCCATTTGTATCAACCAAGCTCTAGAAATCCCAAAACCCACTATGCCAAAAAAGGCCTATGACAGCGCTTTTTTTGAGCCTTTAACAGCGCATAAAAGCGCTGTCTATTCCAGTGTTGTTATAGGTTATAACAGCGCTTTTGTAGCAGTTTAAAGCGCTGTTATATGGTACCTTTGACAGCGCCTTTTTTAAGAAACCGCTATTATAAGGTGTCTCACACAACACATTACTCTAAAAGCGCTGTTATATGTTGCCCTATAATAACGCTTTTCTCAGAATGCGTTGTCATAGAGTATGTTATGACAACACTGGCTTTAAGAAAGCGCTGTTGTAGATGCTTTTTTAACAAAGAAAATAAACATTGATTTTTAAATTTCTCTCTACAATGAGAGACTCAATACAGCCAATATATCCCATACCTTTTTTTTTGACAAGCATATATCCCATACTTGATCGACATCAAAATTTGTAGCTAATCATGAGTATCAAAATCACTATTTCTTTCAAAACTTAGTCGATAACCTGCTTACATCATTTTTGTACATAATTTTTGTACATGTTTTGTTCTCACGTGGAAGAACGTACATTAAGAAAATATTAGGAAAGAATAAAAAAATGATAACATAAACAAAATAAAAATTCACTATAAAAACATTAAACATAAAAATTATCTAATTGGACTTCAGTTGGAGACGGATGGAAATGTTCATTTTTTTGTAGTAGTCTTCTTAAGATCTGGGAATAATCATCTATATCAGCATTAATTTACGTGACTAATAAATCCTGCATCATAATATGATGTATTAGTTGAGAATAAGAAAAAAAGTATATCTAATTCTAAATTGAAGTAAGCCACATAATAGAAAAGAGCACAAATTATCTTTGAATACCTTGATGAGTGTTTCTCTAATTATATCGCTATATATGTAATAACAGTGAATAGTCAAATTGAATCTAGGCTTATATAATGGATTGTACTGCAATTCAATCTAAATGAAAGATGTATGCTCAAAATTAAGTCATGTGTAGTAACAATGAATTCTCAAATTGAGTTCATATCAGCTATCCATCGAAGAGCATGTTTTTTATGCTTCAAAAAAGTGCATGAACCTTGCAAGGAAAAGAAGAAAAGGAAAACACAAACCTTCAACAAGGCATAGATCTTTCACTTGTTTCATTCTCAGATTAGTCTGCATTCAAAGTTTTTGTTCCTGACATGTGGCCTGAGCACAAGAACAATTAAGGATTTTCCGATGTTGAGGAATTCAAAATAGAAACTTTTAAAGGTAACATAGAAGCATCGATTATCATGAAAATCCTAATATATACTGTTCTCAGTGCTCTATTAAATTAATTAGTTGAATTTTGATGAAGAGTAATGAATGAAACTTTTAATCCTTGAGGGAACAACTTGTCAAAACCACAATATTTAATATAAGTTAATTATCAGAATAAGTAATGAATATTGAAATCAAAAGAACTATACCTTCATAATTTTATCGGGAAAAACTATCAATCAATCAATAGCTAGTTCAGTTGTGGGTCATAATTTTATCTGGAAAAACTATCAATCAATCAATAGCTAGTTCAGTTGTGGGTTTTGGCATAAAAGTTTAAAGCCCACATCAGATAAAGCTCTCCAATAAAATGTTGTCAAGTTGAAGTTACATCACAAGGTTATAATCTTACCTTTAGAGCCTAGGAAAAAGATTGCATATTTTCATTCCTTAGAAGTGCGCAACTAAAGAAACATATCATTCCAGTATTGTCCACTCCAAACCAAAGATTGCATATGTTGTATCAAAAAACACAACATCTCTCCAACTGCCAAATATGATTGAATTGATGAGCCATAGGACCGTGCAATCTGCTCAAGTCTGTTACTACTATCTATCTTGAATTCAAACTTGAAGTTGTGATTTTCATATTAAGTTTTATCCTGTTGCGCATAGCGATCAGATCAACCGCATCACTATCTTTATCCAAATTCCTGAAAGACAGCAAGTTTCTCACATCAATCTCTGTAAAAGGAAGACAACCAAGTTTTTTAACATCTTTCTCTAGCTACATCAATTTAAACATTTGCCTTACTGACATTCTAGCTTTAGCAAACAAGCCTATACCACTCTTGTCATCAAGAGATATTGGACAGTATATGCTGGAAGAAGGCACCTGGAAGAAGGCACATCTCATTGGATTTCAACAACTCATGATTGTGGATGTACCTAAAACCAACAACACGCCATTCAGGGAATCAAAATTTCCCCTTTTTTACAATAAGCATGATTAATAGACCCTAAAATAATTTCTATGCCATCTAATTGAATGTGAAAATAGACACATGAGAAAGAGGAAACCTAAACTCCTACTTCGAACCCTAATTTCTTCCCCTTCCATACCTAAATATAGATTTCCCTCTAATTCAATTACAAGCGAACTTGATAAAAGGAAGAAGAAAGAGAAAAAATGGATCGTATTACCTTCTTCCTCTTTTATTCTCTTTATTGGAATCTCCACGACCCTCTTCATTGAAAAAATTGGAAGCAGCAGGCCATCTAAATCCTCATGCTCGTTCTCATACATTCTTGTAACTTCTCTTCCTCTTGCTTTGCCACTACCAATCTCAATCATTTGATACTTTTTTTCTTGGTACACACAGGAGCAAGCCGCAAGTGGCAACGACGATAAATCTGACGGCGAACGACTGGGGGAGAGTCGCAAAAGACTTTCCAAGCAGCGGAGACGAGAGTCAGGTTACGATGATGATGATGAACGATTGGATGAGAGTCACGGGCGATGATGAGCATTCAGGGAGGTATTTGTGCAAATTGGGGAAGAAGATGAAAAAAATCTAGAAAATTAAAGAATGGGAGGTTCAGAAATCCTAGTGGAGGTAATAATTTTAATTTTAATTAACTTTTAAAAGCTATCCTATGAAAGCGCTATTTTAAAGAAGCGTTATATAAATATAAATATAATAATAATACATCAAAGAAAACAACCCCTAACCATGGGACAATCCCGTGTAGGGAAGCGCTGTAGTCTTTAAAAAGCGCTCTAAAAGACTTGCGTCTAGTCTTTAACATCACTCTTTCATGATAAGTGCTGTTAAAGAAGTGTTATTGTATCCTCTTTTTGGCATAGTGACCCTATAAACCAAACAGAACCTTGAATAGGGAACCTTCTCAAGTGGCATGTGTTGCTGTAGGACTTGAGAAGTGAGTGCTTCAGTGTTGGAAGCAGTCTAATAGATCTGATCAGGTTTATTAGTGAAGTATACAGTTGGTAGAGCTGTGAAAGAAAACTACCAAGAGAGTTCACCTTTGGAGAGGTGTAAACAGTGTAATCTATTTTCGAAAAATAGTGGAAATTCTCACTGGATGTGAGGAGTGGATGTAGCCCTGGAGTGGGGTGAACCACTATAAATCACTGTGTCATTTATTGTCTTTATAGATAACTTATTGTAGAAAAACTCTCCTTAGCGAGAAGGTTTATGAAAACTGAGAAGAGTCGTATATGACCCTTCTCTAACCCACACAGAGCCATTATTTATCAAACCTTCTCACCCTCACAACTTGAACATAAACTCTTGGTAAAATGATTTAAAAACATATTTGTAACTCACAGCTTAAATCTACTTGAAACAATCATTGATATAAACTGTGAGAAACATTGAAGGAAGAACTAACAGACCCTTCTCAGCTTCACTATAGTTGAGAAGACTGTTTTATTACCCTTCTCTCCTCACCCTTCTTAGGAAGAAGATTGCTTTATTACTTCTACTCTCTAACACTTATCTCTTACTTTCTTGAGTCTGATTTATACTTGTGAATCAAAGTTCTTTTATTTCAGGAGAATTTTAAAAGGGTCACAATTCCAACCCCCCCTTCCTTGTGACATTGGTGACTTCACATGGGTGAGCCCTGTACAATGTGTCCCTAAAAAAGAGGGTGTCACAGTCATAGCCAATGAAAAAAATGAATTGATACCAACTAGAACTGTCACAGGATGGAGAATCTGTATGGATTACAGAAAACTCAATAAGGCCACAAGGAAGGATCACTTTCCTTTACCTTTCATTGACCAAATGTTAGATAGGTTAGCAGGAAAAGAGTTTTATTGTTTCTTAGATGGTTATTCAGGTTATAATCAGATTGCAATAGAACCAAAGAATCAACAAAAAAACTACTTTTACATGTCCCTATGGTAGTCTCGGAAGGGTAGCTCACGTAGTTGAGTGAAAGGGACATCATTGGCGAAAATGTAGGCGTACGGGGTTCGAACCCCGCTCCCCCCTCCCCTCTAATTACTAACACACTAATTTCTAACCACTTTGCCTATCAAAAAAAACATGTCCCTATGGTACCTTTGCATTTAGAAGGATGCCTTTTGGACTTTGTAATGCACCTGCTACATTTCAAAGATGCATGATGTCTATATTTTCTGACTTCATTGAGCAATCAATGGAAGTTTTTATGGATGATTTTTCAGTTTTTGGAGAAACATTTCCATTCTGTTTATTAAACTTAAAAAAAATTCTCCAAAGATGTGAAGACACCAATCTTGTGCTTAATTGGGAAAAGTGCCATTTCATGGTACAAGAGGGCATTGTGCTTGGGCATAAAGGGTCAAAGAAAGGTCTTGAAGTGGATAAGGCCAAGATTGAGGTCATTGAGAAATTACCACCTCCATCAACTGTCAAAGGAATCAGAAGCTTCTTGAGCCATGCTGGCTTCTATAAAAGATTCATCAAAGATTTTTCAAAAATTTCTAAACCATTGTGTACTCTTTTACAATTAGATACACAATTTAACTTTGATGAACTTTGTATGGAAGCATTTCAAAAGCTTAAAAAGGCACTGGTAACTGCACCAGTGATTGTAACACAAGATTGGAGCAGGCCCTTTGAATTAATGTGTGATGCTAGTGACTTTGCTGTGGGAGCTGTCCTAGGGCAAAGGTATGATAAAGTCTTTCATTCAATCTATTATGCTAGTAAAACACTCATAGAAGCACAAATGAATTACACTGTAACAGAGAAGGAATTATTAGCAGTGGTAGTACAGGAACACAAGAGATCAAGGAGAATTTCCCAGATGAAAAGTTGTTAGCAGTCACCTTGACAGCACCTAGTGCTTCTGCACTAAGTGCAGGTGCACCATGGTATGCTGACATAGTCAACTTCCTTGTAAGCAAAGTTGTACCAATGGACATGAATTATCAGCAAAGAAGGAGATTTTTCCATATAGTGAAGCAATACTATTGGGATGATCCCTATCTATATAAGAGGTGTCCAGATCAAATCATGAGGAAGTGCATCCCTGAATCTGAACAGAAAACTGTGCTTCTACACTGCCATGCTGCACCATATGGAGGTCACTTTGGAATCAACAGAACAGCAGCTAAGGTATTGCAAACAGGTTATTTCTGGCCTACTTTATTTAGAGACACTTATTTTTTGGTCAAAACCTGTGACAAATGTCAAAGAAGTGGGAATATTTCTGAAAGACATGAAATGCCTAGAACCAATATTTTAGAAATTGAACTTTTTGATGTTTGGGGCATGGATTTCGTGGGTCCTTTTCCACCTGTTTTTGGCAATGAATATATCTTAGTAGCTGTTGATTATGTGTCCAAATGGGTAGAAGCAGTAGCACTGCCTAATAATGATGCCAAATCAGTTAGCAAATTTCTTCAAAGAAACATTTTTACAAGATTTGGCACCCCAAGAGCAATCATTAATGATGGAGGCTCACATTTTTGCAATAAACTTATCGAAAATATGCTTGAAAAATATGGGATTAAGCACAAAATTGCTACAGCCTATCACCCACAAACAAGTGGACAAGCTGAATTGTCAAATAGGGAGATTAAAAGAATGCTTGAAAAAATGGTTGGACCAACAAGAAAAGATTGGTCCTTACACTTAGATGAGGCATTATGGGCATATAGGACTGCATTTAAAACTCCATTAGGTATGTCCCCCTACAAGATAGTTTATGGCAAAGCATGCCATCTGCTTATTGAGTTAGAAAACAAATCATATTGGGTTATTAAGAAGCTGAATTTTGATCTCAATAGGGCAGGAAAACAAAGGTTTTTAGAGCTAAATGAATTAGAAGAATTTAGGCAATTCTCTTATGAGAATGCAGAAATTTATAAAGCTAAAACCAAAGCATGGGGTGATAAGAAAATCCAAAGAAGAGAACTTAGGGAAGGAGGAATGGTTTTGTTATACAATTCCAGGTTGAAATTGTTCCCTGGAAAATTGAAATCAAGATGGACAGGACCATTTAAATTAGTCAAGGTCTATCCTCATGGAGCAGTTGATCTCTATGATGCAGCCTCAGATACCACTTTCAAGGTAAATGGGCAAAGAGTCAAAATGTATTTTGGTCAACAAGTGGTGCAAAATGAAAGCATCACTCATTTTGAAAATCCTTAATCACAAAAAGGAAAAGTCAGGCTGTAAGACTCTTAAAACAAGCGCTTGATGGGAGGCAACCCATAATTTTTGCTAAATATTTAATATTTTGTTCAAATTGATGTTTTTCAAGTGTTTTGTAGAAAAGCAGGAATTCGTGCATCTGCACCTACCACTTTCCAGTCCTACTGCACCTACCACTTTCCAGTCCTACTGCACCTACCACTTTCAAAAAGAGAGGATGATTTTGGTAAACTGCCAGCGCAACACAAAGCAACCCTATTTAAACGGTGTGATTTCACCTAATCAGACACGTGTAGCCTTGCATGTAACTCCACTTAGCCTAACGGCTACAAACATCCCTCAAATCAACCTCCACTAGACCCATTACCTCATTTAAACCATCCCACTAACCCAAAAAGTAACCGTTTCACACCCCCAATTCAGTACCACACTCTCTAAAACAGTAACCACCCACAAAACACTTCTCTTTCTCAGAAAAACCCAAATCCGTTACTGTTCATCTTCAACCCTACACCATCTCCAAACAAATTCCAACCCCAATCTCTCAAAAAAATGGTGCGCAAACAAGTAGCTATCAAGTCATCAGGCAAGAATTTTAATGCAAAACCATCAAAGAAGTCAACTGGTGCAACTGCATCAGTTACTGCTTCCATTGATGTAGACAAACCTCACCTATGGGAGATGAAATTTTTACCAGAGCGTGGCTACAACCTGATGAAGGCACACCCTAATTTCTTGGCAATAATTAATGCTCAGCATTGGGATCTCTTCATACAGCACAGAACTTACTATTTGGAGCAAATCGTGAGGGAATTCGATTCTGGGATTCAAAGCAACAAAGGAGGTAAGATTCAAGATCACTCTCTTGTTAGGGGTAGGAGAATATACTTTGATGAGAAAAGGCTCAATGATCATTATAATCTCTATTATAATGGTCCTGCTTTTGAGGAAAAAATGGAGACTTATGGAAAGAAGCAAATGGAGATAATCAAATCTAGGGTGGCAGTACCTAATGCACCTTGGGAAAAAGTTACTCAAACTGAGTTTAAATTGAAAACCAAGTACATCATCCCTGAACTAGGAAACTGGCACTTGTTCATAAACTGCTCCATCTTACCAACTTCACACACATACACAGTTTCTAAGGATAGATTGATCATTTTGGATTCAATCTTGACTGACGAGAATGTAAACATAGGAAAGATCATCAACAAAGAAATTTTAGATTGTGCAACAAAAACAGAGGGATTTCTTTTCTTTCCATGTTTAATAACTGAATTGTTTATGAAGCAAGGGGCCCAAATTAGTGTTGAAGAGCATCAGTACAAAAAGTATCCACCTGGAGCCTTATCTGTAGAGCTGAAGGAAAGAAAAGTTGTGAGGGAAACACCCAACTTGGTGCAAGAGCACTTGGTGCAGAAGCACCAAGCTGTTTGGAAATTCCAGCAGGAACAACACGAATGGCTGCAAGAAAGGTTGTTGGAGATTTCACAACTACCAACAGTGCTGGACACTCCAGTTTTTCCATCTTGGGTATTTGAAGAAGAAAAAGAAAAGGAAGAGGAAGATGAAGAGAAAGAAGAGAGTGAAGTAGAAGAAAAGAAAAAGAAGGTGTTGAAAAGATAGAAGGAAACAAAAAGAAAAGGGAAGGGGAAGAAAAAAGTAATGGAGGAAGAGGAAGTTTTGAGTGAAGAGTTGGATGATACTGATGAAGACCCAATGACTATCAAAATGGTGAAAGAAATGGAGAAAAATGAAGATGAGGAAAGTGATGAAACTGATTCTGAAGATGAGGGTGATTTGGATTTAACAATGGAAGAACTAGTGAGAAAGAAGAAAGCTGCTAAAAAGACAGTAGAACCACTTCTCACCCCACTGAGCCCATCAAAGCAACAACCCCATCCAGAACCAGAAAAATCCCCATCAATTTCAATATCTCCAATTCAATCACCACAACAAAAGCCACCCAACCAACCAACCCAAAAAGAACCAACTCCACCTCAACAAACTCAACCAAAGCCAACACAACCTGATCCTGTTATTCCAACTAACCCCAATGTTTTGAAAGATAAATTGAAGGTTATTAATGAAGAACCAACAAAAGAAGCAGGGGAGAAAGCTGGAAATGGAGGTCCTGATAAACCAGCAGCTGGTGCATCTGCACCTGATGCATCTACATCCAGTGCAGTTGCATCCCAGAAGTTTTCAACAGTCACCATCTACCCAAAGGACATGCATGACACTATTGCAGTAGTACTAAGAGAATTGGAAGATAAGAGGCAACAAGAATTTGAAAGAATTCTCAAAGAAACTGCTAAGGCTGCTGGAATTACAAAGGAAACCCCAACAATGGGAAAGGCTGAGAAAGAAAAAGAGGTTGAACAATCTGGTGAGGAGGAAAGAGCTAAAGAGGCAGAAGCAAAGGAAGTGGAAGAAAGTCAGACCAAGGAGAAAGAAGAAAGTCAGAAGCAAACCACTGAAGTTACTGATGTTGGAAAGAAGCAACCACAAGAAGTTGCTGATCAAAGCCGTGCAGATGCACCTGGTGCAGCTGCACTCAAGCCAACATCTGGTGCAGCTGCACTAGGAACAACAAAAGGTGCAGATGCACCTCCTGAAGTAGAAAAAGCAACAACAACAACTACATCCAAGGAAGCTGCATTGAAAAGGCCACCAAAACTGAAGATTCAACGTCCAGTAACAAGGACCAGCAACAGACTCAGATCTGGAGCAAAACCTGAGTAAACTGTAAATGTTGTTTTTTTTAAATATTCTACTTTCAGTACATTTGCTATATACTTCTGTTAACTGGTTTTGAGTCCCACATGTATTAACACCCCCCTCCCCCATTTTGAACAATCTGTTTTAAAACTCAACTTAGAGCAGTAGGGACACTGCTCACTTTTAAGTTAGGGGGAGAGCACTCAAACTTTTGATGCATGTGCTAGTCTATAATATGTGTGTTTGTTTTAGTACTTATGTGTGTTTTATTTATTTATACTGTGTTAATAAGCGTCATCTTTTAACTATTTTTAGATTTACTTAACAAAGCTAAATAAGTGTTTTAAAAAGATTTGATGAGTCTTGAAGCATGATCAGCTTATAGCCTTTTTCAAAAACTTAAAGAAAATGCAATTTGTGAACTGATTTTTAATGATGAAACAAGAGAAAAAGAATAAAAAAAAGCCTTGTTTTTCCAAAAATAACCATTGTTATTATCACTTCAACACATCAAAGCTGAAATTTTAAAAGAACCTTACTATGTTATAAGCTATCCGATGCAAGAGGGATTTTGAGAAAACTAAGGTCAAAAACAAATTTTTATTAAAAATATAGAAGAGCTTAAAGAATTAAGTTTGGGGGAATTTTTATGAATACAAAGGCAAGAGTATGAAAAACTTAGAGTAGTCAATGCATATAGGTTACCAAAAGAGCTCAAAATGAAAGAAAGCTTTATTGCCTGAGTCATAAACTGTACCTGTTCCAATAGTGCATTTGGTCAGAAAAAGAAGAAAGAAGACAGAACTGACCAAAGAAAAAAGTATGCATAAGGAGGACAGTGAGGAGGGCAATATAAGCTACAAGTCTTGAAAAGAAGTATCAAGTGCAGTTGCACTAAATGTAACTGCACCATCAAAAAGTTCAGTGCACTAGTTCAAAAATACCTAGTGTAACTGCACCCCAAAAAAACGATGCACTTGCACTCACTGCATTTGCATCAAGAAAAAGAACCACCACAAATACAAATAGTGCATTGACTCAATAGTTTTGAAATACTTAAATCAAGCCCTTTGTTGTGCTTAAAAGTACCCAATCTTGAGAAATTTTGTTAGTCTATTCTATATTTTGAAACATCTTTGTTTTGACCAAACGTGATCTAAACTTTTCAAAGGCTAGGAGAAACTTGTTACTTGGCTTTGGAACTGATTGAATCTCAGTGGGGCACACACTCACACAAATGAGTTTTAATAGCTTTGGATGTTTTGGAATTCAAAGGCACAAAGACAAAATTTTCTGAAAAAATGAAGTTCATAAAATGCATTCTAGAAAATCATTCTTCGAAAAAGATGTGAGCTGATCTGTTCTTCTTGATTATGAAAATCTTATTAGTATTTTCTTTTTTCTCATTGCTTGAGGACAAGCAACGAATTAAGTTTGGGGGTGTGATAACTCTATTTTATATAGAGTTATTCGTGCTTCTACACTTAAATAATTTCCCATAATAAAGTATAATATGTGTTAAATATGGTAGGATGAATAAAATAACCAACATTTATGGTTTTCAGATAAAAGATGTCCATAACTTAGCATTTTACATGTATATTGGTATGTTTGATGTGTTTGTTCAGTGCAGCTGTAGTTTAGTGCATCTGCACTTGGTGCAACTGCACCTTCCTGCACCGAAGCAGCTCATAACCCCACATTGGAAGCACCTCAATTCTTACCATTGCTATAATGCTTAGTTGGCTTGCTGCTTGCTTCAGAGTCACATGGGGCACATAGCCACTTGCAAAAGGATGAGCCTAAAATGGAAGACCATCATAAATAATCATTCACAGAGACATGTGGCTACTTCCTATTGGACCTCCCTTTAAGGTTGAGTATGGGAATCAAAAGCTTATCTCCATCTTCTGAAAAGTAACCATGGTTAACACCCTTTGGTTAGCTTGATCATCAAGGAAACCCCCACATGAAGGAAATCTCCAAAGGCTATAAATAGGACTCAAATCTTCACTTGAAAGATATATAGATTTTTACATACTTACTTTTTGTTCTTAGTCTTTACTAGCTTTTTATAGTTCTCTAGTTTATTTATTCTAGTTCTTTATACATATTTTCTTAGTTTAAATTAGTGTTAGTTTGAGAGGAAGGTGAGAAGAAATTGACAACTTCTTTTTCCACTTCCTCAAAGAACTAATAGGTGTAAGAAATTGGTTGTAAGCAAATATATGCAAGAGTCTTTCAATTGTTGTAATTCTTACTCTTTTGAATTCTCTTGTAATTTCCTTTATTACAACATGTTTTATTTCAATTATATTTGCTTTGATATGCCCATCATGAGCTAAATCTTTTAAGTTAGGATGTTCTAACTTTCCAATGATCTTTTGAGGAAAGTTATTGTGTTTTCAAGTGGTGTAATCACTTTAGTTCTTGTGTTTAAATTCTTAATCTTGTTTTAAAGTTGATCACTTAGAACAAGTAGAGTTATATTAACTTAATTGGCTTATAACTAGAAATCAAGAACTAAGTAAGGATAAGTGTTTAATGAAGCTTTTTGTTAAACTTGTTTTAATGAAGTTAGCTTGTTAATTCCATGTTAATTCCTAACCTTAGGTTAACATAGTCCTTACAAGAGTGTAGTAAGATCTCAAGATACAAGAGTATACTTATTTAGCAACTTGGATTATCTGTAAGGGGGCGAGAAAGGAATTGACTACTTCTTTCTTTACCGCAAAAAAATAGGATCATAAGAGCTTGTAACGAAACTCCGAAGAAAGTAGCTGACCAGCACACACTGATGCAGCTGCACCTAAGTGCATCTGCACCACAAGAAAACACAATACACTCAAAAGTGATTTAAATAGTGAAGACATCTCAACTATCATTCTCAACTGATTTCCTACACAATTTACTTGCTTTCCTTTAATTTATTTTCATTTCAACTTCAACCAAAATTGTGAGTAGTGTAGCTGCACTAGCTTACAAGTCTTTACAACAATATATAAGAGTTAATCCAATCCCTGTGGGTTCGATCTTTTATACTACTTGTTTGTGAATGTGTATACTTGCACACGTTTCCACACACCAGTGATCTATGAAAACCTTGTCCATGAGACACTGGTAGGTTTCCTCGATGTTTCTCAATCCGAAGGGCATGACCACATTGTTCTAACTTGTAGTGTCGGTCATGAATCTTCGATAGCCTGATGTTCCACCTACTAGTGTGTCTATGCTTGGTAGTGGGTATGAGTCTTTCGAGCAGACCCTGTTCGATTCTGTGAAATTAGTGCACATCCTCAATTTCTCGTTGCATGTGTTCACCAGTACTACATTGGATAACCAAGTCGAGTACTTGGTTTCCTTAACGAACCCTGATTTTAGCAATTTGCTCGTTTCCTTTCGGGTTTCCTGGCATTTTTCTCCCGCCATCTTCCTCTTCTTTTGAGAGATCGCTTGGCCCCGAGTTCAATAGCTAGTCGTTGGCAAGCCATTTCGATGTCTATTACGGCCATATCTTCAGAACCCCAGTTCAATGACTGTTATTTGCTTGATATCGTCGATTGGGGTAGGTCGGGGTTCATTGTCTCCCCGAGGCTCGAGCTTTAGCATTGTGCATCAGTCTGTCTTGATATCTTATAGGCCTTCCTCATCTTCTTTCATAATTCCTTTCCTCAAGATGTTGATGTGGCACTGTCTTCCCTCCTCTTGGTCGGCATGTATAGTGGCTATTTGTAGGTCCTTGAGGGGAAACTTCATTGCCAAGTGAGGAGTGCAGACTATTGCTCCCATTACATTGATGATGGGTCTTCCTATGATAATGTTGCAGGTGTTGTCCGTCACGGAGTTGGACTCCACGATGTAGATATGTGCTTTTACTGTTTTCGCTCCTAGGTCAGCTCGGAAGGTGACTCTGGCAGAGGCTTCTAAGAATCCAACCAAGTTGCCTGTGTAAGGCATGATGATGAAGGTGGGTAACTTTAGCTGGTCAAGCTCTCTTCTGTAGAATGTGTAGGCTTAGCTCCCCTAGTCTATGAGGGAACGACGAATTGACAAGTTTGTGAGTTCCACTGTTACAACTATCAGATCTTTTTGATTTCGATCTGTCCCTTAGTAGTCTTTCTTTGTGAACGTCATTAGAGGGAGTGTCTCTACCACTGAGGTGATGGAGTTCATCGATTTCGTTGCTTGGAGGTATCTCTTCCGACTTTCATTGGGCTCGCCTCCCCTAGCGAAGCCCCCTGCAATCAAGTTATGATGTTGTCTCCATGTGGGGGATTATTTCCCTGAGTGGTTGCGGAGCCCTGCCGGTGATTGTTGCGAGCTGGGGATCCGCCTCTAACTCAATCTTTGTTGTTATTTTGTCTGCCTAGTTCTCGCCTTCCTCCCATGTCCTCGAAAGTTTTCAAGTGCACGGCTCAAATCAACTTTCCAATCTTGTATTTCAGAGCTGGAATTCATTAGTTGTTTGGTCGTGCACCTTGTGGTCGTCATTGTAGTTGGTGCAATCCGCGCCTTGTGGAGTTTCTTTATGAGGAGGTAGGCTTATCAGGTTGTTCTCATGAGTTTCTCGGAAGATCTTATCCCTCGTGACACTGACGGGGTAAACTCTCTATGTTTGACTTTTCCGCCTTGAGCTCATTTTCTCTCCTTTTTAGCTGAGGATCATAAGCTCGAGCCTTCCCGTTATCAATTTTTGTCGGCCCTTGAATCTTTGCAGCTGAAAGTTCTTCCATATTTATGTAGCCCACTGATAGAAGTTATTATGACCTCTTCATTTTCAAAATTCACAGGTACCTGATCAACCTCTTCTGGAACTGATGCAACAATTATGTCCGAGGAATCCTTTGGAGTTTTTGTATCCTCACTTGGGCCATTTATCTTCTTCACTCCTTTTCTTGATCGAGAATTCTTATCTTTGGAACCGATAGGTCTATTACGCTTCAGGCATGGTTGAGACTCATTTGCAATGTTAGAGTGTCCAACAAGGTCATCAACTTTGATTGGAGCATTAGCAATTTGTATATATGATTTAGTTACTCTTTTAGGATCAATGAATACATCTGGTAACTGGTTTACTAGGCTTTACAAATGATTTATCTTTTAAACTTCCAGTTCACGTTGTTTTGTACGATGATCAAGATGAGAAAGAGATATTTCATTCCAACTAATTTCCTTTTCCAGTTGCTTATTCTCTCCCCCACCAGAAAGTCTAATTCATCAAATTGACAATCAACGAACCTAGCTGTAAATAAATCTCCTATTGATGGTTCAAAATATTTTATTATAGACAGAGATTCCTATCCAACATATATTCCCAATCTTCTTTGGGGACTTATTTTTGTGCGTTTCGGTGAAGGGATTAGAACATATACCGCATATCCACAAATTCTTATATGGGAAATATTAGGTTCTTTACCTAATGTTAGGGAGAGGATGTGTGTTAACTTGTTGTCCTGATGTGAACTAATGTTGCAGCATGCAATATAGCATGTCCCCAAGTAGAATTAGGAAGTTTTGATTTCATGAGTATTTGTCTAGTCATTAACTTTAGACTCTTAATGAAGGATTCTGCAAGCCCATTTTGTGTATGAACATATGCTATAGGATGTTCAACATCAATTCCAATTGACATGCAATACTCATTAAATGTCTGAGATGTAAACTCAGTAGCATTATCAAGGCATATTTTCTTAACTGGGTAGTTGGGAAAATGAGCTTAGTCGAATTAGGAGAGTAAGCAATCTCAAAACGTCCAGTTGCGAGATGATAACAAGTAGACATGAAAGCTTCTAGTTGATGCATCAATTAAAACCATAAAATATCTAAATGGTCCACATGATGGGTGTATTGGCCCACAAATATCACCTTGTATACGTTCTAAAAATGTAAGAGATTCACTCTCAATTTTTATTGGTGATGGTCTAATTATCAACTTTCCTTGAGAACATGGAGTACATGAGAAATTAATCGATTGAAGAATCTCCTGGCTCTTCAATTGATGTCCACATGAACTTTCAATTATTTTTCGCATCATAATAGACCCATGGGGGCCCAACCAGTCATGCCAAATGCCAAATGACAGAGAAAAATCATAGCTTTCGTATTATCTTGATTAGATGCTTTATTTCCTTCTCTGATAGTGTTTCAACACCATTTACATTTAAATGAGTTTCAGCATCTAGCACCCAAGATAAATAATTCTTTCCCGTAATGTTAAAAGCCACAAAGTCAAGTTTTGCAAGGTACGACATATTTAATTCTTAGGATTATTAGAGCCTCGATAACGTGTTGCAAAATGAACCAAAATAGAGCAAGAATAAAGATAGAAAAATGAATGATAAAACTATTGTATTGTATTGTATTGTATTTTTCAAGGTGTGTTTTACAATGTCAAAGGAGTCCTATTTATAGGACTCAAGTCTTGAACCTACAAGTGAATTAAGGCCTAATATAATGTGCCTTTAACATATACATCGGAGAGCAATTACAAGGAATTGCGGTCTTCTACTACAATATAATAAAATCAAGTGTCAACAAAATATCCATTTTAGACGTCTCATGCAATTTGCCACCTGTCCAAAATTCGGGGTATTTTCGTCAAAGTGCCACTAAATGCCAAAAACTAAGCAGCTTTTTGGCCCTTTTACAGATTGCAGCAGCTGACACACAAGGGACAAAAATTGCCACAAATCAAAAGACCTGATGCCAAAAAAAATTTAACGTGCAAAAAAAGTAAAAGTATAAATGGATGAGAGAGAGAGATTGATTGACGAAGGGATTGGGAGACGTGTGCAGGAAATGAGTGGGGAGAGGCGTGACTTGAGAGTGAGGGATGAGTTGATTGACAGAGAGAGAGAGAATTGATTAAATAGTTAACAATTTAATAGAGAGTATTGAGTTAATTTTATTTAAATGATTAAACTATTTAATAATTTAATATTTTTTAAATTAATATTAAATTAATATAAATCATCTAATAAGTTTTTTTGAAAATAATTTACTAATTTCACTAAAATGATTAAAATAATATTAAATGATTTGAAAATTTAACAACTACTAAAATCAACTAATTTAACCACTAACAATTAGAAATGTGCAACGGGAGCGGCAATTATTTAGCCAACGACAACGACAACTGCAACTACAACGACAACGGGAGCAGCAACCGTTTGGTAAAACTGCCGCTAATTTCAATATATTGTAATGATCATCAATACAATATATGAAAATCAAGTGTTAGAAAATGTCAAAACCAATCAATTTAACCACAAACACTTGTCAGGAAAAATTTAATCCCTATAAAAATTTCAAATTAATTTTTTTTTAGTAATTTAATTAAAATGATTAAATTAATAAAAACGATCTAGAATAAAAAAATATAAATAAGTTGTGTAAAAAACAATATATAAACAAATGACAACGGGACCGGCAACGAGAGACTAACAACGGGGAGCGGCAAGATCTTTTTTTTTTAAAAAAATTTCAAAATTCTTTATTTTTTGTATAAATTTTTTTAAAATAAGTAGTTTATTTTTTATATTTTTTAAATCACTTATTCGTGAGCTGCACGGGAGCGGCAACGAGAGCGCCGACGGAAGTGCGCCAATGGAGGTGCATAGTTTATATTAAATCTCATTTTCTTTTTTTCTCATTTTTACTCTTTTATTAATATTATAAGAATATACCGACTTTTTAAAAAAAATTTGAAACTTTTAACGTATTTATAATTTCATAGAAAATTATAATAAATACAGTATCATCCGTGCGTATGCATGGATAAAAAACTAGTTTACTACTAAGAGTTACAAGAGCATTAGAAATGTAGAGAGACATCCAATTTATTTGCAATAATATATTTTTCATTATCTCCTGTGCTTTGATTCTGCATTGAAAAATTAACGACCGAATTGGAATTGAGCTTGAAGTCACAGGTAATTAAGGGTGTGTTTGTTTGAGCTGAAAGAGGGAAGAGAGAGTGATTTTGGCATGTTTGGTTAATGAGAGAAACATAAAAGAGAGAGGGGATGAAAGATTAGTTTAGTTGTTTTTGTAATCTCTTCACAAGTGGGGAGAAAGGGCTCTTAAATTTGTCTTTTACCATTTTGCCATCAACTAAATTAAAAAATTAAATCAAACACATAGGAGTTTTTTGTCCTTTCAAAACCAAGAGACACAACTCTTTCTTCCCTATTTATCTCTTCCCTCACTATCTCTTCACTCTTTCACCTCAAACAAACAACCCTTCCTAATCTACTCTATTTCTTCCTTCTTTCTATCTTCCCTCACTCTCTCTTCCCTCTTTCTCTCCTAAGCCAAACACACCCAAGAGGAAAAATGGACTATCTCTATCACAACTTTGTGATGATGCCGCATAATGGTGGGTCCCTGAGAGGAAAGTCATATTTAATTGTAGTTGTTGTAGACGTAATCATTATAATAAAAAAATTGTGATAACAAAATAATAATTGTAATTATTGTTTCAATAATTACAATAATCTATAGGCTTAAATGCACCTTTTGTCCCCCTATTTTACTAAATGTGTAATTTTGATCTCCTTATTTTATTTTGGGCAATTTTGGTCCCCTTAGTTTACTAAATGTCCAATTTTGATCCCCCTATTTTATTTTGGGCAATTTTAGTCCCCTTATTTTACTAAATGCGCAATTTTGAACCCCCCCTTTTTTTTTTGTGCAACTTTGGTCCCCCTATTTTCCAAATAATTTTTGTACGAATATACTATTTTTTGTATTTTATATTTTCAATAGTTAAATGTTTATTCAAAAAATAGAAAATTATTTAATTACAGGAAATAAATAAGCTATTTTAAATTTTATATTTTTAAATAGTTAACTATTTATTAAAAAAATAGAAAATAATTAAATTATTTAAAATAAATAATTGTTTTTATATTTTATATTTTCAATAGTTAAATATTTATTTAAAAAATAGAAAAATATTTAATTATATAAAAATAAGCTATTTTATTTTTTACATTTTTAAAAAGTTAAATATTTACTTAAAAATAGAAAAATATTAAAATATTTAAAATAAATAAACTATTTTTATAGTTTATATTTTAAAATATAAAATAAAAAAATTAATTATTTAAAATAATTAAATTTTTTACTATTTTCTAAGGTATAAAATATAAAAATAATTTATTTATTTTAATTTATATTTCTAAATATAAAAATAATTTATATATTTGAAATAATTGAATAATTTTCTATTTTTTAATCTATAAAAATAATTTCATTATTTAAAAAAATATTTAATAAAATTAAAGTAAATAATTTTTAAAAAATAAATTAGGTGGCATGTAAAGTAGGCTTAGTCAAGTGCCATGTCATTTAATAAATAGGGGGCTCAAAATTGCGCATTTAGTAAAATTGGGGGACCAAAATTGCCCAAAATAAAATAAGGGGATCAAAATTGCGCATTTTGTAAAATAAGGGGAGCAAAATTGCCCAATATAAAATAGGGGGATCAAATTTGCATATTTAGTAAAATAGGGGGACCAAAAGTGTATTTAAGCCTAATCTATATCTATATCTATAACATTTGAGAATGAATCTCATTTATTGCTATTCCACGTGACACTCCTACAGCAATTTGGTAATTAATATCGTTTTTGTAATTAATGCTCTGTAGACACTATACATAATAAATACTAAAGAAAATGTTTTATTAATGTATCCAAATTGTATTCCAAAAAATTATATAATTTATCAACACTCAAAGACTTTTTGATTAGAGTTATTTAAGTATATTTTCTAAAAAAAATTAATTAGTACCACTTTGACTATTAAAATCCCCCCCCCCCCCCCTCCTCAATTTTTTAAAAAATAAAACACAAAAAGTAATTAATTAAAAACTTATATTATATAAAAAAATATCATGATGAATATAAGTTAAGTGACTGATTTGATTTAATTTTTATGTCAGGAGAAGTTTATGAGTATTATAATCACTTTTTTTTTTCAAAATTATAATGAATCACTTATTAAATCGCTTTCATGCATATTGGATCTATTTTATTGTATTTTACATTTCAAATTTAGTAATATTAGGTTTTACGAATTATTAAAAATACATTTTAGAATGTATCTTAAGGCCCAAATTCTTAGATGTTAGTCTCTTAGATAATAATAATAATAATAATAATAATAATAATAATAATAATAATAATAATAATAATAAAGCAAGTGGAAAAACACAACTCTTTTTTCACTTAGAAACAACTTAATGTGACAGACTACATGTAATTTAATGGCTAAAATGCTCCCGGGGTCCCTTATCTTTATTCAAAGTAACGATTTGGTTCTTTATGTTTTTTTTGTCCCACAAAAGTCCTTTATCTTTCAAATTTTAAGCAAAGTTAGCCTAAACCGTTAGTCTCCGTTCCAAAAATTCATCAGAAGCTGATCTCTTACCTACGTGTCAAACTCCTATCCTACGTGTTAAATTACTAACATACGTGTCAAAATCCAAACCGACGTGGATTAAAAATAATAATTTACAGTAACATAATCATCCCTTAACTCTTTTGTCAATTCATTTTACCCTAATCAAAAACTGATAATAGAGAAATGGAAAAGGGCTAGGGTTTTTCTAGCGACGGAAGAAGAAGAAGATACGCCGGATAAGAAGACGAAGACGAAGACGCGAACACTGAAGACGAAGATGAAACGCGAACACACAAGAAGAAGAAGAAGAAGAAGAAGAAGAAGAAGAAGAAGAAGAAGAAGAAGAAGAAGAAGAAGAACAAATCATTTTCTGGGAGATTGCGATTGCGATTGTGAAAAGGTGAGTTATAACTTTTATATATTTGATCTTTCTTGGTTGTTGTAGTAAAAGACTTTCTTTATTAGGGTTTGTCTGATTAGGTTATTTAATAAATTGAATGTTGTTAGTGTTAGGGTTTTTTTATTACGATTTCTGTTTGTATGGTTATTAAAATACTGAATGGTGAGGTTTAGGGTTTTGGTTGTTGTTTGTTTGCATCTAGGTCACTTTTGGTGTGTGGTCCCCTTACCATGTGTGTTTGTCTTTGTGTGAAAAGTACATTTATGTGAATCACGACAAAATCTGAAGGTTGTGGGGTTATTTTTGGGTTTAACAGGTTATAATGGATAGTTTTCTGGTTGATGTTCATCACTGTGGTCAATTTGTGGACCCACAAGTGTCTAAATATGAAGGGGATGTGGCTAATTGGGAATGTGATGCTGATAAATGGTCCTACTTTGAAATACTTGGCATTTGTAAGGACATGGGAATGTGATGCTGATAAATGGTCCTACTTTGAAATACTTTGAAGCATATGGGGTAAAAAAACAATTACTTGATGATGTTGGGGCTATGGAAATGATAAATTTGTCTAAGGCAAATGGGAAGGTTGACCTCTACCTTATCCATCCCATGTCACAACCAAACTGTATACCCCTGATTGAGTGAGTACCAGAAGTCCAACCTGAAGTGAAATGGAAATGATGTTGAGGCCCAAAATGATGTTGAGGCCCAAAATGATGTTGTTGTGCAAAATGATGTTGAGGCCCCAAAATGATGAAGATGCTGACTTAGGAAATAATACTGATGATAGAGCTTTAAATATAAGGTTTGGAACTAGAAAAAAACCTGACTCTGACAATGAAGTTGACCTAGATGATGGGTTTGAACAACTCCCAACAGTGGGTGTGGATGGAAACAACACACAAAAGAACAACAGAGGTTCCACAAGTAAACGTAAGAGTCTAAATCTAGGAAAAAAAGAGGGAGGTCTAAGAAAAAATGGAAGAAACATTCGATGATGGAGTTGAAATAGGAGAAGAAACTGATGAAGATGATTTGAACCTTGGTAAAAGAAGATTGGTCAAAGAAAGAAGGCGTGACAGAGGGCTATCTGAGGAGGAATATTACACAGAAGAAATTGAAACTGAAGAATCAGAAATGTCTGATGATGAAGTGTCAGAGAAGGTAAAATATCCATCTTTTGTTATGCCTAAAAGAATGGATAATTATAAGTGGATATTGGGCTCTTTTTTCTCAACTAGGGAGGAATTCAAAGCTGCTATAATAACATATGCAATCCACAATGGTAGGGATCTTAGGTGGATTAAGAATGATACCACAAGGGTTAGAGTTGGTTGTAAGGATGGATGTGAGTGGTTGGCATATTGTGCAAAATTACCTAAAGAAGATACTTGGCAAATAAGAAAGTTGGTAGACAAACATTCATGCAGCTTAGAGTATAGGGTCAAAATGATGAATTCAGTTTGGTTGGGAAAAAATTGTTGAACACTGTGAGGGAGAACCCAAAAATTAAGCTAATTGATATCTGCAACAAAGCCCACGAAAAATGGAATGCAACACAACCCAGGAGAAGCCCTCGAGGACTGTCCAAAGGTTTAGGAAATGCTGCAACACAACCATTGAGAATGAAACTACCAACAAGAAGGGCTCCTTGGATTTAGTTTAATGTTGTAACTGTTTGGAACAATGTTTTATGCTTTTGTTATCAATGTTTAGGGCTTTTGTTATCTGCCTTTTTTGAACAAAATTTATTGGCAGATTTGGATGTATGGCCTTTTTGAAACACTGCATGGCCTTTTTGGATCAATGTGTATGGCCTTTAGTATTTTAGTGGGAAATTGCATATGGAGTTATTGGCAAATTGCAGATTTTCATGGCATATTTTAATGCCTATGTTTTGTATTGTTGTATTGGCAGGTTCAATTTTGTTTAAACATGTTGGTTTTAAACAAATCAACCTTAGTTTTCAACATCAATTTAATATTCAAGAACCAAAGTCAAATTTAATTTCAACATCAAATTAAAAGGAGACATCAAATTAAAATTCAACAACAAACAAAAGTGACCACAAAATACAACTATTACATAGTCCAGCTAAACTAAACCAAGTTCATTTCAAGCCTAATTTTGTACCATGTCCTCCACTTTTGGTAGGATTGAATAACAACATTGCACAAAATGCTCCTAAAACCAAGCATATGACAACAATAAACTTCATCTTCATCGATTTGTTCTCCTTATTCATAGTAATCAAAGTCCTCCTCAACATCGTCAACTCTACATCCTTCTCGGGACATTCTAAACATTCAGCGTCATCATCATCGACATAAGTTGCAAGCCAATCTGAGTACCACAACAAATATCCACAACCACATTCTATGCCAGGAGCCCAAAATATAAAAAGGACGAAACTGTGATAAGTTAAAAAACATGAATGACTTAAATGATACTGCAGAATAACTTGAGGGACCTAATCGTTACTATCAAAAAAATGCAGAAACGAGATCACCATGGCAGAACCCAGAAGCTTACCACAAAATGCCTGCAACCTCAGAAAGTCTTGCCTTTGTTGACTCCATCTTTGGTGACGGTGCGAATCACAACTTTGGATCCACAACGACATTTTGGTGGTTTCGAAGAAGGTTTCGAAGGAGCACGTTGAACACCAGAAGCGAAGGAAACAGAGTGTGAACTTTTGGATTGTGACCCGTTGGAGCGATAGGAAGCCATTGTTATGGTGTTTCAAGGTTTCTGTTACTATCTGGAAGCTTTCACGAATTTTAGAGAAACAACAATGGTGGAATATCAGATCTAGGGTTTAAATAAAGAAGATGAAGCCGATTTGGAATCCACATCAGCAACTTAACGAACACATGGACAAACTCAAACGGTGTCAGTAAAAAAACGTAACCAAGGCTAACTTTGCTTAAAATTTGAAAGATAAAAGACTTATGTGGGACAAAAAAAAACATAAAGGACTAAATCGTTACTTTAAATAAAGATAAGGGACCCTGGGAGCATTTTAGCCTAATTTAATACTCTAAGTAGTTTTTATATTTGAAAATTCTATTATAATTTAATGATTTATCTCTGCATTAATTTTAGAAATAAATAAAAGACAACGACTCTTTCTTCTTTATAGCAAATTCTTCTAATATCATTAGTTAAAATTTTAAAAATATGTTATATTCCAGAATTTTCAAGTTTCGTTAAAAAAATTCAAGGAAAAAATGTCACATTATTATTGCCTCCGAGTAATGAAATTCACGTTTTCTTTTCCCATTTTTTGAAATTATAAATTTCTAAAATAAACTCTCAACGAGTAAAAATATTTTTTTGATTCATTTTTGTCCTTGGTTGATACACTTAAAAATAGGAAAGACATTAGGTTTTGTTTGGACTGGAAGAAAACGTGTATTTAAATTGTGTGGAAAACAAATTAACAACTATTTAGACAAACAAATTTCAAGTTTTATTTGGGCTTTTTTGACATTTTTATTTAGGGGTGTTCAGTGGCTTGGGTAAATCCGAACCAATCCGTTGCCAAATCCAAGTTGAAGCATTTGGTTCGGACAACTTTTGGAGAAGGCAATGGTTCAAGGTTTAAGGGTTTATTCGTGTTTGAACCAGAGCGGTCATTGAATTGGTGAACACACTTATTATATAATATATTAAATGATAAAATGCAAATAAGTGGTGAAGAATTGGAAGAAATGTTATAAGTAGTAAACATACAATAATATAGAATATAATATTATAAATTAAGTGGTGAAGAATTGGAAGAAATGAAAAATATAAAAAAGAGGTGGTTTATAGTCCCCACAGCCGCCATTTTTTTTGGTAATAACACTTACTACAGAGAGCAGCAACATAGAAAGGAAAAGGCTAAACGAGACGATGAAAGACATGACAACATCAAAGAGAGTGTATATGTGAGAGTGCTTGGGAGAGAGAAAGGATGAATAAGTCTTTTAATGAAAACTAAGAGAGTACGTGTTTGAGTAGCATTATTGCTCCTAAATTAGTCCCACATTGGATATGTATATCTTTAGCAATGTGAGTGATTGTTATAAATAGAACATCAGGGGCTTGCTTGAACTAAAATTTGTGCATTGGCCAGTAGCCATGTTTGGTCAGGACACATGGGGTGCATTGGCCAACCATTTTTTTAAAAAAGCAATTTAAAACTTTTCCCTTAATTGTTTTAAACTGTATGTTCTTCGGTTATAGCAGTTTAAATGTTCAACCGTTTTGGGCCTCAACCTAACCGCTTCCCTCTCCGGTTCATGGTTCAACTGACCAGTCCGATTTTCTAAACCGTGGTTTTTAGTCCAAATAGAAAGTATATACATTGCTAACATACTATATGGTTAGCTATTAAACTTTGTTGCTGTAAAAATTATCATATTATATGATTAGCTGTTAAACTTTGTTGTTGTAAAAATTAGCAAAATCATTTCTGATGAACAAGATAATTTTCTCATGAGTTTAGTTGGTTATCACTTATCAGCAGAATGATATTTACATATATACTGTTTTACAACTTGGGGAAGGAATTAATGACAAGTTTATGAAATTGAAGGTTGTTGCATTGAATGATTGATTTGCATAGGTGTTGCTAATATTGCTTTGAAGACAAGGAGTCAAAGAGATATCTTGTTGAAATTCAAGTTACATTCGGGAGGGAGCTTTCGAATTTGATAATTCTCTATGATGGCTGCTGCAATATCTGATATAGAAGTTGTAGAGTTGATGGAAAACGATAGATAGCAGAAATACAAAAGGGGAAGAACCCAAAAACATGTAGGGTTGATATTGAGATATCTTTGTTACAAGCACTACTATCCAAGCTTCGAGTATTTTTTTTTTACTCAATCTTGAGTGGGAGGTAGGTGATAACTCTATTTTATATAGAGTTATTTATACAACTAAACCTAAATAAATTGTTGAAATCAAGTATAAATTAAGTAAATATCATAGAAGAAATTAGATAAACAACATTAAAGGATAAAGCAAGTGGTCATTCACAATATTAAGGTTGATGTCTAGATATTGGTATGTTTGATATGTTTGTGAGTATTTTCAGATAAAACATCTACATTGGAAGAACACAATACACAAAGTAAAAGATTTCATCCAAATCATCCAGTGCACCTGTACTGCATGCACCTGCACTTGATGCAGCTGCACCATTCTGCGAATGGTAGAAAAAGGCCAACACCGGAAGCACCTCAAACCAAAAGAAGACAAAGGCACCTCCAAATGACATTATAGCTGATCCACAATCACATGGGCACATGGAAACTTTATAAAGGAGGCGCCCACAATGGATGACCACTTGAAGAAATCATTTCATGAACCATATGGCAAGCTGTAATTGGACCACTCTTGATATTTGAGTATGAAACTCAAATTGCTTTTTCAAAGGCTAAAAAGTAACCATGGTTTGGTTAACTCAAATCAGCAAGGAAACCTCAACATGAAGGAAACCTCCAAGGCTATAAATAGGACTCAAATTCCTCACTTGAAATATATCTCATATCTCATATATCATATAATCCTTTTTATGTTCTTTTTAGTTTAGTTTTTCTTAGTTTCAAAGTTTTATTTTCTTTATAGTTTAAATTAGTTGTTAGTTTGTAAGAAGGTGAGGAAGGAATTGACGACTTCTCCCTTCACTTCTTCATAGAGTTAGCTAGTGCAAGGAATCAGTGCATCTGCACTGCTTGGCAAACTTATGCAACAGTTCTTCAATCGGTGTAATCTCTACCCTATTATTTTCTCTTGTAATTTACTTTACTTCAACATGTTTCATTTCATCTTTATTTGCCTTGCAATTCCTATGATGAGCTAAACTTCTTTAGTTGAGATGTTCTAACCTTATAATGATCTTTTGAGAAAGTTATTGTGTTTTTATATGGTGTATACATTTTGGTTCTTGTGTTATACTACATCCATCTTATTTTAAGGTTGATCGCTTAGAATAAGTAGAGTTATATTCACAGACATGGTTTATAACTAGAAATCAAGAACTAATAAGGGTGAGTGTTTAATAAAGCCTTTGTTAACTTGTTTAATAAAGAAAGCTTGTTAATTCCTTGTTAAGTCCTAGACATAGGATAACATAGTCCTTAGGGTGATACAGTGGGTACTTCAAAGGCAGGAGTGAACTTATTTAGCATGCCTAGACATAGGAAGCTTGTAACGAAACTCTCAAGAAAGTAGCTGAAAGGCACATACTGATGCAGCTGCACTCAGTGCATCTGCACCACATAAAAGCACATAACTCTTGAAAGTGACTTATTTGGTGAAGACATCTCAACTATCATTCTCAACTGATTACCTATCTATTTTATTGCTTATCTACATTTTGTTTTCTTTTCAACTCCACCCACAATTGTGAGTAGTGTAGTTGCACTAATTTATATCTTCTTAAGCATACAAGAGTTAATCCAATCCCTGTGGGTTCGATCTTATTATACTACTTGTTTGTGACTGTGTATACTTGCACACGTTTTTCACACACCAGTAGGTGACTCGGTAGTGGATTGCCTTGACCAAATATATGATCTGACATGACCATGCTATGATATGATCATAAATATCGTCATATTTAGAGCTAGAGTATGCGATGAAGAACTCTAATAACCACAATATTTTTTGGTCTACTTATATGAAATGAAAAATAAACACCACACACACTATTACTGCTCACACCTGAGTTTGAACTCAGGAGCCGACGTCCCCATGCCACTGAAATTGCCAAGGCAACCAACAATGACGGACCCACATTTTACTCAAGAACACTTAAATGAGATGGATTGAGTCTCTTCCAACTTAACCAAGGTTCGAGATTCGAATTAGAATTGGGAATGCAGCAGTGTTAAAACTCTTGAGTGAGAGCTTTGCCGCCCATTGTGGTCCTGCCTAAGTCAAGATATAGTTGCGTGCAGAGATGCCCAGTTTATACCTAAAAAATATGACCCACATTTTCATTTTTGAGGGACTATTTTTATACTTTTTATATGTTAAAGACCAAATTGGTATCCGAGTTTTGTTCTCAAGAGCAAGTTAGGTATTTATTCTTTTTTATATTAGGAAATAAAGTATTTACTTAGGAATTAAACCGTGTGTTTATTGTAGTAATAAGTATATGTGTGAAGGGACTCACGGCTCTTATCAGAAAATATGAGGCTCGTGGTGACCTTCGTGGTTAAAGTTTATCGAGGGGCTCCAATCCTCACACACTTGTTATTTGCTGACGATTGGTTTTTGTTTTGCAGGGCTCATGATAGAGAAAGTAGGAAGTTGAAGGAGGTCTTGGCACTTTAAGAAAAAGCCTCATGCCAGTCTATTAATCTCCTGAAATCAGAAATATTCTTTAGTAGGAATACATGCGTTGAAACCAGAGAGCTGGTTGTGGCGAATTTGCGGGTGACCGAATGTCTTGGCACTGGGAAGTATCTTGGCTTGCCCTCCATGGTTGGGCGTAGCAAGAAGCAGCTCTTCAGCTATTTAAGGGACCGATTGTGGAGTAAGGTGCAACAGTGGTCAGGTCGACATCTCTCTAAGACAGGTAGGGAAGTCAGTGGCTCAGGCTATCCCTACTTATTGCATGAGCACTTTCTTAATCCCTACTTATTGCATGAGCACTTTCTTAATCCCTACCTCCCTAGGGAAGGAGATGGAGATAATGATCAACTCTTTTTGGTGGGGTTCGAATAGAGGTACTAGAAGAGACATCAATTGGCTTAGTTGGGACAAGTTGACGATGCGCAAGGAATTTGGTTGTTTAGGTTTCCGACATTTCCACGACTTCAATTTGGCAATGCTAGGGAAGCAAGGTTGGCGTTTATGCACAAAAAAGGATGCTATTGTAACAAAAGTTTTCAAAGCTAAATAATTTCCATAGGGGGACTTTATGGGGCCCCGCTTGGGTCATAAATCCAGCTATGTTTGACGTAGCATCCACACTTCACAAATATTGGTGAAATTGGGGGCAAGATTGAAAATTGGTAATGGCTCAACAATCAATATTGTTCACTACTGATGATGAAGCTGAATTGGTTTGGGATCGTTGTCAAGATGACATTTATTCGGCTAAGTCAGCTTACTATGGTGCAATGAATGATTTAATTGATAGTACTGAGTTGCGGGTGTCGTGTGACTGGCAGGCCTTATGGCGTCTTAAAGTCCCTCAAAAGGTTAAGATTCAATTATAGAGGTCGGCGAGCGGATGCCTCTTTTGTCGTTACAATTTAAGGAGGAAGCACGTGCAGTGTCGAAGCACGTGCAGTGTCCAATAACTTGCCATATGTGTGATAATTTTGATGACAATGAATGACATATCTTCTTCGGTTGTAGCCACGCAGAGTCGGTTTGTGGAACTTGATTCGGCATCATGTAGAAGAGGCAGATGGCTTTAAGGCGTGTTTCTTTAACATCCTTAATGATCTGCAGGAAGGCCCCAGAAAACTCTTTGCAATGATGCTTTGGTGAATTTGGAAGAGGAAGAACGATAAGGTGTGAGACGATGTTGTGTGCCGGTAAGTATTTCTATTAACAGAGGGAATATACTCCCCCTGTTCCTTATTACTTGTCGTTTTTGGAGAAAAAATTTGTTTCTATTTACATGTCATTTTCAAAGTCCAATGCAACATTTATTATTGTTTTGTTAATAATGCTCTCAAATATTTATTGCAGAGAGATAAATAGAAGAAATGAGATAATAAATTATTAAAGGTATTATAGGTAAAAGAGAATTAATTGTATCAAAAGTAACAAAATTTATTGGTCTCATTAGTATATGTAAAAAGTCAAAAAGCGACAAGTATATAGGAACGGATGGAGTAATATTTTAGGGACTAATTTGATCAATTTCAAAATTTTGAAGACTGAATGTTTATTGTTGCAATAAATGTATTTAATAATAATTAATAATAATAAATTGCAACAAATTAAATGAAATTAAAATCATAATTAATGGGTAACGTTTCTTCCTTTCAGTTTCTTCAGGTGGTGAATTTCTCAAATTCACTGGAGAAGAAAGGGTTCAGGTTCAGGTCGCAAAACAATTCAAAACATCACTCTCTATTTTATTTCACTTCTCTTTTCTTTCGCTTTCTCTCTCTCTCTCTCTCTCTCTTTATTTTTTAGTCCCAAAAAACCAAACCTGCGAATTCCGAACCCAAAAAATCGCCATCTTTGAATTTGAATTGAATCACACCACTCTCTCTCTCTCTCATCACATTTGAAGCGAAACGCACATCGTTTTATCTTCGAACTGAAGCATCGGATTTTGAACCGTGAAATCGGTGAATCGAAGTACCGTTTCAGTTACCGTGGTCTTTTGAAAAGCGCGTTTGGTGAGATGAGAAGAAGAGCTTGCATGTTTTGTGTTTGCATAGTGTTGTGAGAAGGAGTTTTTGCAGCAAAGCTTCTTCTTCATTTTCATGGCAACGAAGCGTGTGTACGAAGCATGGAAAGGAAGTAATGTAATGTTCTTAACTTTCTTTGCCTTTTAATTTTTTTTAATTTTTTTTTTGTTTTAAATGAATTTGTGTGCTGGTTTATTAGGAAATTAGCTTTTAATGCTTGAAATCGGTGAAATGGTTTATGGATGTGCTCTAGATTTGTTGTGTTAGTTTGAGAAAGTGTGATTTGCTTTAGTTATTTGATAATTAATAATGAGGTTATTAGTTAAGGGTTTTGAGTTTCTAATGCTGTTTTTGTTGCTGCTTGAAAGTTGAAAGTGGGAGTAATGAGAATGAGAGGAAAATTTTTAACTTGGGAGTGTAGTTTTAGCACTTAGGAACTTTGGATGTGTGTTTCAGAAGCTGGTGGAGTGAGTTTGTGTGTTGAAATTGTGCAATTTTGAATGGGTAATTTCTGTGTCTTTTGTAACACTTGTTGTGAGGAAGGTTGACTTTTTACAATGAACCGATAGGCCTTGATTGTGGTTCATTGAAGGAGTCAGTTGAATGAAAAATTAATGTGACAATTTGACTTTTTACCATCTCCCTTATCAATAGCTGGCATTGGCTCCAACTGGTTTTCTACTCAATTATGTAGTTTCGTCTTTTTTTAGGGGGATTGAGGCGTGAGCAATTCTTGCGTTAGTAATGAGCATTCGTATAGTGTCTATAAATAGAAGCAGATTAAAAACTTGCGGTATTCTTAATTCTTAAAATAACACGACACAGGTTTTGACGTGTTTGTTATTATTATTTTAATATACCTTAAGGTTTTTATGGGTTGTGTCTATAGGCACTGTGCTTATACAAAGAATGACTAATGTCTGTTGAGTTGGTGGAGTGAGGTTATTTGCTTTAATTATTTTAATATACCTTAAGGTTTTTATGAGTTTCATCCGCCCTTTGCAACCATTTTGCGTCTTTTTGTGATACGAAGCTTGACCTTTTCAGTAAACTGATAGGGCCTTGATTCTAGGTCATTTGTAGAGTCAGTTGAAAGACAAATTTAATGTGACAGATTTGACTCTAACCATCTTCTAATCAATAACTGGTCTTGCTGCAATTGGGTTTGTACAAAGCTACGTAGTTTTGACATTTTAGTGGGGCGATTGATGTGCAAAATTGGACTGAGATTTTGTGCTTTGGGAGGTGTACAACTTTGAATGATCTGTTTTGTCAGTCTTCTATAACTGTTAACTGTTGTTGAGTCTGTCTATGGGAGGAAGCTTGGCTTTGTCAGCAAATTGGCGGCTTTGTCTTCCATGACCTCGTAACCAACTCAATGTGTAACCGTCAACTAACTAACTCCACCTATAACAAACTCATTCCCTGTTAGTGATAACAATCTCCCTGTTCTACTTCTATAACTGGTCATGCCTGCAGCTGGTTTTCTTCTGAGCTATGTAGTTTTGGTTTTTTTAAGTGGGGGATTGATATCTTCAGTTGATGACGGAGTGAGATTATGGGCTTTGGCAATTTTTTAACTTTGAATGAATAGTTTATCTGTCTTCTGGAACTGTCACTGTGTCTATATGTGAGGAAGCTCAACATTGTAGATGGAGCTTTGAGCGTATACATCTCCCTGATCAATAACTGCTCTTGATGGGTGAGATTATATGTGCTTTTAGAATGGTCTAACTTTAAATGAGCACTTTTAAGTTTCGACTGTCTTATGTACCATTGTCTTGTCCTGTTTTGTGAGGACTCCTGACTTTGTCTATAGCCTGATAGAGCCTTGATAGTGATTTTCTGGAAGGGTTTGTTTGAAGAAACAAATGGTGTGATTTTCTGTCGTTGTTATAGGCAGAATAATGTGTGAAGCAATATAGTAAATACCTTGTGTTGTCTAAGTTAATTCAGAGCATCACTCTTAACTGGAAGAGCTGCTTTTTCTAATGTACAAAAGAGCAATAAATATCACGACTCGTGTTCTCATTTGAGAACGTAATCAATTTAATCTATCATTTATTATTATAGTTTTCATATACAACAAACAAAAGTCTTTTTGGTTAGATACTGTTACTATCACTAGGTTGCTCGTTTTTATTTTCTTAAATTAAATGCATGTTGAATAAGGATGGCTTCCACTAGAATCTTGTTGGAAATTACGGTGCTTTAAGAAACAATGGATGGTTTTTTTTCTTATTTGTCTTGTGTCCCATGTTTAGGTCATATCTCTAGTTGATGTGGGACTTCAACACACCCTCTTATGCTCAAGATTGTAGACAAATGGGTGTAGTAATAGACATTTTGGCCCAATAACAGATAACAGATTTAGGACAAGCTTTAATACCATTGGTCTTAGGGCCGAATTCATACTCACTAAACCGGCTAGTAAGTTGAGGAATGCCCATGCCTTATAAAGACTACTTAGGCCATATCTCTAGTTGAAATGGGTCATGAATGCTTCTGAGGATCTTATAATACTGATATGCTGAGAGACTGAACTGTTTATTGCATTTAGAAGCCATTTCAGTTCATTATGTTGTTTCTATTTGAATATGGAAGATTCCTTATACTACACTAGTGGTACTCTCTTTTTCACAATAATATTTTCTATAAAGAAAACACAAACACAGCATAAGTTCTCTCATAAGAATGTCCATGAAAAATATTTATATTTTTCAGCTTTTGTTGACAATCGTCAGAATATCAATAAATATCTTAGAATATCTATCGTGCATCTTTAAAGTAACTTAAAAGATCTTCAGGATATATTACAGAGTTGATTAGTTATGCAATTGTGTTTGCAAATTAGGCATTGTTAACAAATTTAATAATGCTTGATTGTTTGTTGCCTTGTTTCATTGGGTTAGTAAATTTTGATGCTTTTTCGTACTTAGGCTTTTACTTGCCATACTCCACTATTAACTGACCTAATTATTTATATAACTAGGACCATTTGGTTAGTGTTCTCTGACATGTCTTAATAAACTATACCAATGTAGTACTCGTACTAAGAATTTCTATTCTCTCTCTTCTTCACTCCTTATCTTACCCTAAGATTTCAATAAATAAAGTGTTTTATAAATGCTATCTTCCTGCAACAACATGCTTTGGGCTGGTTTCAAAATTGTTACTTTTTGATAAAATATTTCTCATATTAAAATCTTTTCACTTAAAACTTATCTTCTAATCTTGTGCAGAAATTCCTATTTGGAGGAAGGTTGATATTTGGGCCTGATGCTAAGTCACTGCTTGCCACCTTGTCGCTAGTTATAGTTCCCGTTGTCATCTTTTGTGTATTTGTAGCAAGGCATCTTCGACATGAATTTTCTTCATATAGTGCAGGATATGCTATTATAGCGGTGGCAGTTCTCTTTAATATTTATGTAAGTTCTATTTAACTTTTTTCTTTTAATGTCGTTTTATGTTTAATACTCAGGCTTGCCTGAAACATGTTCACTTTGCCCCTTGGTCCAAATTTAAAATTTGACATCTCATGTAATACAGACTTTGTTTTTTTTTGGTTGTCAATTTTTTTGTCTGAAACTCTTTAAGCACCTCCTGCTTCTACTAACCTGTGCGTAGTCGGTGTCATTATGTTTTTCAAAAAGAAAAAGATGAGTGGCAGTGTTTGACACGTGTCATAATGCGACACTTGTCAGACATGTGAAACGCCATTGAACTACGGTATCCATGCTTCACAGATCTGACCTTTTGACTTCAACGGAATTAATCTCCCATTTGTGGATTTGCATCCTCCCGTAACAGTTTTCATCATTGCCTTCCCCAAGGTTGGAGTTTCCATTGCGGTTTCCCCCTCCATTTGAGTTACCCCAGCACAACCTGCCTAAATTGTTGCCTGAAATCTTCCAGGAACTCCTCTATCCACGATTGCCAAAAAGTACTTCCTTGGACTGTTGCATTGTTTTCTGCACCAAATGCTGCCTATAAACATGCGTCTCCATCTTTCCCGAATCAGAACTGCTTTAATACCAATTAATGGGAAGCAACTGGCAGAAAAAGGAAGATTACAATTGATTTTTCTGGATATGCGAGAGATCTAACCCTCTTCTAACGCCAAAATGTCCCTCAAGTCTATACAATTGACAAGATCATCATTCTCTAAACCATGGTTGTCAAACTCGAGATGTTACCAAAGATCACTTGGGTAATATTTTCAGCAAAATAAACTTAGCGTAATATTTTCAGTAATTTTATCATAAACAACAAGCTCTCATAGTCTCAAATCTCAAATATAAACTAAAAACACAGCCAACTTCTAAAACATTCAAAAAAACTCTAATATAACAAATCATCCTAGGCATTGTGATCATTGGAATTCTGTTTTTTGAGAATAAGAATGATTGAACAATGAGAAAGGGGCTTGAGAAGCTTGAGAAGAGGTGCTTGAGATGAGAATAGGTGGAGGATTTATAGAAGAAATTGGAATCAGAATTATAGAAGAAATTGGGAACTGGGAAGTGATTATTGGTTTTGGGAAGTGGGAAGGGAGGATACGTTGGGTTGAGAACATGATCGATTGCTGAATTTGGGAATTGGGAAGTGATGATTGAATTAAAAACTCATTCAAATGTTACCGTTGGTTTAGTGAATGAGTTCTGATGCTCTTTGAAGTTGGTTCAGCTGCCTTTAAGGTTTAATTTAGAGTCGGGTCGTGCGTGGGCAATCGGGTTGTGCATTGGCTAAATTGGGTCGAGTGACTAAAGTTGGGTTTCGTGGGTTGAAATAGCGCACGAGTAAGCTCGCTGCTCCTATGCTGTTATGCTCTTCCACGTTGCGCCGGCCACTTCGCGGCATATTAGCACGGCGCTGCTCCATTATTGCATGAGATCACGTGCTCCCGCGCTCATGCACGCGCGTTGCTCTAAACGTCTCTTCTTATTTAAAGGCAATAAGCCTTATTTCTATGAAGTATGAACTACCTCAGCCTAAGTCACTAACAAAATAAAGCCCAGTAAGGCCCATATCTAAAAAAACTTTCTAGACATCAGACAAAACTCTGCATTTTTGAAGGAAAGACATGGGACAAAAGCAGAATGTGGAAAATAGCAGAGTGGGAGAAGGCGCTGCTGGAGAAATTGAGATTTTCTCAGCTCAAAAACACTGAACAAAAGGTAATCAAATAGTTCAAGTTGAGAAATTTTTAATAAATAGGTGGGAGTCATTTATGGAAAAAATGCAGTCCCCAAAAAATGTAGTCTTGAACGGTGAAGTTTTTAAGCAGGGGGAAAACGTAGTACCCCAGAAAAATGATTAAATGATGTAGTAAGATTTAGGAGATATATGGAGAAGAGTCTAGATACTTTTTTATATATTTAGGAGTCTAGAACTAGATACTATTCACCGAAAAAGTGCTTTGATAATTAACTTTTTTTCATCCTTATACTTGGTGAGTCAGTACTCATTTTAAAGCCAAACATTGAAAAATTGCACCTTTTCTGACTTGAGAAGGATTGATGAATGTCGGAAGCAGGAGGGCAGAGTTTTCAACATTACGCAAACAGAGGAGGAAGCCCACTTTCGAAGGTTGCAGCGATGGAGTTAGCGCTACAAAGACAATGCCTCGGAAGAAAATCAGAAGCGAAATGTCCGTTTCGATTTTTCTTTTCAAAAAATGCTTTTCTAAATGAACTGCTGGAAACTGTTCATCCGCCGATTATCTCTAATTTAACCGGTTTAGTACCGTTCACCTGTTTTTTGACTGGTTCTTGAGCAGGGCAGTTCACAAGGTCATCTGAAACAGATGCTTGTCTAGTTCTCGATCCGAACGACCGATCGAACCGACCTGTTTGGTTTGGATTACCTTGGTAAATACAAACACAACATTGCTTGGGCCTAGTAAATATGATTGACTAATATTTTATCACAATGGTCTTGGAATTTTGGTATGGGCCTAACTCTACCCCAAAAACTAGCTTGTGGGGTCAGCGTTGCCCACCTCATAACCACTAATCAGTCCATCTCATTCTTCCATGTGGAACTTCCAGCACCGCTCATGCTCAAGACTAATCATCTAATTCGCGACCTGGGTGGCCCGAGAATAGGTGGCTCAACATTAGGTTCATGTTACATTTTGACCCCACTCATAAACATAAAACTAATAAGTCCATCTGAGTTTAGTGATTATATTGATTATTTATTATCTATGTAGCCCACCTTTATCAGCATAGAAATAAACAAATCGGGGATAAATCTAAGATACTCTTTCTTAAACCCAAGTGATACTTTTGTAGGCATTTTCTTGTGATCCAATTAAGGGATCAAATTGATTATTAAACCATGAATTTAATTAGTCGATTTATTAGCAAATAAGGAAAATTATTATCTAGATACTCGAATAGATTGTTATAAAATTACGTTGAAACAACAATGATTACGTACAATAGCTATAAAACAAGTTCGTATTTTAGTTGTTACCTTTTCTTGATGATGAAATTAGATATCTTAAAAGGGTGTTTCAGATGCATGCCATCGGATCCCAAGTTAATGACATCAAAATAAAATGTTACATCTTTTAGTACGTTTTCTTTCTTCATTATTTGTAAATTTTCTAAAGGTTTGGGCTGTTTTGGTTATAGAATTTTTGTTCATGTAACTTACATTATGGGGGAAAACTCATTTAATATGATTTCCTTTGATATTCTTTTTTGATTTCCTAGGGCTTGATGAAATATTATCTTATTATATGTTTATAGGTGTTGATACTTCTCTTTCTTACTTCGTCACGCGATCCGGGCATTGTTCCAAGGAATTTACATCCACCAGAGGAAGAGTTCCGTTATGACTCTTCTGTTTCTATTGATATTGGGGGGCTGCAAACACCAAGCCTTCAGTTCCCCCGAACAAAAGATGTAATGGTCAATGGCCATCCTGTAAGAGTGAAGTATTGTGAAACTTGTATGCTGTATCGACCTCCTCGTTGCTCACATTGCTCTATTTGCAACAATTGTGTTGAACGTTTTGATCACCATTGTCCTTGGGTTGGCCAATGTATTGGACTGGTATGATAGTTGATACCACCATAATATTGATTCTATGATACCTGTTTCTTGTATAATGATGTTCTTGACACATTACATGTTTGCTTTCTTGTTATTTAAACAATATGTTTTGGTTTTCCCAATTTGCAGAGGAACTACCGTTACTTCTTTATGTTTGTTTCTTCGGCGGCTATTCTATGTATCTATGTGTTTTCCATCTCAGCATATTACATCAAGGTTTTGATGGATCATTATCATGGGACAGTTTGGAAGGCAATGAGAGAATCCCCTGCATCTGTTGTACTAATGGCTTATAGTTTCATCTCTCTGTGGTTTGTTGGTGGACTAACTGGCTTTCATTTGTACCTTATTGGCACAAACCAGGTCAGTCGATTTCTTTTACATTTCTGAATCCAATGTCTTGTTTATCTCATAATTCATTGTACCTGCAGACTAACGGGTAACATTGTAATAAAAGACAATAGTAGAGTTGTCCTCAATGGAATTAATTTTTAAACCACTATTTGAAAGCTTTTTTATAATGGCTTATGATTGCAAACTCCTAAATCCACCGGGCAGGCAGGCACCTTATTTTTAGGAAAGTCAGTAGTTGGGTGGACATGGACTGAGTCATATGGTTGATTTTGCCTGTAGCCAAAAATTAGGATTTATGATGGAGAGAAGAAAATTGGAGAAGATAGTTTTGATATTATTAATTCATTCTTTATCCTTTTAGTTTTCCTTTCATCCAAACGAATGGTCTTTATGGTCGATTCTTCTATATTTTCTTCCCTCAATCCAAAATCTTAAACATAGTGTAAGCCTACTTCACTTGTGTCCAGATTCATCTTGATTGGCCACCTTTTGTAGAAAGGTGTGGCTTTAGCTACCTAGCTCGTGATAATATTGGTTTGTTCTCTGTAAATTTGATTCTTACTAGTTATCGTGTTTAAAGAATATCTCCATCTATGTGATTATACCTTGTTTTGCAGACCACCTATGAAAACTTCCGATACAGATCTGATAACAGGATGAATGCTTACAATCGCGGTAGTATAAATAATTTTCTGGAAGTGTTTTGTACAAAAGTGAAGCCTTCTAGGAACAATTTCCGGGCTTTTGTTCAAGAGGAGGAGGTACATAGGCCACCCCCTCCAGTCACTGCCCGGGGGCCTGAACCAGATTTGGTGGGAGATCCTCGTTCCAAGGTTGAAGATGACCTAGACATCGGTGAAGACCTATTAAAGATATCACAGCGCCGGAATATTGAAGACATTGCCGACGATATTCGGAGCAGAGGGAGCAATGGACCTCCCCATAATATATCTGACGTCGATTCAGTTTTGGGCTCAGATCGTCGAGCTGCAACAGTTCGATCCGAAGAAAGGCACTCAAGTTGGGGAAGAAGTGGGAGCTGGGAAATTGCACCAGAGGTCCTTGCCAATTCAAATGTAACTGAAACCAGAAGCTATCCTTCTTTAAGGGATTTGCGTCAATGATTGAGGGGTGGGGTGTGTTGTTTAATAATTGCACAGCATATCAACATAGGTGATATGGGGTTACTTAAACATGGGAATAGGAAATGTTTCTTAATCAAAGTTTACCCTTATAGGAATGTGAATTGAGTTGATTGAGGCATCAAGTACAAAAATTTATTTGACCTTTTTTGTGGTAATCTTAGCTCTTTTGGCAAAACTAGAAATGTGTGTAGTTGTTCGAGAAACAAAGGAATAGTGTCTTTTTTTGTTTAAATTTTTCCTACAGTCCAATCTGTGCTTTGCATCTTCACATAGCTTTATTCTAAGTAAATAACCAGTTGTGACACTGAAAAAATTCTTATCATACTGTGTTTTAGGTTATGAAGCACAAGAAGAGGCTTCTTTCCTCCTTTTTTGTCTATATATATATGGTCCAATTTAGTTTTTTTACCCAAACCCGTATTGGGTATTTATGTATTTATGTGTAGTAATTTTAATACCAATATGATTTTTTTTTGTCAAAAAAGACCAATATGATTTTGTTAACTCTATGTTTTTTATATAATAAAAAAACAAAAACTTTATTAATGCTAACATCAATACTGTATAAGCAATATAAATTTTTTACAAACAACTCTGTTCATATACATTACAAATCAATTGAATTTTTTTTATTCAAAGAACATATAAATTTTAATTATAAAACATTGCAACAAGAATATTAATTTGTTTTATCTAAAATATATTAATGTAATTAAGCATATTTAAATTATGTATTGTATTTAATTATTTTATTATGTGTAGTATAATGATGTTCACCGATAATATGTAAGGTTTATAAAAAAAGGCAATGGAGATTTTAGTGTCTCGGTAGAGTTTTACTAAAATTAAAATAAACAATAATAGCAAAGACATGATATCAAAGCACCTAAACCAACCATTATATATACAATACTAAATATATAATCCCCATGTCAAATGACAATTTTTAGGTGACTATAAAAGAACCCTAAAAACGTTGAGAATCTATCCTCTCCACAATACCAAGAGACCTTGAATTTACCTTCTTTGTCTCCACAACAAGAAAAGAAAAATGAGTCCCTCAAAACTTTCACCTTTGTTCATCACACTTTCCTTGATCTTATTCTCTGAAGTACAAGGTGCCAAGTTATATGAAGATTTATGCAAGAACCTCAAGGGGGACAGCGCCCGTTGCCTTCAAGTTTTGAAAGCTGAACCTAGAATCGCGTCGGCGAAGACCGAACTCGAGCTTTGCAAAGTTGTCCTACAGTTCGCCATACAGAAGGGTACTGCAGGCCAAAATTACCTTAAAGAATTGGCGAAGACCAACCCCTCAAAAGCCATTTCTGATTGTGCAAATATACATTATAATGAAGTTGTTGGGTCATTCAAAAGTTCATTGGGAGAGTTGAAACTAGATGGTTTAACGGCTAATTATGATGCTAAAGTTGCTGGTGACGGACCTACGACTTGTGACGCTGCTTTGGCTGCAGATAAGATCAACAACCCTGCCATTACTGCTCTAAATAAAGAGATATTGTTGATTAGTACCATTGCATTTTATGCTACCAACAACCTTCCTGCAGGACCTGCATAAGAATAAGATGTTTGTGGAGTGGGGAAGCTAGCTAGCCTTTTAGGTCTTCAAAATTGGTGTTCAATGTGGAAGGGGAGAAATTAATAAAAGAATAATGCTTATTGTTACAAGTTTTTTTACGAAAATGGACAATATATAGCAGAGCTCATGTTGGATGAGTCTGTCACCGTATTATACTATATCTTCTTAAAACAAAGAGGTCTTGCGTTTCGTTTCATAGTTATTAACATCCATCTTAATAAATTATATGCATGTTTAGGTTTTCTAATTTTATTCAGTTAAAAATATTTCATTGATTTGATTTAATTTTTTATCTGTATTTTTATTATATCTTTTTATATAACAAAAGGAAAATATTAGACATAATTTCCCTTAAGTGGTTTGGAGTGCGACTGAAAAAAAATGGGATGGAAGATAATAAGTTTAGTTCACTGTGATAGCTTTGATGATAAAAAGGGAAGGGTTTTGGTTAATAAACATATATGACCACTTCTTGTTCTTTTTTATGGTGGAATAAACAATTTAAATATCGAAAAAGTTGATCGAGAAAGAAGAATATAATTTATCAAAAACTAATGTGAATGTCACAATGTTAAAACACTTGTAGGAGAGATTTACCACTCATTGTGGGCATACCTAACTCGGCTTGAAGGGTTAGTTTCTGCAATTGTATGAAGAGGAAATTCGATTTACACAAAAAAAATATACTTAAATTTATTCAATACCTTAATGAAATCTTTATTATGAATTTTCATTTAAAGGGTGATTCAAAATATCCCAAGTAAAACCATTTTGTGTACGAAAAGTATTTATTCTATCATACAAACTCTTGCTTCGTTTAATACAATGATTTTCTTGCTTTTAAAAAGTGTTCCCTTATGGATTGTTTGTTTCCGGAGAAATGGGGAAGGAAAATTGAGAGGAGAAAGAGGAAGAGCAGTGCTATTTCTATCGAGGAATTTTCATTAAAAGTACCTATGAAGTGACGTGTCAGCATGTCAATCACCTAAAGTAACACATGATAGTGATGTCCGAAAAAAAGTAACACATGGACTCTCATAACACCACACACCTCATTCGTGGGTGGTTTCACGAACTACTCCTTGTAAGAAACAACATTTCCCGAAAGAGGAAAGTGAGAACCACCTTCGCCGCCCGCAAAGCCACAAAGACGTTATTGAAAGTGAATCATCAATAGATAAGTTGTTGGTAATCTTAACAACTTACCAAGAATTTACTACTCTTTCCCTCTCCCTCTCATTTCCCATCTTTTGGCCGTCCCTCATAAAACTTCAACATCGCCCCATCATCCCTCTCCCTTACTTCGAGTTTTCACCCAATCCTTCAAGATCAAAAGCTTCCTCTGATTTTGTCCAATGCTCTAAGACTATTATTCTCCCTCCCCTCCTCTCCCATATATATATATATATATATATATATGATGTATTTACATACTTTCCTATGTTTTGATTTCTGAGGTTAGTTGATTAGGTTTCATATTAATGGGACACTAAGGTATCTCAGATTACTTCGAGCTACGTTGCTCAATAAAGAAAGAGAGCCTAATAGAGAGTGTCTTTGTAAGAGATATGTTGTAGTGAGATCTACCTAGAAATTTTTAACCCGCCATGCAAATTTATCTTCTCATTTTTATATAAGATAAGTGCTAGAAACACTCTTAAACATTCTCCCTCAAACACGTATTGTTAATAGTTTGATAAAAATTCACGTGGGTCCCATTAAGAGAGAGTCCTGGAGGGAGAGAGTTAAAGAGAGTGTTGCTAATATTTTTATTTATTTTAATTTGTTTGCAATATGGGACACTTCTATTTTTTTTATGAATAGAAGATGTAAGAGCTAAAACTTATTAAATCTGAAGTCAAATATAAGTCACAAGAAATGAGGGTTTGAATTGTGACACATTTTAAAACTCTTTTTCTTGGCTCAAATTCTTTTCGAAGCTAGTTTGGTATTTAAGAAAAGATGACCTTGAATAATTATTGCTTAGAAGATAAAATTTTTGTCCTTAAAGAATTTTGCTCAAGAAGCTTAGTTTAGATAATAGTTACTGAAAAAGCAATATAAAAAGTATGTAAAGAAGACACAGATTTATAGTTGTTCACCCCTGAGGCTACGTCCACTCCTCACACCCAGTGAGCTTTTTCACTATTCACAAATAGTACACAAGCCAATCAATGGGTAAACCCTGATAGTTTTCTTAACACAGCTCTATCAACTGTCCTACTAGTTATTTCTAAGTCCAGCAACTTAAACATATAAGAAACTCTTTGTTAGCCCTCTTCTTCACAATACAACAACCTATGCTTATTGCTTAGAAGGTACCTACACATGTAAAACATGTTTTGGTTCTGAACTGGGATACAAAAAGATATCTTATGAAAAATACATTTGACAATTCAAAACAAGCTATGAACACACTCAATAAAGTCCCAGATATGTTGATTTGTAGTAAGTGTGTTTAGGAGAGAGTGTAGACTCACTCAGAAGCTGCTGAGAAGCTTCTGATGTCTTGACCAATTTCGTGCAGTCTCCCTTGAAGAATGTCTGAGGGCTCAATATTGTATTTATAGACCATATTTCTTAACAGATCCGTTGGAACCCTTGAACAAAGAGAATATAACCGTTTGTTGCTTTTGTGCCTAGACGGGTACAATGTTGCAGGCGTCGTACACTGCACAAGCAGTTGACCATTGAGAGCTCATAACCTCGTCAACGCATGAGAGCTTCTAACGATGGCTTCTGATCTTTGACTCAATTCCTCTTAGCATAGAACTAATGTTGATGTAGCATTTTGACCGTTGAGAGAGGCTTGTCGTTTTTCCCTCAAGCTTCTGAAGTCTGTTCAAAAGCTTCTCAAAACTGTTTGTTCTCATCAAAACCTATTTTAGGGATTTTGCCTTAACAAAATCATGGCAGCTAAACATCTCTACTATTTCCAATATCTCATTCATTTCATTTTCATGTCAGCATAGGAATATAATTTTCGTGTCATTAATGAAAGTGTATGAATTCAATCAAGTTAGAATTAAATTTGTGACATGAAAAATATCACTAATTGAGGCGAAGCTTATATTTGTTTTACATGATTGATATTCCCTTTCCTTATCTGCTTCTGAGCACATCATTGAGCTTAGATAATATCTTTTAAGACTCAATTCTTCTTCTTAAGATGTGCTAACTCATAGAACATTTTCCGCTTGAAAGATGTAATGATTTATCCCTGTCTATAAGATCACTAAGAGAACTTATTAGATCACAAACGAATCAGAAAGCTTAAGAAGCTTATCAAAACTGTTTGTTCTCATCAAAACCTGTTTCAGGGATTTTGCCTTAACAAAATCATGGTAGCTAAACATCTCTACTATTTCCAATATCTCATTTCATTTTCATGTCAGCATAGAAATATTATTTTTGTGTCATTAATGAAAGTGTATGAATTCAATTAAGTTAAGAATTAAATTTGTGACATGAAAAAATCATTAATTGAGGCAAAACTTATATTTGTTTTACATGATTGGTATTTCATATGTCACAAATTTTGGAGAAATATTAGTGCGAGAATAAAATTTTCGGCACACAAATTCAGTTTAATCAATAAGTTGCTTTTACGTGATGAAACAATGTCGCGATTAATCGAATACCAAATCCTTTGAGATGATACCTTAGGGGCACATAATAAAAGACGAGTAGTTTTGTGATGATAATTTTTCAATTTTGAAAAGTGAATAGTGAGTGAATAGTACTAGGAAGTTTTAATCATTAAGCTTACAAAAACCACGACACACATAGTTTTCATATCGAAGACACTTAGCATGGATAGAAACAAGTAGCAACATACATAGACACTTGTCAAAGTTTGAAGACAAGTGTAATGCATGCATGAATGGAAACACTTGACATGCATGGAAGGAACAAGTGGCATGCATGAGTGATGCCGGGGACACTTGTCATTATCTTTTAGGGTGTGGATTCTCTACCGTGAGGGCCCGAAAATCACCTCCTTTGTTTCTGTCTCTATCACCTCTCATTTTCTCTCTCATATTTTCCCTCCATATTTTTTTTAAATTCTCTCTCCCCCTCTCCTTTCCCTCTCCCCTCTTTTGTTGCTAAAATCACCAAAGTAGAGAGTTCAATTCCTAGCGGTTGAGATATCGGATTGAATTTAAAGTGTTTGGTAAACTTAGCGGTTGAAGTAGCTTATAAATATAAAATTACGTAAATAGACATATGTAATTAATGCTTAAAAAGGAGAGAGAAATTCATTTAATGGAGGATAAATGAGTAATTTAATTAAAGTAGTGAGGGTAAAATTGAGAGAAAAAATGAAACGCTATAAGCTATAAGCTCAAATGCTACTTCAAGTAGCGTTTCAAAAAATGCTATAAGCTAGCAGATCAGCTTTGCCAAACAGAGCCTAAATTTTTCTTTCCACGTAAGTTTGTAACAGAATTTTGTACTCGCAGTAGGAACGAATTTAGCGTACTTGTAGAATCCACCTAATTCACAGTTCAACATGCAGTATTTTTTCTGTGTCTTCCATCTGTTGTCAGATCTAGATATGAAAATCACCATCCCAAGAGACTTTCCGATAGAACGTACCTATGTCAAAAGTTCGACACGAGTCACAAAAAACTAAACAAAAGTAGTTAGTTAGTTACTAATAATTAAATGAACCTACAAAACTATACTTAATATGTACCTATTGAGTTGTGAACGCACTGGTATGGTTCACAACCAATGCGTCGTCCGGGACACCATATATTCGTGAAGTTCTACAATTTTGTTTCATTTTATACTCTTAAATCTGTAAAAAAAATTAGAAATCAGATATTAAAAACAGTTTATGCACAATCTGATTTTTCTTCATTTTTTTTCTTTTTCTTCTTTATTCAATCTTATTTTTTCATTTTTTAAACACATTTTTTACTTATGGCTCTCATCTGGGCTATGGACTTTAACCCCCACCTTTTTTTACTATTTCAATTACTTTGTAATAATTAATTTGTATTGACAAAAAAATTTATAGTTACAATTGAATCGACTATTAGTTCAGTAACTAGGGAAATCAAAAAGTCGATGACTACACAAGATTCTCTTTTAGTTTAGTCAACACAAATATTTTTCTTGATAATATTTAAATTTAAAATATTGATAATTACCATGTCAGTTGCACCTAAAGTGGTATCCTTTGCATGGTGTCTCCTTTTGAACAGAATCTTGCATCAGGCAAGTCTGTTTCGGAGGAGGATTATAGTTAATATATAGGCTAGTGTTTGTGTTTTTTGTGAAGATTACCATGAAACTCAAAGGTACTTATTCTGTTAAGTGAGATTTCTCTGTTTGAAAATCAAATTTGGTGTTTGATTGGCTTGTGGTAACATGCCAATACTCAAGTGTGGTGTCTTTCCGACATGGAATAGGAAGGGTTTGATTTGGTTTGACACGTTGTTCTGTGGACTATCTAAGAAATTAAATTGGATGAGTTTCCCAAAGTAGAAATACTTGAAATCTTAGGGATCTAACTTTACTGTTGAAAATGGATTCCATCAATGGATAAGTCGAGTTACTCTAGCTTCTATGAATGGATTGTCGAGCGTTTGAGTTTATCTCCAGAAAATATGATTATTTGGTGATGTGGTATCTACTATCATTTAGATTTGGGGTGACACACTAACTGTTTAAAAATTGAGTGCCTCTTCATTTAGTTCTATTTATGGTGGATTGTATTTAAAAGTTTCTTAGTGATTCTATTACTCAATGTTGTGTTATCACTAAAATATCTCTACCTTTTAAGAAAAAACTATTTCATATAATATCTTATAACTAATCTGTAACTCGTTACCTAAAATGATGAATCCCAAGTAAAACTATGAATTTTAATGTGCATTATTTGTTTCCATTCTTTTGTAAAGTTTCCTGACATAAATATGATTTACCTAACATTTTTCACTCATCTCCCTTTGCCACAATCTAAACATATATTTTGCATGTCTCTTTTAGAATTAGGTGCACTTTCAGAAAGTAAAATAGAAAATTAACACGTGTAATAATAATAAAATAATACGTAATAACTTTTTATATAAATTCTATTTAATCCTTAAACTAATGTGTAACCCTTAACCTAAAACCAAAAATCCCAAATAATGATGTTAATTTAAATATACATTGTTTCTTTTCTTTCTTTCGCAAAGTTTTCTACCAAAAAAATAATTTACTTAAAATATTTCATTCATCTCCCTTTGCTTCAATATAATTAGATATTTTTACCATCTCTTTTAATTAAAACAATAATTAAAAATAAATAATTAGTGAATTGGTCTATAAATGTATAACTTTTCTCTTATTATCTTTTATTAACCTTCTATACTCGTTCAGACGTGAATATTACAACTAATCTAAAACCCTTAACTTAAAGTGATGAATCCCAAGTTATGATATTATTTATTATAATGTACATGTAGTCTTTCCTTATTTCATAAAATTTCCTAGCAAAAATATAACTTACATAAAATCTTTCATTCATCTCCCTTTGCCTCAATCTAAACATATTGCAAATTGCCTCAGAACTATATAAAATGCAAGTGCATGAATTTTTTTAAACATCACATCAAATCTATAACAAAATCAATAATATTTTCATCTTTATGATACAATCAATTGTTTTATTGGATATGGTTGATGGCAACAATAACAATGAAGATGAAGATGGAGATGGAGATATTTTCATGAAAGTAATGATAATTCTCAAAATCAAATCAACGAAATACCAAAGGTATGCCACACCACTAAATTCTCAATTTGATTTCTAATTATTCTCAAACTACACATACCAACATGCATTGATAGGTTTTCAGTTAGCATTGAATCATAATGAGCAGCTATACATTGCACTACTTCATTTGGATTTTCCTGCAAAAATATTTCATAGGATTGAAAGGTAGAATCAATGGCATTCAAAATTCTCCAGAATATGGAATCAATCCTATCCTTGAAAATTTTGAATTAAAGTTATAGAAACAACTTGATATGATATTGAATTGAGATGATCTCATTTAACTCGAGAAATCTTGTAGAGAGTGGATTGTTGGTAGAGAGATATTCAATAGAATGTGTTTGAAGACATTTTTGATGTTATAATTTGAGGTACTGTTGCCACGCAAATCAATTAACCAAATCAAATGATGCTACTCCCATAGTAAATAAAATTATACATGAAATTCTAGAATGTGTATTTTATGCGACTCAAATCACATTTAGGGACTAAATTGAATGAAAAATACTAATCAAATGAGTAATTTATTAGTGAAAGTGTCTACATTCAGTTATTCGTTTATGATCTAATATTAAAAATACTATATGCTAATATAACTATTCATATGGATTTCTTTACTTTAGAACCTCCAAATTTAATAAGATCTTTTTACATTTTGGGCTTAAGTCCAACTTTATATTTTCGAAAAGTAGTTGTTTTGTTACAATTCATCATTTCATTAATTTGATGTTAGAATCTATCTAATTTTATTTTTATCATTAGATGTTCTTGCAGGGAGATATGAATTTTGTGAAGATGGAAGCAAAGATAAAAAGAAGAGTCTATAAAGAAAGTGAAGAAGTGGACAGAATCAGCAACTTACCTAGTTCCATATTATTAAATATTATGGAATTTTTAACCATGAAGGAAGTTGTTAGGACCAGTGTCCTATCCAAGACTTGGAACGATATTTGGAAATAAGTTCCTACTCTAACCACTAAGAGGATAGACTTTCAAAAACCTAAAAATGTCAAAGAGTTTATGTCAAAGATTTTTTACCAATATGATGATTCTACTTCATTGGATAGCATTTATATTGATTTTTGTGGTCATGTTCATCATAAAATTTTGACAAAAGGAATTAGCTATGCAATATCACATAATATGGAGAAATACAGAGTTGAAAGTTTCATTCGTTGTAATTACAAAAAAAAGGGTTTTTTCAGTCAATGTTATTTTATCATTCTCTAAAATATATGTCGACCTTTCACTTTATAAAATGAGGACATAATAGAATTCCCATAAACTCTACACCTTCTTGAATTGGTAAAATATTGTTTGAAGTATGTCACATTTACTTCAAGTTATGACAAAGATTTTGCTGTGCCATTTCAATGTGAAAATAGTTGAATGATTTAGTTCTTCACTGTCGTGAGTTCAAAAAGGAAAAGAGAAAATCCCATATTCATCTGGTGATAAATTTGCTAATCTGAACATGGATTTCCACGCTTGTTTGTGGCCCTATCATAGTTTAGATATCAACTCCCAAGTTGAAATCATTTGCTTTTATGGGGTGAACTTACTTCTAGCAAAACACTTTGAGTATAATTTGGAGTGAACTTCCTCCTCTTGTCTTTGAAGAAGCAATCGATGAAAATTCTTTGGGGTGAACTTACTTCAAGTTCTTTGAGAAATTTTTCTCTTTTCAAGATAATAGGAAAACTATGTCATGAGTAATTTAAAATGGAGATATATATACTTTATATGACGAAAGAAAATGTACGTCAAAGTGTAAAACGCTTTCAAGCACTTGCGTTGCAAGATAATGAATTAGGAGAAAACTTATATCCGGTACCATACCTACGGGTGGTACTGACATCCAATTAAAACAAAACGCGTGTCAAAATTTTCCGACGTCATTAAACAGAGTTTACGTCTCCCTTTCTTGTTTCCGTCAACTCACGCTGAACACCCCTCTACGCATCCCCTCTGTTGTCATCTTCGAACGACACCCTCTCCTCCATCGATTCCTGCAAGTACCGCCCTGTTACCTTTCTTCAATCCGCCCCCATCAAGGACAAGAGGAGGAAGGGGGATTGAGACCACTTCGTCTTCGATCCAGAAGCCACTCAAGGACAAGATCATGATTATGTTGTAGAAGAACAACCCCTTCTTCAGGATTACACTCTCAACTAACATTTCTTTTCTTGACACCACCCAAATCCCACTTCATACCTCTTTACCCAGAAATAGTACATAAACCAAAGCCTCTTTGAGAGCTTTTTTTTGGGGCAATTGGTGTTTGTTCCCCTTTCTGGGTAATCCTAAAAAGAAATGTTATTTGTGCTCAACATTTATTTTCCTTTCCTGTTGAGAGTTATTTCAAGCATACGAAACTGATTTTCATATCCTTTCTAGTTTAGAAGGTGGCTTTCCTCCGCGTATGTGGTTGATGGCTTCGGCACCACGGTGGCTTTCCTCCGCATACGGTGGTTGATGGCTTCACGTGTCCGCCGTAGGAGGTGTCCCTACATAGCACAGGGCTTAGAATAAGAGAAGAGCAATATCATAATTTACTTAGTCAAGTTCAAAAACGTAGCAAAGATGAGGAGTGGAGACCCCTATTTATAGTGTTACCATCTAGAAACCCTAGGAGCTCAGAGGTGAAACCTTGCTACCGGTGGTCTCCGCTAATTTAGGCGGAATTTACTTCAGCTGTAGTTATTCTAATCGTGGTGAGATCTTCGCTCATATTTAATGGTGTCGTTGCTTCTTTGGCACATTTGTAGAAAGATGTGTCCCCCCGCTCCTACATTTCTCCCATGTGATGGAGAATTCAAATGTAGTTCTTGGATTGAAAATTTTTGTTTATTGGTATTTTTCATTATTTGAATGTTTTTTCTTTAGGTTTGAAGGTGCTCGTAATGACGTTTGAAAATTAAAGTTATTCACAATGATCAAACAAGTTAAATCTAGAGTGACCATTATTAACAACTTATATTTTAATGTGAAATTAGTTTTTGGAAAATGCTAAATTAATGTGTAATTTCCAAAGTTAATAAAAATTACGTGAGATGAGTTGGACTTATTGACTAGTGAGAAAAAAAACCGTATATGGACTTGAGACTAAAATTAAAGTGGTGTATTCCGTTCTCTTAATCTTTGAATACTAACTCTTGTTTCTTTTAAACTTATTTTTCTGTTCCCTAGCGTTGTGTATTTCGTCCCCCTTTCCATTTTGAATATGTTTTAAAGTCCTTTTGACATAATATAACTAACTTAATCATATATTATTTAACATATCCTAGAATTAATTTTGAAAGATTGATCTAACTATCTCTAATCAAGTAAATTATTACTCCCTCTATTCCTAATCTTTGGTACTTTTGGCTTGTTACACACATATTAAGGTATCATTAGTTTGTCTTGGCTAAGTGCTAAAATACCCCATTTGTAGTTGCCTTGGGATAATTGAAATCAAAATAAAAGAGTCTTGGGAAAATTAATTTATACTTTGGAACTCTAAAAGACTTAGTAAATATAGAGCGTATATTAGGAAATTTTGGGTCAATTGTACATTGGATTTTTAAAAGTACTAATGTTTTGGAATAAAAATAAAAGGCCAAAAATACCAAAGAGAGGGAGTATCTTATGCTGATTTTTGACACCAAAAAAAAAATCTTATGCTGATTTTAAAGTTTAATTATTTCTAGTCTCGGATTTTTGAGATGTTACATGTCTCTTTCAAAATTCGGTGGAGTTCAGAAAGTAAAATAAAAGATTAACATGTTTAATAATTAACTATCTATATTTGCTTTGTCTAAAAAAAAACTATCTATATTTGCTCATATTTGTATCTTAAATTAACGTGTAACTCTTATCTTAAAATCAAGAATCCAAAATAATGCTTTAAATCTTAATTACTTTGTTTCCTTTTTTTTCGTAAACTTCTTTAGCAAAACTTAAAATCTTTCATTCATTTCCCTTTGCTTCAATCCAATCATATATTTTTATCATCTCTTTTAATTAAAACAATAATTGAAATCAAATAATTAATGACTTGTTGTATAAATGCATACAATTATTCTTATTCTCTTTTGTTAACCTTCTATACTAGTTCATCATACAAGAATCTTACAATTAATGAATAAACCTTAACTTAAAATGATGAATCTCGAATGATGATATTAATTTTAATGTACATTGTGCCTTCCTTGTTTCATAAAGTTTCCTAAGAAAAATATAATTTACCTAAACTCTTCCATTCATCCCCCTTTACCTCAATCTAAACATATTGCAAGTTGCCACCTATATAAAATGCTAATGCATGGAAATTTTTAAACATGTTTTCAAATCTACAATAAAATAAATAATATTTTCATCTTTATGATATAATCCATTATTTTAATGGATATGGTTGATGGCCGGCAACAATAACGATGAAGAAGAAGATGGGGATATTTTCATGAAAGTAGTGCTAAACCTCATAATCAAATCAATGAAGCACCAAAGGTATCTATAACACTAACTTCTTAAATTGATTTGTAATTCTTTTCTAACTATAATTAGAAAAGCAGCAGATAACATGTAACTTTGTTTTTTTGGAGTAAATTATATATGTTTGTTTTCTTTTAGGATCAAAGTGTTATTTACTGAACTTACTGGATTTTTTGTACAATAATAATTTCATGTGGGTTGAAGGTATCTTTTTCTAAAATTTTAATTTTTCTGTATCCTAACATGTTTGATGTGTTGATGGATTTGCTTATTGAGTTGGGTAGCATCATCTTTATGAATATGTTATTATTATTATTATTATTCACCTATATATTCCTAATTTTTTTTGTTTAATTTCCTCATGTTTTATGTGCTGCAGATATATACCACTGAGAAGGTTACTGGAAAACCACGCAGTAGCAAAGGACTAATACATTTGAGCAACCTTAAGGGTATGCTAGGACCAAAAAACACTTGTACTGTAGCTATTGAGTGATGTCATGGAGATAGATGATGCTGAAATCTCTACTTGAATTGTTAAGAAATACTGTAACGAAATCTCATAAAATGGATTCCACATAACTTCACTTTTCGATATCTCATATCTAAGGATTTGGTAAAATGATTAGAGTCACTTCAAATTTGTTTGCTCTTTATTTCAGTATAATACAAAGCCTTTTAATTTGATTTACTAGATGCATTGCCCTATTTCACATACTTCAAATAATAAGAAAACTATAATTTAAACCATATGAATAGGGTTTCAAATTGCTGTTGCGGCTCTGATGCAGTTGCCGTTGCGGTTAATGTGGTCGCTACGATGCGCATTGCAGCGTGATTAATTTAAGTTTGCACAAAATATTAAAAAAATACAATTTCTATAATTACTACAATGTTAATATCTTTTATTGATTATTGACTTTGTTGTATGAATTTTTTTTCATATTTATTACTTTTCATTATGCTTATGAATAAAATAGCATCTTAAAATCTATTGTTTGAGCACCAAATAAATATTAAACTAATAATGAAAGAAAAAAATTTAAAATATAAAATAATATATCATTAACCTCTCAATTTCTTGTTTCTCAATTGATTTTTTCTCTCAATTGATAAATTATTTCAACCACACATTTATTTGAAAGCTTCTCAACCACACTCTCTCAATTGACACATTATTTCTCTCATATTTTTTTAGGTTAATTCTACCAAACCCGTTGAGAGTTGGGTGGGTATGATACCTTCTAGGCAAAATACTCAATGACACATCTTTTTTTCTATTTAAATATTTTAAAATAAAAATAAAAATTCAAATTTTGCCTAGTATTGCCTAGAATGTATCATACCCACCCAACTCTCAATGGGTATGGGAGTAATCACTTTTTTTATGAACAATTTCTTTCTCTCACAAGCCAGTGAATTCACCGTGAAATCCTCTTCCCTTGGCCCTGTATCTTCTCTCCCACCTTCTCATTCATGTCCCTTTGCTCCCACCCTCTTGCTTCGTCTGTCTCTGCACTCTCTATGTCTTCTTCCTCTTCCTCTCTCTCCCTTGATCCTCCCATTGTCTCCAATCACCAACAACATTACTTTCATCTTCGTCTATCTCTGCATGTGTCCAATCAGTGTGGATTCGGTCACTGACGACACCATTTCTTTGTGGGGGTCTGACCTTCCCATAGCACCAGAGGCTGCGGTCTCTTAATGTTTCTGAACTATGTGTTCGCGCATTCGTCGAGGATCTTAGCCCGAGATGAATTGAGGAGGGTATAACCGCTGAATCGACACAGTCAGGTCGCGCGTCGTACCCTTTCGAGATCCCTCTTCTGCCGGGAGTTCCAAGGCTCTTCCTTGTCAGTTCTAGTCTTGGCTGCTGCTCTGTATGCCATGTTGTTTTTTCCGTAGTCCATGTGTTTCCGTGACCCTCGAAGGAAGTCGCCTAAGCTTTTGGGCTTGTTGACCCCCACATCAATCCGGAACAGGCTTCCCTTCCGGAGGCGACCCTCTAACCAGAACAGCCTTTGCTTGTCCTTTTGGTTCCCTGAGCGTTTCGTTCTTATGTTGCTTGACTTCCCTAAGCACCTCTTGCGATTTTGGCTTCAATCGAGAGGCGATGAACTGAGCCGCAAACACTCGTGCTAGCGGTTCCCGGAATGAGATTAAATTTGGTCTTAGCTTTTGGAACTAATCAAATGCAGACTTCTCAAGGGTGAGAGGGAAGCTCTTACACTTGACAGGTTCCCTTGCGCCGCAGTATTTCATCATGAGGGTAAAGTAATCCAAATGGCCGTCAGGGTCCCCAATCTCGTCATACATTTTCAAGGCATGGGGTTTTTCCAAGGCCTTGGGGATCAGATAATCTTAGTATTCCTAGAGAAGGGTCCATCATCGGAGGTCTCTGGGTAGTAGTTGTTGAGGCAAAATCCCTGTTTAGTTTTGATGGTTAACAAACTTTAAATGTGAGAAGCTTAAGTTATTTGATTTCATATGCTACTAATGTTTCTTCTTAAGTGAAGAAGTGGACAGAATCAACAACTTACCTTGTTCCATATTATTAAATATTATGAATTTTTAACCATGAAGGAAGTTGTTAGGACCAGTGTCCTATCCAAGACTTGGAACGATATTTGGAAATATGTTTCTACTCTAACAACTAAGAGGATAGACTTTCAAAAACCTAAAAATGTCAAAGAGTTTATGTCAAAGGTTTTTCACCAACATGATGATTCTACTTCATTGGATAGCATTTCTATTGATTTTTGTGGTCATGTTCATCATAAAATTTTGACAAAATGAATTAGCTATGCAATATCACATAATATGGAGAAATACAGAGTTGAAAGTTTCATTCATAGTAATTACAAAAAAAAGGTTTTTTCAGTCAATGTTATTTTATCATTCTCTAAACTATATGTCGACCTTTCACTTTATAAAATGAGGACATAATGGAATTCCCATAAACTCTAGACCTTCTTGAATTTGTAAAATATTGTTTGAAGTATGTCACATTTACTTCTTGTTATGACAGATTTTGCTGTGCCACTTTCAATGTGAAAAAAGTTGAATGATTTAGTTCTTCACTGTCGTGAGTTCATGAAGGAAAAGAGAAAATCCCATATTCATCTGGTGATAAATTTGTTAATCTGAACATGGATTTCCAAGCTTGTTTGTGACCCTAATTTAGATATCAACTCCCAAGTTGAAATCATTTGCTTATGGGGTGTACTTACTTCTAGCAATAACCAACACTTTGAGTATAATTTGGAGTTCTTTGAAGAAGCAATCGATGAAGTTTGGTGTCCTGACCTTATTCGTGAGACTATAGAGACGTCGAAGAATTGACTAAAAAGGATTAGTAATGTGCACTCATTGATACTTTGTTTGGAAACTCTCAAGGCACTTGAAATTTATTTATTTTTACATAGACATTTATGTCGAAGTTGATTTTAATTGAGGATCTTTAAGAAGTTCTTAAAGTAATAAGAAGTAATGTCGCTGGAATTCTAGATGGAGAAGTTCTTGAAGGAGTTTAGCTTGAAGTGAAGTATGTTTTAGTATGATAGTTCTTTTGAACTTTGATTGTCGGTGAATACAATGAATGTAGAAGATGTATCGTGTATCAATTATAATCAATATGGAGATTATTGGAGGTGATTGAAATTGAGCGTTTTGAAGACGTCCCACATTACCTAGTTTGTGAAGGAAGAGGAAGCCCAATGTTATATATATATATATATATGTATATATATCGGATCAAGTTCTCCTTTACAAAGTGCACCAATAAAAAACACTTTAAGTTTGTATTTGACTTTTTTTTCTTTCTCTTATACTCTTGTCTTAGAATGATGAGAGATGTATTTAACTATTTTGTTTGGAGAGTGTGGGTACTGAGGTTATTGGTTGTTTGAGAAGAATCTATGTGTTGCAACAATTTTCATATAGTGTTATTATCTGGTTGTCATTAGACAAAGGTTCGTGGTCTTTCTCCTATTTTGGAGTTTTTCACATTAAATTCGCGTGTCCTAATGGTGCTCATTTTATTTCTGTGTTGTTTTTCCCAATAATTTTATCAATCTCTCCATGTAGATTTTTATAGATTATGATGAGATCAGTTATGTTATATGAACAAAAATATAGACATAAAAATTCACAACAAAATAGTTGGTTAACACAATCCAAATGCATGGTACTTAGGTTCTGTAGATGTTTAGTGAATATAAAATGTGATAAAAGACATTAACCATCTAATGAACGTAACTAACCACGATTTTGAATGTGATTAACTACAATTTCCAAATGTTCAATTACATGTAGATTTGAACATTTGAAAATCATTGTTAATCATGTTCAAGTTAATTTATGGTTAATTACATCAAATAGATGGTTAATGGGCAGCATCGATCTGTTATGTTCATTAACCATCTACTAAGTGTAACTAACAACATATTTGAATGGTATTAACCAAGTATTTTGTTCTTGACTTTTTATGTCTATATTTTGTGTCATATTATCATGTAGCTATAATTAGATATAATTGGACATTTGTATAGTTTTTTATGCCGTCAGTGTATACTTATTAGACTCATTCCATTTACTTTAAATAGTTGCTAATGAATATGTGTTTTCACCCTTAATGTCAGGTTCTCTCTTCGATTCCTAATTTTCTCGAAATAGAACCAATTTTTTTAGCAACTTAAGGTCATTGGCTCTAAAATTCTTTCCCCCTTGTGAAACTATTCCGAATGGTGCACTGGACTACTTCGTTCATGAGTCTTCACTTGAAGAACCTACAATTATTCTTGGTAATATGTTAAATTAGTTATGGTAGTTATATAATTGAAAAATTAACATATATCCCATCTCTTAGTACAACAAGTATTATAACATCCTCAAATTAACTAATCTCAAATTATTGAGATTAGTGAGTGTTTTTATTTAATCATATTCCATCGGGTTCTAATTTGAATTGATTGATTGTGTTTAGCTCCAATGGGGATAAATTCTTACTAATTGAGTTGATGGATTAATTGCTGGAATTAGTTAATGATTGTATGACTTTGCTTAATTGAATGAATAGGAAAAATATTTGAATGCATTAGATGCTAGTGGAATTAACTTGTGTGGTGAATTAATAACAATGGGGTATAGCTAGCCTAAGGGTAAAATAGGCAACCCACTCAATTTAATTGTCACCCTCAGCTGAACTGATGTGGATCGCAAGAGCATCAAGAGAATCTAATTTGTTAAAATTAGAATGAAGTTTATTTTATTTTAAGTTGTAATAATCATACTTTATTAGGATTATATTTTACTTTATGTTGACATTAGAGTATTTTGGTGTTTGTGTGTATGCACCTTTGACCTAGGCACCATGGTGTGCAAGTTGTGTAGCTTACGCACAACCCTAGGTATTTAAGGAACTTTTGTAAGTTCATTTCACAACTTTGATGAAATAGAAAACACATTGGTGTGAGTTTAGAGAATGCTTCTCTAGGGTTCTTCTTAGAACTAAATTTGAGTCTTATCAAGAGCCTCTTACTCTTGTGGTGATTCTACCTTGATCCTATCATCCTCTTGGATGTGGTGATTTCTCCATCTTCTTGCCTAATCCATTTTGTATGTTCTTTTCCCCTTTCTCTTTTATCTTGTTTGTTATTTTTTATTCAAGAAATTCACTTGGTTAGATCCTAAATTTACATGGAATCAATTACATTCACATCATGAACCCACACTACACTCACACACCCAAACACATTTAATACTCTCCTCACTTCCACAACATAACACACACACATGTGACACACCACAAGTTCAGAATTTAAGGAAAAGAAAGAAGGAAAGAAGGGAGAAAAGAAAGAGGATTGCGAGAAGAGAGGAAAGTGGAGAAAGGGAGATATTCACTCTCAAACCACCCTTCATTTAATTCTTCATCTAAACACGATGGAGTTTCACATCACCATCTCCTCGCTCAAAATCATAGAACTACCTTGCTTTTTTTTTTTTAATAAGCAAATGCATTAAGGGGCGCACAAGGGGTGCACCAACCCCTTACACCTAGGGGGCCTCGTTAAAACCTCCAAGGGCCAAAACCCAAAGGGAAAAAGACCCAAGGAGGGAAAAAGAGTACCCCAATTACAACAAATTACTACAAAGAACGTATTACAATAATGAGAGACAACCCAACGGACAATTGAACCAATCCGACCACTCTACCCTACAATTTCTCCCTTTTCTTGCCTTGAACCAAGTCCATGCACAAAACTTAATTCCCGTTACAATTTCTGCACTAGACGTTCTTTCCCCGTTGAAGATTGCTTTATTCCTTGCCAACCATATGAGGTGTTTTACTCCTCTTCGCCTTTTGCCTTTCACCAATTTGCCAAACTCCAAAAAATGCACGACCATATCATTCGCGACGTCAACCAATTCTCCCAACCAAGAACCAATTCGCTGCCACACCACCTTCGTAACCTCACAAGAACTAAAAAGGTGAGCTGCTGTCTCCGTTCCGTTGCTGCAAAAAACGCAGCAAGCTTCACTTTGAGAATGCAAAATTCCACGCCTTAGTAATGCTTCTCGGGTAGCCACTCTATTCAACAATAACCTCCATGCGAATACAACAACTTTTGATGGAGCATCATTCTTCCATAGCTTCCCACACGCTGATAATAAACGTTGATCATTGACGCCACCCTCACCTGCAAAAGAACAGACCAGCGCTTCATAACAAGACTTCACCGAGAAGCCTCCTGCCGAATTTGGCGTCCATAACCAGCGATCGGGCACCTGCTGTACCTGATTCACATTCTGCAACATATCTGTTAAATACTCTGCATCCTGCTGTTCTTCTGGCAGCAACTCTTCCGCCGACATCCAGCTCCAACGCCATCCATTTTCGGACCATTCGCCCAACTCCTCGACGACAGAATTTTGCGTGTTGCATTTGCTGAACAGTGAGGGAAATAATTCAGAAAAACAGTCCCTGCCGTGCCAAGAATCAGTCCAAAATTTCACCAAATTTCCTCTACCCAATTTCAATTTAACAAGTTCATCAAACCATCCTTCCTCCAAATTGGTACTTTCTCCTAAGGAGCACAAGTCTCTCCACCAAATCGAATTTTTAGCCCACCCTCTTCTATACTCGGATTCCTTCGGCCATCTACCTTTCAATTCGTACCTTGTCATTAGAATGTCCTTCCACAGGTGATTTCCTTCTTCAACCAAAATTCTCCATCTCCACTTAGTTAGAAGAGCAATATTAAAAGCCTCTAGATTTTTCACGCCAAGTCCCCCCTTACTTTTTGGTGAACAAATCAATTCCCACTTCACCCAAGCCATTTTCCTATTATCCTCATCCCCTCCCCAAAGAAATCTCCTTTGTAGCTTCTTGATCTCCTCTAGTACTTTCTTTGGAGCTTTGTAGAACGAAAATAGATATAGTGGTAAAGATGCTAGCACCGAGTTTATAAGAGTTACCCGACCTCCAATGGAAAGTTGCCGGCTCTTCCAACTATTTAACCGAGCTTTTATTGAATCAATTACCGGCTGCCACGTACTTATTCTTCTTGGATTTGCGCCCACCGAAATTCCTAGAAATTTAAATGAAGCTTCTCCCACGTTACATGCGAGAAATTGAGAGATCCCTTCCATGATTCTAGCCTCCATGTTGATGCCTATGATGTTACTCTTTGCAAAATTCACTTTAAGCCCCGAAACCAACTCAAAGCTTCTTAGGATTGCCTTTAAGGACCAAATACTCTTCTCCCCTCCATCACAAAAGAATATTGTGTCATCCGCAAATTGTAAAACCTCCACCGAAAGAGAATCGTCAACTTTAAAACCATGGAGGTTACTAGTTTCGACCCCCTTCCTCACTAATCCCGCCAAACCTTCTGCCGCAATTAAAAAGAGAAACGGAGCCAGCGGATCACCTTGCTTTAGACCTTTTTGAGCCACAAATTCTTCGGTTGGACTACCATTTACCAAAACCGAAATAGAGTTTGATGAGAAACACACCCGCATCCATCTTCTCCATTTCTCGCCAAATCCCAGCCTTTCCAACATGTACTCCAAGTATCCCCAACTTACTGAGTCATAAGCTTTTTAAAAATCCGCTTTTAGCACAACACATTTCTTTTTTCTTCTTTTTGCCATATCCATTATTTCATTCACCACGACCACTCCGTCAAGAATATTTCTCCCCGCCAAGAATGCACTTTGGCACTCCGAAATCACTTCCTTCAATACTCTTTTCAATCTTCCCGCAAGTACCTTCGCAAGCAACTTATATAAACTCCCAATAAGAGAAATTGGTCGATATTCACCTAACCCTTGTGGATTAGCCGTCTTCGGGATGAGCGCAAGAAACGAGGCACTCACCGCTTTAGGTAATTTAGCCAACCTGTAAAATTGTTAAAAAATTTCATTACATCCCCTTCAATAACCTCCCAGCACCCTTTCATAAAATTGAAGTTAAATCCATCCGGCCCCGGGCTTTTGTTCCCGTCACAATCCCATACCGCTTCTTTTATTTCCTCCAAAAAGAAAGGCGCCATAAGCATCTCATTATCTCCCATGGAAATTTGATTGAATTCAATTCCTTCCAGTTTCGGCCTAAAATAGTCCTCTTCCTTGAATTTTTCCTCAAAGTGGTCTTTTACCGCCTTCTTGACTCCCCCCACATCCTCCACCCACTCACCATTTACCATTAGCTTTAGCAATTGTGTTTTTCTCCTATTGCCTCTCATGCATGCATGAAAAAATCTACTATTCGAATCTCCCTCCGCCAACCATCTAACTCTTGATTTTTGCGCAAGCAAGCTTTCTTTATAGTGAATTTCCTTCCAAAACTCATTGTTCAATTGTAGCCTTTGTTCATCATTGACTCTTCCCCCCTCCGATGCTACTCTTTCAATCTCATTTAACTCCTTTACTATGTTTTCTATCTTGAGATCCTTAATACCAAAGACCTCACGGTTCCACCATCTAAGTTTTTCCTTTAACATTCTCATTTTTTCCTTTAAGACAAAGGAATCCCTGCCCTCCACCCGAAATGACAACCAATTTTCTCTGACAAAACTTTTAAACTCTTCATGCTCCAACCAGCAATTATTGAATCTGAATGGTTTGGGCCCCCAATTCAGAGACGATGTCATCAACCACACCGGACAATGATCGGATATTTCTCGGTCACCTATCCATTGGGCACTAATACCTCATCTCACTATCAAGCCTTTGGTCACTAGGATTCTATCAAGTCTACTTGCCCTCCCGTCTGAACCAAAGTATGTGAATTTTTTTCCCAATGCCGGAACATCAACTAGCTCCATATCCTCTATAAATGCTTCAAACTCCCTCATCTCCATATGATTAAAATTAGCCGAGCAACCAACCCTCTCCGACCTTGAAAGAACAGCATTGAAGTCCCCTGCTATACACCACTCTCCCCTTTCAAACTCGTCCTTTAGACACCTCAAGTTTTCCCACAACCTTCTCTTGCCTGCCATGTTGCAAGCAGAATAAACATTCACCAAATAACAAAGCTGATCTTTGATCCTTGAGCACAACCCGATGAAGTGCTTTCCGGAAAAAGAGAACATAGTATCTACTAACTCCGCCTTCCATACACTTAGAATGCCACCTGATTGCCCAACCGCGTTCTTACTTAGCCAATCAACATTTGTGTCACCCCATATACTAGTAATATTTCTTTTAGAGAGATCACTACATTTCGTTTCTTGTATCATACAAAAATCAATTTTCTCATCCACTATCATCTTCTTAAGGCGCCTTCTTTTCGCAGCGCCCCCCTACCTTGCTTCTACTTCTTCCTATGATTTCCTTCATGACACTTGAAAGAGATTTTCATAAAAACCCTCCTCCTTCATAGCATTTCGAATTGCATGTCAAGCAAGGAGAGCAAGGGAGTTGAATTTTAGTTTTGTTTACCCATTTTTGATCCTCTTCACTCCCTTCATTTTCTCGACTGATTTCAAAGTAAAGTTCAGCTCACCTTCATAGAAAATGGAATTTGGGAACCACCCTCTTATTCTCTTGAAAATTTGACTTGAATGTGGGTTTGGGGAAGCATAAACGGAAGCTTAGCTAGTTGCATGTTAAATTGGGGGCTGGAGCAAGATACTTTGGCAGCCACATTGTAGATTGAAGAAGGTTTGAATCTTGGTCTTTGATGTGTCTTTAGGATGCGAATTTGGGGTGTTTTGGGAGCTTGGTTTTCGATTTCTTGTTCATCTTTCGTTTACTAGTTTCGATTTCGTCGGTTGATGTGAGTTCTAACTCGCTTAGAAATTAGTTTATGTTTTGATGGTTACGTATTCTGAATGTGTCGTGTCGTCGTTCGTTTCGTAAATTTTTGAGCCGAAAACCGTTATTTTTAAAACTACATATCGTTGGGTCTCGGAATGAACGAATGTTGATATGTGATGCCTTGATTGTGTTGTTTGGACCGGTTGTTGTGATGGTAGTATCTGTTTTTATGTTGAGAATCAATCGGAATACGGATTGGGAACAAATCGAGTAGCAAAATTGGTAAAACGGAACAAAAACTCATGTGCTGGTGCAAGCACTTGCCATTGTTTCTTCAAATTTTCATGCGCTCAAGCCTACTAACCGTACGCCCCGTTGCGCCCCATGCTGATTTTCAATCCAAAATATGTCTTAAGCTACTCCGTTTTATCCCAAACCTCTAATCCTTTTCCCAACAATCCCAATGAAATTAAGGTAATAAGACCAATATTTTGAATATGATTAAGATAATTAATTGGAATTGACTTGAGTTATAAAAGTCTAGAAAGACCGTATGGTTAGCTAAACGAGAGCGTTCATAGTAACATGATAATATAAGGAACTATGAGTTCAGTTTAATATTTATACTATGAAAATATGATGGAAAAATAGTTAATTAACGATTGAATTGAGGTTTAAATGTATGAGATGGATAGGTCATTATATACTTATATGGGTGACGACCCAAAGAGGTAGCATACTAGGCGGGGAAGGTCATGAGCCGTTAACCTAGGCCTTAAGTTAAGCACTATGGTATAGACTAGTGAATGGGGTTCACCGGGATTAGTAAAGCTACGGTCGGTGTTATGGTAAAGTTAAGATGCACACGGATCACCGGGATTAGCAAAGCTGTGGTTGGTGTTATGCTAAAAATGAAGTTGCACGATTCACCGGGATTAGCAAAGCTGCGGTCGGTGTCGTGTTAACGATGAAGTTACACGTAGTTTATACATTAAACTACAAATAAAAAGGGATGCATAATTGAACTGCAAGTGTAGTTATGGGTTTCGGTAAAATCACTGAAATTGTATCTCACTGTTTATGTGTTGTTCTTTTTCCAAAGAAACAAGGAAAAAGGAAAGCGAAGAGGCACGATTAGGTGATGTGCTTGAGAAGATGATGAAGACTTAGTTCTTGTATCTATGCTACTTTGTTTCCCTTGTTGTCTTTGTACCTCGACTTTATGACTTGAACTTATGTAAAGTTGTAAGAGTGACCTAAGAATTTAAGTACTTGAGATATATGAGTGACTCTTTGATGTTATTTAACAAGAGTTTTTAGTATTGTTCAATATCTAAAACAAGAAATTTATCTCGGATGTAAGTAAATAAAATGGTTTCAAGCACTTGCGTTGCAAGGAAATCAATCAATTAACAATATAAGAAATCTAACTACACCCCTTTTTCTGTTGATACGTGTACACACTGTTGTTCATCCCCCCACCTATTAGTATAACTTCCACTTAAAGTTTTCTTTTTTTCATTTTCGGTTTATCAGTTTTTGTTAAAGTATAGATAGTAAGCCCATTAGTTAGTAGTAAGGCCCATTAGTGGGTTGGTATATAAGGTAGATAGTAGACTCATTTATGATTATCTCTTTTCATTTGTAATATTTTACTACTTTTAACATAATAGACTTTTAGGGTTTTTCCTCTCTAATTTCCATGAATGTCATGTTTTTCAACATGGTATTAGAGCAAAAATGGTGTCCTCCTTAAACACTAATTCCGCTGAGATTCTTCTCTTTTTTTTTATAGTTTCTTTTTTTAATTCGTTTCCTTTCCTTTTCGGACCTGATTCATTCTCTTGCTGTTCTGGGTTAATCTTTTTTGTTGTTTTCTGATTTTCAAGATTAGTATGCAACATTCATTCAAGATCAACCGCGCTTAATGATTTTAGATTTTTTATTCAATTTCTGTCGTTCATTTTGGAACCACCATCATCAATTGTTTTCTTGTTCTCCTCAAATTTCTTCTTCGCGATCTGGTTTATTCTTCACAACCTAGATCCGCTCCCTGCCTCTCGAAAATTCTATCTCTTTTAGGATCCACTACCAACAATACCCAATGTTTCCTGCAAAAAATTTGAATAACATAATAAATAACAGAGATTTCACAAACACATTATATATATATATAAAATGTGATGGGTGCCAAAAACAAGCTATCACAACTGCTTTCATGTGCCAAAGCCAAGTGTTCTATTGATATAGGCTTTTACCGCATCTTTCTTTGCTTTAATCACTTTCTTCAAGTCTTCAATTTTGTCTTGTGACATGATTTTTTCAAGGCGGACGTTGTGTAGAAAGGTATTTTCAGGGCACAAGAAGATAAATCTTTGTGTTCGTTCCCTGGGGATCAATATATCTCATGGTACAAATACCTACAGTTAAAATGTACACAAATAAATTAACAAATAATAATAATAGTAATAACAATAATAATGATGAGAATTATAATAATACCTAATGTATGTTCTAATAGTAGACCCAGATGTCCAATCGTGCTCACATACCTCTCGCAGTTGCACATTTGAAAGGATGATTTCTTTGAGATCTCCCAAGATGTCTCGATGCATCCATGCCGTTACCATATTGGCACCCGTCCTTGTTGAGGCACGAATCTTTAGATAAATGATGAATTCCTTAGACCGGGGTGGAAGCGGGGTTGGGATTAAATCTCCTTCTCTTTATCTACTTATCGAGACACTGATTTCTTGCGAGCAATAGAGGGGGGGGGGGGGGGGGGATTCAATCTCATTCCTGCTAGCTTCTCACCTAGACACATTTGTCTTGCGACTAATAGAAGGGGAGGGTTGGGATTTGCCAACATGCCTAAAAATTCAAGATCTTGCTTTATTTACCTATATATTTAGAAGTATAATTAGTTATTAATATATGACAATAAGCCACTGAATTATTAACAAATATATTAATTGCTCCTATACATTGATAAGATTTGCAGGCCATGCCACACAAGTATCAAGTGCATCATCCACAGTCATGATATCTGCACGGTCAATTGGTGCTGGCAATGGTGCATCCCCCACAACAATAAAGTCAGCTCTGACTCTCGCATGATTTGGAGGCATGGGTAGATTGTGCAAGGTGGAGTCCGGTTTGTTACAAACAAAGCCCTTTGCGACCAACGTTAGCCGATGTGATATATATAATTCACAATCGTTATTGTTACCGTTAATTAAATCATAACCAAGTATTAATATCTATAAGTTAAAGTAAAATGTAAAAAAATAAAAAGACGATCCAACGATAATTATCTCATTGGGCTCAATATTGCAACTATATTTGAAGCTATATGGGTTAGGAGATGGTACATCATCAATCCTTGGAAAAACTCAATCTTTTAATTCGTTAAGTTCTTCTTGTAGCATCAATACCATGGCTTCTAACTGTCTTTCTCTACTTTCTTGTTTCTCTTGTTTTTTTTTGCCTCTTTGAACCCCAAAAAAGTGGTTGGAGAAATGCCAAATCCCACACCTCGTAGACGACCTGAATACTCTTCAGTTGCCAATGCACGGCCAAGGATGTCATTCGGACCATCACAATCAGTAATCTCTCCTTGTGATACTGATTGTGATATGGATTCCTGATTCACAAAAATTATTAAGACATTATAAGTAATATAAACATTTCAATTTTTTTAAATTTTTTCATACTTACAAGTCTTTGAGACACCTCTCTCGTTTTTGGGTCGTCAATGACACCATCTTTGTTTTGTCGGGCTTTTATCCTCAAAACATGCCGGTCAATAGATTCATGAGTAGGATCTTTTCCGGTGTAATTTAGCCTAAAACTTAAAGAAACTCTGGTGTAATTTAGCCTAAAATTACCATTTATTAGTAAATAAATCAGAAGATTAATTTTATAAATGAAAGATAAAATAAAAGATAATGTGCCTACCAATTGTTCTATAAGGGTAACCAGGACTTGTCGCTCTCTGGCGATTTCCATTGCTTAATCTCTATAAAGAAACATAAATTTACATTAATACTTTATAATTGTCAAATATAGGTATATGTATGATAAGTAATTGTACAAACCCGAAATTCCTCATCTTCGCGTGAAGATACGAATGCAATCCAATCCCCTGATGTTATAATCCCATCATATTGTGGTGGAGGATGGTTTCTGATGTTCCCCTTGTCATACCCTAATTTTGTCCGCCTAGGTTTAAAACCCTAATTTTCCGCAAAAAATAAATAAATTGAGAAGTGTGGTTTTATTTTGAAGAGTGAAGAGCATTGTACATGCATTTTTGGGTTTTAAAAGTCATTCTAGGGCTTTTAAATTCATTATTAGAGTGGAAATGCATTTGTTGTTAAAAAACAAGGTTTTTAGGGCAAAAGGGTATTTTGGTCATTGTCAAAAATAAGATAATTTCTCATCAAGAATCATCGTGCAATTTTAGATAAATTTATTTGAGGCAAAACATTTTTGGTCATGTATGTATGTATGCGCATGCATGCATACATTGTGCACAAAATTCAAATTCAAAAAAGGCATCAAAAAGGAATATTCTACAAAAATTTCAAGATGAGGTTTTTATGATATTTTTGGTCATGGTGATCTCATAAATGGCATATTCCTCAAGATACCTTGTATGTGGCCTAAATTGGGTGTATTTTTGTACAATTATCCTAAGAAGAATAATCAAAAATGAAGGGATAATGGAATGGTCATATAATAGTACAATAGTACAAGATGACAACTTGCAAAACTTGGTCACCAAGGACCCCTCCCAATGTTTATGCGCCACCCCCTCTCTATTCTCTCATTTTGTGTTTTCTCAATGTCCTCAATCCATGTGAGCCTCAATCCTAGCCTTTGATTCAAAATTAAAATCAAATCCTAGAGCACAACTAGTGCACAATGACCTAACTACCCTTAAACCTAATTGCTTTCTATATATACCCTATTAACCTCACCTCACAAAAAAAAAAGCTTTTGGCCTCACCATTCACTCATAAACCCTAGCACACAACTCCCTCCTCACCTTCTCTCCATTTTATGCGCCACCCCCTCTCCCTTCTCTCTAACTCACTTCTTCATTTCTCATCTACCCACACACATTCAATCCATCTTCCAAGCCTAAACACTAATTTTCAACCATCAATCCTTCATAAAATCACACAAAAGTTCAAGATCAAGGGTCATTTTTTGGAGATTGGAGACCAAGCTTGAAGATAAGTTGATTTGGTTGATTGTTTCTTCATCTATTGTGTTTATTTGGAGCTCATCTTAAGGTATGTGATTCCTAGACCCCTTCTCTTGTAAATCCTTGCATAAAGTCATCATTTCTTGCATATTTGTGAGATTTCCACTTCCAAAAATGTAGATCCTCTCTTTTAACTTCATTTTTATGCTTGTACATATGTTAATCTCATGAATCTTTGTTTTGATGCTTTGATTTTGGGGTTATATGCATGATTTTGTTGTTTTAAGTGAAATAAAATGTTATTTGCTTTGATAATGATTTCGCATGCTTCAAATAAATATGTGTTTTATGATTTTTGTTGGTTATCATGGTTGAATCTTGTGAATAAATGCATCTATGTTTTGGTTATGTCACTCGCTTGCTTGATTTGGTTGACTTGTTAGAATAAATTGATGATTGGCCATTAAACTTGCAAATATTCAAACCTATGTTGTTAATTGTGAAATTTGTGATTTGAGAAAAATGAATTTGGGTTTTTGGTTCATTTATGATCCACAAATGATCTTGGGTTATGCTAAGTTGGCAAGAGATAGGTTACTTCAACCTTGATGCCTATGCTTTTAAGCATTTAAAAATTCAATTCCCATTTGATGTGTTTGTGAAATGTGAGCAAAAAGGGGTCTATAAACAATTGAATTTGCGCACATGATTGGTCTCCAATGACCTTGATGCATCCTCAAGTTTAATCATGCTTTCTTTGCTCTTTGAGTTTATTGTAAATTGTTGTTTGAAGCTTGTGAAGTTTCGGCAAAGGATAGGTTCATTTAACCTTGATGCACATGCATTTTGCATATTCATGCATTCTTACCTATTCTTGCATCCTTGCCTACTCATGCATTCTTGAATTGAAGCTTGGTATTCCATGCTTGATATACTTGTTTATGTGCTTGTGGTGCATTAAAATGTTGAATTGGTGTTCACAATTTGCTTGTTTTGATTTCCACCAATTGTTACTCGTTAGTAACTCTCCAAAACTTCAAAACCATGTTGCATACAAAGAACAACTTGTTACTCGTTAGTAATGTTCCAACTTCAAAACATTTTTTGCATTTACATAATCATTGATAAACAACTTCACTTCTTCTCAAAACAATTTCAAACTATTTTTCACAAATCAAACTTTGTTGAGGATAATACGAAGCCTTTGCTTGCACGATTGTCAACAATGGGGTGCTAGTGGTGATCACTTGGAGTCTTTGCTCAATTGATTATCATGAACACTCATTTTTCAAAAGAACTCTCATTTCACAAATTAAAAACTTTGTTGAGGATAATGCGAAGCCTTTTCTTGCACGATCGTCAATAATGGGATGCTAGTGGTGATCACTTGAAACCTTTGTTGTTTGATCACTGTGAACATTCAATTTTCACAATTAAACAACTAAAAAATAAAAACCTTTTCTTGACAACCGAGAACTACGTAAGCTTTGAATTCTCCATCGCACTGGGAGATACGTAGGAGCGGGTCGCATTCCCGTCAAGCACGACAAATGAAAACCATTTTCTTTTCAAAAAAACAAACCCTTTTCCAAAACAAGGCAATTTCTAAAAACAAAACCATTTTCGAAAACAAGAACTACGTTGCTTTGATTCCCTCCCCGGGATACGTAGGCACAGTGCCCTCCCGTCAAGCGCAAAAGATTAAATTTTCCTTAAGTTTTTCCATAAAGTAAGGAGAGATAAAGAGAGATAAAAACAAAGCATTTCTTAAATCAACCTTTTAAATCACACGTCAAATCGAGGTTCCCTTTCAGGAGAAAGGATGTGTGGGGTGCTCGTACCTTCCCCATGCATAACCGGCCCCCGAACTCAAATCTCGTGGTTCCAAGGACCATTGTCTTTCAAGAAAGGTTTTTTTCAATGTTTTACCTCTAAAAAAATATTGGTGGCGACTCCAATTCATGTTGTGCGAAGAGAAATCCCTCCAAAGGATTTTTCGGGGTGCAACACCCCTCTTCATCTCTCACCCAACTTGTTAGAATTGATCTGAATTTTCTGTGTGACTGTCCAGCTTTCATAAGAAAATATCTTTTCGAGAGTCATCCACATCAAAGTATTTCTGCTTACATTCAACAAGATGATTATAAATATACTTACATATTTAATTATAAAATAACTATATAGTCAAAATAAGACCCATACCAGTATCTAATGCCATAGCTTCTCTTTTGATTTCTCCAAAGACACATCTTTTTTACTATTCCAACTTTTGATTGTAATTGGTATATCCTGCTTTGCTCTGGTACCAATGAAGCTTTGCAACTCTCTACCATTTTCACCAACCGGTTGGTCTTTAGCATTCCATTTGACCTGCATTATTACTTGTGTAAATTAGATAACAAACAATTAAAAGTATGTAACAAAGTTAGTTATTTAGTAAGTATCTTACTGTAAGTTTAGGAAGCCTTTTGCTCCCCCAATTGATGATATTCTTCTTAACTGTCATTCCACGATGAGTGACCTTTTTTGGGGGCTAACGTTCACTCTCACGACCACTGTCATGTGCACTATCATCACTGTGGGAATTCATCTGACCTGCAATAAAATATAATCATTGTTATTAGGCTAAATGTTATTTTATAATCATGATAGAGTAAGTTAATTTTTACAATATGAAAAATTGAATAAAAAAGAAACATGCATGATATATTACATTTTCCTTTTCCTCAATCTAATGTTACTAGCTACTTGTTTATTTGTATTATATTTGGCTTTTCGCTTCTTGGTACTTTGTTTTTGATGAAATGTAATTCTATCGTTATGATCCTTTCTAACATACAAAATATCCTCTTTAGAAGTACTTTCCCCTATTATTGGTTGTGATGTCCTGAAGAAAGGGTCATACTCAATATCAACATCTTCGTGCACTTGATCACCAATGTCATTCACCAATAATTTTTTGTTTGTCAATAAAACATTGCACCAATTGATATCAACTGGATCAGCGACGTAAGACACTTGTTGGGCTTGCGAGACTAAAATAAAAGGTTCATCTTTATACCCTAACTCCCAAAACATATTGTAATCCAACTCCCATATGTGTTCAATGACACTGAAGTATGTCATATTCACGTAAATTGGATTTCTGTCTTTGGCACTTGATGTATGAATAGATTCATCTATATATTTTGCATTTTACTCTGATCATCATGGGATTTTGTATAGAACGTGTACCCATTTTGTAGATAACTAGTGTAAGAGAAAACATGTATATTTGGACCTTTTGTTAACCATCTCAATCTTTCCAAAATCGAGGTAGAATTCGAAACAAACTCAATATCAATTTGATCTTTTAGCCACAATATGAAACTCCATTATGTTCTTTTGTTAACCAGACTTGACTCTTAGTTGGGTGATCACTCTTAAGAATCTCCGTGTGCTTGGCAACGTATGAATCAACTTGACTATCATTGTGCAGAACATATAAGTGTGCTTGCTCTAGTTCTTTGCTATATACAATCACTATTTTGCTTCCTGTCATCCCTTTACAGATGCTTTCTATGTGACGCACCCTTGGCAGTCCAACAGAATATTCAACACTAGATAGATAGCTAGTTCAGAACTCAATAGCTTCTTCAACTATGTAGCGATCAGCAAAGCAACCCTTTGGTCGTGATCGTTTTTTAATATATTGATGAGATCTAAAGTAGAACTTGAAGTTTAGGATTTTGGAATTTAGCAAATCAACAATTTTCTCACACAATCTAAACACCAACAATACAAAATCAAAGACACAAATGAAACAACACTTACTTGAAGGGAAGAAAATGCAAATATGGAAGAGATAGAAATAGAAGTGGAGAAGGAAGTCCACCACTTCTTCGATGGGAAGATGATAAGGACAACACTATCCTTGAGCTCTCCTAGCCTCAAGGTTGTGTGCTCAAGGTTCTCATCTCAAAAAACCTTGGAGAATCTATGATGAACCTCAGCACATTAGCAATGGAGTCTAGCCTCTCACCTCTCTCTTAGGTCTCACGGCTCTCTCTCAACAATTGCTCATATGTGAAAAGTGATTTCATTCATCATCAAAATTCTACCAATTACACCTAGAGTTCAAGTATTTATATTGTGGGTTTAATGGATCCTAGGACCACACTCTAAAGTCCGAAAGAAACATAAAACAAGGCCCAAGGCCGCCACAAACTAAATCTACTAGGCCATAGCCACTTAACCAATGCCAACATGGTTCAAATAAAAGTATCTTTACAACTACTAAATGAAAATACAAGGCATAGGAAACACTAGAGTTGGTTATCTAGAAATTCCCTACTATTTACGTGGTCACCTTCAATGTGGTCTTGTCTTAATGATTAGGTTCAACACATTGAAGTATATTCCCTTGAATTCTTGTTATCTCTTTTTGGTCTTTATCTTTGTGATCTTCATCCAAACTCCATGCATGTGGGATCACATCACATATCCTTTTAATATCTTCATGTATCGCTCAAAAGAGTACATCCATCTTATGTAACATGGGCCAGAAAATGTTATCTCTAACTAGATGAACTATTAAATGAATCATTATGTCAAAGAATGTAGGCGGAAAATCGGCTTTTTCTTCCACCCTCGTTTGAAAAGCTCTCCTACAAAAGGCTTCCCAAACTTAATGTTCACATCTTTCACCTTTTCAAATAGTTGTTCACCGGTCAAAGGCGAGGGAGCTTTACGAGTTTCTGAATTCCCATTGAATGCCTTTCTCCATAGCCGATATTGACGAGTTGGAGGCAAAAATCTCTGATGGCCAAGATATATATTCTTTTTACCAATCTGTATTATCTTCACATATAGGACATGCACACTAACCTTTGTTACTGTACCCAGATAGATTGTTGTTAAAGTCAATAAGGTCACAAGGAAGGGGGGTAGGAATTGTGACCCTTTTAAAATTGACCTGAAATAAAAGAACTTATCTTCACAAGTATGATGTAGATATAAGATAGCATGTAGAAGACAGAGAGAGACTGGGGTAATGTAGAAGACAAAGTCTTCTTGTGGCTGAACCGCTCATCTTAAAAACTCCCCCAAAACCTCTTCCTAAATGGAACAGTAAACTTTGATAAAATGAAATTGAACGTTTATTGATGATCACAACTTACAAAAGACTATGTTGCTATATTAATTTATGCATATTTAGAAATTCTTGTTATTGATTCATAAGATTTGAGATGCATAATTTTTTTTATGTCATTGTTATTGGTTATTCTCTAATTGATTGCATATGCTTATAGTTAGAGATGGATAAACTCACCTCCTTGTTCCTTGGTCTTTAATTCAAGTTAGATTTTACTCATTGACATTTATGTTCCTAGCTTTTATTATTTTCATCAGTTTGAATGATTTTACTCATTGTCATTTTTGTTCCTAGCTTTTATTATTTTCATTAGTTTGAATATTATTGGAAATGTTATGTAGTTCCTAGCTTTTATTGATGTGGAGTTCTTTGATCCTTTCAAGTGTAAGGTTAGATAGGCATAGGTTGTGTTTTAAGAATATTAAAATGGGTAGTACCTGTTGGTTCACATGAATCATAGAGGCAAATAAACCATATTAATTCACAGTCTGGAACAAAAGGAACATATTTGTATGCTTAGATAGCGGTCACGTAAATGTAGGTTTTATCTCTCAAATTTTTACTTGCATGTCTATTGAGCTATGACTATGTCATGTGCAGCATAGAAAGTCTGAACTAGGAGAAATGTAGGTTGTAACTGATTTCGGTTTGTAATTGGTTTTAACATGTTTGCTGAAAGTACTTAACATTCCATTATCTATAAGTACTTAACGATATTTCCTCAAAGTGTTCCAGGATAAGGAAACAATTGTCTCATGTGGAGCAACACCAGACATCCGAAGATGAGCCTTTTCTACGTGATGAGCTTGAGGAGTAAGAAGTAAGTCATTTAATGTTCATGCATTTTATTGATATATTTGTTAATGCATAAATTAACATATTTGATATAAAATGGTCGGCGTAACATCCCAAAATAATTGTTTGCAATTATTTTAGTTGATCATTTCTAATTGTATTGGTTAATTGTTGATTGAGTCGTTGATTGATGATTTTAATTGCTTAAATGATCTATTAGTATGCATTTTGTACTTGTTTGATTAAATAAAAGTGGTATAGGTTATAGAATAGTAGGGGTGCAAGTAACGGATGGGCTTAATTTGACCCAAGCCCAAATTTTCTAAATAAAATCCAACCCTCACCTTGACCCATTTCCACTTCAGCTGAAAGTACAAAACCAACACTCACACTCACACAATGACCACTTTCTCATTATCAACATAAAACATATAATCATTTCATGAAAATGAGGAAAAGAAGAGAAGTGAGAGAGGGGGTAGCGAGAGAGAGGGTGAAGAGAAAGAACATAGAAACTCATGGAATCATGAAACCTTACCCATTCATTCACCCTCACCACTAGAAATCACTTCTCATTTTAACTCCTTAGCTCATACATTTCGATTATAGCTCAAGAAGGAAGCCAAAAATCAGAAATTCTTCTACACCCAATCTATCTCTCCATTTCGTATTGCATAAGGGAAAAAGGAGCAAAGGTCAACTTGTATTACTTGCATGTGTTATTAGAACCTTGATTTGAGCATTAGGAAGGTTGTATTGAGGGTAGGAGTAGCCAAAGAAGAGTCTTGAACAATGCATTTCTGGAGTTAGGACATTGAAGTTTAGATTTGTTCCTTGAAGCTTGAAGTCATTTGGCTTAGGGGAAGCATTGCATTGTTGTTGAATCTTAACTTCACAAGTGAGTTCTTCACCTCTTCTTTAGATAATTAGAACTAAAATCATGTTTATTCTTCACATTAATTTATGAACTGGTGATGATTCTGATTGAGTAACACATATCTTTAGTTTGTAGAGTTGTGTGTAAATGGTGTGTTCACATTTGTTTATCTTTAAAATGAAAACACCATGTGTTGGTATTTTGATAAATGTGATTTGGTAAATGTTCATGAATACTTGAGTGGATGTTGATAAATAGATTGATGATTAGTTAATTGAATGTTATGTTGAGTTTTGAGTTTTGTATTTATACCTAGAATATCAACTGGTAATGTAGTGACATGCATATAAACTATTTGATGAAAAGATGAATTGCTGTCCTCCAACTCGTATGGGTATAGCTTTGGTATTTTGTTTGTAACTTTCTGCACAGATATCGTTTTCCGTTGGTTTTTGTTCCATTGGAAACTAGACTTAATTTCTTACAAAGTAGGCACTGGTCTCACTAAATTTGATTAAGAATTGATGTATAAAACTGAGTTGCAAGTTGAACAAAAAGTGCTGTCTTGTCTCTGTACCCCTAAGTCTTATTTTGAAAAAATGTACTGTTTCACTGCACAAACAAATAAATAAAAATTATATTTATAAACTAGACACTCTAAGCTTTCCAAAGAATGGTCGTTTGCTAAATTTTGATATCGTTTGATATGTTAATTAAATCACCAAAGTAGCTGTATGTTTGCTGAAAATTCTGTCAATAAATTGCTTGTGGAATTACTTGATTATTTCATAGTAACTTGTATGTATGAGCTTGATGAATTTGGTTAAATTTTGATTATTAACTAGAATGAATTAATGAGTATATGAATGATATGAATGTTGATTGATATGTAAAGAGGAGCATTGGGAGGTAAAGTCCCAATAAAAGGAGCATTGGGAGGTAAAGTCCCAATTAGAGGAATTATTGAGAGGTAAAGTCTCAATATAGGAAAAAGGATCATTGGGAGGTAAAGTCCCAATTAGAGGAATTATTGAGAGGTAAAGTCTCAATATAGGAAAGATGAATTGATGGGAGGTAAAGTCCCAATTAGATGAATGATAGGAAAGTAAAGATACAATAGGTATAGGAAGAGGGATGGTGCTATACCAGAGAGGGACTCATTGAGATTTTCTTAAATCTCACTGTTTATTTGTTGTGGTTTTCAAATTAGTCGAGCAAGCAAGTCGAAGCGGTATTTCAAGTCGAGGACATATGATGGACTCATGAAGACTCTAACATGCCTTTTGAAGGATCTAGTATAGGATGTTTATATTTTATTTGGATATGTACCATCTTTAAAGTTTTGGATTTATGTAGATTATGAGCCGATTGGAAGCTTTGTATTCCGATAGCTAATCCAAGTTTATCGGTACACCTCTGATATTGTAAATATGAAACACGTACTCAATTTTAATGACAATTAAAATTTAGGGTGTTATAGTCGGTTAACGCTTTCTTTTTATAGATGATAAAGGAGAAGAAAAAGAACGTGCTATGCAAGTTAGAGATGTTTATCAACTTCCATGTGAGTGAGAGTTGTCATTCCTTTTAATGGAATTACACCAAGTGGCACAGATGTCGATGGGCTTTTAGCCGGCTTTTTAGGCCGATTGGCACGAGAGCATAAATGGTTTCCTATTGGATTTGATAATTGGAAAAAGGTAATTGGTGACATCAAGGATAAAGCTTGGGATCATGTTATTAAGGTATTAAGTGTTGTTTTTCTTGTTTGTTATGTTATCCATAATACCTTGTTTTTATTACCATGTAATATAGTGTTATGTTATAACTAACAACAATAAGTTATTGTAGGCTAAGTTGTGGTGGGATCCAGTCCATGAAGCTAATGCAAAAAAATATATCATGAAAGACATTGGCAGGAAATGGAAAGAACACAGGTTAGATTTGTTCAATACCTATTATGACCCAACAAAGAGTCGTGATGAAAATACGAAGAATCCTCCACTGTCAATTACTCCAATTGACTGGGCAACATTTTTGGACTATAGAGTGAGACCAAAAACCAAGGTATTTTACTTCTTTTATATTTAAATTGGTTTACGGACACCGTATAAGCAACTTTTTCATAAAAAAATCACATTAATAATATTTTCTTTATGTTTGTAGGAAAGAAGTCAAAAGAATGCTAAAAATAGATCCAAGCTTAAAATTAATCATACAGGGGGATCTAAAAAGCTCAAACGAAGGGGAGTGGAAATTGTGAGTATTTACGAATATTTTAGCTTTAATGTATTTTTTTATGTTATAGTTAACATTAAAATTGTGATTTTCATGAATAGATGGCTGCAACTGGGAAGGAAGTGAGCCGAGGTGTTTTGTATATCGATACTCATAAGAAAGCTGATGGGACATATATTAGTGAAGAGGCGAGAGTTGTTTGTGTAAGTTACAATCCCTTTGTATGCATTTTGGTATCATGTTGTCCTTCTTAATTTTTTAGTAACATCATATAACTTAAATATTGTAGGAGAAAATTGCTGAAATTGAGAGTGAAGGACATGCTCCTGTGGCAATCTCACCTAATGACTCTCTTGGTCAAGTATTCAGAAAAGAGCATTCAGGTCGAACACAAGGTGTGGGAGATGGACTTTGCCCTTCTCAGGTGTTTGGATTAAGTAACCCGCAATGTTCTGGCCCTTCTACTGATATAGGTGAGCAATGGTTTTTACTTTAGTATATATTCTGCATTTATGTTTTTCTTTAGCCATGAATAATTAGAAGGGAAAAAAAGTGTTAAAATGTTTTCACAAGTTTGAGGATTTTAGTATTAGAAACTGAGTCATGGAAAGTTGAAATAATGAACCTGATGGGACATATTGCATTGTCTATTTAACTAGAGGGATTATAAATAAGAGCTTATCGCTAAGGGGGATGCAAGGTGCCCAAAAAGCAATGTCTGCCATACTGAGTTTCTATATATTCTACTGTTAGCGTATTTCAAGATGAAACAAAAATGATACTGAGTTTCTATATATTCTACTTTGCATCATTCTTCTCTTCATATTCATTAATTTTCTTCTCACTTTCCCACTCTTTCTCCATCTTATGATTCTCTTTTTTCCCTTTCTCCAACAATACTTCTTTATATGAACCTTTTATTGGACTTGTAATTGCCACAACCTCATGAAGAGCACCTTTATTTTTAGCTTCTGGTATAGGTGGAAAGCTTTCTATACTCTCATTTTTAATGTGCTGGAAAAATACATGCGGTATTGATATTTCTATATTTCCTTAATACAGGTGAAGTACAACAACTTAAAAATGAAATGCAACAACTTAAAAATGAAATTGTTGAGTTGAGGAGTGAATCAAAGATAAAAGATGAAACCATGAAGATGATGGCATCAGTACTTGCTGGACTTCTCACAAAGTCATCGGAGCCCGTACCTGCTCCACTTCTTAATTTTATTGTAATATGCTCTCACTTTTACATGATTTCTTTTAACTCTTTAATAAATTATTCTTTAATAAATTATTTTACATGACGAATTATTCTTTTTGTTTCTATTGTTGTAGCAACAACAAAGTGTTGGTGGTCATTCCTCATCATCAACTAACAACAATAGCCAGCCTTGAAGGGACTTTTACGCTTAATGCTTATTTTGCAATGTAATACATGCTTATTTTGATATGTAATATGTGAGAGCTACTTGTGAAATTGTTATCTTGTTAACAAGAGCTACTTTAGAGAGCTATTTGTTACGTTTTTATCTTGTTATAACAAGAGCTACATTATAGAGCTATTGTTATTATCTTGTTAGGACTACTTTGAGTTATTTGAGTTATTGTTAACTTCTACTTATACTCATATGGTACCAATGACATTGTTATGTTGTTATTATTCAAGAGCTACTTTGAGTTATTGTCTTGTTTAAATTAATTTTATTATATTATTATTTAGTTTAAAGTAATTTTGAGTTCCTAAAAATGTTTACTTCTACAACTATAAATGAATATTAAAAATAAAATAAATACTAAAAAACAATGCTTCTTGGTGGGTCAAACCGCCACTAAAGTCAAAGAAAAATGACAGCCAACTTTCTGATTTACCGTCGGTTGGAACAGACGCTAAAATACAAATAACGTCAGTCAACTTTCACCTTTACCGTCGGTTGTAACTGACACTAAAGTAGGAATAACGTCACTCAACTTTCACATTTACTGTCAGTTGTAACTGACGCTAAAGTAGAAATAACGTTAGTCAATTTCCATATTTACCTTCGGTTGTTACTGACGCTAAAGTAGAAATAACGTCAGTCAATTTCCACATTTACCGTCGGTTGTAACTGACGCTAAAGTAGAAATAACGTCAGTCAACCTTCACATTTAGCGTCGGTTGTAACTGACGCTAAATGGACTTCCGGCGGTTGTAGAAACCGACGCTGTTCGGTCTAGTGGCGCCGTATTTAGTGGCGGTTTTGGGACCAACGGAAGTCCATTTAGCGTCGCTATTCCGCGCTTTTCTTGTAGTGTGAGTGAAAACAAGTCTTCTTAACTTAGATAGAAGGCTAAGAAGGGTGATTATTCGGTCTTCTCAACTATATGATATAGTTGAGAAGGGTCAGACAGTTTTTTCCTCTATGCTTCGCACAATGAATCTGTTTGACAGTTTTAATAGGTTTTAAGCTAATGATGAAGACATAATTTATCAAGATGCTTCTGTCAAGAGTTTTCTTAATAATTCATACATAGGGAAAAGAGTGAGAAGGGTTAAAAACATAGTTTTCTTAAACTCAGTTTATTGGCAGAGAAGGGTCATAACTGACTCTTCTCAGTTTCCATAAACATTCTCCTTGTGGAGAGTTTTCTCACTAGGTGCAATCTAACGATCTATAAAGCAATAAATAACACAGTGATTTCTAGTGGTTCACCCAACTTCTGGGCTACATCCACTCCTCACATCCAGTGAGAGTTTCCACTATTTTTCCAAAATAGATTACACATTTTAAACCTCCCTAAGTTAAAAGAACTCTTAGTTTTCTTCACACAGCTCTACCTACTGTAAACACCTCTAATAGACTTCTTCTAGTCTATTAGACTGCTTCTAACACAGAAGTACTCACTTCTCAAGTCCTACAGCAGCACATGCCACTTGAGAAGGTTCCGTATGAGGTATCTGTTTAAGTGAAAGGGTTTGTGTGATTTCTAGAGCTTGGTTGATACAAATGGAGTGTTCAATAATTACAACAACACAAGACTTGATACATACTCAGAGATCAGATGAATCCCTTCTGGTTTGGTACAGCTGAGTAGGGATGAGAGAAAACTTGATACTTGAGAATGTTGGAAGTTAAGACCTCAATGCACTCTCATGACGATCAATGGCGACCAGAAGCATTGATTTATAGTTGAAATTATGTGTATTAACCACTGGTCCAAGATTTAGAGTTGTTGGTAGAAGAAACTAGCCGTTTATAGCCGTTGGAATGGGCTGTCTGCACAACACAACTGCATGTGTTTCTGCTTTTCTGCAGAAGACAGCTGTTTCCAGTTGTTCAAGACCCTTCTCACAATGACTCTTCTTACATATGGCAGATGATGATGCTTCTCATGTTGATGTTCCTGAAGATGGTGCATAGTATGACTCTTCTCAACATGACTCTTCTCATCATGACCCTTCTCAGGGTTATGACTCTTCTCAACTTGACTCTTCTCATCTTGACCCTTCTCAGGGTTATAACTCTTCTCATCTTCTTCTTTATGATTCTGTCATGACTCTTCTTGGTTTGATCATTGTTATCTACCCTTCTCATATTGCCATAATAATAATTAAAGCTTCTCATGATGATCTTTCTCAAGTTTACCATGTGGTCTTGATATTTGGATCTTGTCAAGAGAAGACTTTCTTCTTAGGGCATTGTGGACAGTATTCTTCTTAAGTTTTCTCATAAATGATGCTTCTTATAAGCATATACCTTCTTGAGATTTGTTTGATTGAACTTGTTCTTATTAAACACTCAAGAAGAACATTAGTAGCATATGAAATCAGAAACCTTAAGCTTCTCACATTTGAGGTTTGTTAATCATCAAAACTTAATTAGGGATTTTGCCTCAACAATCTCCCCCTTTTTGATGTTTGACAAACTTAATCGAGATAGATTAAGTTTTCTGATGTTGTTTTAAATTTTCTAAGGCATATTTTTATTTTATACTCCCCCTGAATATGTGCAACAGATTTAAACAATTAATTTCACATTATTCAGATTTCACACACAAGAACATAAACAAGAACATATATTTTTCATTGATTTCATCAAAAGAATCATTAAAATGATTACAATCAGTCATGTTCTTTAGTGGCAAGAATGCCTAAGGAAGATAAAAACAAACAGTGAGAAGATTACTTCTCAATCAAAAGTGTCTAAAACACAAATGCTAGCTAATTCAGATGATCAGAACACTCTTAAGACCTAAAGAACTTAATCTATTCTTCTCACCCTTTTGTCACACATTAGAAAGGTGGAGGTAGAAGGAAAAGATTAAGGGGCTACTTTGATGGGGAAGACCCATCAGAGGAAGAGGAAGTAGCAGGTCTAGGGATATCAGGAAACTGAGCAATTGGACCAAATTCTGGTGGAACTATGTCGGGAGCAATGTTGGTGATGCCTTGCTGCAGAATCCATGATCTGTATAGCTCATCACGAGCAGCTTGAGCTCTTTGAGCTTGTTGTAGTATTGCTTGACCCTCAAGCACATTCTTCAATAGTTCTTTCATCCTTCTCATCATTCTCTCCATTTTGGACATCCTCTTTTCAATGCTAGCAGAAGCTTCAGCAGAAGGGCTTTTCTTTTTTGATTCCTCAGCACCCTTCTCATGTGTTGTACTAGAAGGTTGAGCAACAGTGAGAAAGATGGAATCCAGAGACCCAAATTTTGATGGCATATCAGAGGGGAAAGGTTGTGTGTGGATAGAATGGTGCATGGGCTGAGGAGATTCATCGTGTGGAGTTTGGTTGAGGTTCAAGAATTGATTGATGTTAGAGGAGGTGATGGTGTTGGATGTTTTGAGAGGTGAAATACCATGTTCTTGATTAATGGCAGAAAGTAGGTGTTCTAAGTTGTGGGAAGTGACTCTTAAAATTGTTGGATTTGGAGATGGTTGGATAGGAGGTGCTGATGCAATGGGTACTGCTTGAGGTGAGAATGGTTGATTTTTTGGTAAAGTGAGTGAGGGTGAGAAGGGTAGTGTAGGCATTTGGTTATTTAAGAATTGAGGAAGAGGGGTGTGGATAATGGGTGAGGAGGTGTTTCCTTGAAACTCCCCCGGGGGTGATGCAAGGCTAGGTTGGGTTAAAGTTATGCCATCGTGAGCAGAATCTGCTTGCTCAATTTCTGCTTCATCATCCTTCTCAGCATCCACTTTGTCTTCTATCTCTGCACTCTTCTCACCTTCTGCACTCTTCTCTTCTTGTGCAGAAGTATCTTTCTCAGCCATGTCAACATCTTCTTCTTGTGTAGGAACATCTTCTTCAACAGTGAATCCTTCATTTAGATTAAATGGAATAGCTTCCTCTATGACCACTATTTTGACAGAACTCTTGCCTCCAAAAGAGTCAATGTCCAATATTTCTGTTCCTTCTTCAGACTTTCCATCAACTTGTTCTGGTGTGTTCCTTTCTAGTTCAGCAACAGCCCTATTGAAACTCTCTACAAGAACATTGGCAGCTTCTTGATCATTTGACTTCCAAACTTTTCTAGGCCCTCCTCTGGTGTACACCATGGATAATGGAGCCATAACTTCCTTTGATGCAGAGTGAGAAGAGTCACTCTTCTTGTCTGTTATGGTACTCTCCTCATCAGAAGTGCCTTGAGCACTCTTCTCAGGCTCCTTAGAGGCTTCCTCCTTTTGAAACTGAACCTTCTCATCATTCATTTCTTCATTCTGAGCCTTCTAAGATGAATGAACCTCTATGTCTCAATCTTGATCCTTCTCAGGATCATTTCTTTCTACTTTCTCACTCTTCTCAAGTTCTGCATCCTTCTCAGAAGATTTTCCTTTCTCTTGAGGAATGGGGTCATTTCTTTTCTCGCTCCTTGATTCTCTCTTTAGTATTTCAGATAGAGTTGCTTCTTTTTTGTCTCTGTAGACACTCTAGATACAGACTCTTTCTTCTGTTTCTTCTTTTTCCCATCATCTTGCTCATCTCTTGGAGAGACATCAAGTCCCATGAGCCTTAGATTCTTCGCAGTTAATGGTTTTGACTCTATGACACCTTTATCTACTGTTATATCAATCAAATAATGATTGAATACCCTAGTAAGAGCCTTTCCATAAGGAAGAAATGTTGTAGTCTTTTCTTCCTTGATGGCATTTATCATATGGTGGAGCATAAGAAATGGAAGGCTTATGGGTTTCTGTGTGATAAGATGGTATAGGATCATACAATCACCAGTAGTGACTCTCTAAAGGATCCTGCTCTAAGAAGAAGGGTGTGAGAACAGATGTGGTGAAGTATTCTGACTACATCTTTGAGATTTGGGGCTGAGATATAGAGAGAAGGGTCTTTAAGAAGGGTGATTTTGAGTTCCTGAATGGAAATGCCTATGAGATTGTACCAGGATTCTTCATACATTTGTGTTCCTTCATCTGGAATATTTAAAGCTTTTCCAAGTGACAGAGAGGAGATGGAGAACTCTCTTTCTCCAATCCATGAGGTGATTCTTAGAGGATCAGTTTGGAAGGAAGCATTTGTGTAGAACTCTCTCACTTTCTCCTTGTAAACCAGATAATCTAGTGAGATGAGTCTCTCCCATTTCTGTTGTGTGAGAAATGGAGTGATGTTCCATCCACATTTCTCAATATCTTCCAGAGAATAAACTGTCCCTGAGACGATGGCCTTGGAACTCCATTTGGTCATTTCTGGTTGTTTCCTTTTCTTCAACTCTTGACCCTTATTGCCACTGGGAGGCAAGGAAATCTCAACCTTCTTTCCCTTATCCATTGGTTTCTTCTCAGGAACTTTCTTTGCAGCAGATTTGATGGAAGATTCAAACTTCTTCTCAACGTAGAAACTTGCTCTGTTTCACGAGCAGGAACATTTTCCTCCTTCTCTAAATCAATAGGTGCTTCAGGATTGGTTTCAGAAGTGTTCTTTGAAGCAGAATGAAATTTAACGCGCGTGGATCTTCTTGGATTACCACTAGGAGCGTGTTTCATTTTGGAAGGGCGTGATTTCAGTGGTTTGACGTCAACGAAGTTTTGAGGGGATCCAAAGAGAATGAAGTTAGGAAGATTTGAGTGGGTTTCGCGTGAAGAATCAGAGTAGGTTGATACTGGATCAGTGTTCTTGGTTCTCACCATTTGAGAGAGAAAATGGATTTTGGTGTTTAAAGAAGAACGAATTTCGTAGAATGAAGTAGGAGAGAGGAGAAGTGACTTTAATCACTTGGGAATGGTTATTGACCAACGGTTACAACATCATTGACTGATGTGTGTAACTGTTTCTGATTAGATCGTGTGAAGAGAAAGAAGAGAGTCGTTGCAACAGCTAGGATCCTATTTTTGGCTTTTTAATAAACACTAAACCTAAGACAAAGGAAGAAAAGGAAATAAACACTTAAACAACACATAATAATTAAAAACAAACAAACAATCAGTCAACAAACATAAAATCTTTTTTGTATTCTTATGATCATATGAATCTGATGACCCTTCTCAGGAGTTGAGAAGGTTGAGGGTTATGACCATTCTCAGAACTGAGAAGGTTGCTGGTCATGACCCTTCTCATCTGAGGGGGTTTCAATGATATGAAACATATTTTTAAAATAAAACTTTCTTCCAAGAGAGGTTTAGTGAATATATCAGCTAATTGATGTGTAGTATCAACAAACACAAGTTCAATACATTTCTTTTGCACATGATCCCTAATGAAATGATGCTTAATATCAATGTGCTTTGATCTAGAATGTTGAATTGGATTTTTAGATAGATTTATAGCTTAAAGAGAAGTCCTCAACTTGATTCTTGATCCACAAGATTTGTGAGCAACAACCAGCAGCTTAGACATATTCTGCTTCTGTGGTTGACAAGGCAATTGTGTTTTGTTTTCTACATGACCATGAGATGAGTGATTCCCCAAGCAATTGACATGAACCACTTGTACTTTTTTTTTCAATTTTGTCTCCAGCATAGTCAGCATCTCAATACCCAATAAGCTCAAAATGTGTTCTCTTTTTATACCATAAGCCAATGTTAGGTGTTCCAACAAGATATCTAAAAATTCTTTTGACAGCACATAGATGAGACTCTTTAGGAGCAGTTTGGAATCTTGCACTCAACCCTTGAAAGAAGACTATGTCTGGTCTACTTGCAGTGAGATACAATAAAGACCCAATCATTCCTCTATATTCATTCTCAGATACAGACTTACCCTTTTCATCCTTCTCAATGTTTGCAAAAGGGTGCACAGGTGTTGCCATTGCCTTTGCATCACTCATTTTATACTTCTTAAGAAGATCTTTGATATATTTCTCTTGAGAAATGAAGATACCCTTTTTAAGTTGTTTGATTTGTAAGCCAAGAAAGTTTCTTAGCTCACCCATCAAAATCATTTCAAACTCACTCAACATTAATTTTCCAAAGTCACTACATAGTTTTTCATTTGTTGCTCCAAAGATGATGTCATCAACATAGATTTGGACAATTAACAATTCATCCTTGAGAGATTTTCTAAAAAGAGTAACATCTATTTTTCCTCTTGAAAAACTATTTTTAAGAAGAAAGGTACTCAATCTCTCATACCAAGCTCTGGGAGCTTGTTTAAGTCCATAGAGTGCCTTAGTTAGTTTAAAAACATGGTTTGGATGTTTCTCATCAATGAAACCAGGAGGTTGGTGTATATACACTTCCTCATTTAGAAAACCATTTAGAAAAGTACTTTTAACATCCATTGGAAAAAGTTTGAGATCTTTATGAGCAGCATAAGCAAGAAGTATTCTAATGGCTTCTAATCTAGCAACAGGAGAAAAGGTTTCATCATAATCAATACCTTCCTGTTGATTGCTGCCTTGAGCAACTAACATTGCTTTGTTTCTAATGACTTTACCATTTTCATCCATTTTGTTTCTGAATACCCATTTTGTGCCAATAACAGATTGGTGTGTAAGAGAAGGGACCAAGTTCCATACCTCATTCTTCTCAAACTGAGCACGCTCTTCTTGCATTGCTTTTACCCAAGATTAATCAATAATTGCTTCATTTATGTTTTTAGGTTCAATTGATGAGATGAGGGCACTTTGAGAATTTTCTCTTCTGAAGGAGCTTTTAGTTCTTACAGGTTCAGAAGTTTCTCCAATTATTTGCTCTTGAGGATGGTGAGTAACTGGCCTCCAACTTCTAGGTAGTTCAGAAGCTTGAGTGGGTTGTCTATCTTGGTTGTTTGGAGGTTGAGGAGGGTTAGGTGTTGATTCTATTTCAACTTTCTCACTTGTATCAGCACCCTTCTCACCTTACTTATCTGCATCATTCTGATCTTCTTTATTTCTATCTGTTGAACTGTTAGTTTCCATAAACATCTCATGTATGCTTTCTTCAACATCTTTTGTTCTAAGATTAAACACTCTATATGCTTTTGATGTGAGAGAATATCCTAAGAATAGTGCAGGATCAGATTTTGCATCAAACTTTCCTAAATTATCCTTGTTTTTTAAAACATAGCAATCACAGCCAAATACATGGAAATAAGAGATGATAGGTTTCTTTCCTTTCCACAGTTCATATGGGGTTTTATTTAGAGTCTTTCTAATGGTTGCCCTGTTCAAAATATAACAGGCAGTGTTTATTGCTTATGCCCAAAAGTATTTTTCAATTTTTGAATCATTGAGCAGGGTTCTAGCCATCTCTTGCAATGTTCTATTTTTTCTTTCAACAACGCCATTTTGTTGAGGAGTTCTCAGACAAGAAAAGTTGTGAGAAACACCATTCTCTTCAAGAAATGTTTTAAATAAGGCATTTTCAAATTCTCCTCCATGGTCACTTCTAATTGCAATAACGTTGGAACTCTTTTCGTTTTGAACTTTCTTAAAGAATGTTTTGAATCTTTCAAAAGCTTCATCTTTGTGTTTTAGAAAAATCACCCATGTGAACCTAGAATAGTCATCAACTATGACAAAGCCATATCTTTTCCACTGAGGCTTGCATGCTTTGTAGGACCAAAAAGATCCATGTGCAGAAGTTCCAAAGGTCTATGAGTGGAAATCATGTTTAAAGGTTTGAAAGAAGATTTGACATGCTTCCCTTGAATGCATGCTTCACATGATTTATCATTCTCATACTTAATCTTTAGAAGTCCTCTGACTAAATCAAGTTTGGCCAATTTTGAAAGAGTTTTCATGCTAATGTGACGAAATCTCCTATGCCACATCCATTTGTCATCTTCTTTAGTAGTTTGGTACTTATTCTACACACATCAGATTTAAAGATCACTTCATGTCTAAAATCACATAACTGACTTACACTAAGTAAGTTATGTTTGAGTCCTTTCACAAATCGAACATTTTGAATCTGAACAGAGTTTATTTTACCTACTGTAGCTACTCTCTTGATGAAGCCTTTGTCATTGTTGCCAAATAGAACAAGTCCTCCATCAAAGCTTGTTGCGTTAAAAACACACTTGAGAGCAAGTGTACTCTCTTGCAGAAGTAGTATAAAAAATATCGTCTCCACAGGGATTAATTAATAAGTACCAAACTACTTAAGATTAATTATTATTTAGATTAACGAATGTTGGTGATTGTAGAAACTAAAATACGAAGAAATAAATAGCAAGAATTTAAACTGTAAAGTTCGATCAATGGAGAGAAGCCTTGGGTCTCGGTTTCACTTGCTAGCTTCGATTCCTCTATGTCTAATTTTACCTAAATTCCCTTATTTTATTCAATTACCAATCCCTTCACTAAAACTACTAATCCGTTTGGTCATTCGTGATTAATATTCTTTTTCCTAAATTAACCCTAGTTTGGTCATGCTAGAACTTAAATTTAAGAAAAGCATAAAGTACAAAAAGGTTGAATGATTGGATGACTAAATTAAAGTTTGGTCATTAATTAATTATAGTCTCAATTATCCTATAGATCCACCAACTAGTTGTAGTACGGTCGCTAATCAACTAATTGATTATGAACATGAGAATGATAGCTAATCCTAATTATGTGATAAAAATAATAGGACAATATTAATGGATGGGTTGAATTCCTTGCCATATGCACATGGACCCTTTTTTTTCCTTCTTCTTTTAAACTAATGGATGGGTTATTTTTTTGTACCCCCACCATCTTCCCATATACCCCCACGCCCCATGCGGAAAGACCAAAATACCCTTAAAAATTTTACAAAATTAAAAAACATATACCATTTGTTACTTACATACGTTTGATCACCAAAGACTGAGTTCGCATCGTATATACATATATACAATTTCCTCATCTGAGTTCGCATCGTATATACATATATACGATTTGTAAATTTATTTACTTTTTTTAAAATTTTGTTTTATTTTTTTTACAATGTCCCATAGGTATCGAGGGGAGTCTTCAGCGTCGTCGGCTCAGCCAAATCAGGAGCTGGCCTCGTCGTCCTCTGTTCCTCCGTCTACATGCACCCACCACAGGATTGCGGGACATGCATCCACGAGGCGTAGGCGCACAGAGAGACATCAGCTGGTGGAGGAGGTCTCGGTCCTGGAGTTTCAGTATGAGGAGGGGCAGAAGCCGCACCCATACTACAACAGTCTATGTCCTCAGACCAGTCTATGTCTGAGGACCAATATATACCTGAGCACCATCAGCCTCACTACTACCATAACCATCAGCAGCATTATGAGCAGCATCATGAGCAGCACCATCAGCCTCAGTACTACCATGACCATCAGCATCATCAGGATCAGGAGCCTCTCTTTACTGGTTTAGCAGCTCATGTCTGTTCTGGTGTACTGGCAGACCCGGTAAGTTGAATTTATTTACGTAGTGTTGTTAGTTTAATTTATTCCTTTATATAGCCTTATTTTATTTATTTTAAATTCAGATATATCAGCATACTTTGAAAGTATGGAACCATGGTAACAAGATTAGTTCGAGACTATTTAAGTACATTCAAAACGAGCATATGTTCAGCTATATCAGGGGGTTCTAGATTATCCCTCCTTATCTCCACCAGACATTCCACGGTGGACCATGAGCTGGTTTCCACATTCGATGAGAGATGGCACTCAGAGACGTCGTCATTTCACTTACCATTGGGTGAAATGATGATTACTCTGGACGATGTGTCCTTCTTGCTGCATCTTCCCATCCAGGGAAATTATTTCAGAGCTCCACCCACTTCTGTGACCACGGAGCAGGCCATCCACCTAGTACATGTTTATCTGTGTGTGGATATCGATGAGGCTCATAGGGCGTGTGGGAGGACTACTGGTCCATACTTCCGTTATGACTGGCTGCATCGGATAATTGATGTGAATTCCATACAGGGGGCGACATGGATGCTGCTGTCAGGGCGTATATGCTTTTGCTTGTGAGCTACAACATCTTCACTTGCAAGACTGGAGACAAGGCTGAGGCTAAGTGGCTTCTCCTACTTGCTGAGACCAGTGCATATGTTGTTGGAGGGTATGCATGGGCGGTAGGAGGACTAGCTTACATGTATGATGCACTGAACTACTCCTGTTTGGACTCTTCGCAGTAGTTAGGAGGGTATGCGAGCCAACTACAGGTACAAATTTTAAATTAATTTTTTCATTTTTTCCGAGTTTGGTTGAATAGTTTTTATTTAACCATTTTTGTTTGTTTATTTTTGCATTTCAGAGTTGGATTTTATGGTATTTTCCTACTCTAGTTACGAGGAGGCGGGTGATGTAAAGGACAGACCACTGTGTGCGCGCTAGAGGAAGAAAAAGACAGACGCAGTGAAGCTAGCAGAATATAGGCAGATGCTTGATGGGCTGAGCTCGGATAATGTCTTTTGGCGACCCTTTGAGGAGCACTGGGGGGATAGAGCCTTTGACATGATTTCACTGTACAGGGGACACATCAGCTGGGGAGACCTCAGAGTTCCCTACATGCCTGACAGGTGCCTTCAACAGTTTGGGTATTGCAGGTCATCCGACGTAACCCTCTCACTGGTCGTCCGAGCCACGTAGACTGCATACTTCAGCTTGGCCACTATATGCCGATTGTGCGGGCTCTTCTGCAGACTACTCAGCCAGCACAGGAGTTGGGGCAGGTTGCTCCGGGCTACTTGCAGTGGTATGTGAATGCCTTGATTCCGAGATTACTCCGGGCTGCATCACCACCACCAGTACAACCAGTTGCACCACCACTACCACCACAAGTCCATGATTATGCTGAGTGGGTACAAACTATGACAGATGTGGTTAGGGGGGCTTCTTCGCGGACATATTCATATGGGCACTAAAACGTATATTCTCCTCACGCAGTTGTTGGACATGCTACCCAGGCGTGACTAGGGCATTTTGTATTTGTACTTTTATGTTTGTACTTTTCTGGATTCTATGTTTGAACTATTTTCATAGTAGTTGATTATTACTATTTTATGCGAGTTTCATTAAAATTTCGATTTCATTGATTCCATAAAACAAAGTAAAGATAAAACACTACCAACTACAATAAAAATAGACAGATACTAAACCCTAATATTCCGGATCTCGCAGATGACGTAAAATCTCATTCACTCTCCGTTGTGTTTCCATGTACAGCTCCAACGGCTTATACCCCTGAAGCGTGTCATGGATGTTAAACATGTTAGCCACGTCTTCATTGGTCTTGATAGACATGGATGAGAAGGAAATGCGGCCATCATCTCCACGATCCGGTTTACGATAAGTGATACAAGTGACGTCACGGTCGTCGCCGGTCACTTGAACTTTTGACCACACTTTATCCTTCAAACCTTCAAACCCCATGGCGCGGTGGATTCTGCATAACATCGGCTTCGGACTCCAAAAGTAGACACCGTCTTCTCTCATGGTGATATTGCCCCCATAATGTATACCGTAGAGCCTATTCTCGTCGGATTGTTGTGTTAGGCAGATCTACATTATGGATGTGTGAAATAAGTAACTGAGTGTGAAATTTTTGTGTGAAAAGAGGGAGGGTGGGAGTGGGTATTTATAGGATTCGTGAATGAATATCAACCGTTGATATTGTCGGTGCAATCTACACCGTTGATCAACATTGGAAGTCAAATCCTAACCGTTAAAATTAATAGAAATCTTATTTTAAAAAAAATAAATTTTTTTATTACAAATCGTATATACCTATGGGTGGGGGTATATACGATTTGTTACATTACAAGTCGTATGTACCCCCACACCTAGGTACATACGATTTGTATTTTAACAAATCATATATACCCCCACCAAAGGTATATACGATACGATTTTTAAAATCTAAACGTATATACCCCCACCATAGGTATATACGATTTAATATTTTCAAAGTTGTATATATCTATGGTGAAATATATACGATTTTGGTCAAATTTTTCAGGGGTATTTTCGTCATAAAATGTATGGTGGTGGTGTATGGGAAGATGGTGGGGTTAAAAAAAAAACCCCTAATGGATTAGCCTTATAGCCCAACTCTTTTGTGCCAACCATTTCAAGCCCAATATATGTGGCTTCTTGTGTGGTGATGCATAAGAATATAACAAGAATGTTCTTTTGCTAATACAACCCCATGTTCCTTCAAAACACCTCATTATAACTTTTTCTTTATTTATCTTCTTTCCTACAAAATAGAGAGCAAAGTAAGTCATTTAATTATTTATTTGATATAATTGCTCTAAAAATGGTCCAGAGATATCTATAAAAATGCACTAAATTGGAGTTTATCAAAGCTCTCCATGGAGAGGAACTTATCCTTCTCCCTTGTCATGTGCCTTGAGCATCCATTGTCTAGGTACCACAGTTTTCTTCTGGATGCTAGGAGGCATACCTGCATTTGTTTTTGACACAGATTTAGGTACCCATTTATCTTTGGGTCCTTGAGGGTTAGTATTCATGATTATGGCATCCTTATTCTTGGTGTTACAAACTGAAAAGTGATGTCCAGTTTGTTTACACTTTGAGCATTTGATTCTAGGTTTCCTTTTACTCTTCTTAATCATCAGTTCTTCTTCAAGAGCAGTTAAAAAAACTTGAGAAGCATCAATGTTTTTTGCACAGATCATAAGCTCATTTGTCAAATCACTAACTTGTTTTCTAAGCATTGCATTTTCATTTTCTAGTTCTACATTAGAGGCAATTGGTTTTTCTGACATTTTCACAGTGAGAAGCTTGAATTGTTCAGATAGTTTGAAATGAGATGTTTGTAAAGTGTGAACAGTTATTCCCATTCTTTCATTTTGTATTTTTACCTCTTCATTTTCCTTCTTCATTATACTTAATTGTTCTTTGAAAAACCTGCATTTTTTAGCAAGAATGTTTGAATCATAAAGCAAACTATCAAAACATGATTCTATTTCTTTGCAAGTTTCACATTGAGGGAGTTCAGAGTTTTGTACCTCTTCTTATTCCTGTCTTGCCATGAGACAGAGATTGGCTGATTCTTCTTCAATCTCACTTGATGACTCTTCTGAGTCATCCCAAGTGGCCATTACGGCTTTCTTCTGAGGTGTGAATCTTCTTGGATTCTTCTTGTTTAGAAGTGGGCAATCTTGTTTCATGTGACCAGGTTTCTTGCATTCAAAGCAAGTGAATTTTGATTTGTTTCCTTAACCTTTGAATGAATCTCTTCTAAACTGAGGTTTTCCTCTTGTTTTGTTGTTTAGCCATCTATTGATCCTTTTGGAGATCAATGCTACTTCTTCTCCTTTTGTATCCTCATCACTTTCTTGCTCTTCATCATCCATGTCTTGAGAAGATTTGAGTGCAACTTCAAGCATTCAGCCAACTCCTTGACGTGCTAGAGCGACGCAACCAAGGTTTGATGCAGCAGGAGATGGCCGCCATCTCCCGAGCTACTGCGGCCCAACTCCAGCCCATGGATCGACTCCCCCAGTGTCCACCTCGGACCGTAGTCTCTCGTAAACGTCGGACCTCGCCTCCCCCACAGAGGTCAGAATCTCTCGGCAACTCGGAAAACCCTTCCTCCAACTCTTCCTCATCGTCCCGAGACTCTTCTCCCCGCAGAAAAGGAAACCATAAAAGCAAGTCCAAAAAGAAGAACGGAAAATCTCGAGCTAGTCCCTTTATTCCCGAGATCGCTAACTGCCGAATCCCAAAATCCCTGGAAAAGCCTCCCAGGCTGAATGTGTACGAAGGCAGAGGCGACCCTGACGAACATGTGGACCCCTTCGATCTGATGTTGGATTGCCGTGACGCCTCGGACCATGTCCGATGCAAGCTGTTCCCTCTTTCCTTGAGTAAGTGCGCCTTAAAATGGTACCGAGACCTACCTTCGGCATCAATCTCGGGCTGGAAGTAGTACACAAAGCTGTTCTCATCTCGCTTCACTGCTTCGAGGGTAAAACCCAAGTCAGAGGACGTGCTGTAGGGGATCCGGCAAGAGGAAAAGGAATCCCTTCGGTACTACATAGAGCGGTAAAACCAGGTCGCAGACGATGTGCATCAACTCTCCGATGACATCAGGGTTCTGTTCATGAGGCAAGGCCTCCGAAAGAGCAGCCTATTTCAAATCAGTGTCGGACTACGCAAACCAAGAACCCTTGATGAATTCCTGAGGCGAGTACATCATTACATTGACTATGAGGAAGCCGACGCTGCGGACATTTCCAACGCAGGACCGGCACCGGGCAAAGAGAAGAGCAAGAAAGACTCTGGGACCGATGTTGCACCCCGAAAAAAATCCAGTTTGGACCTTTCATCGTACAACGTTAAAATTTGTGAAGCCGCCATCAACATTTTTTGTTTATGGACCAAAACATTGAAAAAGGGTCCTTTTTAAGGCGGGTGGTCCTTTGAGAGCTAGAGATGTAGGTTCGGGGGTCGGTTAGGTGTGGGGAAGGTATTAGCATCCCACACCTCCTTTCTACCGAAAGGGAACCTTTAACTTGATGTGCGGTTTTGACAGAGTTGATTTGAAACAATTCATTCTACTTCCTTTTTTTATTTGAGAAAATGTTTTTTGAAAACGGGGGAAAAGAAGAATCTTTTTATTATATTTTTTTTAAAAGTGTGCTTGACGGGATGTGACCCGCTCCTACGTATCTCCCGGTGCGATGGAGAATTCAAAGCTTACGTAGTTCTCTTTAGTCGAGAAACTTTGGTGTTGGTGTTTTTTATTGTAGGGGTTTTCGGTCCTAGACTGTACAGTCCACTAGACCTAGAACAAAGACAACCCCGCCTGTACAGACGACGTGCCCCCTACTTATTGAAAATGTTTTTTTTGTTAAGGAAGAAAAAGATTTGTTGTGAGGTTGGTTGCTTTTATTTGGCAAGTATCTTAGGCTCGCCCGAACTGTACAGCTCGCTAACCCTAAGACGCTAATCAATACCGGATGTACATCTGACTTGATTCCTTACACATTTTTTGAAATAGGGTTCAAGTTGTTAATTACTTGTTTTGATTCTCATAAGTATCCCAAGATGTTTGAGCTGTACAGCTCCGATCTTAGGACGCTAGACAACACCGGCCGTACGTCCGACTTGCCTCCTTATGAGTTTTCAAAAAGGTTTATTGTTGATCTTAGAAAGAATTTGATTGTCTTATGAAAACAATTTGAGAAAAGATTGAGTTTGGAAAAAGCTTTAGAAAATGATTGATTTGAAGAAAGGAGAAGGGAGTTTGAGGGTGACATTGGTCACAAAAGGTTTGTTGGGATGGCGTGGCATCCAAAAGGAAAATAAAGTAGAACATTCAATCAATTTCCAAGTCAAGAACCAAAGTGCAACATTTAACAAATTGCAAGCAAAGCAATCAACAATGTAAGCATAAGCATAAACATTACCAATTACAACATTTGAGCACAAGAATGACACTTAGTCATCAACGTCTAATGGCATGCATATGTAAGATCAACAATAGGCACACAAAGAGATCATACAAAAGTTCAATTCAATTAGGCATCAATGCAAGATAAAACACAAGGTTGAATCCCTTTTGGTAATCCTTGACATTTGAGACAATGCACAAAGGCATAAGTGTCTAGTCCTTTTACCAAATCATCAACACAAAACAAATTATTAACCTAGAATGAACATCGCATTTGCATGATCACAAGTGACCAAAAGAAAGCAATAACAAGTCATTTTGTAGCCAAAATTGATTAATCAAGTTAGAGAACTAGCATTTGCATTTTTAAACAAGAATTGCACAAAGGAAGTTGAATCATCTTAGGCAATCCTCAACATTTAAAGTGAAGTGCCTAAGGCACAAGTGTGAGTCCTCTTGCCAATCATCAACATAGAGTAATTTTGCAAACAAGTTACTAACAAGCAAACCAAAACAATTTGAGAAATCATTTTACTCACAATTGCAAACCCTTTTCACAAAGAAATAACAAAAACCCTATCTTATTAGAAACTTGCGAACCAAAACATAACCAAACAACAAATTCATTCAACAAATACACAAAATCAAGCGAGCAAATGACACTAACAAGACTTAGGAACATTTATTCACAAGATCCAAGCAATCAAACACCAAAATCAACAACTATTCATATTTTTTTGATTTTTGTGAAAATAAGAAGGCATGAAAAATGAAATATTTGCAAAATCAAACAACATGTTTGGACATGGGAACTTCAAAATCAAGCCTCAATAACAAGATTGCATAAAGAAATGCATCAAAACTCGATTAAACCTATATTATACTAAGGGTGCGAAACATCCATAGCTTCCTAACACAATTTTATTTCACAAAAATGCAACAAACAAAATGATAACAACACAAATCACAATTTATTCAAGGGTGAGAAGCAATCTCAAACACCCAAGCCTCCCTAAGTGCTTGTCAAAATGTTTGAGACACCTCTCACCAACAACAGTCAACAAATCAACAATATACCAACACTAAAATGCATGAATATGGTAGGATGCAAGATTAGAAACATGATTTTTACATTTTGATGCAAAAAAACTTATTGAATGATGCAAGAGTTTTGAGGTATACCTTGAATCCAAGCTAATAAATAAAGAGTATGAAGAGAAAACCCACAAATCAACTAGATCTTCACCAAAACCTTGCGCAACTTGCCTTGTTCTTGAGATTGGATGATGAACACTTGAATCTTGGTAGAAGAGATGGATGATATATGAAGTGGGAGTTAATATGAGATGGAAAATGGAAGTGAAATGAAGAAAAATGGAGGAGGGAAAGGTTGTTGTGATTTCGGCCAAAGGAAGAGAGGAGAGGAGAGGTTTGTGTGCTAGGGTTTTGTGAATGAATTGTGAGGCCAAAAAAATGTGTCTATGTGAGATGAGGTTTCTAAGGTATATATAGAGAGCAACTAGGTTTAAGGGTATTTAGGTCATTGTGCACCTCATCTCACTCTAGGATTGCATTTAAAATTTGAATGGAGGGTGAGGATTGAAACACACATGATGAGGGACAAAAAAAATGCAAAATGAGAGGGAAATGAAGGGGGGTGAATTCGAAATAGCAAGGGAGAGTGGTGCCCAAGTTTTGCAAGTTGTCATCTTGTACTATTGTACTATTATATGACCATTCTATTATCCCTTCATTTTTTATTATTCTTCTTAGGATAATTGTACAAAAATACACCCAATTTAGGCCACATACTAGGAACCTTAAGAATATGCCATTTTATGAGATCACCATGACCAAAAATATCATAAAAACCTCATCTTGAAATTTTTGTAGAATATTCCTTTTTGATGCCTTTTTTGAATTTGAATTTTTATGCAATTGCGTGCATGTTTGCGCAAAAAATATATGACCGAGGGTGTCTTGCTTCAAATAATTTCCTCTAAAATTGCACCATGATTTTTTGATGAAAAATTATCTTATTTTTGACAATGACCAAAATACCCTTTTGCCCTAAAAACCTTGTTTTTTAACAACAAATGCATTTCCACTCTAACAATGAATTTAAAAGCCCTAGAATGACTTTTAAAACCCAAAAATGCATGCACAATGCTCTTCACTCTTCAAAATAAAACCACACTTCTCAATTTATTTATTTTTTGCGGAAAATTATGGTTTTAAACCTAGGCGGACAAAATTAGGGTATGACAGCTGCCCCTCTTTATTTGGATTTTACCAAGGAATATGAATTGGCCGAAACATATTCCGAGGCAAAATAGAAATAAAGAATTCAGAAATAATACTAATTTTGTCTACTTAGAGAAACCCGAATTTTTCTTTTCTTTTTTCTCTTTTTTTGTTCCTTTTTGAAATATGATACAAATGCAATGAAAAGATTTTTTTTTTTGTCCTTTTTTTTTTCTTTTTTTTTCTTGTTTTTCTTTTTGGAATCAATTGGTGCCAACCCTCAATAAGCCAGCGAAAGCAGTAAAGAAAGCAAAAAAAAAAGGGTGCCGGCCCTCATTAAGCCGGCGAAGGAGGCTGCCTAAAGCCTTTTAACGAATCGCGAACGATCCGAGTTTGCACTTGGGCCTGGGGAGCACGTGGGCTCAAAGGGGTGGTCTTTCGAGCGACCGGGGGAGGGTACTATATCAAGTCTAGATCTCGATATTTCCCTAGGACTGCGCCATGTTTTAGGCCAACACAGCTATCCTTTTCGACTGGACCTATTGAGGTCAAAGGGACTTACTCGCAGCTCGAATACGAAGTGAAGTCAATCTTCTGGGGGACACGTGGGTCTAAAGGGGATTTGAAAATCCAATTGGTTTTCTTCAGTTGGTCAATGCTGCCGCACCGATCCAGGGTACCTGCATACGTTAGTTGATGCAAGGAATGGTGCATGAATGCAAGTTTTTTCTTACCTTAGTGGTGATCGAACGAACACGAGTTTCGTAGGATCGACCATCGGCGACTTGAGCTGTTACTAGCAGATAGCAACTTATTTGGATGCAGAAAAATTTTGCAAAGACATGGATATTCATGAAATGCTCCTTATTCTTTTTTCGATGAATGCACAAGAGGTGGATATGCAAATGTAATGCAAATGTATGTTATGCAAGGGCAGGTTATGCGAATGCACGTGATGCAATGAATGTTTTTAATTTTCTTTTAGCATAGGGACTTTAGGATTCTTGAGTGATCAATTCAAGCGTCCTATCGTGACGACTATGACTATTTATTAAGAATGCCTCTTTTTGTTTTGAAAACTGATTTGATGTTTGATGTGATGATGATAAATGCTATGGAATGTCTGTGTTCTTTTTCTTTTATTGTGATGAATGTGGATGATGCGAATGTAATGCTTTGAATAACATGAAATGCCTACATGCATGAGGAGGATGAATGATTGGAGTATTTAAACATTTTTGTAAACATTTTTATGATGATGAGACGCGAGACTTTGAATGCAAGGAATTGAGATGGCTATGGACCATTCTTTGGAAAAACTAGATTTGATTCAAACTCTGGTGTTCTCAAGGTTTTTATTAACAAGCTCACTTATTTTCCTTTCCATTTCCATGATGACTGAACTTTAAACACCACATGATCAATTTGTATTCTCTCTCTCTGAAGCATTGACTAGTAAGTATGCATAAGAGTGCAGATGTGGACGAGTGAGTCAGTTAACTTGGGATTGGTTTAGGACAGTGAGTTGAGAGACTGCCCCGACAGGAATTTATGGATGTGAATGACTTTAGGGAGAACTCTGCTCATTTGAGCGGGAGTGAACAGTTATGGAAATGCCCCACTTTAGAATGACAATTTCAAATGGGTTCTTTGAGTGGGTTTGTGAAAGGGGATGAAGTTATGGTACTGGTTATGAACTGAGGGTGGTATATGAATGGGATGGACAATGAACAAACTTTCCCAAGACCAGGGTGGGTGGGTGGTGAAGAGAATGCCCCAACTTTTGGATCTGAGTGGTGTTCTCAGTGCAAATCTTTGGTTCTCTATGAATGTCTTGACTTTTGGCATGAAAGAAGCCTCACTTGGTGATCACTAAACCTTGTTTTAATCTTTGGTGCAAATCTTTTCCTTTGGGCCTGAGACATGAGGACCATCTAGGGTAATAGCAATGCTAGAGCCGCGCATAAGTTTGCTTGCCATTTGAAGTGATTGTGCCCGCGTTTGTTTTTTTTGCCAATTCATTTATTTGAGGGATCCCCTCTTTTCTGTGATTTTCAGAAATTTCGCAATGATTGTAATGCTTTTTGACTCATGCACAGGTTTCACAATTCAGTATCATCAATCATAAAAACATTTATTTTAAAACAAAGAGACAGAATAAGTGAAGATAAAAGACACGAAAAGCAAACACATGGAAGAAAAAGTTGAATTCTTATTGTTATGGAAACTGGACGTGCAGAAGGTCACGCCAATTGAAAGTACATTGAAAAATTTTTAAACTGGAAAATACAAGAAAAAGGGGAAGCAGATCTTGTGTTTTTTCTTTTGAAGTAACGATGCCAATCGTCCATACTCATGACCTTGATCACCCCTTTATCCAAACTTTTGGGAGTGCTGATTGCTTTTTTCATTTCAAGTCCAAGTTTTCTGACCCTAATTTTTGCCTGGATCGCCCTTTGCGGGTTTTCAATCCACCGGGTCGCTCTGGTTTTGCCTAGGCCGCCCTTTGCGGGTTTTCAACCTAGCGAGCTGATTCTTACTTGGCTCATCTTTCTCTTTTTTCATTTATTTCTTTAGGCATACTCCTTTCTGACTGCATCTGAATTTACTGGAAACTGGGGTTTTCTTTTCTTCCATCCCATTTTGCGAGAATTAAAGGCCCCTCCAGAGAATAAGTTCTTCGTCTTCATGATACTGGGTTCATCTCCATGGGAATCCCTTTCGAGGTTCATGATCTTTTTGAGCATTGAGTCTTCTTTGAAATTGTTGAAGATGAGCTTTCTTCGGTTTGAGCTTTCTCTTATTCTTCTTCTGACATAAGACAAATGTACTTTGGTTTGATAAGGCTCAATGAAAGTATTACTTCCATCATATGGGGTTTGCCCCTGTTAGAGTGTAAAACGAAGCCTGATTTCCATGAAGGTCATCATCGTCCTTGATATCCTTTGTTGATTGTCTCTAACTGCCCCATTTTTAGGGTGGCGTAGGGAGGGATCATGATGCTTGACCTGGAGTCTTCATACTGTCATTTGTGACTACCTTAGCTTGGAAAGCTGCGCAACAGACCGAACTTTGGTAATTACAGACTTTGTTATAATGGCAAGTGTCTTATGTTAGAAGGGTGATTTACACAAACTTGTTGATTCATTGCTCTTTATCATGGCGTCAATCCTCTCCTTTGCTCAAATTGATCATGTCACTTGATTCCTCATGAGGACGGACCACTTTGTTCTCTTATTCTTGCACAATAGCTTGATTGCAAATCTGATGGTGGAGTCTGAGGAATGACTGAGGGTTTGTGGAGGGCGGGATGACGAGGTCGAGGTAGTGTTTGCGGTTTTATGAAAGGAGAGATGTATAGGAATGATGAAGTGTTTGAAGGTATATGGAAGAAAGGGTGGTCATACACAACAAGGTGTAGGAAGGTTCATTGAGACAAGGATCTCTTACGCTTTATGGCCAAATGTATCAGCTCACAACTTATATTTCTTTCGTCTCTTTTTCCTTTGTTTTTTCATTTTTGGGATTTTCATTTTTTGAATCTGTACTTTTTTGTTTCATTTTTTCTGATTTTTTTTCTTTTTGCTTTTGAGTTGAGTGAGCTGATAAAAGTGATACACTATTTTTGGATATTTGAAGTGATCCTTGTCTGGGGTGATTGGAGAGATAATGGCAATGAAACCCCTGCAGCAGTTGGAGGATGCTTGATTGGGTTCTGGTATTAACTGGGGTGACAGGAGGTTCAGAGGGAGGAGTAAATGAGATGGGTTGATTTTGTAGAAGGGCCACTAGTAGTGAGGAAGGTGGCGATGGCTGGCATTTGGTTATGAAATTTTTTTTGTGATGGGGTACTTGTAATGGGAAATGGGAAAGTTGGTTGATCTGAGGAAGGAAAAGGGTTTGGTCGCGAAAGAGGTTCGCTTGTAACATTTGTTTGGTTTCCTCAGCATTGCTCCACTTTGCTTGAACTTGTGCTTTGACTTCATTGCCCAACCTAGTTGTGGCATCATGAATTTCTACAGCCTTAGCCAATTCTTCACTTATTAACTCCGAAGAAACATCCCAGTTGTCTTCAGCCTCTCTCTCAGTTTGGTTAATCGGGTAATCAGAGTCACAATATGAACCATTGGCGTCGTTGTTTTCAAAGATTATTTTCATTTATTATTATTTTTGATCCGCGTTGGGAGGAATTGAAAAGCAAATAACAGACACATGACAAAATGAAAGAAAGAAATTTTATTGAGGAATTCAAAATAACATTTTATTGATGATGATACTAAAAGGAAACATGTGTGCCCTTATTGAAATATCCTAAGGCCTTGGGCAGAGCCAAAGGATTGCATTACAGAAAATTGTTTTGAGCTGAAAAACTACATGAAAATCAACAATCACTCATAAATGCTATGAAATGCATGACAAAGACACAAATGTTTTGATGATGCCGCTTTCACCACTTCAACCCTCTTCAACAACTGCTATCCTTGCTTAATAGTCCACACACCCTGAGAACATGATCCTTCCCCCCTTCTCAAAAGTTAACTGCTTGGAATCAATGAAGCCCTGAACCAAACTTTTCAAAAGATAGCAATTTTCAGCAGAATGCCCAATTGCCCCAGCATGGAGCTCGCAAGTGGCTTCTGGATTGTACCCGCTTGGGAATGGAGGTTGAACTGATCTCATCTTGCGAGGAGTGATCCATCCATGACTGATTAGATAGCTGCATAGGTCGGCGTATGACACGGGGATGGGGTTGTATTGTGGTGACCTTCTTTTGCCCGCCACAGCACTGGTTTCTCCACTCTCCTTCACAGTCAAGCCATTAACATTGCTGTCATTGAAATTCAAATGTTTGGAGTCGATTAGATCCTGGACCGCATGTTTCAATGCTTTACAATCTTCCACAGAATGTCCCACTCCCCCTGCATGAAATTTGCACGTAGCTTCTGGGTCATAGCTCCTCGGGAAAGGAGGCTGAACGGGTTTCATGGAGCGGATTGAAATTAGGTCATGACTGACAAGATGGTCAAACAGGTCTGAGTAGGACATTGGAATTGGATCGAAATCCTCAGGCTTCCTTCTCACATAATTTTGTGTTTTCTGGCTTTTTCTGATTTGAGTGGAGGAGTGCAGGACTTGAGGGAGGATTTCGGGACTATAGGAGACATCCCCGGATCCTGCTATGGGAGTAGCTTCGGTTGAACTGTAGGCAGTTTTTCCTTTCTTTGCTCCATTCTCCAAACTTTCCCCAGCAAGGATCAAGTCTTTGAAGCTTGAAGAGGCACTCTCAACTAACTTGTCATAATACAGTGGCGGTGGAGTGTTCATGAATATGCCGACCATCTCCTTCTCAAGAAGAGACGGTTTCGCCTGTGCTGCCAAATGTCTCCACCGCAGGGCGTACTCTCTGAATGTTTCTTTGTTTCTTTGTGCCATATTTTGCAAATGTGCCTTGTTGAGAGCTTTGCCAATATTGTAGTTGAACCGCTCCAGGAAAGCATTAGCTAACTCTCTCCAACACCTAGTGTGAGTATGTTCTTGCATGTACCAGCTTAAAGCTTCCCCAGCCAAACTTTCTCGGAAGTAGTAGGTCAACAACTTGTCATCTTTTGTGAGTGGGAACATTTCTGTACAGTATGCGGCCGCGTGATTAACAGGACAAGTCATTCCTTCGAACTTACCAATGTTAGGCACCTTGAATATGGGAGAGGGAATCATATTAAGGGCCAGACCTGGATCGTGTACCTCCATGGCTTCTTCAATTGCTTTCGGCCGTTCTTCTGACCCTTGGTACTTGTCTCTTGCTTGAGGAGCTGCAGCCGGGTGACCCTGAGGACCACTACCCACATTGAGATGATAACCATCGTATTGAGCGGCATGAGCAGGATGATTGACCCCGGATCCCGGAGGAGGAATAGCAGTCACAGTTTCAGCGGGTCCCGAAGTAGGAAGGATGGTTGCAGTCCCACCAGGGTTTACAACAGCAGCTGCTTCAGTAGTGATCTCGTTTTTCAAGGCTTGCAGGATATCCATCATTTCAGTCATTTGCATTCCCATCGCCTCGACTTTAGCATTTAATGCCCGATTCTCTTGGACTAATACCTGATTCTCTTGGACTAGCTGTTTGAGAACTTCCATAACAAGATCATCTGGGCCCGAATTGCCAGAATTCTCAATCTCTGGGTTTCCTTGATTGTGTTGACCCTGATTACCCTGAACCTGGCCTGGATCACCCTGACTTGATTCGCCTTGATTTGTTGCCATGTTTCTTGCTAGAGAATAAATCCAACTTGCCATTCCTTCTGTTTAGCAGAGCACACGACATAAGCACAAGAACGAATGACTGAACAAATGCATGCACATTTTTAGACTTGCACCAAAGAAAAGCAATCTTAACAAGGTAATTAAGTGATTACAAAATTGCCCTCTTGTATGGAGGATTTAAACCAAAAGTCAAGTGTGTACTAATGCGGGGAGAGTATGTACTTTATGGGTGGATGGGGCGGGATCAAACTTGGATGGAGAATGATGATAAGGGAAGGAAACTGACAGACTCAAACAAGAGAAACTGCACATGGCATGCACGCCCACTAGAAGAATGCTTCGTAGAGAGTTAACATTGGTTAAAACATGATGGAAAATTTTTTTGATGAACTGTTTCAGTCTTTTATCATGGAATGGATGAGATGCAATGCCTTTTTTGAAGAAGATGCAAATGAACTGTTGATTTGAAAAACTGAGTGCCTTGGAACATCTTGAGTTTGCAAATAAGTAAGGGTAAACTTTTTCAACAGATTATTTTGCAAAAGCATCTCGTCTCTCATCACAACTTTTTTATTTGGTTTATGCAATGTATGAATGAACAAATCATGATAAGCAAATGCATGAAAAATGACCACTTGAAAAGTGTAATTATTCTAAAGGAGATTTTTTTGTTTGTTTTTGATGCAAGATGAAATACGAAACTCCAATGCATTTTTGGATGATGCAAGATGCAAGAATGATATCTTTTCAAAATGATTTTTATTCTTTAGAGGCACGGCAAGATCTGAAATACCAATGCCCCTTTTTGCGAAAATGATGACGTGAGGCAACCAATTGTCGTTACTCTGAGTAACTTGCATGAAACATTGAGTGGATCCTGACTCAATACTTCACGTAATATACTGAAATGCTTCAACATTTGGTTGACTCCACTTATTCACTTTATTTGAAAACAAACTGCGCCTGATTGGGTCAAAGTGCCCCGATATCGTAGAGTATCATCTCAAATTTGTAGTGCACAAACAAATTTGAGATATTACCCTTCATCATTCAAAGATGCACTTCTACCCATGAAACGATTGCATAAGGAGTTTCTCTTATTTCATTTCATTTTTTTTTGGAAAATGATTTAGAAAATGATTTTAAAAATGATTTGAAGATGCAAGTGATTTATTGAAAAAAAAAATTTTAGAAAAAGGTGCTTTATTTGGGGAAAAAGGTTTTTAGAAAAAGGTGCTTTATTTGGGGAAAAAGGTTTTTAGAAAAAGGTGCTTGACGGGTATGACCCGCTCCTACGTATCCCCATTGTGATGAGGAATCAAAGCTACGTAGTTCTTCTTCGTCTTTTTTCTGACATAATGCTTATGAGGTTAATGAAATGATGCATAAATGCTACATTGGCTCGACGCCCACATTATTTGATGAAGGTTTTTGTACATGATTATGGATGACTGAAATGCTTATGCTATGCAGATGATAATTGTTTTTTTCGTTTTCATTTTTTCTTATGCAATGAAATGAAATGCATGATACTCGCAATTATTTTTAAAATGCACGAGAGACGTGATTTTTATTAAATGAAACTATATGCAAAATGAGAGGTTCACATATTTATATGCAAGGGAAAATAACAATGCACGAGAGATGTTTCTAAAAAATGTTTTTTTTTATATGCGAGAAAGTGCATGATACTCGCAATTTTTAATGCATGAAAAATCATGATCTTCACTGGATGAAGATGTATGCAAAAGGAAATGAGTAAAAAATTATTTACAATGCAAAGGCTTTCAAAAGCCGGAAATTCACACATTTTTTTTTGATAATTTTTTTTCGGTTTATTTGAAAAAATATTTTATTTAGCATGGATGCAGGGGTATGAAGCTCCTTTGTGTCCTACCAAGGTTTCTTAGAGACAGGATCTATGGCTATTTCTACGGGTACACACTTCAAGGTTAGCACTAAAAGAAGGACCCTAAATAAGGCTCCTAGAGCCAACGACCTCATCTGAGACCACCGATCACAGGGCCGTACGTCCAAGTAATGGTATCATCAAACAAAGCCAAACTCTAGGTGAAGTCTTCGCAACCACCCAACAAGACGTACGTCCAGTGAGCAGCCACTAATGACTTCGTTCTAGCCTAAGATATGCTCTAGCCCGGGTATAGGGTTGTCTCACCAAGAAATATAAGGGTAAAAAGAGTGCAACGTGTGTGTAGGAGCACAACGACAAACATACCCCCCCACCTGCAAAGAAAATCCAGAAACAGTCCATACAAACAAGTAAACTAACCTAGGGTTCCAACAACAATCATATGCACTGCTTACCTCAAGAAAGGGAGCCAAGAAGAGGGGTCATAATAGAATCGGGGGAATGCATGAACTTACCTTGAAGAAAGGGAGCAAAGAAGAAGGGATCATAGTAGAATTGGGGGAATGATGCATGAGCTTACCTTGAAGAAAGGGAGCAAAGAAGAAGGGGACATGGGGATTGGAGAAATGCATGATCATATTAAGCATATAAACAAAAGAAGATGAAAGGAGAAGAAGGAACAAGAAGCGAACATATAAGAAGAAGAGTCAAATGCACATGAATGCAACATAACAACACGAGAATGCAAGAGAACATTCAAACATCAGAAAGAGAGAAGAAAAAGAAGGAGAAGAAAAGAGAGAAATAGAACAATCACATTCAAATCAAACAATTAAACCGCACATCAAGTTAATTAGGCCTGACCCTCGTTTTAAAATGAAAGTCCCCAGTGAAGTCGCCAGCTGTTGCACCCCGAAAAAAATCCAGTTTGGACCTTTCATCGTACAACGTGAAAATTTGTGAAGCCGCCATCAACATTTTTTATTTAGGGACCAAGACATTGAAAAAGGGTCCTTTTTAAGGCGGGTGGTCCTTTGAGAGCTAGAGATGTAGGTTCGGGGGTCGGTTAGGTGTGGGGAAGTCCTTTCTACCGAAAGGGAACCTTTAACTTGATGTGCGGTTTTGACAGAGTTGATTTGAAACAATTCATTCTACTTCCTTTTTTTATTTGAGAAAATGTTTTTTGAAAACGGGGGAAAAGAAGAATCTTTTTATTATATTTTTTTTTAAAAGTGTGCTTGACGGGATGTGACCCGCTCCTACGTATCTCCCGGTGCGATGGAGAATTCAAAGCTTACGTAGTTCTCTTTAGTCGAGAAACTTTGGTGTTGGTGTTTTTTATTGTAGGGGTTTTCGGTACTAGACTGTACAGTCCACTAGACCTAGAACAAAGACAACCCCGCCTGTACAGACGACGTGCCCCCTACTTATTGAAAATGTTTTTTTGGTTAAGGAAGAAAAAGATTTGTTGTGAGGTTGGTTGCTTTTATTTGGCAAGTATCTTAGGCTCGCCCGAACTGTACAGCTCGCTAACCCTAAGACGCTAATCAATACCGGATGTACATCTGACTTGATTCCTTACACATTTTTTGAAATAGGGTTCAAGTTGTTAATTACTTGTTTTGATTCTCATAAGTATCCCAAGATGTTTGAGCTGTACAGCTCCGATCTTAGGACGCTAGACAACACCGGCCGTACGTCCGACTTGCCTCCTTATGAGTTTTCAAAAAGGTTTATTGTTGATCTTAGAAAGAATTTGATTGTCTTATGAAAACAATTTGAGAAAAGATTGAGTTTGGAAAAAGCTTTAGAAAATGATTGATTTGAAGAAAGGAGAAGGGAAATTGAGGGTGACATTGGTCACAAAAGGTTTGTTGGGATGGCGTGGCATCCAAAAGGAAAAGAAAGTAGAACATTCAATCAATTTCCAAGTCAAGAACCAAAGTGCAACATTTAACAAATTGCAAGCAAAGCAATCAACAATGTAAGCATAAGCATAAACATTACCAATTACAACATTTGAGCACAAGAATGACACTTAGTCATCAACGTCTAATGGCATGCATATGTAAGATCAACAATAGGCACACAAAGAGATCATACAAAAGTTCAATTCAATTAGGCATCAATGCAAGATAAAACACAAGGTTGAATCCCTTTTGGTAATCCTTGACATTTGAGACAATGCACAAAGGCATAAGTGTCTAGTCCTTTTACCAAATCATCAACACAAAACAAATTATTAACCTAGAATGAACATCGCATTTGCATGATCACAAGTGACCAAAAGAAAGCAATAACAAGTCATTTTGTAGCCAAAATTGATTAATCAAGTTAGAGAACTAGCATTTGCATTTTTAAACAAGAATTGCACAAAGGAAGTTGAATCATCTGAGGCAATCCTCAACATTTAAAGTGAAGTGCCTAAGGCACAAGTGTGAGTCCTCTTGCCAATCATCAACATAGAGTAATTTTGCAAACAAGTTACTAACAAGCAAACCAAAACAATTTGAGAAATCATTTTACTCACAATTGCAAACCCTTTTCACAAAAATATAACAAAAACCCTATCTTACTAGAAACTTGCGAACCAAAACATAACCAAACAACAAATTCATTCAACAAATACACAAAATCAAGCGAGCAAATGACACTAACAAGACTTAGGAACATTTATTCACAAGATCTAAGCAATCAAACACCAAAATCAGCAACTATTCATATTTTTTTGATTTTTGTGAAAATAAGAAGGCATGAAAAATGAAATATTTGCAAAATCAAACAACATGTTTGGACATGGGAACTTCAAAATCAAGCCTCAATAACTAGATTGCATAAAGAAATGCATCAAAACTCGATTAAACCTATTTTATACTAAGGGTGCGAAACATCCATAGCTTCCTAACACAATTTTATTTCACAAAAATGCAACAAACAAAATGATAACAACACAAATCACAATTTATTCAAGGGTGAGAAGCAATCTCAAACACCCAAGCCTCCCTAAGTGCTTGGCAAAATGTTTGAGACACCTCTCACCAACAACAATCAACAAATCAACAATATACCAACACTAAAATGCATGAATATGGTAGGATGCAAGATTAGAAACATGATTTTTACATTTTGATGCAAAAAAACTTAGTGAATGATGCAAGAGTTTTGGGGTATACCTTGAATCCAAGCTAATAAATAAAGAGTATGAAGAGAAAACCCACAAATCAACTAGATCTTCACCAAAACCTTGCGCAACTTGCCTTGTTCTTGAGATTGGATGATGAACACTTGAATCTTGGTAGAAGAGATGGATGATATATGAAGTAGGAGTTAATATGAGATGGAAAATGGAAGTGAAATGAAGAAAAATGGAGAAGGGAAAGGTTGTTGTGATTTCGGCCAAAGGAAGAGAGGAGAGGAGAGGTTTGTGTGCTAGGGTTTTGTGAATGAATTGTGAGGCCAAAAAAAGGTGTCTATGTGAGATGAGGTTTCTAAGGTATATATAGAGAGCAACTAGGTTTAAGGGTATTTAGGTCATTGTGCATCTCATCTCACTCTAGGATTGCATTTAAAATTTGAATGGAGGGTGAGGATTGAAACACACATGATGAGGGACAAAAAAATGCAAAATGAGAGGGAAATGAAGGGGGGTGAATTCGAAATAGCAAGGGAGAGTGGTGCCCAAGTTTTGCAAGTTGTCATCTTGTACTATTGTACTATTATATGACCATTCTATTATCCCTTCATTTTTGATTATTCTTCTTAGGATAATTGTACAAAAATACACCCAATTTAGGCCACATACTAGGAACCTTAGGAGTATGCCATTTTATGAGATCACCATGACCAAAAATATCATAAAAACCTCATCTTGAAATTTTTGTAGAATATTCCTTTTTGATGCCTTTTTTGAATTTGAATTTTTATGCAATTGCGTGCATGTTTGCGCAAAAAATATATGACCAAGGGTGTCTTGCTTCAAATAATTTCCTCTAAAATTGCACAATGATTTTTTGATGAAAAATTATCTTATTTTTGACAATGACCAAAATACCCTTTTGCCCTAAAAACCTTGTTTTTTAACAACAAATGCATTTCCACTCTAACAATGAATTTAAAAGCCCTAGAATGACTTTTAAAACCCAAAAATGCATGCACAATGCTCTTCACTCTTCAAAATAAAACCACACTTCTCAATTTATTTATTTTTTGCGGAAAATTAGGGTTTTAAACCTAGGCGAACAAAATTAGGGTATGACAACCGACACGAATGAGTGGCGCGAAAGACATGCGGAGTATTCCGAACTCAACGCCACCAGGGGAAAACTCCTGGCCGAATGTGCCAGCACCTAGTTCAGGGATGTGAAATGGCTCGCTCCAATTCCCCAACGCGGAAACACCAACAAAAAGGCTTATTGCAGGTACCACTAGAGCAGCGGCCACGACACAGAGGCCTGCAGAGTGCTAAAGGATGATATTGAAGACCTGATTCAAAGGGGAAAGCTAAAACAGTATCTGAGGTCGGACGATAAAAAAAGAGAAAGGTCTCCCAAACACTCGCCACTGAAGTCAAAGGCCGCGGTCAATGAGGTAACAAAATCTCCTGCAGATAGTAGTGACTTTCCGGAAGAGGCACCGAGGTCCCAGAGGCCTCGACCAGTAGCTATGGTGATCATGGGGGGCTACTCCATGGAAGTCAGACGATCCAAACGATCCATAAAGTGACACTGGCAGGAGGTCCTCAGCGTCAGAGCTGACCAGACCTCCCTATCGATCAAAACAAACGGAGCCCCACTATCCGTTGCCGACTCTGATCTCCTCTGAGGTAAGCCCAACGAGGAAATCCCCTTGGTCATTTCTGCAGTCTTAGCCGGGGTCGATGTAAAGAGGATTCTTGTTGACCAAGGGAGTTCTGTGGATATACTAGTCAAAGAGCTGCTCCCTAAGTTGAAATTCTCCGAGAAGGACCTGTCTGAATACGAAGGGTCCGGTATGGTGGGATTCAACGATTCCAGAACCCGACCTCTAGGATATCTCCAACTGAGGGTAACCTATGGAGAAGAAAAGCTGTCAAAAACAATCAAGACAATATTCCTGGTGTTGTCGTGCCCCTCCCCATACCACTGCATTGTCAGTAGACCGACGTTGGGGAAGCTCGGGGCTGTCGCATCCACGGTTCACCTTAAAATGAAGTTCTTCTCGGAGCAGGAAGAGGTGGTCACGGTCCCCGTGGACCTCGACGGAGCAAAGAGGTGCCAGTACCTCTGTCTAAAGTCGGAACATCGGGTTGAAAAACATCCAGTTGTCATCTTCGGTTGAAACTTTGTCTGCCACGGTGAGATGTTTTAGACCGAACTCCACGTTATATGCATCCTAATATAAAACTGTCTTCTTGTTTATGTTGACACTAACAATCAGTCCTATAATTTGTACAGCTTTGTTTCCATTCTCGTGAGCTTTTTTTTCGAGTTTTCCCCACTCTCGTCGACCGTAAATTCTCCTTGTTGAGGTAAGGGGGGAGATTATCTTACTCATGGCCTTAGACCCCAATTTTATCTCAATTTTAGTATTTATAGTTTTTATATAGATTATAGTATGAAAGTTGTGTGTCGAAATTAATAACAGTTAATTAAGTTGCAAAATTTTGAGTGCTAAGGGAATTGTTTAGTTTATTTATTTTTGTGTCGAAAATTATATTATTTAATGCGTAGATCAACATATACTTTTTGGACTCTGAAGTAGTAATTCATACCCTATATGAAGAGCCTCATCAGTTTAGTATACATACTAAGGGAGTAAGGTGAAATCTAATAATGTCATGACAGTATAAACTCATCTACTATGTAAATTGTCTTTTAATTGTGTGCAGCTTTTGTGCGAGTTCTAGTTATAAATTTCAATAAACTTAGCCTATTTATAATGTCTAGCTAAAGCATAACATTTAGATTCCAGGAAATTCAAGGTTGTAAGTTATAACTGTATAAGTCACATTGATAGTAATTTTAATAAGAGTAGAATGTTGGATTATCTAGTGAAATTGTACTAAACTGGACTTTCTAGAGACTAAGGAGTTCTAATAATAGTTTAACTAAGGGGTTCTAATACTAGTTTTGGTTTAGATTAGCTGGCTGAATTAATTAGAGCGAGACAAATTTTATAAATATCAGAATGTCAAAATATATATAGACCTAATAAATAATAGCTAGTCACTACGCCAGAAGTAGCAAAAATAGACGCTACCTTAAGCAGCGTTTATTAAAAAGCGCTAGGTAAGGTGAAACGGTCAAAGGGATAGACAACGCTTATTTGGAAAGCGCTGGTTATTGATAAAATGCGCAAGGCCAAAGGCAGCGCTTAAATAAAAAGCGCTGGGTATTTGTAAAACACGCAAGGCAAAAGGCAGCGTTTATATGGAAAGCGCTGGGTATTCGTGAAAACACGCATGGCAAAAGGCAGCGTTTATATGGAAGCGCTGGGTATTGGTAAAACACGCTAGGCAATGGGCAGCGTTTATATGGAAGCGCTGGGTATTGGTAAAACGCGCTAGGCAATGGGCAGCGTTTTATATAGAAGCGCTGGAAGCGCTGGGTATTGGTAAAACGCGCTAGGCAATGGGCAGCGTTTTATATAGAAGCGCTGGGTATTGGTAAAACACGCTAGGCAATGGGCAGCGTTTATTTGGAAGCGCTGGGTATTGGTAAACCACGCTAGGCAATGGGCAGCGTTTATTTGACAAGCGCTGGGTATTGCTAAAAAGCGCTAGGCAAAGGGTAGCGCTTCTAATGAAAACGCTGCCCATTGCTATTGTTTTTATTTTTTTTCCACGCACAACTCTCTTTCTCTCTTTCTTTCTCGTGCTCACTCTAGCTCTCACACTCTAGCTCACCATTTTTGTTCTCACTCTCACACTCTCACCATTTTTGTTCTCACTCTCATTTTCGTTCTCACTCTCACTCGTACGTGGCTCTCATTTTCGTTTCTCCAAAGCTCATTTCTTCCCATTTTCATTTCTCTTCCACTCTTCTCCATTTTCGCACTCTCACACTCTTCCACACTTCTCCATTTTCACAAAGGATTTCGGACTTGGAAGTTCATTTCTTCCCCATTTTCGTTTCTCTTTCACTAAGGTTAGTATTATTACATGTTGTTCTAATTATTTTATGGCATTGGTACTTTAGGTTAGATGATTGAAAGTTGATGCTTGATGATTTGTTCTTTGAAATGGTGTTTCTAAACTTGAGGGAAAATGTAGGTGTAGTGTTTGTTGAAATGTCCAAATGAAATGCTTGTTAATTTAATGTTGCTCTAGGTTAAGGAATTCTTGTGTTGTATATTTATAAATTTGAGATATTTAGTGAAATGCATGTTAATTGAATGTTGTTCTAGGTTAAGGGATACTTGTGATGTATTTCTAAACATGAGAAATTGAGGATTGTTGCTGAATATGTGAATTGTTGTTAGGTTTTGCGAGTTTGTTTTGTCGGAGCTTTGCATTCGTTGTTCGAGAGTTCGGTTCATTTGCTAGTGCGTGGTTCGCCTAGATTGGAGTTCATTATTGCTTCCACTTATTCAGGTACTTTTGTTGTTTAAAACTAGAGTGACTATTTATTTATTTAAAACTAAAATTGCCTCTCTTATTTTTTTTATGTGTTCCTTTTCTTTTAGTTGTGCTTGAAATGAAAGATTGATACTTAACTTGTGATGAAGTTTAGTCTTGGCAAGTAGTTATTTTACATAGTTTTCATCTTCTTGTCTGTTTATTTATTTTGGATAGATAAATATGACAATAACAATGATTATGTTTTATTGCAGGTTAGATGGCGGATCATAGTGATCATGACAGCGATCATCAGTGTGTGTTTGCTGGTGTTTTTAGCAAACAATCACTAGTTTTATTAGAAGGTTTGTGAGATCAAACTAGAAAAATCTCAAAGCAATTGCCTTTGAATTGCAAAAGTTTTTGTTTCAGAAAATGTAGAAAAGGGGACGATTTGCAATGATTTAACAGAATTGAAAAGAAAAGAAGCAGTAAATGGTGCGTGAATTGTAAAGAAAAGAAAAACAAATTGCATTGAATCATAAAAATGGTACACGATCACGTACAGCGATTCTTCCACTCGTTTTTCGCTCTGGCTTGGAAGTTAGAGTTTCAGGAATCGGGTGTGTATTGTGATTTTGCGACCCCTGTTTCTTCTCAGAAACAGTTATTTATACAAGGGAAAAAAGGGGGAAATTCGAACTAAGTAACTGCCTAACAATTTGAAAATAAGTAACTGCTCCTACTTTCGGCCAAATAACCGCTCCTACTTTCGACCGAAACCGCTCTGTCACGCTTCGACCAACTGCTAGTTTTCAACGCATAACTGCTCTGTTTTCTGTCTGTCGAAAGCCTGTGTCGATTTTCCTCTCTCTTGCTTTTGCTTCCCTGGAAACTTGTCGAGTTTACCTTGCACACGACCATTTTCTTTGTCGAAACAATATGGTCTTTGTGAAATAAATATAAATCAAGCCATGTTGACCATCTTTAATGTAGCCTGTCGAAATTACAGGCTAACAAATTGCCCCCCAAAAATGTCTTTCTCGACTGAGCTTGAAGTAGAAGAAGAGAAAGAACATTTTTGAATTCACCCTCGAAATAGACTTTGCACTTGGGTAGAACCACTGTATACCTGATGTCGCCACTGTTAAGTATTGCTTCATATTCAAACCTTGAACTTGAACAGCCTGTAAATTCGGCCTTTGACTATGTTTACTGATTCTCTGTTCTACCTTTGAATGGTTCCACCGTTTTCCGTTACGTTAAGAACGCCGTAATTAAAGTGATGCCTCACTTCTCGGAACGCCAAACTCATAACCAACTGACGCTCTCTCATACTTCTCCTTATAAATAGAAGAGTTTTGTTTCTCATCTTCACCACTCCATGATTTTCTTCTTTATTTCGATTAACTCTTCCAGGCTTTGTTTTGAAACTTTATAGCCTGAAGCAATTTGTGCCAATTCATTTGCCACTTGGTTATCAATTCGTGGTAAATGTTCTAAGTGAACAGACTCAAATCTTTTTAACAAAGCATTGGCAACAACAAAGTATCTGATAAGGTGCTCTTTAATGCATTTGTACTCTCTTGTCAATTGTTTGACAACCAACTCAGAGTCACCTTTTATTTCGACATGACTTGCCCCCAGCTCAAGTAAGATTTCAAGGCCTACTATTAAAGCCTCATACTCAGCCTCATTATTAGAACAAACATCCCGAATTTTAAACTTATACTTCGTTGGAATGTTAGTAGGAGATATTATTAAAATACCAATCCCAACTCCATGTTTATGGCTTGAGCCATCAAAGTACAACCTCCAAGGATATACGTCTACAAAACTTAATGTTTCTTCGACAACAGAATGGTCTACTATAAAATCAGCAACCACTTGTCCTTTAATTGATTTTAGAGGTTGATAAGTTAAGTTGTATTCTGACAAAGCCAAAGCCCATTTACCAATTCGGCTATGCATTATTGGTTTCGACAGCATATGCTTAATAACATCAAAATGTGAATAAACAGAAACATCAGCTGGTTTTATATATTGCTTTAACTTTGTACACGAAAAATACAAACAAAGGCACAACTTTTCTATAGGAGAGTACCTCGTTTCAGCATCATTTAAGACCCTACTGAGGTAATAAATGGCTCTTTCGACACCACTATCATCCTCTTGTGCTAACATGCTACCTATTGTTCTATCAGAAGCTGCTATATACAATTTGAGCACTTTGTGTTTAATAACAGGCAACAAAATTGGTGGTTTCATCAAATAAGACTTGATTTCGTCGAAGGCTGCTTGATGCATTGGTTCCCATTTGAACTCTTCTTCCTTCTTCAGTCTTAATAATGGCGAAAAAACTTGTGTTTTGCCACTTAGATTTGATATAAATCTTCGAAGGAAATTGATTTTTCCCAACAATGAATGAAGCTCTTTTTTGGTCGAAGGGGCCTTCGTTTCCATAATTGCCTTAGTCTTATTTTGATTGATTTCAATGCCTTTTTTGTGCACTATAAAACCCAAGAAATCACCTGCACGCACACAAAAGGAACATTTTAATGGATTTAATTTCAATCCATATTTCCTCATTCTTTCAAAAGAACGGCGAAGATGGTCTAAATGACCACTTTCTGAGGAAGATTTAACCACCACATCATCTATGTATACTTGCATAAAATCATCAATAAAATCATGAAACATAGAATTCATGGCCCTCTGATATGTAGCACCAGCATTCTTTAAGCCAAAGGGCATTACTACCCATTCATAAACACCCAATGCCCCTGGACACCTAAAAGCAGTTTTTGACACATCCTCTTCAGCAATGAAGATTTGATTATACCCAGAATAACCATCAAGCATACTAAGATAATCAAATCCTGCTGCTGAATCTATTAGCATTTCTGCCACAGGCATTGCGTATTCATCTTTGGGAGATGCATTATTTAAATCCCTAAAATCTATGCAAACTCTAAGAGTCCCATTTTTCTTTATTACAGGAACTATATTGGCTAACCATTCGACATACCTGGCAGTTCTGATGAATTTGTTTCTGAACAGCCTTTCGATTTCCTCTTTGATCTTAGCCAACACTTGAGGAGCAAATCTTCTTGGCACTTGCTTCACTGGTTTCTTCCCTGGTCGAATTGGTAATTGCATTTCCACTACTTCTCGACTTAACCCAGGCATTTCGTCGTAATCCCAAGCAAAGCAATCTTTGAACTCCCTTAGCAATGTGATGACTTGGATTTTTAGAGAAGCATCAATATTTGCACTAATATAAGTTGGCCTTTTTATTGAGCCATTTCCCAAATCAACTTCTTCTAACGGGTCTTGAGCTTGCATATGCTTTGTCAAATCTCTAGGATCCTTTTCAAAACCTAATGGATCATTATCATAGATACAGTCAAGTTTTTCATCTATGATTATGCCATTTTCTTCATGTAACTCACTGGCTTCGACAGCCATTGTTTGTTGAATAATTTCGGCCTCCATAGCCGCTTTAAACTTGTTTTCAGCCATATAAGCCGTAATTTTGTCCCATGCATTGGGCACTGACATAAGAACATTTTCAAGAACCAGTGTTCCACCCCGTTGGTCGAAAAACACCATCAGGATAGACACTATCATCTCCCATTATTTCTCTTTCCCAAACAAAACCATAATTTGGGTCAAGATGAACTGAGGCAAAAACATTATCCGCAGGGACATATGCCTCATTAGAAGATGAACATGGCGCAATCTTCGCCATTTGTTTCTCAAAGTTTTCCTTGGTAACTTGGTTCACATCAGCACGGAAGTAGCTCTGATCGGCTTCAACATACTCTACCAAACCATCTTCCTTCCACATTACTAAACGTTGATGCAAAGTTGAAGGGACAGCACCAACTCCATGGATCCACTCTCTACCAAGGAGTAAATTAAAATTCGCTTTAGAGGCTATCACTAAGAACAATGTAGTCCTCTTTATGGAACCAACGATTAAGTCCACCTCAATGGCCCCCAAAGAATGGCCAGTTTTGCCTTCATAGTTGCTTAAGACAATGTTATGTGGCCTGAGGTCAGTATCGAACTTACCAATCTTCTTCAAAAGACCATGTGGCATCAAATTCACTGCAGCTCCACCATCCACTAACACTTTGTTAATCCCAACACCATTGACTTTGGCTTGGACATACAGGGGTTTCAAGTGGTTTTGCATACTCATATCTGGCTTCTCGAAGGTAGCCATTTGGTCTTCGACACAACCATTGTTCATCACATAATAACACATTGGCTTATGATGAGCCATATCCTCTGTAAAATCCTCTTCAACGTCATTTGGTACTGTGATAACATCGTACTCCAGAGGCAGTATTGATACCACATTGCAAACAACGTCGAAATCATCCTCAGAATCATTAAAATCAGACTCCATGTCTTCATCCATGTCGAGATCAGCATTTCTTTCTTTCACTGTTGACAATGGAGGAAATATTCTTTCAAGAGCAGGCCTTCTTGACTTTTCTGTTACCACAGCCTTGCCTTTGGCCTTATTCGCTGCACACACATGACTAACAACATCAGCATTCCTCTTTGTGGCAACTTCAGCTTTGTGAACCTCACTCTTCGCCACTATCATGCTGCGTGGAACTTGATTATTAGCCAAATGACTTGGAACCTGGTTAATGTCAAAGTGTGCCTTCTTCTTCTGTTGTCTTTGGTAACAACGCCACTGTGTTCTAGTCATAGGGTTCTTACCCTTATAGTTATTCTTATAATTAAACTTAATAGCATCAGTACCTGGCTTGACAGCTTTAGCACGTTGATTATTGGGCACCCACTCTTCGACAGGAGCACTAGCACTTGGGACAAAGGATTTACCTGTTGACAGCTTCAAATACCCTTTTGCTGAGGACTTCTCCTTAGCAAATTGTCGTTTACTTGTTGAAGGCTTTGCTGACACCTTAGCCTCATAGCCAGGAAGATCTCCTTTTGCAAAGTCGAATTTTGGCCTGTTATCAAGCCATTTTCTTTTGCGTTGTTGTTGATCCTGATAACCTTCGACAGCTTTAGCTGCTTCTTTATCGAAAACAGCACTGGACCTTGGGCAAAGCATAACTTCAGAATTATTCCACTTACACCGATTGAGGAAATCTATCAATTCTTCCTCAGCCTTTGGATACACAGCATGTATCTTCCCATCATATTCTTTTAGGGTCACTTCCTGTTTCTTACCTTCAGCATACATAAAACCTTTTAATTTTTCGGTGGCAGTCTTGACACACTTAGGAGGGTCTGCCATTTGAGCATCCACCATGCCTACATCAGCTTCGACAGGTTCAGAGTACATAGCTTCAGCCTTAGGCAATGGATCAACATCAATCTGCATAGGAGCTTTCATTTTCTTATCAGCAAATTTGAGTCTTCCTTCGTCAATTGCTTTTTGCACAATATCCCTGAAGAGCACACAACGGTCAGTGTTATGTCCCAAAAAATTATGGAACTTACAATAACCCTTTTTCTTTCTTTGGTCAAGAGTTGGTATTTTAAGGCCTTTAGGCACTAATATTTGACCATCAGTTACTAAAAGATCAAAAATTTCATCACATTTAGTAACATCAAAAGTATAAGTCTTAGGCATAAATCTATCGTTCTTAGGCTCTACAGGGTTATTCCCATTCGCAGGCCTTAATAATTTACAGGTATAAGGAGGACCAGGCTTAAGTTCAGCCACATCTATCTCCTCTTCTTCGACATTACTATATGTAACGTCAAATTCTTCTTCGACATATGCCACTTTTTCTTTCTTATGATACCTATTCGACCTAGATTTTTCCTCTCTAAGCCTTTCAACTTGTCGAACTCTATCAGCCAAATGAGCCATATCTCGCAAATGAGATGTGTCTAATTTCTTTCTAATTGAGTAATCAAGGCCACCAGCAGCCATTTCGACAAGCTCATGTTCAGGGACTTGTGTGAAGCAACGAGATTTCAACAGCCTAAATCTGTTTAAGTAATCATCAATAGCTTCAGGCATTTTGCGCCGAACACTAGCCAATTCTTTAAGACTAATTTTCGACTGGCCCATGTAAAACTGTGCATGGAATGCCTTTTCTAATTGCCCCCATGTGAACATAGAACCAGGGGGTAAGGTCGTGAACCAAGTGAAAGCATTTTTAGTTAGAGAATTTGGAAAATATTTCATCTTCAAATTCTCATTTTGTGCTAAGTCCCCAGCCTCAGTCAAGAAACGAGCAATGTGTTCGACTGTGGACTCATTTGTTTCACCACCAAACTTAGTAAACTTGGGAACTTTCCATCCCCTTGGTAACTCAGTTTGTAACACGTATTCACATAATGGTGATACAAAGTTAGGCCTTTGTAAACCTATGTTAAGGCCATTTTGCACCAAAATAGTTTCGACCAAAGTAGCTATATTGTTTTCTGCGCCAACATTGTGTTGTTGCACTTGTCGAACAACTTCGTCAGCGTTCTGGTGTCTATTTACCAAAACTACTTCAGGGACGTGGTTTACTACCCCTTGTAGTTCGCCTACAACTGTCGACGCTTCGACTGCAACTGCTTCTTGGGGGTTAACTGGCGACGCATTACCCGCAATAATAGGAACTTGCCTATTATTAACCGCTGGAGCCCCAAAGAAGTCTGCAATCCTACTCATCTGATTTGCCAACATTTGGTAACTGCTATTGGTATTTTGAATCAATGGATTGAAAACTGTACCAATTTGTTGGGTAAGCATATTCACCATATCGTGATTACTCTCGTCTACTTGCTGTCTTAAGGCCAACAAAGATGTATTGGTTAATGCTGGGGGATTTCGACCAAATACGCTCTCAGAAGAGACATGTGTAGGGGAAAAGGTCGAAATATGTGGCATTCCAGTAGGCATGCCATACATTCCCAAAGGAAATGGGGGTAGATGCACGTTATTCAAACGTGGGTCTAAACCGTTTCCGATTGCCATGTAAGGGCTATGAAGCCCTGCACTTAACGGCAAAGACATAGGCAGAGATGCCATTTCTGACTGCGTTGAACCAACATTAGTCATTGATAATGAAGAAACGGTTGTCGACGATGATGGTCCTGTACTAACGCTCGCAGAATCCATTGTTGTTCCTTGCCCTTGTGAAACCACAGGGTTGGAACTAGATGCATTATTCGTACCAGAACGAACCATTCTACCACTTCTTAAGTGCATACAACAGCGAATAGAACAAAATCAAAGGCAAGGTCCCACTGGGCGTGCCAATTTGTTTGCTGGTGTTTTTAGCAAACAATCACTAGTTTTATTAGAAGGTTTGTGAGATCAAACTAGAAAAATCTCAAAGCAATTGCCTTTGAATTGCAAAAGTTTTTGTTTCAGAAAATGTAGAAAAGGGGACGATTTGCAATGATTTAACAGAATTGAAAAGAAAAGAAGCAGTAAATGGTGCGTGAATTGTAAAGAAATGAAAAACAAATTGCATTGAATCATAAAAATGGTACACGATCACGTACAGCGATTCTTCCACTCGTTTTTCGCTCTGGCTTGGAAGTTAGAGTTTCAGGAATCGGGTGTGTATTGTGATTTTGCGACCCCTGTTTCTTCTCAGAAACAGTTATTTATACAAGGGAAAAAACGGGGAAATTCGAACTAAGTAACTGCCTAACAATTTGAAAATAAGTAACTGCTCCTAATTCGGCCAAATAACCGCTCCTACTTTCGACCGAAACCGCTCTGTCACGCTTTGACCAACTGCTAGTTTTCAACGCATAACTGCTCTGTTTTCTGTCTGTCGAAAGCCTGTGTCAATTTTCCTCTCTCTTGCTTTTGCTTCCCTGGAAACTTGTCGAGTTTACCTTGCACACGACCATTTTCTTTGTCGAAACAATATGGTCTTTGTGAAATAAATATAAATCAAGCCATGTTGACCATCTTTAATGTAGCCTGTCGAAATTACAGGCTAACAGTGTGATGTTGAAAAGTATATGAGAAAGCAGGCTCCTCGTGGAATGACGGTCAAAAAAGATATCATCAATCGAGTAAATAAAGGAAAAGGAAAAGTACCAGTAAGTTACTAATTACTAATTACTAATTAACTTATTAATTCAACACTTAGTTTTAATTGTTTGTTAACTAATTTACTAATGACATAATGTAGGTGTTGTGGAATATTAAGGGCCAGCCAATTGGGGATAGTCGCGCAGATTTGGTTACCTTCCTCGGTAGTAAGGTAAAACAAATGATACCAATTACAATCAGTACTTGGAGTGAGAAAAGTGCTGTTTTGAGGAAACACAAAGAGGAGTTTTGGTTAACAATACAGGTATATAATTTTACATCTCTTTAGTAATCTTATTTAATAAATTTGTAACCATATATATTTATATCATTTTCATTGAATATGTGTATGCAGAAATATTTTGATGTGGATGAATCCCGAAAAGACTGGTGTATGAAGGAAGCTGGAAAGCTACATCGGAATTTCAGGGGTAGTCTAAAAAAAAAATGGTTGTTTGATAATAGTGGAAACCTCAGATGGAAGCCTCCAGCGCCATATAGTGGATTTATTACGGAGGAGGATTGGGTTACATTTGTTAGGAGACGCACCGAAGATGAAGATTTCATGGTTAGTACTATAATCTATTAAGTTATAACTTAAAATATAGTTGATAATTATATATTATACATTAATGTATACTTATGTCTCTAAATAGAAACTATGCCAAGCGAATCGAGAGAGAGCTTCTGGTTGTGAGTACCCTTATAGAGGCGGTGCTAGTGGATATCAAGTTTTTGAAGAGAGATTGGTAAGACACAATAAGCTTGATTTCTCTTTGTTTAATAAATCTTTTGATTTATAATTTCTTAATTAACATTTGGTAAATTTAAATATAGTTGGAGGAGAGTGGGAAAGATCCTACTAAAGAAAGCATTGAGCGACATTTCTTGTGGGTAGCAGCCAGACAAAAGGATGGAGAGGTTGTGGATCCCAAAACTAAGGAGGTGACCGACAGAATTGTAAGTATTTCCAATATATTCCTCGAATATTGTTTTGAAACTTTTATGATATTTAAAATGTATAATAATTTTATTTATTATACTTTTGTTTGTGAATCAGGAAACCATATCAGAGTCTGTGTCACAGGGAGAGATCACTGATTGCTCTGAAAAGGAAATCCTTACTCGTGCCTTGGAAAAGGAAGAATACCCAGGTCGTACAAGGGGTTGTGGATTTGGCGTCAATCCATCCAACTACCTTGGGTCAAAGAAGAGAACTTATGAGGAGCATCATGATTGTAAACAAAGTAAAGAGTTGCGGGTATTGTATGAAGGTCTAAGGTCTGAACTTAGTCAAATCAAATTGCACTATGGGTTGGTTTCGCCTGCAGTACCATCCCCTGCCACAGATAGCGCACGAGATAGCTGCACCATTCCGTCAACTAAGGTATTAATTATTTTTTTTGAGGATAAATAAGAAATTAATTATTAAACTCTCTTTCTTCTACGCAATGTATTTATTAATTTTTGTTTATAATTGATTTAGGACAACAATGAGTGTGAGTGTGAATTGTATATCTCAAACTCACACCAAATGGTTGCAATAGGCTTCACATGTGACCAATTGGGAACTTTGATGCACAATTTACCCATACCTCCAAATCATGTTAGAGTCAGAGTTGATTGTGCAATTGTGGGGGATGCACCATTGCCTGCTCCAATACCCAGTATAGATTTACTAACTGTGCAAGATGCAGTTGGTACATTTGTGGCATGGCCAGCGCACCTTATTGTTGTAAGTGACAATATATTTGTAACTAACTAATTATTTTATTTTGTCATTTATTGTTGGCTAGCTAACGAATTATTTGATTTATATATAGGTACACCAAAATGCAAAATCTAGGGGCAAAAGTGTTAGCAAGGCAATATCTACTAGCAAGAAAGTGTATCGGTCCGGCCGTTCAACACAAGTTTCTCAGCCTGCCCCTCAAAAAGTGAGTCGGCCCTCTCCTCCTCCAACAGTGACTCAGCCCTCTCCTCCTCCAACAGTGACTCAGCCCGCCCCTCCGCGAAAAGTGACTCGGTCCTCCCTTACTCCAAAAGTGACTCAGCCCGCCCCTCCAAAAGTGACTCAGCCAGCCTCTCCTCCAATAGTGTGTCAGCCCTCCGCCTCTTCCATTGATGATTCTAGGATTATTTTGTATACCGAAATGCATGCGCAATTCAAGATGGATGATGAAACCCCGCTTGTATTACAGATGGATGACAACATTTTTTGGAAATCCCGATCAACTATTGATAATCCCAAAACAGGATATTAATGATTTATGTCAGATGAATTGGGCAACCAGTGTTTGTATTAGAGCATATATCAGGTACGTATGTAATTTATTATTTAACATCATTGAGTTTATTTTATTATATCGTTAATTTAATTTGTATATATATATATATATATACCTCTAATTGTTGGTGCTTGTATCATAACATTTTGGTCCCTTCGGAGCGGACATAGAGATATGTGTTCTTGTGTCCGGATAGTACACACCTCCGTAATGTCAGGGAGGATCTGTCTAATTATAACGACCTTGTGGAACAAAACAAGAAAGATGTTACAAATTATATCACTCGACGCTTATCGGATGCTCAACATAGAGGCGTCGATACCATGTTTTTGGCACCGTGTCTCGTAGGGTGAGAGATTTAATCTATTCTTATATAACATGCATTTTTTAAATACTAGTCAATTACTTATTCAAAGTTTTATTTTGTAGGGATCATTGGATTTTGCTTGCAATAAATCCTAAGACAGATACGGTGTACTACATTGATTCTGTGCATGGTCATTTCAACACCCACCCAGACTTGGTTGTGATATTTAATAGGTGTGTGTATTTCGATCACTCTGCATATTTCTTTGTTTTAGTTGTTAACTATATGTATTTTTAATAATATAGTTATATCCAATTGTGTTCAGTTGTTTGAAGGAATATTGGGGATTGGAACAATCACAGACAAAATGGGTGCCAACAGTGGTAAGTTTGTAATCAATCTTCTCATATATTTATTTACATTATTGTTGTCAAAAAAATGTATGAAATTAAATTTAACAATTAACTAATCTTTTGTTTTGTAGTGTCCGAAACAACCAAATAACAATGATTGTGGGTATTACATAATGAGATTTATGAAGGAAATTATTACCCACAATCAAATGGTTATCCCCAGACAGGTATCTTTACAGAACTCTTTTTTATTTTGGTTTAACCATATATTTCAATTCTAATTTTATTTAATAATATAATTTCAGTATTTTCCCGATTGTCGGTGGAAGACATACTCTACTGCACAGATTGATGAGCTTAGAGGAGAGTGGTGCCGTTATGTCTCGCAATTCTTTTGATTTTAGATAGATTGTAATCTTGTAAATTGTTAGAGTTTTATTTGGATACATGCATATGAATTGGTTCATGCATATGTAAGTTGCTAACTTGTTTTAATTTAGATACATATTGTAAGTAGCTTGCTAGTTTTGGATACATGCATATGAATTAGTTCATGCATATGTTAGCTGCTAACTTGTTTTAATTTAGATACATATTGTAAGTATCTGGCTAGTTTTGGATACATATAATAACTTGTTAGCTAGTTTGTTTTGGTTTGTGATCATATTGGTGCATTGGGATATATAACTAGTTTATATATATATATATATACATATATATATATATATATATATATGTTGTTAGTATATAATGGATTGGATTGGTATTAATTGGCTGTATATGACCAGGAAATTATCAAATATAAAAAGGAAAGTACAAAAAAACAAGAAAAAAAGGAAAAAAAAATTAAACAATGGGCAGCGTTTGGTGGGAGAAGCGCTGCCCATTCACCTAGCGCGTATAGCAATGGGCAGCGCTTGGTAAAGGGAAGCGCTGCCCATTGCTAAATGTGCTAGGTGAATGAGCAGCGCTTGGTGGGGGAAGCGCTGCTCATTCACCAGCAATGGGCAGCGCTTTCCTTTACCAAGCGCTGCCCATAGCTATACGCGCTAGGTGAATGGGCAGCGCTTCTCCCACCAAGCGCTGCGCATTCACCTTGCGCGTTTAGAAATGGGCAGCGCTTCCCCTTACCAAACGCTGCCCATTTCTAAACGCGCTAGGTGAATGAGCAACGCTTCTCCCTTCAAACGCTGCCTATGGCTATTAATGAGCAGCGCTTCTCAAACGCTGCCCATTTTTGGGGAGGAATCACCAGCGCCAAATTTAGCAGTGCCCAGAAACGCTGCCCATGGCTAAAAAAAACGCTGCCCATCCCCAAATCTGTTGTAGTGAGTGATTCTTCTTCAGTTATGAGAAGCATAGCATGTAAAATATTAATTCTTAATTTATGTGTATTAATCCTAAGACATTAAATTTGGGTTGTTAGTTTTAAGAATGTAATTATTTAAATTACTTTCAAGATAGTTCTTGAGGACATATATATGTGTATTTGTGACTGTTACTATCTGTTGACTGTTTTAAGCAACATGTGAAATTGTTTTACGAATATTATTGAGATTAGTCACCTAGCCTTTAGGCGAGGATGGTGTTCAGATAATATCTTGTTTTTGAGACGTACTTAGCCAATGATAGGCGATGATGGAACTTTAATTTCTTGTGGTGAGAGGAGGAAAGGTGGATATTCGTTTGCTTTTTATTTTGTGGAAACATGCATCAATTAAGTTGTAGAAGGAGATTTGGTGGGAGGATTGTGGCCATGAATTGGGACGGTGGAGGCCGCGATGGGTTTTCTCAACCTGCCTTGGGGGTGATTATGCTCCGGTGTGGAAACTCCAATGACTCTTGTTGATCCCTTGACGTCGGTGTGTACTTCGAAAGCTGGGCAACCCTAACTAGTCCCCTGACAATATCATATTAGTGAGAGTGCGAAGCACTGAAGGCAACCAATGAGGTGTTGCTCTTCAACTGAGGAGCTAAGCATGTACTCCTAGTCTACTTTCCTGAGTTAGTGATTTGGTACCACGTGCATACGAAGTAGAGGCGGAGGATGCATTACATTGACATAACTTTGTTTTTTTTTTTTTACTATATTGCATTGTGAAATCGATTGATTATTTCGATGGTGTGTCTGTGTGTTGTTTCTATCCCCTATTGTTGTCATACTCTTAACATGATGTAAGACGTACTCACCCCCTATTTTCTATGTGTTTTCTTTTGTATGATGTGTCTGCAGGCTATACTTAGGACAATATTGAGAAGTAGTGTTGAGGTTTTCATCCATGAGGATGAAGTGGAAAATAATTTTCTCACTTATGTGATTATTATGTTATTAGTTTTCGTTGGACTATTGTTAAATTCAATTGGGTTGTAAGGCTCTGATATTGTGACATCGGGGTTGAGATTGATATTTGGGTGTTGAACTTTTTTTATTTTACCACGTATACTATTTTTATTTAAGGATGACTGTAACAGCTTTAGGAAGCCAAATTATTTTTTTATTTATGTTAAACTAAGATTTAGAAATGTGATGTTTGGTGACGAAGTGATACCCTTTTTTCGGACGAAGATCGATTACCAATATTATTATTATTATTATTACTATTAGTATTATTATTTCATTTTATTTTATTACTATTATCCCGTAAAAAAATTACTTTTTTTTAATCCATTTAAAAATTATTCTGGGGTTTAGGGTGTCACAACTCTCGCCTCGAGCGAGCAGCCTTCCTTCTGATCTCCGATCTCATATGCTCCATCAGTGGCCGAAGGAAGAAGTCCCCAGCGGCTTCGACCAAAGACCTTCCCTCTGGTGTCTGAGCTCCGTGCTCCATCAGAGGCCGAAGTGACCTCTGATATCCAAGCCCCGTGCTCCATCAGAGGCGAAATACTCCCCTGTTCTTCGAGCTCCACGCTCCATCAGGGGGCAAAGACTCCCCTGATCTTCGAGCTCCGCGCTCCATCAGGGGACAAAGACTTCTTTGATCTCCGAGTCACGCGCTCCATCAGAGACCACCAAAGAGACTCAGGTAATTCTAACCTCGGCCTCGGCCACTCTCATCTCATTCTTAGTCACTTGCAAGCAAAAACAAACAAATAACGAAATGCTTCGAAATAAAGTGAAATTTCATTGATGTCGTAATATATTACAAAAGGAGGGCCACTGGCCAATATTTACATATACCAAATATAACAAGAGGCAAGGAGTTCCTTCATTCTGACATCTCCGCCCCGGAGCTAAAGAAAAGCACTTCAGCATCTTCTAAAGAGACATCCGACACCAACCTAACAACCTAACAAGATTTCCTTCAAAGATTTCGTGTTGAGGGACCAACATTTCCATTGGCAAGTCCGGACTCACCACAGATAGAAGGATTTTGCACCTGTCAAAACCAAGCAGAGCCGAATTATCCACCTTGGCTTCGGGGGCAGAACACTCGCTTCTAAGTTTCTTGACCTCGGCTTGAAGAGCATCGACCTCCTCCCGGACTCGGGCCTCCTCAGCCTTAGCCGCTGCAAGACGAACCTGGATCTCTCCCGCCTCTTTTGCCTCATCTCGGCCCGATTGCAGCTGAATCTCAAGATCAGCAATCTGCTCCTTGGCCGAAGAAAGGGAGCTAATGGTAGCCCGAAGGATACGGTTCTCTTCTATGAGCTCTAGTATCTGAACATCCCGGCAGTACTCCAGCTTATCAGTCTGGTCTACGAGATTCCCTTCCAGCTCGCAGTTAATGGCTTCAGCCCTCTTTAACCGCCGAGAAAGCTTCAAAACCTCCGGGTCCGACTCTAGCTCCTCTAGTTCCTGAAACAACCTAAGAGCAATCTCAGCTACTCTAAGGCAGGCTTCCAGGTCGGAATCAAAAGGGACCTCGAAAGGAAGTTCAGCCACAACCTCGGCAGGTAAAGCAAGAGGTTCTTGAAGCGAATTGATTCTTTTAGGAGGAAGGTCATCCGATCCCATAGCAGCCTGCTTCCTTGAAGGACCTGTTCCCTTCTTCCGCTTGGAGGAGCACTTCTTGAGTGGAACCTCGGCATCATGGTCAGGAGCGAGGCAGGTTGCCAGCACATCTACAAGAAAAAGACAAGGGTTAGTCAAGACTTCAACCCGACCTTCTTGAGCTTCTCACACCATTCTTTCAGAAGCTTGTAGCTCTCGGCCTCCTCACCAACCAAGGACTTCGAGGCCACCGAGAAGGCACTGTTGGCATGTTCATAGCAGTGCTCATCCCAGGACAGAGGGAAGTGGGTCCCTACCAGCTTACGACCGTTGTAGTCAGCAATGGTTTGTTTTTCCTTCTTATTCATAGCACGGACGTAGAAGAAGCGCTGCTTGAAGCCTTTGCTGAAATCATTAATCGGACAGAAGAAGGCCAGGTAACGGACACCTCGAAGACAAACATGGCCGTGTCAGGTAGGTTCGTCTTTATCTGGTTAACGGAACACATCAAAAAGGGCAAAGAAGACCCGGACCGAAGGAGTTCGCCCTAAGTAGACCATCACGTCCTCGAACGATTTGACGTACCCCAAGGTGTTGGGGGCCAGTTGAGAAGGAGCCACCTGTAAGTAATCCAGCACCCTTTACTGGAACTCCGACAATTGATCTGCGTTCTCGAGGCACCAGTTTTGTTCTTCAGGTGCGACAATATACTTCTCAAACTCGGCCAAGGCAGCACCGTAAAGCCTAGAAGCCGTGTCTAGCACCTCGAAAGAAACCCAGTTGTATATACTTGGGTCAAATTGGTACTCAGCAGCGTCAGGCCCCGGCATGTTGGAGCCACGGGCCTCGGGAGCAAAAATTGGTGAAGACCCTTCTGGGCTAGACATTCTCTAGTCTCCCACAGATGAACTTGGCACATCGACGTTCGACATCGGGAAAAATTTGTGATCTCGGAAGCGAAGTCTCATATCGGAAAGCTTTGTGGGAAAATTCGCAACTAACCTCGCACCAGGAAGAATCTCTGCTTGCTCTAAAATGACAAGTAGAGAGAGAGAGAGAAGGGCTCACGCTGAGCTTATATACCACAGGGGCTCAGAAAACAAACCGTCACGTCTAATCAATGCATCTCTTCAGATTCTGACATGGGAAACTGAACCGCAATGATGACCCCTGTCTCCCAAAATGTCACCTGCTCAAAGGACACGTGGTGCCATAATCACCATTCCTCCCAAGAAACCTATAGTAAGCCGAGGCCGGATCGTAGCACCTCCCGCCCTCGACTAGGGGGCCATTGTTCTAGATTGGGCCATACCTAAAGAACATTGGGCCTAGCCCATTACCGTACCCCACTCACCCGTATGCACAATGACCCGCATCCGATGGCCAGGACACACTCGGTCCATCCATCCAACGGTCCAGATATGACGCCGTGCTTTATAAATACATGGTTCATCCACTATTCTTAGGTACACACTCATTCCTTTATCGAAATTACCTCTTCACTTCTCTTGCTGAATTAAGCATCGGAGTGCTTGCAGGTACCCCACCCGAGGCGCGGGGAAGACCATGTTGCATTAAAAACACATTTAGAGCAAGTGTACTCTCTCGCAGAAGTAGTATAAAAGAATATCATATCCACAGAGATTAATTAACAAGTACTAAACTACTTAAAATTATTTATTGTTTAGACAAGTGAATAATTGAGTTGCAATTGAAACAAAGAATTAAAAGTAAATAAATAACAAAATAATAAAATGCAAGATTTAATAGATGGAGAGAGGTCTAGGGTCGCGGTTTCACTTGCAAACTTCGATTCTCCTATGTCTAATCCTATCTGAATTCCCTTATTTTATTTAATTACCAATCCCTTTAATAAAGCTATTAATCCATTTGGTCATTCGCGATTAATATTCTTTTTCCTAAATTAACCCTAGTTTGGTCATGCTAGAATTTAAATTCAAGAAAAGCATAAAGTACAAAAAGGTTGAATGATTGGAAGACTAAATTAAAGTTTGGTCATGCATTAATTCTAGTCCCAATTATCATATAGGTCCCCCAACTAGTTGCAGTACGGTCGCTGATCAACTAATTGATTATGAACCTGAGAAGGGTAGCTAATCCTACTTATGTGATAAAAATAATAGGACAATATTAATTTAAATAAAAAACTGGAATTCAAATATGAAATTAGAACATAAAAATGTTTCTAAGCAAGCAACATTCACCTAAGACCCTAGAAGAGGATTTAAGTATCCATAGTGTTCAAGAACAATGAAATAAAATTAAGAGTCATAAATTAAAAAAATAAAAATAACCCGGAATAATCAAATGCAAAATAATAGAGATCAAGTGACAAAACAAACTATTCTCCCCCACACTAGCATGAAGCATAGTCCTCAATTCAAAATAATCAAATTGGAACAAAAATAAATAAAGAGAGAGAGTAAGAGAGACTTCCCTGAGAGAGCTTGTAGTTGGAGCTTATTCCTAAAATCAAAACAAAACAAAAGTAAAATAAAAATAACTGAAAATAAAACACAGGTTGCCTCTTGCGAAGCGCTTGTTTAACGTCATGAGCCTGACGATAGTTGGTGCTCAATCAGGTGGCTCTCCAAGAGCAAATTTTACATCTAAGGCAGTGCACCTTCTTAGCTTTCTAACCATGTGGTTTACATTATTCTTTCTTTTTCCACGTGGTGGTTGAACTTCAAAGGATGATGAAGTTTTTATTGTAGCTCCTCCCGCCACTATGCTAGGATCTTGCAAAATAAGAATTTTTTCCAAAAAATCCTGCTTCTTTAAATCACTAAGAATGTTAATTTCGACCACATCATCAACAGAAGATGAAGTATAAGGAGAGAAATTTTCGCTGGAATTTCTCTTATGAACCTCAATCACAACATCGCCAATAGTTAAAACAATTTTCCCAAAAATTGGGGTTTTCTCCTCTTCCTCTAAATTATGAACCAATGGATCTTTCTCATTCTCCTCACAAATGCTCTCATCAATGAAATCCATTGTTTCAATTTGGCTCACTTCAGTATGAGCTATTATTTCGATTTGACTCCCTTCAGTAAGAGTCTCTTCATCTTTCTTGAGAGCTTCTTCCTCTATATTATCTTCCACGGAGAACTCTTCATCACTCACATGAATATTATCTTTGTATTGCACAATTTGTGAATAAGGAGTTTCTTGGGCCTCTTGAGACAATAAAGCAATGATATTTGATATTTGATCTGTCATGGTATCCCCCCAAGAATCAATTCTTCTCCCAAGGGTATCAAATTTTTCATCCATATTTTTCTCAAATTTATCAAATCCTTCATTTGTTTGCTCCATAAATTTGACCAACACCTCATCGATATCAGAATCCTCCTCTTTCCTCTGCACTTGTATTGACTCATAATTATCTCAGTTGGAGGAATAAGGAGGTGCCACATAGTCATCCCAATAGTTTGAATAAGGCTCATAAGGAGGAGGAGAAAATGGGCATTGACATTGAGGCATATACCAAGATAACTTCTCTAAATTGCTTTTCGCCTCTGCCTCTCTAATATAATCTCTGAGAGTTTTAACCATGATTTAAACTTTTCTGCAAAAAAGTGAACTGCAACGGTCTCTTGGGAAAGTATTAGCAAAGCCTGAGGATCAGTTTCTGAAGCTAAGGTAGCTAAGGAGGATTCTGATTCAGATTCTGATGAGGTTTTGTTTAGTATGATTTGTGATAATCTAGATAAAACTGAACCTAGGGAGGATATAACAATAACAAACATAGAAATAGGCTTGCATAGTGAGTATGTAGTTCTTGTGGTGACCACCAATGATGGAAAGACCATCATTGAGACTTGGTATCTTGACTCTGCTTGTTCCAATCATATGATTGGTAACAAGGAGTGGTTAGTGAATTTTGACCCTACAGTTAGGACTAAGATTAGGTGTGCTGATGATAAATCCCCGTGTTCTGAAGGAAAGGGGAATATTAAACTCACTAAAGATAATGGACAGGAGGTCATAATTCATGATGTTTTCTATGTACCTGGGATCAGTTGTAATCTAATTAGCCTGGGGCAATTAGTTGAAAAGGGTTTCTCTGTTTTAATGAAAAATTTAAAGCTTAAATTGTTTGATGTTAACCACACCTCTAGCCTCAAACAGGACCTTCAAGACCAATATTAGCATGACAGAGGCAGAGTGTCTTAGTGCTACTACTGATCTTGAAGGCACCTTCTGGCATAAGAGGTATGGCCATTTAAATTTCAAGAGTTTGTGTGATCTGAGTACTAAGGGTCTAGTACAAGGATTACCTAAGATTGAAATGTCACAGGAAACTTGTCCTTGTTGTTTAATGGGTAAGCAACCTGGGAAGAGTTTTAAAACTGAAATGAGGTACAATTCTAAAGACTTTCTGCATGTGATATATTCTGACCCGTGTGGACCTTTTGACACTCCATCCAGTGGAGGAAACAGGTATTTCATGGCTTTGGTGGATGAGTTTTCTGGGAAAACTTGGCTATATCTACTAAAGACTAAAGGGGAAGCCCTAAATGTGTTCAAAAGATTCAAGGAAATGGCTGAAAATCAATGTGGTAAGAAAGTAAAGGTACTAAGGACTGATGGAGGTGGTGAGTACACCTCAAAGGACTTTAAGGAGTACTGTAGTACTCAGGGAATTGTGCATGAGGTAACCTCACCACATACCCCTCAGCACAATGGCATGGCAGAGAGGAGGAATAGGACAATTCTGGACATGGCCAGAAGTATGATAAAAGAAAAGAACTTACCTAAAAAGCTTTGGGCAGAGGCTGTGACTACCTCTGTCTACATTCTAAACAGATGTCCTACCAAGGGTTTGGGAGGCAAAGTTCTAGAAGATGTCTGGGGTGGTGATGTTCCTAAAATCTCTCACCTAAGGGTATTTGGCTCTATTGCTTACAGTCATATACCAGATGGCAAGAGATCTAAGATGGATGATAAAAGTAGACCTTTAATACTGGTGGGATACCATCCCACATGTGCTTACAGGCTCTTAAATCCTAGCAATGATAAAATTGTGATATCCAGGGACATTGTGGTCCTAGAAAATGAAAAGTGGGAATGGAATAAATCTGAATAAGGTGGTTCAGCTGAAACAGTCTTTGATAAGGTAATATCTGATGAAACTACACCTACTGGTGATGTTTCTGAAGAGGTTGAGGTTGTAAATCATGAGGAAAACCAAAATCCCCATGATGAAGAGGAAGGTGGTTCTGAACTTTAACCAGAAGCTGCTATACCTACTGTGGAAGCCATACCTAGGGCTCAAAGCCAAAGGCAGCCACCCAGGAGGCTGGCAGAGTTTGACATAGTGAATGATAATGACATAAATGAAGATGCTGATCTTATTCACTATGCTATGATGGCTAATACTGAACCTATAGACTTTAGGGAAGCCCTAAGGCATGAGAATTGGAAGAATGCTATGATTGATGAATTGAGTTCCATTAAGAGAAATGAAACTTGGTCTTTGACAGAATTGCCCAAAGACAAGAAGGCAACTTCTGTGAAATGGGTTTTCAAGCTTAAGTTGGATCCCAATGGAAACATAGTCATGCGCAGGACTAGACTGGTTGCTAGAGGGTTCCAACAAAAGCCTGGAATTGACTTTGAGGAAGTATTCTCCCCTGTGGCTAGGCATGCGACCATAAGAATGGTTATTGCTCGATCCTGCAGTAGAGGATGGGACTTGCATCATCTTGATATCAAGTCAGCTTTCCTAAATGGACCCTTAGAGGAAATAGGCTTTATATCTCAACCACCTGGGTTTGAGGTTAAAGGCAAGGAACATTTGGTGTGCCAATTACATAAGGCACTCTATGGGCTTAAACAGGATCCAAAAGCCTGGAATAAACGCATAAACACTTTCTTTGTGACCAATGGCTTCACAAAATGCACCAACGAGTTTGGTGTTTATGTGAAGGGTAGTATTGATACTAAAATCTTACTAATTTGTCTTTATGTTGATGATCTAATGGTAACAGGTAATGATGCAGAGGAGATTGGCAGATTCAAGACTACCATGGAGGCTGAATTTGAAATGACCAACTTGGGGCAACTTACTTATTTCCTAGGTCTGGAATTGCTAAGAATCCCTGAAGGTATTATTCTTCATCAAAGGAAGTATGCTAAAAGAATTCTAACAAGATTCAAGATGGATGAGTGCAATGCTGCACTTAACCCAGCAGAGGGAATTCTGAGCAAGAAAAATGATGAGAAGGGTAGTCCAGTTGATCCTACTCTATACAGACAGATTATAGGCTCACTAAGGTATTTATGTCATACCAGACCTGACATCTTGTTTGCTACTGGCATGGTAAGCAGGTTCATAAATGAACCTCTGCAATTACACGTAAATGCAGCACAAAGGATACTTAGATACATCCAAGGGACTCTAAACTTTGGGGTATACTTTCCTAAAACCTGCACAAAGGAGTTTACACTATTAGGATACTCTAATTCTGATTGGTGTGGGGACTAGCTTGACAGAAAAAGTACCTCAGGCTACTTATTTAAGTTTCAAGGTGCACCAATCTACTGGAGCTCTAAAAAACAACCTAGTGTGGCCTTATCTACATGTGAGGCTGAATATGTAGCAGCCTGCAATGCTGCCACTCAATCAGCCTGGCTGGAATCTCTACTCACTGAATTAGGGGTTACTCTAACTCAAGTTCCTAAGCTAATGGTGGACAACAAATCTGCTTTGTGCCTAGCAAAGAACCCAGTGGGTCATGGGAGGACAAAGCACATAGAAACCAGATTTCATTAACTAAGAAATCAGGTGACAAATGGGAGACTTCTACTTGAATATTGCCCTACCAAAGAGCAACAAGCTGACCTGTTCACTAAGCCATTGAAGGGGGGAACTTTTACTAAACTATGGAGAGACCTAGGGATAGTTGCCTTTAAACCCTAAAGGTAACCTAAAGCTATATTCAGAGGCTCGTTCTAAATGTTTTTTACTTACAGATATAAACAGGGGCTTGTCCTGTGTAGTTATGTCTCTCCTAGCTTTATTTTTTTTAAGTCTTATTTCTGTTTTTTCTCATTAAGGGAGGATGTTGAGTTTAATTCAAAAAACCATCAACACCCTAGGATTTGTGTAACAGTCTTATAAAACAAACCAGAAGACTGTTACACCCTAGCAGTTTTGAAGTTGTTACATAGTGTAACTAACTTCCTAACTTCTAAAACTAATTCTGTTAAGTTTGTTTGAAGCCTCAAACAAACCCAACGGTTATCTACTTTGTAAATATATAGTTTACAAAAAAATTGTACATGCACAGATTTTACAAGTGAATAAAAATTCTATTACTTTGCATTTTGTTTTTACAAGCTTTTCTTCTTCTTCTCTAATCCTTTTCTCCTTGCGCCTTGTGTGAACCTCCGGAGTGTTGTGTAGGTGTGTGTGTACCTCGCAAAAGAGAGAGTGAAACAAAACAAGTGAGTGTTTTGTTTCTTTCACATAAACAGTAGAAGAAAACAAAAGAGAGAAAGGAAGAATCGAAGGTAATACTTGTGTAAAGTTGTTTCTGCAAAGAAGATCTTCAAGTCACAGATCTTAGAGTTTCATAGGCAAACCTCGTGGTAACATAAGAAGAAAGTACTCAAACGAGTTAGGTTTGAGTTCAGCAACAATAAACGTGAAAAAAGGAGAGATCGTGGAGTATTATACCTTCTGTGGAGTTTGTTGAAGCCATTGATTGGGTGTTCTTACATACGAACAGCTGCAGTGGAAGAATCAAAAGTTAGGGTTACGGAAACTGTGAAATTGAGAATCAAAACAAGGGGCTTTTGATTGTCACCCTCTGATGTGTGTTTGTAGTGGCTGATTGAGTAAGAATCAGCGTTGATTGTGTTGATCTCTGCTAGGTTTAACGAAACCCTAGCAGAGCTTTGAGAAAGAAGAAGTAGAGAGAAGAAAGAAAACAAAGAAGAATAGAGAGAATAGAATGCGTGAAATGAGACAGTGTGCTGCATTTTTGGTTTAAATACTCTGGATACTGATTCGGGTTTAAAGAGTCCGCGTGTTTTCTTTGATAGTGGGTTCTGGGTTCCGCAAATTAATTTTTGGACCCGAAAAAATTTTTGTTGAAAAATCTGGGCTTGGCAATTGGGTCTTTATTTCTTGCAGCACCTATTCTTGTGAGTACAACCTGCAGAAGTAAAGATTCAATATTAGTCAAATTTTAACAGAAAATACATAACTAGGACTTGAAATGACTAAGTCTTCAAATCCTCTCCTTGTGTACGTCATCAACTCGTGCCTTAATGCCAACTTCTTTCCCTGTTTCCCTGTAAAACAACAACATATGATAGGGTGAGATAATATATCTCAGTGAGTCCTACCGCGACCCCTAACATCTCTCGGTTCAATTATAAAACAGTAGCAATTGTAGTTTTATTTATAAACCACTTGCTTATTCTATTATTCAAAACACCGACCGTCATCAATTGCTTACTCCCGATGAACCCCCCCTAGTACTTTCCCTAACGGATATTGGGCTTAGGTTAAGGGCTCATGACCTTCCCCGCCTAGTTTGCTATTCAATGGGTCGTCACCCAAAATCGACATAATTTATATGTCACACCCACATTGGGCCGCCTCCTAAGTATTCGATATAACCTATATATCGTATCCATATCAATGCTAGAATATCAATTTCAGTATTGCTTTCAAAACATTTGCTCACACACATACTAATTTCAGTTTTTCAAATCATTTGTAGTTCGAGACAATTCGGTTTAAAACATGTCATTCATAAGCATTTTGCAAAGTATTACGGTTAATTTATCATTTGTTAGGGTTGGGGAAGGATTGGAATGGTTTTGGGAACATTTTGACTTTAGTAAAATAATCTGTGAATAGATTCACATTTATGGGAATCAATTCACAGAATAGGAATAGGTTCCTAATCTGTGAACAAAATCACATTCTGTGAATAGATTCACAGTCCTGGGAATCGATTCACAGAATAGAAACAAGTTCCCAAACTGTAAACAGAATCACAGTTTGTGAATAGATTCACATTCTGGGAATCGATTCACAGCTTTGCTGTCTGCACAAAACTCAGTTTTTCGTATCATTTTGCCATTCCGATCGTTTTCGATACCCATTCCGATCATTCCCTAACTTAAATATACATCATAACAATAACACAACCAATCCAAACACGACAACAACCACAATATTAACGTATAACAACAATTCCTCGTTCGTTCCGAGACTCGGTAATGCATAGTTTTCGAAATACGGTTTTTAACTCCAAAAATTATGAAACGCCACAGAGTATCACAAACCAGAAATTTGAAACAATAAATATCGAAATTAAAGTCCCTAAACGTGAGTAAAACTCACCTATCGTGATGAAAATCACGAAATGCACTGAGACTTCGCGAAATGCTCAAAACATGAAACCACTCGAACAATCCCCGTACGATGTCCTAAGCTCCCACGAACTCGAAATCGCTCCGATGCTAACCCAAGCAATCCAAATTCTAACTTCAACCTTGTAGCTTGTCATGCCCTCAAACTGATTTCCCATTTCTAACTTAAGACTCTTCTTCAACATCAAGGTACAAGTGCTCAAAGATGAGGACTTACAGTATTTTCTGCACAAGACAGAGCATTCAACTACATTTCTTCAAACTCTCTAAAACCCACGAATTTGAACTTCTAACCTTGAACAAGTGCTTCAATCTCATACTTTTAGCTTCCATCTATACCAATCTTAGTTCCATACTCTTGATTCACTCCTATTCGTGAACTTACAAGAACACAATGATGGCATGAACTTCAATTTTCTGCAGAAACAGTTATTATTCGTTCTCCTTTTACCTCCATTTCTCCATGGATTTGGACTCCACAAGTTGGATTTAGCTCCAAATCTTCAAGTTTGTGACTCCTTCTAGTTTTTCCCCAGCTCTCAGGCCCCAAATTCTCTTTTAAGTCGAACATGCAAGCCCTAAATTAAGCCTCCAAAACAGAACAAAAGAATTGGGTTTTGAGGTGGTTTGACTTCTACTTTTTCTTTTGAAGAAAGGAAGAGAATATTGCTTTCACGACAAACTCGTATCCGAGACTTGATTTTTTATTTCCTTGAATAATAAATCGCTAGGTAATTTTGTAAACCGAAATTTACCGAACTAGGGATGTTATACTAAAATATACATTTGTTACTTAAGTTTATTTAAAATTCAGTTTCACTCATTCCTTTATATAACATTTTAATTCAAATAGAAAAATGTTGTTTAATTTCCCTTAAAAGTACGCGTTAGAGTGCAACATTCACATTTGATATACTGAACTTATGTTAAATTTAAAATTGTAGTTTTATTTTGACAAATTAAAATTATAGTTACAAATGCTGTCAAAAAAAATTATAGTTACAAATAAAGATAAAATTGGAAAATAATTAGTAAACCAAAAAGTTATTTAAAAATACAATTTTCGGTGTATATTGGTATAAACAATGATATTTTCATTTTATTAGTAAGGAGATAATAATATGGACCGTTTCGGTTATCGACTCTTACCTTAACAAGCTTTTGACTTTGGGTGACTTGTTTCGGTTCTCGGTTAAACGAGTTACCAAAGAAAGGGAATTGAGAACCGAGAACCGTTTCGCAAAATAATATGACTCTTTTATTTCTTTGACTCTTTATTCTCTCATTAGTTGAAACGAATGACATTCTATGTTTCGTTGACAAAAGGTACTTTAGGAGGGAAAAAAACGGTTGTGGTGCAAAAAAAAAAATTATATACTAAAATAATGCACATTGTAGGTTATTTACCAAAGTAGGCAAATTTACCAAAGTGACTTCTGAACTGAGTTTTGCAATTTTTTTTTAAAATACAGTTCAGAAGTCGCCCCCCCCAGGGTGACTTATGAACTGTGTTTTGCAATTTTTTTTTAAAATATATATAAAAATGATAAAAATTTAATTAATTTAATTTAAATTAAAAAATTGTATTAAGATAATTAATATTTTTAATTCAAATTTCCTAATTAAATTTAAGGGTCACAAAGAAATATTACAACACAATAATTGATTTAAAAGACCAACCGACAATTACAATAGTTATTTAAAAGACTAATCCGAAATATTACAACATATTAATTGCGGTTAGGACAGTTGTTTCTGTTGTGACCCTCATTTCTACAAATTCCGCATCTTTTGGTGCGTGTACCCCTTTCTCTTTGATCCATCTCTGTACGAATACAGGTAGACTGTGGACGACCCTTTTTATCTCTCCGTTTAGTTGGATCATGCTGTAGTTCTAAAGTATTGAAATAAGGCCATGACGTCTCAGTTGGCAAGGGTGGGAACTCCACAATGTAAGTATTGAAAACATTCTCCATTATGTACGGTGGATCCACGAATTGCATGTGGTCGTAATTGCATTTTGAGCATGCTGCGATGACATGTGAACAAGGGTAGTGAAGTGCCTGGAATTCCCCACACTCACACGTTTTTGCTCTGAAGTTCACCACGAATGTTCGCGCAGGTCTACCACTTTGTGGTCGTACAAGTTCTTCAACTCGGAACAATTGTTGGGCACGATCGTGAACTGCGACGTTATGCGTTTTTGAGACTTTTATGTTCCTGGTAATATTTTCCAACAATTTTTCAGAGTACATAGTTCCGGATCTCAACATTGCCTGTGCCTGTATTCCCCTTTTGACGAAAACCTCGTTCATCCTGAAATATGTTGCATCTATCAATGAACGAATAGGGAGATTCCGCACCCCCTTAAGGACATTGTTGATGCACTCTGCAAGGTTTGTTGTCATGTGCCCCCAACGGGAACCTCCATCGCACCACTGCAACAATTGTTCTGCGGTTATGTCTTCAACCCAAGCCACCCCCTCAGGACCTACTTCCCGACCAATTTTTTGTTTGTAGTGATCAGCCGATTCTTCCGTCATTGAATATGCTGAAGAAAAAAAAGAAGATGTTGGTAAGTATGGAATGGAAATTTGAAACTAATTAATTAAAAAAAAATGTTAAAAATACTCACCCATATTGATGACATGTTTCCTGGCAGGAGTGTTTTTGAAGTGTCTCATGAAGTTTTGTGCTATGTGGCGAACACAGAAGACGTGTTTCCAATTGGTGTTTAGTTGCGTAACAGCACTTTTGATAGACTCGTGTCTATCTGATATCAAACAAATACCCTCCTGTGGTGTCACATAGTGTCTTAAACGAGATAGGAAGAAAAACCAAGCCTCCTTTGTCTCACCCTCGACCACTGCATATGCAATTGGGAAGGTGTTGTTTCTTCCATCTTGTGCGATTGCCAAAAGAAGACACCCTTTGTACCTACCGTACAACCATGTTCCATCAACAGAGACAACTGGTTTGCAAAATTGAAAGCCTTTAATGCACGGGCCAAAACTCCAAAAGATGCGGTGGAATACACCTTTGTCGGCAACTAGTTGTCCATTCTCATAGAATGGTTTGTACTGCCAGTCGTGAACTGTGTCTGGAATATAGTAAGAGAAAGCATGTAGCCACCTGGTTACTTCATTGTAAGAGTCCTCCCAATTACCGAAGATAAGCTCGATTGCTTTTTGTTTAGCAATCCAAGCCTTTCTGTAGGAACTCTGGTACGTGAACCGCTCCTTGATGTGTGCAATCAACACAGCCACTGATATTGTCGGGTCCTTCCTTACAAGTGGAAGTATATGAGTACACATGAGGGAGGAGGTCAGCTGGCGGTGATCTTGGGAAATAGTCGATGTTGTACATGTGTGTGGGTGAGTCAACTGTGTAATCCCCCAATATCCAGTTTTTGCTCCTAGTCTCACTACACACCTCCACAAATAGGTTTCATGAACACAACAAACGGTCCATGTGTGTGGTTTAGACTCACAGATTTTGTATGCAACTGAATGGTTTAGGTGATATGTTTGGATGAATTGTTGGGCTATTTCTTTTGTGGGAAATTTCATTTTGAGTTTGAGTTCGTTTGGGTCTTCATTAGATAAAAGTTGGTTCCTGTCCACGAAATGACCAAACTCTACATCATAAGGTTCTGGGTTATCAGCTGTGACGTTTTGAAAGTGTGGGACTGGCTCGCGGAATGCAACACCTATGTTGGGGTTAGCTTCAATTGGTTCATCAGCGACGTCACGCTGAAGAATTTCATCTTCATCTTCGCTAAAGTCCCCAACGTCTTCATTATGGACACCAACAAACATACTAAACGGTGGGGTATTAGTTTGAGTATGTAGAGGGTTGCTTGTGTTAAGGTCAATGGGTGTGTTTGAGGATGATGGTGCAGAGTGATGGTGAGGTGTTGAAGGACTGTAATGCATGTCAGTTTGGGATGATGAAGGATTGAATTGAGGGTAAACAGGTGGAATGAAGTCAGTGTATGGTATTTCTGTTTGTTGAGAAAAACGTATGTTCTGTTGTGATGAAGATGGAATAGAGTGGGCGTGACTTACCTGGGTGTAGTTAGAAGGAGCGTCAACCAAATCAGCGTATATTTCTGGTGTACATATACCAAGGTGTCTATCTTCTTTGAAATGCTCTATCATAAGTTCAACATCATCGTCGGAATTTATTTCGAATCCCCCATAAAAGGTATGGCCAGTACTAAGAGTTGTGGGGTACCGATATGTAAGACTAGCAACCATTTTTGAATGGTCAGGAGAGATTTTTTTTTCAATGGCTTGTTTAACTTGAGCTAGTTTGGATTTAGAGTTTAGTTTGACAAGGGTGTTGTTATGACACCTAAAAAATATACCCTCAGTATTTGTTTTTTCAACATAACCATTGTAAAAGACCGTGATGAAAACATTCGTTGGAGCCATTGACGAAGTTGGGAGTAGGAGGGTGTGTTTGAGTTTCAGTTCGTAGTAGGAGAATCTATGGCAGTTGGGTGTTTAGTGGTGAGAGATATAGGGCCTATTTATTGAAATTTGAATGGTCTAGATTTCACCGATGGTTCTGAAGGCCAGGATTGCACCGACACTTTTAAAGGTCAGGATTGCACCGACACTTTTAGTCATTTTTTCGAATCTTGTAAACGTGGGTTATAAGTCCGTTAGTACTAACTCAAAACATGAAACCGTAGTTCTATAACTCTACTATAATGTGATAACTCTACTATAATGTGATATCATTTTTTTTAATTTGGTCATTTAACAAAATTGGTTAGAATTGATCTAAACATGGTAAAATAGTCACTTTTTAGACTTAGGAAAAACCTTTTTTAGTCATTTTTTCGAATATTGTAAACGTGGGTTATAAGTCCGTTACTACTAACTCAAAACATGAAACCGTAGTTCTATAACTCTACTATAATGTGATATCATTTTTTTTAATTTAGTAATTTAACAAAATTGGTTAGAATTGATCTAAACATGGTAAAATAGTCATTTTTTAGACTTAGGAAAAACCTTTTTTAGTCATTATTTCGAATATTGTAAACGTGGGTTATAAGTCCGTTACTACTAACTCAAAACATGAAACCGTAGTTCTATAACTCTACTATAATGTGATATCATTTTTTTTAATTTAGTAATTTAACAAAATTGGTTAGAATTGATCTAAACATGGTAAAATAGTCATTTTTTAGACTTAGGAAAAACCTTTTTTAGTCATTATTTCGAATATTGTAAACGTGGGTTATAAGTCCGTTACTACTAACTCAAAACATGAAACCGTAGTTCTATAACTCTACTATAATGTGATATCATTTTTTTTAATTTAGTAATTTAACAAAATTGGTTAGAATTGATCTAAACATGGTAAAATAGTCATTTGATATTCAAAGTTCACGTGATATATTATATTTGGTCTTTGGTCTTGAAGATTATATTCCTTCTTGTTTTCTTCTTCAAAATTATTTCCACTTGATATTCAAAGTTCACGTGAAGTGTCATCACCATTCCCATGTGCACAAACATTGCATACACTTCCTCTAACTTCTTGTGCACATACGTTGCATCCACTTCCTTTAACAAAATTGGTTATAATTTATCTAAACATGGTAAAATAGTCATTTTTTAGACTTAGGAAAAACCTTTTTAGTCATTGTTTCGAAGGTCAGAATTGCACCGACACTTTTAAAGGCCAAGTTTACACCGATGGTTTTGAAGGCCAGGATTGCACCTACACTTTTAAAGGCCAGGATTTCACCGACACTTTTGAATTGTTCAATGTGCATTGTTCAGAGTGCATTGTGTAGCGTGCTTAGTGCAGAGTGCAGTGTCCCATGTTGAGGAAAAACCGGTTTTAGTCATTGTTTCGAATCTTGTACACGTGTCAACAAAATTTAAACTACGATAAAAATTCTAAACACGTGTCAAAAGATTTTAAACTACGACCAAAAAACTAAACGCGTGTCAAAAAATTTTAAACTACGACAAAAAAACTAAACGCGTGTCAAAAAAATTTAAACTACGACAAAAAATCTAAATGCGTGTCAAAAAAATTTAAACTATGACAAAAAAACTAAACGCGTGTCAAAAAAATTTAAACTACGACAAAAATACTAAACGCGTGTCAAAAATACTAAACGCGTGCACCGACACTTTTTAGACTTAGGAAAAACCTTTTTTAGTCGTTGTTTCGAATCTTGTAAACGTGGGTTATAAGTCCGTTAGTACTAACTCAAAACATGAAACCGTAGTTCTATAACTCTACGATAATGTGATATCATTTTTTTTAATTTAGTAATTTAACAAAATTGGTTAGAATTGATCTAAACATGGTAAAATAGTCATTTTTTAGACTTAGGAAAAACCTTTTTGGGTCATTTTTTCGAATATTGTAAACGTGGGTTATAAGTCCGTTACTACTAACTCAAAACATGAAACCGTAGTTCTATAACTCTACTATAATGTGATATCATTTTTTTTAATTTAGTAATTTAACAAAATTGGTTAGAATTGATCTAAACATGGTAAAATAGTCATTTGATATTCAAAGTTCACGTGATATATTATATTTGGTCTTTGGTCTTGAAGATTATATTCCTTCTTGTTTTCTTCTTCAAAATTATTTCCACTTGATATTCAAAGTTCACGTGAAATGTCATCACCATTCCCATGTGCACAAACATTGCATACAATTGAGATATATTCCTTTAAATATGTCTTCCTGAACATTCAAGTCACTAAACTCAAACATAACTCAAAGGCAGCAACACAACCACATAACTCAAACATTCAAGTCACCATAACTCTTCAACAACACTTCCTCTAAAAATGTCTTCCTTACTAAACGAAGAACGTCACATTTCCATGCTTCTCAACAATGACCCAATGGAAGTTCACCACGCATTCAATCTTCCCGAACCAGATGGCTCTATATTACCATTGATAGAAAGAGCTGGGTTTCGTGACATTGCTTCAATTAGCGCATTCAAAATAAATCCAGCTTTGGTGGCAGCAATGATTGAACGCTGGAGACCAGAAACACACACTTTTCATCTTCCAGTAGGGGAGTGCACAATAACTCTCCAAGACGTGGCTTTGCAGTTGGGACTTCCCGTTGATGGAAAAGCCGTTACTGGAAGTTGTGAACAAAATTGGGATCGAGTATGCGAACAACTTTTGGGTAAGCCTATCCCATCAAATGGCATGGTAGGCAACCAAATTAAGTTCACTTGGCTACAACGTGAATTTAATAATGTTCCAGAGGGCGCTTCCAACAAAGTGCGAAGACAATATTGTCGGGCGTACCTATTGCAGTTGATCGGGGGATACATACTCCCAGACAAATCATCAAACAGAGTCAACATAAAATACCTACCCCTATTGAAAAATTTCGATGAAATTTCAAGTTACAGCTGGGGGTCAGCATGTCTAACGAACTTATACAGAATGTTGTGTAAGACAGCTACATGCTCCTCACGCACAATGGGTGGATGTACTCTTTTGTTACAGTCTTGGGTCTGGTACCGCATGCCGTTCCTAGCACCAGACTGCAACCGTCCTTATGAATGGCCACTAGCAAAGAGGTAAAAATTTGACACAACTTATGAATACTAACAATTATATTTCTTCTTTATGTTAACAATTTATTTTTTTACCAGATGGGTTCGCACGCCACTTAGCCACACTAAGTGTCCAAAAACCCTTGTTTTGTACAGATCAACAATAGACCGCATGACACATGAAGAGTTTGAGTGGTTGCCATATCGGGAATTCAATTTGCCAGAAATAGCATATCGGCACCAAGGCATATGGACTACAAACACGGCTATGGTCTGTTTCCATATTGTAGAATGGCACCATGCGGATAGAGTGACCTTGCAATTTGGTCTCGTCCAAGACATACCATCAGCACCAATAGATATGAGCCACATGCACAACATCACCATGCAGGGACAGACTGATGTCAATTGGGTTGTATATCACAGACAGTTAATTGATTTATGGAATGATAGACAAAATCGATGTGTTGTGGGTCGACCGTGCTTTGCTAAACCAACGCAGTCAGATAAATACATGCGTTGGTTTCTAAAAAAATCAAGGCCATATATTTCAGCGGACCAACATCTAAGGGATCCACGTGGTCTTGCAACTGTTCGTGATGTGGATGAAGAAGATGAACAAGACGTGCCAGCTCCCCCAACTACTCAAACCGAACGTCGAGAACGTAACCGTAATCGACATCGACGTGCACCACCAACTCAACAGAGGACCCAAGAAGATGTGCCTCACCGCCACTCTATCTCCCACACACCAACATTCCAAGAAGATGTGCCTCACCGCCACTCTATCTCCCACACACCAACATTCCAATATTACGAACAATACAACCAGTCAGTAGAACATACTCCTTTTCAAGATACATATCGACATTCTACGACCGAAAGGGACCCTGATATGTTCTATGAGTGCTTTGGGGTCCAACCCGGCTCTGCGCAATCTGTGGCGTTGTTTCGTCAAATTCAAGAGCAGGCCGGCGGCGCTAGTCCTTCATCAGTTCCCCAATATTTTCCAGAGCCACCGCCCCCTGCCCCGACTGAGGAAGAACATCAACCACCACATCGGCATCAACGTCCACGGCGTGTCCCCCAACCTCGAAAGTGTGGAACTGGGTCTCATATTTGTTAATTTTTTTCCTGTACTGGCTTTTTAGTTTAATTTATCAATTATTGTAATTTTATATTAACTAAGTTATTAATTTTAAGGGTTTAATCTTATGTGACATTTATTACATTTGGATCAATAATTTACTCTTTTGTCTTTAATAGTGCTTTGTGCAGAGTGCACTATTAAAGTGTGCATTGTGCAGAGTGCTTAGTGCATAGTGCAGAGTGCACTATTACAGTGTGCATTGTGCAGAGTGCACTGTTAAAGTGTGGATTGTGCAGAGTGCATACGTCTTAATTTCTTTAAGGGCCTAGATTTTGCCGACACTCTTTAACGGCCTAGATTTTGCCGACACTCTTTAACGGCCTAGATTTTGCCGACACTAAACCCTAAAATCAATGGTTAAGATCATCCAAAATCAACGGCTTACATACGATCACCCCTATTATAAATACATTCTAACATTATACTCAAATTCACACCAACAGTTTACCCTCAACCTATATTTCTGATTAATCTTCTCTTCTCTGGTTCTTCCCAAACACCGTCGCCCAACCCGCTGAAATGGAATGGCAGTTGTGCCCAACCCATTACTCAAATGACAAATTCCTAACCGCACTTCATCACAGTGGAACTGTAACCACCGATGAACATGGTGTTGTCTTTCGTTGTCCTAATCATATCTTCTGTAGGATGAATAAGGACATCACATTCGCCCAACTCAAGGAGAAGGCTGAGAGGAAGATACGGCCAGAGGGAGGGTGGCGTAAAGACGTGGAGCGTATCCGTTACAGAAAATTCAATTGTGGAGATGACGGGACTTTCCGTTATTCTGTCATGGAGATCCAAACCGACGACGACGTTCGAGCAATGATGGAAGCTCATGCTAACATTCCAATGGGACGTAGTCTCTTGGAGCTGTACGTGGACACAATACGCACTCCGGAAGAAATCATTCATCTTCTGCGACCACCCCCACCACAACAAGTCATACCGGAAAGAGTCATCAGCCACTACTGTACACTTCACTGTCAGGCCCATGTTATGTACAGGGAAGAAGATGATGTGTATTTTAGTGGTCCAAACACCATTTATTCCAGGCTTAAGAACAACATCACCTTCGCCGAACTAAATGAAAAACTAACGGAAAAGGCGCAGCTGGAGGGTGAGGAGCAAACAATCACTCGTATCGTTTATCGCTGCCCCCGGATCGGCGAAGGTAATCGTATTCGGTGGTGCGTAATGACTATCAAGACTGACAAACACGTTCGACAGATGTTTCAGCAGCATGAGATGTTTCAACCTCATACTCGGAGTCCTATCGAATTGTGCGTCGAAACCACTATTTCCACCGATGAGATCATCCGTCGGGTTACCCCTAACCGATGAGATGTTTCTATTCTTGTATTTCTGAAAATTTTGTTGTTTATTTCAGTCTTTTTTCTACATTATATGTTGTAATATTTCGGATTAGTCTTTTAAATAACTATTGTAATTGTCGGTTGGTCTTTTAAATCAATTATTGTGTTGTAATATTTCTTTGTGACCCTTAAATTTAATTAGGAAATTTGGATTAAAAATATTAATTATCTTAATACAATTTTTTAATTTAAATTAAATTAATTAAATTTTTATCATTTTTATATATATTTTAAAAAAAAATTGCAAAACACAGTTCAGAAGTCACCCTTGGGGGGGCGACTTCTGAACTGCATTTTAAAAAAAAATTGCAAAATACAGTTCAGAAGTCACCCTGGGGGGGGGGGGGCGACTTCTGAACTGCATTTTAAAAAAAAATTGCAAAACACAGTTCAGAAGTCACCCTGGGGGGGGGGGGGGGGGGGGGGGGCGACTTCTGAACTGTATTTTAAAAAAAAATTGCAAAACTCAGTTCAGAAGTCACCCTGGGTCTGCAATGATGAACCCTAACAACCAAAAGATGGTATCGTTAAATTTATGAATGAATATGAAAAATAACTATATAACATCTAGTTTACTTATTATTTGCTATCGGTAATAAAGAACAAACATCTATCTAATCTAATCTAATCTAATCTATCTATCTAATCTAATCTATCATCTATCTAATCTATCTGATCTATCTATCTAATCTATCTATCTAATCTAGTCTAATATCTATTTAATCAAACAAACAACTACAAAAAGACCATTTTAGACATCTTCATTTTTTGACATATCACCACTCTATTTCTTATTTTTTAATTCTTTTTTCTTTTCCTTTCTAACTCTCTCTCTCTTTCTTTCAATCTCACATTTCCATATATTTCTCACTTTCTTACACGTCTACTATTTGTGGCCCCACATCCTTTATTTAAAAGTATTTCTTTTCCCAATTTTTTTTAATCTACTATATAGTATAATATAATTAAATTAATATTAAATGATTTACAATTAACTCCTATTTACTATCAAATCTAATATCTATTTATCTAATCTAATATCTATTTATACAAACAAACCACATTTAAATTACTCAAACAAGCCTCACTATTTACTTAAACTCATCTAACTAAGGACAACATTGTAATTTACTATCAGACATTTTTCAAATTTTCTTCTCACTCCTACGTTTTTCCTGCTTTCTCATACTTTTTTTTCAAATTTCAAAATTCTAATCAAACCCACTCACTTTATTTTTCCACTATCTACTAATCAAACAAACAACTTACAAAAAGAGCATTTTGGACATCTTCGTTTTTTGACACATCACCACTATATTTCTTATTTTTTAATTCTATTTTCTTTTCCTTTCTAACTCTCTCTCTTTCTTTCAATCTCACATTTCCCAATATTTCTCACTTTTTTACCCATCTACTATTTGTGGCCCTCACATCCTTTATTTAAAATATTTCTTTTCCCAATTTTTTTAATCTACTATATAGTATGACATAATTAAATTAATATTAAGTGATTTACCATTAACTCCTATTTACTATCTAATCTAATATCTATTTATCTAATCTAATCTAATATCTATTTATACAAACAAACCACATTTAAATTACTCAAACAAGCCTCCCTGTTTACTTAAACTCATCTAACTAAGGACAACATTGTAATTTACTATCACACCTTTTTTCAAATTTTCTTTTCATTCCTACTTTTTCCTATTTTCTCATACTTTCTTTTCAAATTTCAAAATTCTAATCAAACCCAGTAACTTTATTTTTCCACTATCTACTATAATCTACTAATCAAACAAACAACTTACAAAAAGACCATTTTGGACATCTTCATTTTTTGACACATCAGCACTCAATTTCTTATTTTTTAATTCTATTTTTTTTCCTTTCTAACTGTCTCTCTTTCTTTCAGTCTCACATTTCCTAATATTTCTTCTTTTTTACACATCTACTATTTGCGGCCCCCACATCCTTTATTTAAAAATATTTTTTTCCCAAATTTTTTAATCTACTATATAGTATAATATAATTAAATTATTATTAAATGATTTACAATTAACTCCTATTTACTATCTAATCTAATATCTATTTTTCTAATCTAATATCTATTTATACAAACAAACCACATTTAAATTACTCACGCAAGCCTCCCTAATTATTTAAACTCATCTAACTAAGAACAACATTATAATTTACTATCACACATTTTTCTAATTTTCTTCTCACTCCTACTTTCTCATACTTTTTTTCAAATTTCAAAGTTCTAATCAAACCTACTCACTTTATTTTTCCACTATCTCATATAATCTACTAATCAAACAAACAACTTACAAAAAGACCATTTTGGACATCTTCGTTTTTTGACACTTCACCACTCTATTTCTTATTTTTTAATTCTATTTTCTTCTCTTTTCTAACTCTCTCTCTTTCTTTCAATCTCACATTTTCCAGTATTTCTCACTTTTTTACACATCTACTATTTGTGGCCCCCACATCCTTTATTTAAAAATATTTTTTTTCCCAATTTTTTAATCTACTATTAGTATAATATAATTAAATTAATATTAAATGATTTACAATTAATTCCTATTTACTATCTACTCTAATATCTATTTATCTAATCTAATATCTATTTTTACAAACAAACCACATTTAAATTACTCAAACAAGCCTCCCTATTTACTTAAACTCATCTAACAGAGGTCAACATTATAATTTACTATCACACCTTTTTTCAAATTTTCTTCTCACTCCTACTTTTTTCCTACTTTCTCATACTTTTTTTTTCAAATTTCAAAATTCTAATCAAACCCACTCACTTTATTTTTCCACTATCTACTATAATCTACTAATCAAACAAACAACATTCAAAAAAACCATTTTGGACATTTTCATTTTTTGACACGTCACCACTCTATTTTTTATTTTTTAATTCTATTTCTTTTCCTTTCTAACTCTCTCTTTCTTTGAATCTCACATTTCCCAATATTTCTCACCTTTTTACACATCTACTATTTGTGGCCCCCACATCCTTTATTTAAAAATATTTCTATTGTCAATTTTTTTAATCTACTATATAGTATAATATAATTAAATTAATATTAAATGATTTACAATTAACTTCTATTTACTATATAATCTAATATCTATTTATCTAATCTAATATCTAGTTATACAAACAACCCACATTTAAATTACTCAAACAAGCCTCCCTATTTACTTAAACTCATCTAAAAGAGGACAACATGGTAATTTACTATCACTCCTTTTTTCAAATTTTCTTCTTACTCCTACTTTTTTCCTACTTTCTCATACTGTTTTTTCAAATTTCAAAATTCTAATCAAACCGACTCACTTTATTTTTCGACTATCTACTTGTTAGCCTGTAATTTCGACAAGCTAAATTAAATGCAGTCAAGGAGGTTTGACTTATTTTTAAAGTTTGACCTTGTATTTCAAGAGACAAATATCAATTTCGACGCTGAAATGAAAAGTTGCATCGAGTAGATTTTGACCTCAGATTTGGCAAAGTCGAAGAGGCTGAAGATAGATATTTCGACAAGAAGGAGTTGAAGGCTGATGACGAAATAGTCGAAGAGGCGGAAGATAGATATTTCGACAAGAAGGAGTTGGAGGCTGATGTCGAAGTAGGATCAAGTAACGGTTACCAAGAGCACGTAGCAGTTACATTTTTAAACTTTGTACAGTTATTTTCTATTTGTATAAATAGTAGTTTCTCATAGGAAAAACGGGTCACAATCTCTCATACCAAGTTCCAACGCTCAAAGTACCGACACGCACTGAGAAACGAGTACAAGGAACGCATGTATGATCTTGTGCACCACCCCTTTAAATTAATGCAATTTTAATTTTCCTTTTCTTTACGTTCCCTGCGAATTTTCTCTTTGTTTTATCCTCCCTCATTTGGAGTAATTCGACGGTTTCGCGGAGAAATCGACTGTTATCTTCTTCTTTTACTTTTAAACTACAAGGACACAAGTAATTCTGGAAAAACTCTAAACACAAATGGTTTTAGGATTCACTGGTTGATCCTGCAAGTTAACCAAATTGGAGACCAGCGGTGTTTACCAAAATCCATGGTAAACAAATTGGCACGCTCAGTGGGACATTTGTGTCGAAATATTAGAGTGTTAGTTAGCAGAATCTTGGAATATAATTGTTTATGCGCCTGAGGAGTGGTAAATCTTTGTCAAAGATGTCACGTTCTGGCGCATGTTCTTCGAACGCACAGAGTGGCCCTGAGAATGCGTCTGTCAATGACGCTAATCCAGTAACCGCTATGGGAATTACTGCTCCAATGCCTTCGACAGGCATGATCACAGTTACATCTCCTGTGCTTAATCCTATACCAACAATGGCCACCACGGTGACCACACAGCCTAATGAAATGGCTTCTATGCCACAAACAATGGGAACGTCTAACCCATATATGACTAGTGGTCATATCCCATTTAGCATGCCTATAGTTGGTCGAAATCTCCCTTATGGTATGCCAACTGGCATGATGGTAGGCTTGCAAACCAATTCATCAACGTGTGCAGATAACATAATAAATGGTGGTTTCTCCCCTATGCATGCCTCTCAAGAGGGCATTTATGGTCGAAATGCCCAGCCCACATTAACTACAGCATCTGTGTTGGTATTAAGACAGCAAATAGATGATGCCAATCATGATATGGTTAACATGTTAACCCAACAAATTGGTACAGTATTCAACCCTTTGATACGTGAGACCAATAACAGTTACCAAGCATTGGCAACTCAAATGGGTCGAATTGCAGATTTCTTGGGCACTCCAGGAATGCAGAATCAGCCAATACCCCAAGTACAACCTTTGAGGCCTGTAGAAATCCCCTTAGAAAGGCCTAACATTGAATTGCCTAGAAATCAGGCACAAGCACAAGTTGTCGAACAACCCTTGCAGGGGATGGTTGAAAACGAGCCTGATATAGTGTTAGTAAATAGAAATCAAAATGCTGATGAAGTAGTCAGGCAAGTGCAACAAAACAATTTTGGAGCGCAGAACAATATAGCTAATCTTGTCGAAACAATTTTAGCCCAGAATGGCCTTAGCTTAGGTATGCATAGGCCAAATTTTGTTTCTCCTTTGTCTGAATATGTTTTACAAAGTGAATTGCCAAGGGGTTGGAAAATCCCTAAGTTCACTAAATTTGCTGGGGAAACCAGTGAATCCACTGTCGAACATATTGCTCGTGATTTAACTAAGGCTGGAGATTTAGCACACAATGAGAATTTAAGGATGAAATTCTTCCCTAGTTCTCTAACAAAGAATGCTTTCACTTGGTTCACTACTTTACCCCCACATTCCATGTTTAATTGGAACCAATTAGAGAAAGCTTTCCATGAGCAATTCTACATGGGACAATGTAAAATTAGTCTCAAAGAATTGGCCAGTGTTCGACGCAAAGTGGCTGAATCTGTGGATGATTATCTGAACAGGTTTAGACTTCTCAAAGCAAGGTGCTTCACTCAAGTGCCTGAACATGAGTTAGTCGAAATGGCCGCTGGTGGTCTAGATTATTCTATTAGGGAAAAAACTAGACACTCAACATTTAAGAGATATGGCCCAATTGGCAGATATGGTAAGGCAAGTCGAAAGACTCAAAGCCGAAAAAGCCAGAACAGGTAGACTCCAAAGTAAGAAAGAAAAGGTTGCTTATGTCGAAGCTAATGACAGTGACCAAGAATACGACATATCTTATGAAGATGTCGAAGAAGAGGTTAACATTGCAGAACTAAAACTAGGGCCTCCTTATATTTGCAAGTTGTTAAAACCTTTTAATGGCAAAAATATGGTGGAACCTAAGAATGATAAATTTGTCGCAAAAACTTACACTTATGATGTATCTAAATGTGACGAAATATTTGATCTGCTTGTGGCTGATGGTCAAATCTTAGTGCCTAAGGGCCTAAAGATTCCACCATTAGAACAACGACAGAAAAGAGGCTTTTGTAAGTTTCATGGTTTCTTAGGTCATAACACTTCCCGTTGTGTCATTTTCAGGGATTTGGTTCAAAATGCTATCAACGAAGGAAGGCTGAAATTTGGCGACAAGTCTAAGCCACCAATGAAGATTGATACTGATCCCTTGCCAACAGCTGATGCATTGCTGGTCGAAGTTGATCTCAATGTGGTCGAGGTCACTGAAGATGTTGCTGAAAATGCTAAGGCAGAAAAAGCTGTCGACAAGGTAGGTGTCGAAATGGTTACTGAAGACCAATATGCTGAGAAGATGAAGGTAGTGTATCCAGGGGCTGAAGAGGAATTGATTGACTTCCTCAATCGCTGCAAGACCAATAACACTGAAGTTATGCTTTGCCCAAGGTGCAGTGCTGTCTTCGACAAAGAGGCTGCCAAGAATCTTGAGAAATTGAAGCCTCAACTGAAACGCAAAGGAAAATGGGTCGACAAAAGGCCAAAGTTCAGTTACAATGACAGAGGGATCCAATATAAGTTTACTTCGACAAGGAATCCTCAGAAAGGTCAGATTAGGACTTATGTTCCTCCAGCAAAGTCACCTGTCGAGAAATGGGTGCATTCTGGTGGAAAGAGCACTGGGTATTACCCAGTGTATTATGCGGGAAAGGATGTTGGAAATCAACAAGAACCGACAAAATTGGTCAGGGTCAGCACTAGTGCTACTAACCAAAATAAGGCAACTGAATCTAACAAGTATGCCTATAACAATAATTACAAAGGGAAGAACCCTATGACGAGAACTCAATGGCGTAGATATCAACGCCAGAAAAAGGTTACTGCTGTAGGCAAGGTGGAAAATTCCAACAAAGAAAAAGGTAAACAAATACCTTCAAAATCTCTTGAAATGGCTAGAAAGCCAGCAACTGAAAGGATATTTTCATCTCTCTCAGTGGTTAAAGAAGGTCTCAATCTAGACGAAGAAATGGGATCTGATTTCGCAGACTCAGGGTCAGAGTTCGACGTCTTGTGTGGTGTAGTCTCAATCCTCCCGATTGAGTATGACGTGGTTTCGGAAGTAAACGACGTCAAAGAGGATTTCGACGAAGAAACCACTTACAAACCCATCTGTTACTATGTCCTCAAGAATGGTTGTGTGGAAGAACAACACGCTGTCTTTGAGAGACCTGATTGTGGGATGAGGAATCATCTCAAACCTTTGTATATCCAAGCAAAGGTGAACAATGTTGGGGTAAGCAAGATCTTGGTTGATGGTGGCGCTGCTGTGAACCTGATGCCACAACATATGCTGAAGAGGATTGGGAAGTGTGAAACGGATCTGAAAACACACAACGTAATCCTTACCAACTATGAAGGTAAAAGTGGCCACTCTCTTGGAGCCATTGAAGTTGACCTTTCTGTTGGAAGCATTAGAAGGCCATCTATGTTTATGGTGATTTCAACCAAGGCAAATTATAATATGCTGTTGGGAAGGGAATGGATCCATGCTGTGGGGGCAATTCCTTCGACAGTTCACCAGAGGCTCATTATTTGGAGAGAAGATGGCCTAGTTGAAAATATTGAGGGTGATCAAAGCTATTTCAAGGCTGAAGTGAATACTATCACCAAGAAAACCTTCGACAAGAAATTGGCGAGCATTGCGCCATGCATTTCCTCTGAACATGGTTATGAAAGCCAAGATAATGTGAGGACCTCAGTGATTCTTGATCCCAACTATGGATTCATTTGGATAGAGAGGTCATTGACGAAGACAACTACCCACAAGGCTATGTCAAGCCTACAGGGTGGGAAGGACCATAAATAGTTATTTATGGATGAACCCACTGTATGGGAAAGAATTACGGCCTATGTGGCCGAAAACAAAGAAAAAGCTATTCTAGAAGCTGAGTTACATCAAATGGTTGTTTTAGCCACAGAAGATAAAAATAAAGACAACATTGTCGAAAACCAGAGGCTTGATTGCGTCTATGATGACGAGCCTTTAGGTTTTGAAAAAGATCCAATGGGTTCAACCAAAAAGATCCAAGCACAAGATCCCTTAGATGAAATTGATTTGGGAGATGGCTCAATAAAAAGGCCAACATACATCAGTGCTAAGATTGATCAAGAGTTGAAGGCGCAGATTGTTGAATTGTTAAAGGAATACAAAGATTGCTTCGCTTGGGATTACAATGAGATGCCAGGGATGAAAAGAGAGGTGGTTGAGTTGAAATTACCTATTCAACCAGAGAAGAAGCCTGTGAAGCAAACACCAAGAAGATTTGCACCAGAAATCATGTCGAAGATTAAAGCGAAAATCGAAAGGCTATTGAAAAGCAAGTTCATCAGAACTGCCAGGTATGTCGAATGGCTTGCTAATATAGTGCCTGTAATTAAGAAAAATGGTACGCTTAGAGTTTGCATAGATTTTAGAGATCTAAATAATGCTACTCCCAAAGATCAATACCCAATGCCTGTGGTAGAAATGTTGGTTGATTCAGCGGCTGGTTATCAATATTTAAGCATGCTTGATGGATATTCTGGTTATAACCAAATTTTTATTGCTAAAGTAGACATTTCAAAAACTGCATTTCGATGCCCAGGGGCATTAGGTGTTTATGAATGGGTAGTAATGCCATTTGGTTTAAAAAATGCTGGTGCTACATATCAAAGAGCTATGAACACTATGTTCCATGATTTTATAGAAAAATTTATGCAAGTCTATATAGATGACATAGTTGTTAAGTCTTCATCAGAAAATGGTCATTTAGATCATCTACGACTATCATTCGAAAGAATGAGAAAATATGGATTGAAAATGAATCCATTCAAATGTGCCTTTTGTGTAAGTGCAGGTGATTTCTTGGGCTTTGTTGTGCACAAAAAAGGCATTGAAATAAATCAAAACAAGACGAAAGCTATCATGGAAACACAACCTCCTTCAACAAAGAAAGAATTACAGTCATTATTAGGAAAGGTCAATTTCCTTAGAAGATTTATATCAAATCTAAGTGGCAAGGCTCAAATATTCTCGCCATTACTTCGACTGAAGAAGGATGATGTGTTCAAGTGGGATGTCGAACATCAAGTAGCTTTCGACGAGATCAAGACATATCTGATGAACTCTCCTATTTTATTGTCTCCTATTAGGAATAAGACAATGAAATTGTATATAGCAACATCAGAATTGTCAATAGGTAGCATGTTAGCACAAGAAGATGAAAATGGTGTAGAAAGGGCCATATATTACCTCAGTAGGGTTTTAAATGATTCTGAAACTAGATATCACCCTATTGAAAAATTGTGTTTATGCTTATATTTCTCTTGTACTAAGTTAAAGCAATATATTAAGCCTGTTGACGTGTATGTTTATTCCCACTTTGATATTATTAAACATATGCTGTCGAAACCTATCCTACATAGTAGAATAGGCAAATGGGCTTTAGCTTTATCTGAGTATTCATTAACATTTCAACCACTAAAGGCTATTAAAGGCCAGGTAGTGGCAGATTTTATTGCAGACCATTCAGTGGTCGAATTAGCAATTGATTGTGTTCACCTTCGACCTTGGAGGCTATATTTCGATGGCTCAAGCCACAAACATGGTACTGGTGTTGGGATATCAATCATTTCACCTAAAGGGATTCCAACTAAATACAAGTATAAAATTAAAGAAAGTTGCTCCAATAATGAGGCTGAATATGAAGCCTTAGTAACAGGACTTGAAATTCTGTTAAACTTGGGGGCAAAACAGGTCGAAATTAGAGGTGATTCTGAATTAGTTATCAAACAATTAACGAAAGAATACAAGTGCATTAAGGAAAATCTGATTACTTACTTTATTGCTGCCAGCACTTTATTGAAACAATTCGACAGCGTTGATATTCAACATGTGCCTCGTATTGCAAATCAAGAGGCCAATGATCTGGCACAAATAGCTTCTGGTTATAAAGTTTCTAAAGAAAAATTAACAGAGCTAATCGAAATTAAAAACAAGTTAATTTCGACAGCAATGACACAAGAAACCTTGTCAAGGAAAAAACTAGAGGAGGCAGAGAACTACTCTTTAGTCTTAATTCAATTACCTCCAAGTGAAATTGAAAATTTTATTGAAAATTTTAATGAAGTTTCCGACAAAGGTTATTGTGATAATGTGTTTGAAGTTTTTGCCATTGACAGTATGTCAAATGATGATTGGCGAAGACAAATTGTTAACTACTTGGAAAATCCAACAGGGATAACTGATAGAAAAACCAAGTATAGAGCCTTAAGTTATGTCATAATGGGCAATGAGTTGTTTAAGAAAACCCCTGAAGGAGTTTTACTCAAGTGCCTTAGTGAAAATGAGGCATACTTGGCAATATCTAATACTCACAGTGGAACTTGTGGAGCTCACCAAGTAGGCCATAAAATGAAATGGCTCTTATTTCGACAAGGTGCCTATTGGCCGACTATGTTAAAAGATTGCATAGAGTTTGCCAAAGGATGCCAAGAATGTCAAAAGCATGCAGGGATACAACATGTGCCTGCAAATGAATTGCATTCTATCGTGAAACCTTGGCCATTTAGAGGATGGGCTTTGGATATAATTGGCGAAATTAAGCCAAACTCGTCGAAAGGCCATCGTTTCATATTAGTAGGGATAGATTATTTCACTAAGTGGGTGGAAGCTATTCCTTTAAATAATGTTAATCAAGAGGCAGTAATTGGTTTTATTCAAGACCATATATTGTATAGATTCGGTGTGCCTGAAACTATCACCACAGACCAAGGTTCGGTTTTTATTGGTCAGAAAATGGTAGAATTCGCTGCTGAAAATGGTTATAAATTGTTGAGTTCGACACCATATTATGCTCAGGCAAATGGTCAAGTTGAAGCAGCCAATAAAATTATTGTTAGTTTGATTAAAAAACATGTTGGGCAAAGACCCAAGAATTGGCATAGGACACTTAACCAAATTTTATGGGCATGTCGAACATCTCCCAAAGAGTCAATTAATAGTACTCCTTTTAAACTTGTTTTTGGGCATGATGCAATATTGCCAGCAGAGATTTGCCTCCAATCAACTAGGATTCAAAGACAATTTGAAATCCCATCTGATCATTATTGGAATATGATGTTAGATGAATTAGTTGATTTAGATGAAGATAGGCTAAGTGCATTAGATATGCTCACAAGACAAAAAGAAAGAGTGGCTAAGGCCTATAACAAAAGAGTCAAATTGAAGACTTTCGACGTGGGAGATTTGGTTTGGAAAGTTATCTTACCTATGGATAGAAAAAATAGATTCCTTGGTAAATGGTCCCCAAGTTGGGAAGGACCGTTCAAAATTTTACAAGTCTATTCAAACGGCGCATATGAAGTCGAAGAGATTGGCGCTGATGAAAAAATTTTGCGTATAAATGGCAAATACTTGAAAAAGTATAAGCCAACATTGCAAGAAGTTAAAATAACGCTGGAATAAAGATAAAGAAAGCGTAAGTACGTGGCATTCAAAAGAAATTGTGATTGCCATATGAGCATTGTCAGAATTACAAGCAGAACGTGGAAGGTCACTCGAGTTCAAAAATGCTCTTTTTCTTCCTTTGTCTTAAGCTCCTGTCGAAAAAGACATTTTTGAGGGGGCAATTTGTTAGCCTGTAATTTCGACAGGCTAAATTAAATGCAGTCAACGAGGTTTGACTTATTTTTAAAGTTTGACCTTGTATTTCAAGAGACAAATATCAATTTCGACGCTGAAATGAATTAAGCTATCAAGTTGCATCGAGTAGATTTCGACCTCAGATTTGGCAAAGTCGAAGAGGCTGAAGATAGATATTTCGACAAGAAGGAGTTGGAGGCTGATGTTGAAGTAGGATCAAGTAACGGTTACCAAGAGCACGTAGCAGTTACATTTTTTAAACTTTGTACAGTTATTTTCTATTTGTATAAATAGTAGTTTCTCATAGGAAAAACGGGTCACAATCTCTCATACCAAGTTCCCATGCTCAAAGTACCGACACGCACAGAGAAATGAGTACAAGGAACGCATGTATGATCTTGTGCACCACCCCTTTAAATTAATGCAATTTTAAGTTTCCTTTTCTTTACGTTCCTTGTGAATTTTCTCTTTGTTTTATCCTCCCTCATTTGGAGTAATTCGACGGTTTCGCGGAGAAATCGACGGTTATCTTCTTCTTTTACTTTTAAACTGCAAGGACACAAGTAATTCTAGAAAAACTCTAAACACAAATGGTCTTAGGATTCACTGGTTGATCCTGCAAGTTAACCAAATTGGAGACCAGCGGTGTTTACCAAAATCCACGGTAAACACTACTATAATCTACTAATCAAACAAACAACTTACAAAAATACCATTTTGGACATCTTCATTTTTTGACACGTCAACACTCCTCCTTCATTTTTTGACATCTCCAATATTTCTCACTTTTTTACACATCTAATATTTGTGGCCCCCACATCCTTTATTTAAAAATATTTCTTTTCCCAATTTTTTTAATCTACTATATAATATAATATAATTAAATTACGATTAAATGATTTACAATTAACTCCTATTTACTATCTAATCTAATATCTATTTATGTAATCTAATATCTATTTATACAAACAAACCACATTTAAATTACTCAAACAAGCCTCCCTATTTGCTTAAACTCATCTAACTAAGGACAACATTGTAATTTACTATCACACTTTTTTTCAAATTTTCTTCTCACTCCTACTTTTTCCTATTTTCTCATAGTTTTTTTTCAAACTTCAAAATTCCAATCAAACTCACTAACTTTATTTTTCCACTATTTACTATAATATACTAATCAAACAAATAACTTACAAAAAGACTATTTTAGACATCTTCATCTTTTGACACATCACCACTCTATTGCTTATTTTTTAATTCTATTTTCTTTTTCTTTCTAACTCTCTCTCTTTCTTTCAATCTCACATTTTCCAATATTTCTCACTTTTTTAGGCATCTACTATTTGTGGCCCCCACATCCTTTATTTAAAAATATTTCTTTTCCCAATTTTTTTTAATCTACTATATAGTATAATATAATTAAATTAATATTAAATGATTTACAATTAACTCCTATTTACTATATAATCTAATATTTATTTATCTAATCTAATATCTATTTATACAAACAAACCACATTTAAATTACTCAAACAAGCCTCCCTATTTACATAAACTCATCTAACTAAGAACAACATTGTAATTTACTATCACATCTTTTTTCAAATTTTCTTCTCACTCCTACTTTTTTCCTACTTTCTCATACTTTTTTTTCAAATTTCAAAATTCTAATCAAACCCACTCACTTTATTTTCCCACTATATACTAAAATTTACTAATCAAACAAACAACTTACAAAAACTCCATTTTGGACATCTTCATGTTTTGACACATCACCACTCTATTTCTTATTGTTTAATTCTATTTTCTTTTCCTTACTAACTCTCTCTCTTTCTTTCAATATCACATTTCCCAATATTTTTCACTTTTTTACACATCTACTATTTGTGGCCGCCACATCCTTTATTAAAAAATATTTCTTTTCCCAATTTTTTTTAATTTACTATATAGTATAATATAATTAAATTAATTCTTGTCAAAAAATATAATTAAATTAATATTAAATGATTTACAATTAACTCGTATTTACTATCTAATCTAATATTTATTTATCTAATCTAATATCTTTTTATACAAACCACATTTAAATTACTCAAACAAGCCTCCATATTTACTTAAACTCATCTAACTAAGGATAACATTGTAATTTACTATCACACCTTTTTTCAAATTTTCTTCTCACTCCTACTTTTTCCCAAACTTTCTCATACTTTTTTTTTTCAAATTTCAAAATTCTAATCAAACTCACTCACTTTATATTTCCACTATCTACGATAATCTACTAATCAACTAAAATAATCAATTGAAACTACGAGATAACTGCACTGATATATAAAAAAACCACTGGATAACTGTACTGATATATAAAAAAAACATGAAATTAATATCTAAAAAAACAAGAAGATTTAATGATTATTTAAACTACTGATTAATATTTAAAACACATGTGACAAATATTTGCCACTAATACCTATAAAAGGACAAATAATTGTAAAGATAAATTATAAAACACAGGATAAATATCTCTTATTGATAATCTACTATCTATCTAATATCTATTTATCTAATCTAATCTAATCTAATATCTATTTATACAAACAAACCACACTTAAATTATTACCTAAACAAGCCTCCCTATTTACTTGACAACTCATCTAACTAAGGGCAACATTGTAATTTACTATCACATTTTCTTCAAATTTCTTCTCCCAATGCACTTTCTTCTCATTCCCCCTTTTTTTCAACTTTCGAAATTCAAATCAAACTCACTCACTTTCTTTTCCCACTATCTACTTGACAACTGAAACTACGAGATAACTGCATTAATATATAAAAAAATACGGGATAACTGAACTGATATATAAAAATCACGAGATTAATATCTAAAAAGATAAGAAGACTTAACGACTATTTAAACTACAGATTAATATTTAAATCACATGTGACAAATATTTGTCACTAATACCCAAAAAATGGAAAATAATTGTCATCTAATCTATCTAATATCTATTTATCTATTTATACAGACAAACTACACTTAAATTTCCCAAACAAGCCTTTATATTTATTTGACAACTCAACTAACTAAGGACAATATTGTAATTTACTATACCATTTTTTGATATCTCTTTTCCCAATGCACTTTCTTCTCACTCCCACTTTTTTTCTTCTTTCTCCTACCTTTTTTTCAAATTTCAAATTTCAAACCAAACCTACCCATTATCTACAATAATCTACTAATCAACTAAAATAATCAATTGAAACAACGAGATAACTACACTGATATATAAAAAACAAGGGATAACTGAATTGATATATAAAAAACACGAGATTATTATCTAGAAAAACAAGAAGACTTGACGACTATTTAAACTACTGATTAATATTTAAAACACATGTGACAAATATTTGTCACTGATACCCAAAAAAGGACAAATAATTGTCATTGATATGTAATAAAACACCTGATAAGTATTTCTTATTGATAATCTACTATCTATTTTTTACTATCTACTATAATCTACTAATCAACTAAAATAATCAATTGAAACTATGAGATAACTGCACTGACATACAAAACAAACACGGGATAATTGCACTAATATATAAAAAAATACGGGATAACTGTAATGATATATATAAAACATAGAATAGTTACACCGATATATAAAAAAACACGGGATAAAAACACTGATATATAAAAATACATCACTGGTATATAAAATACACCGGATAAATGCACATATTGTTTTTAAATGATACTTTTATATTTTTAGGTTTTAATATTTATCTATTTTTTATTTGAGACTCATTTTTTATCTATTAAAAATTTGTCTTTATTTTAACGGGGTAATGTTCAGACTATTTAAACTATGTCTAATTTCATTTTATTTATACAAACAAACTACACTTAAATTTCCCAAACAAGCCTTCATATTTATTTGACAACTCAACTAACTAAGGACAACATTGTAATTTACAATATCATTTTTTTCAAATCTCTTTTCCCAATGCACTTTCTTCTCACTCCCATTTTTTTCTTCTTTATCCCACTTTTTTTTTCAAATTTCAAAATTCAAACCAAACCTACCCATTATCTACAATAATCTACTAATCAACTAAAATAATCAATTGAAACAACGAGATAACTGCACTGATATATAAAAAACACGGGATAACTGAACTGATATATAAAAAACACGAGATTATTATCTAAAAAAACAAGAAGATTTAACGACTATTTAAACTACTGATTAATATTTAAAACACACGTGACAAATAATTGTCACTAATACCCAAAAAAGGACAAATAATTGTCATTGATATGTAATAAAACACCTAATAAGTATTTCTTATTGATAATCTACTATCTATTTTTTATTATCTACTATAATCTACTAATCAACTAAAATAATCAATTGAAACAGTGAGCTAACTGCACTGACATATAAAAAAAATACGGGATAACTGCATTGATATATAAAAAAATACGGGATAACTGTAATGATATATATATATATATATATATATATATATAACATAGAATAGTTGCACCTATATATAAAAAAACACGGGATAAAACTACCGATATATAAAAATACTTCACTGGTATATAAAATACACTGGATAAATGCACATATTGTTTTTAAATGATACTTTTACATTTTTAGATTTTAATATTTCTCTATTTTTTATTTGAGACTCCTTTTTTATCTATTTAAAATTTGTCTTTATTTTCACAGGGTAATGTTCAGTCTATCTAAACTATATATGTCTAAGTTCATTTATAAAAAAACGCGACGGCACCCGTGCGTATGGGTCAACGATTTTTTTGTTACAATGGGTCAATAATTTGTTCTATGTAATATTAATTTTTTTGACAATAAAAGAAAAAAAATGTTCTATGTAATATTTAAAAACATATTAATTATGCTTTAGAAATGACAAGTTAAGTTCCTGTCTTTGTTGAAAATTTGCACATTTAGATAAAGAACCCCTAATTAATCACCATTATATTTTTAATTGTATTCTTAAAACATTATATATTATTTTACTATATATTTTATTATAGAAAGAAAATGTTTTATAGACACGGACTACGGGTTCCGCGGATCTATGTCATTGATCTAGGATTTGCGTAGTGATGCGTTAGTTGGGCCGGATCCAGTAGCGTATTGGGCCACTCATTAAGTAGATTGGGCCTCTTGGCTCAGTCCGGAACACTTTTGTTTTGTGAAAATCCATTTATTTGATTACGTTTAAATGAATGACATTCTATGTTTCGTTGACAAAGGAAACTTTGGGATGTTACAAATAAGATCCACTAAGTTAAATCTTATATCTTAAAATATATCTTTTTAAATACACATTACACATTTGTTGAACCAAATGAATGGGACTACAAAAATGCATATGCTCATGAGAGTCATCATCGGTCAATAGTAGAGTCTGCAATGAAGAACCCGAACCACCAAGAGATAGTGTCGTTAATTTATGCATTAATATGACAAATAAGTATAAAATAGGTTTAAATATATATTTAGTCCCTGCAAATGTCCTTGTTTTTCGATTTAGTCCCTGCAAATTTTTTTTAAATACGTCTCTGCAAAATAACTTTTTTTTTAAATACGTCCCAACAAAATAAACTTTTTAAATATGTCCCTGCAAAATAGTTTTTTTTAAATACGTCCCTAAAAAATAACCTTTTTTTTAAATACGTCCCTGCAAAATATCACAATTTTTTTTTGTTGGGACGTATTTAAAAAAAAAGGTTATTTTGTAGGGACGTATTTAAAAAAAAAAAGTTATTTTGCCAGGACGTATTTAAAATTCCAACTTTCGAAAGGGCATATTCAAAAAAAAGTTATTTTGCAGGGACGTATTTAAAAAATAAATTTGCAGGGACTAAATCGAAAAATAGGGACATTTGCAGAGACTAAATACATATTTAAACCTATAAATAATATCTAGTTTTACTTACTATTTTCTATCAGTAATAAACAACAAGCATTCTGCTACTATTAACATGCTAAACAAAAACTAACTATAAGAATTCGACTACATATCTATACTAGGGGTGTCAAAGTGATCCATTTGTTCACCCGATATTCGGTCCGTTCATAATAAAAATCCATCCAATCTATCGATTACAAAAAAAAAACTATTGGTTTGGATTGGATCCATCCACTTGATTTGTCACCGCTCCCTTGGTGTATCTGTTAGTAGTTTGGGAGCAAATAATTAAAGTAGTGAATATAAAACTTTATGGGAAGATGATACTGATATATCGAAAACTTGTAATTTTATTATCTTGAATTATAGTAGTACAATGATAGTTGATAGTATTAGTGGATAGCTAGTTTTTAACTTAATGATTCACAAGGAGGATTAGCCTATTTATAGGCCTAACTTCACCGCCTATACAATGGCGGTTGTTATTTTTTATAATAAGAAATTTCTAGGTCCTATATTCTAGTACAATCAAGAAGTTAATATTTTATTAGTACAAAGCTTTACTTTCTATAACTTTCTAGAATTTTGTATCACACTTCAACACTCCTCCTTTATACAAATTTTGAAAATTCCAAGCATTTGTCCTTAGTTCCTCAAACTTCGCTCTAGGTAATGCCTTGGTAAATATGTCTGCAACTTGATCTTCAGTTATGCAGTACTCGATATTGTACAGCTGATATGGACTCATGGAGCAAAACTAACTCTCCTCCTTTTCGTCTTCATGTTGCAAACATTAGGATGCAAATTGAACACGCACAATCTGATGCCATTTCGGTACGCTCTTCCACTCTTCATGAATTAAAAGATAACTTAACATGTGTTTTGATGCAGGAGAATGCTTATTGGAAACAAAGAGCTAAGACCTTTTTTCTTTGCATCCGGATAAATCATTAGTCCAGGTTTTTTTCAAAGCTTTTGGAATACTTTTGGAGGTGAAATTTTTGAAGCATGTGTCTCTTGGTTGAATAATTGTTGTATTCTCGCTGGCTTGAATGACACCAACATAACTTTGGTTGGTAAAGTAGACAGCCCTCAAACAATGAAGGATCTTCGCCGCATCTCTCTATGCAATGTCCGTTTGAAGCGTATCCTTCCCAAGTGCATTTCTGAGAATCAGGCTGCTTTTGTTCATGGTAGATACATTCCGGACAATGCTCTCAGTGCATATGAGATTCTTCATTATAACAAAGGGGGAAAAAGGTACCGTAGCTCTTAAACTTTATGTCTCTAAAGATTTTGACCGTGTCCGTTGGGATTACTTGGAGACTTTATTGTCTAAACTTGGTTTTGATTCCAAATGGATAAAATGGATTTTGTTGTGCGTCTCTTTGGTGACTTATCATGTTATTGTGAATCATGATCGGGTTGGGCCCATTACACCACAACGAGGACTTAGGCAAGGACACCCACTATCCCCCTATTTATATATATTCTTTGTGCACAAGGTTTAACATCTCTTATCAATATTTTTGAGGATAGTGGTCATATTCATGGATTTCGTATATGTAGAGGTAGCCCTTCTATCTCGCATCTTCTTTTTGCTGATGACAGCTTTCTTTTTTGTGACCGAGGCCCTCTCTTTTAGATGTCTTAAGCTTGAAAAATATTTTGCAAATTTATGAAGGCTTAGTGGCCATGCTATTAACTTAACTAAGTCTGCCATTGCTTTTTCCCAAAATGTGCCTTCTTCGTTTCAGCTTGATATATCAAATTTCCTTGGTGTTTCTACAGGCATTAGTGATGGGAAATATTTAGGCCTTCCCTCTATGGTAAGTCGAAGAAAAAAGGCAATTTATCCCCTCGCTTTCTTTGGCCGTGAAGGATCATGTTGATTGGAATAGAATATGGGAATTAAAGACACCCCCAAAGATCAGATCCTTCTTTTTGAGAGCTGCTCATTCTTGCCTTTCAACACGAGACTCACTTCGGACTCGCGGTGTTGTTATCTTTGAGAATGTATGTGTTCTGTGTAACTTTCCTCTTGAAAACTCGTGGCATATTTTCTTTGAGTGTGCTCATGCTCAGGAGACTTGGCAACAACTTAGACTTCGGGACATCATTCAACCTCATTATGATACAACTGAAGGATTCCAAGAGATACTTTCAACCTTCCTAAAAGTGCTTCACTCAGATGTTTTGTCAAGGATTGCTACTGGTTTGTGGGCTTTGTGGAAGAACAGAAATACTAAGCTATGGGAGGGTACTACAATGAGCCCAAAAATGATTTGTAATTTAACACTTGACACCATTCGCAGCTGGGAATGGGCCAACTCAACAATTGTGCGCTCAACAGATTCCACCATGCAACCTGACTTATTTCATTGGAACAGATTCCAGCATGCAACCTTTGGAACTGTGGCAGAAGGAGAACTCACCTCACTCCTGCATTCAATCATTTTTGCTGATGAATGGCTACAATAGAGTTCTGTTTGAAACAGATTGTATGGTTATTGTGGATGCACTTTGCTTCACTAATACCACTTATAATACAGAACTAGGATATTTACTACCTAGAGTTAAGCTGCTTTTATCTACTCATGCCGACTACAAGTTAGCTTTTGTACGGAGGCAAGCAAATAAACTGGCTCATGCTCTAGCAAGGGACTCTTTATGTTATCCTAGCCTCCATATTTTTCATCAAGTTCCTTCTTGTATTGCCACTTTGATTCATAATGAAATGATATAACACCGTTTACTCTAAAAAAAAAATCAAAATCCATTGAACAACTATAAAAGATACTTTTATTGCCAAAAAATATTTTAAAAATACTTTTGAGTTTTTGAAAATATCTTTTTTTTGGGAAATTGTTTTTTTTTAATTTCAGAAACAACAGAAAAAGTAATATAATATATATATATATACATATTTATATTATATATTTATATTATATACATATGTATATATAAATATAAAAACTTAAATTGCTGCAATATTAAATTATTACTTCTATTGAATACGGTGGAAAGAAAATGTTGTATAAATTCAAATGGTTGTTTGCCTGTATAGACACTTTGCATCTATCATCTATGGTACCTCTAAAAAAGATTACCTCTAATGTGATATTATTGTCACTTACGGTAATCATACTTGCATTCGAGGTTAGTAAGGCAGGCAATTTAGATGTAACAGTACAAATTATCAATAACGTAGGTGCACCTAATTCTCCAACAAACCTGACCCTTCATTGCAAATCTAAGGATGATGATCTTGGATTCCATACAATCATGCCAGAAAAATCATACCAGTTTAGATTCAAACCAAACCTTTTCGAGAGAACATTGTTTTTTGGCAGCTTTACATGGCAAGGCGAAACAGTTCTTCATTATTTAGACGTTTACCAAGGCCATCGCGATGCAACTTGCACCTTTGTTTCTTGGAAAATCTCGGTGAATGGTGGATGTCAGTTTTGTGATACAGAAAATTCATATTCTAATTGTTATCCTTGGAATAATAAATCTTCTAAATATATGGAAGTAGGTGCAAAAAGTATGGTATAGATGTAATGTTATGTCATTTCTTTCAATTGGAATAAAAGTCTAAGAAATATCAATCTTATGATTTATTCTTGACTATTTTTTCATTTGACTAGTTTTTTTTGGTAATTACGATAATTTTGATGAAAATATGAAGTTTGTGACTTTATATCTTGGAAAAGTTCAACTAAAATATAAGAAAGAAATAGGCTCTTTTAGTTACAAAATGGACACTTTGAATTTTGACACCTCACCATTTTATGGGTATTATTGGAACTTCAATAGCAATTTTACTTTTTGCATTCTCTCCCTCATTTATTTCTCTTGCTTTTTCTATTTCTCTCTCCAACTTTACTCTTTCCATTTCATTTTCTCACCTTTTCCATTGCTCTCCAAAGTTTTCTCTCATTTCAAAAATATCAAATTAATAAATAGTTTATTATTTACTCACTATTTTGTTTTTTTACTACCTACTAAAATATTACATGTCGCCGGAAAAATATTAATATAGTTGGTATAGTTTTTTTTTTGAGTTTTGTTTTCATAAATGTCTTTAGTTTTTATAAATAATTATTTTTCATAGTCTCGACGAGAGAAAATAAATGTTTCCCGATATAACAGTTTTTGTGTTATGTGTTTACTTTTTATAAAAATGAAAATATTTATTTTTTCTAAGTCGTCATACTGCATTGAGTCTCGATGACAAAACATTATCTATTGTCGGATTCATCATTTTTTATATTTTGTATATATTTTGATCTTTAAGTTCCCACGATAAATTATTACGTATTGCTTGTGTAATTTCATTACTCATGTTTATTATTGGCGACGAAATACTATTATATTGCATTTGAGTTAATAACTTATTGTCGAGAAAAAATTACATCATTTAGGTATAATACTGTTGTTGGCAAACTCTTTTTCATCGCCACAGAATTGGCCAAGTGTAATACCCTAATATCTCATTGATAGAAGAAATATCAGACCTTTAAGCATACATTTGAGAAAATTCCGGTTTTTAGACATTGAACAAAACTAAAGTTTAATGAAGAACTCATCAAACTATCCACTCATATTTCTTAACTTTTGAAAGGAAGAACATAATTAACATAAATTCCAAGTTTTATAATCTTTTCCACATCCTAACGTTCAATATCCAAAACAGAAATAGCGGAAACGATACATAACTCATAATACAATTCAAGTCATAGTATCGAGATACAAAAGAAAGCTAAGGGAAACAATATAAGCAATAAACTAAATCCTCAGTATCTCGATGATCTCCATATCGTGCACCGGCTAACCATGCTTTTTTGCTTATGTTTTTACATATTTCTCTGTAAAAACCACAACATATAAAGGGTGAAATAAACATCTCAGTGAGTTCTATCGAGACCCCTTACTAAGCATTCGTGGTTCCTTATGCATCATTTTAATCGTAGCCCAATTATTGATAACTACGTGCAAACCTCTTATAACTTAACACAACACCGTGAACCATTTTCTCGATTCCTGGGGAACCCAATCCGCTAACCACTAAATAGCGGGCAAACCTCAAGGGGCCTAGGTTTTGGGCTCATGGCTTCCCTCCCCTAGTATGCTAACTTCTAGAGTTGTCACCCTATCCTAAATATATATATATATATATTTATATATACGTATATTATTATTAATCTTTGCATTAGGTAATAACCTTAACTTTAAAGTACACAAAGTCTATTTCACCATCATGTCATTATTATCATTACATAAGTATTAACCTCAACCTCATTGAACATATAGTCAATTTTTATCATGTCATGGGGTTAACCTCACTCGCTTTTTCGAAAAGAATTAACTTGTCACTAAAAATATGTTCAAATACATGTAATTGTTCTCACACGTTATAAGGATTGGGTAAGGGTTGAGAAACATTTGATTTGAGGACAAAATGGTAGGAAAAGGGGTAGCCAAATTGATGCTGACACGGACGCAAGTGTTGGGCAACAAGGGCCGTGCCAGCTGGTTTTCAATAAAAACTACCCAAACCGAAACTGACACGGGCACCCGTGTTGGCTAACACGAACCGTGTTGCTACATCAGATGCCCTGTTTTTCTTAATTTCATTTTTGTTCCTCAAACCAATTGATCTCAATCCTTCCCCAACTCAAACAAAAACATGAGAACAGTTATAAATCAAATATAAAGACATCCTTAGAAGTAAAATAAGTCATACAAAACATCATATCACATACATCACATTCCATAAAACAATTTCAGCACATGCATTATTTCAAGACAACATTTTAACAAGTTTTAACAACTCAAAACACATTGTAAGGCTAGGATTCAGAACCAAGCACAGAAACAATGCATCAATCAACGAAATAAGCAAAGAACTCACCTTGTTGTGATGATAATCACAAAATAACACAACAGTCAAGAGAAATGTTGACTCAATCAACACCAAAACTACCCAAAAGCTACTCCAATTCAGAAACCAGCTCCTACGTCCTCTCCAAAGCAGTTCCTAATTGAAAGGTAGCTCCTCAATCTTGTTAAACAACACTCCAAAATGACATGCAATGGCTCAAACAACTACTAAAGCTTCATTGGAACCACATGCAAGCTAAAAAAACTCAACCCAAGTGCTCCCACTCTCTAAATGTTTTCGAAAATGGAAGAAGATGAAGTAGAATGAGGATACACTCTTTTTAGCTTTCAGAAATTAAGGTGAGAATGAAGAAGATGTGATGAGTACCTGGGGTTTTTCTGAGATGAAGCTTCTTTCCTTATTCTTCTCTCTCACTCTCATCCCACTCTCCTTCTCTTCTCTCCCTTTCTTTCTAATTCATATTTTACAAAATGACAAGTGGTCTGGGTGTGTGTATTGTTGGACTATATGATAACCTTAGGAGGGGGGGTGGATAAGGTTATGTGCTAAAAAGGAAATCTTTTTGGTTTTTGAGAATTAACGATACTAGTTTAAATCGAATGCGGAAAAGGGGATTTAAACTATACGCAACAACTATGCAAGCTATAACAATGGCAGAAACAATTACAGTGATAATGATATCTAAACCAATAATATCAAATGCAACAACAATTAACAATTATAAGGGAAATGCAATGTAAAGATAAGGGAAAGAAGTACACCGTGATTTTTATGAGGTTCGGGATAAAAAGCCCTGAGTCCTCGGCCTCTGGCTTTGCAACCTTTGGACTTGATAATAACCACTATAAGAGAAGAACTTCTTCAACGTCTTACAAGCAAGCAAATCCCCTATAGCTATCACACCAATCTCAATTTTCCCAAATTGAGAACCCAAGCTCCCCACTAAGGATTTCACTACAGTTCAATCTCCCTGATTAAATTACCCAAGTAGACTCTCAGGATTTCACAACAATCAAATATAGATGTTTACAATTGAAAACTAGTATCCAATCACTCAAGCATTATAACATTGATGTAGTTGAGAGAGATGAGAGATTTGGATTTGTGTGATTCCCAACCTAACCCTAGATGAAGAACGTGAAGAATGAGTGTGACGGTGAGAGTTCGCATTCTGTTCTTTTTATATTTGTAGATTGTTGAATAATCGTGAAACCCTAAATCCTATTTATAGGGATTGTAAAAATATGACTGTTGAGGCACTTTTTAACACTATTGGGATAAGTGAAAAATTAATTTTGCACTCTATAACACATATCCAAAATCGATTCTTTGCTTTAAAACACAAAGTCATCAATCATCAATCGATTGTTTTCTTTCCAAAACAAGTTCTTTTTAAAAACCACCTCAAGACACAAATTGATTTCTAGCTTTAACAAAGAACAATGAAATCGATTTCTAGCTTTATAAATAAGAGGAAATTGATTTCTAACCTGAAGTACCAATTCAAGAATCGATTTTTTACTTCAAAAACAAGTTCTTTTAAAACACTAGGCCATGAATCTATTTTCTTAAAAAAAACAACAATTCATTATGTGTGCCTAACCTATTAGCAAGCTTTTATATAAAAGATTTTTCCAAGCCTAGCTCAATTCTATTTTAAAAGATCATCTCTCAGCTACAAAAGTCATAAAGCTTAAGCGATGAGATCTTACAAGCGTCCTATACAAAGTAATATAACACATAAGCCTTGAATGCGTAGCTTCTCCTCCGAGCTGCTACACTTTAAGATATCATGTCAAGCTTCTTACAAGATATCATGTCAAGCTGCTACAATCCTCCTCGACCATGTTACTTCCACGGTCTTCGGCCATGGGTTCTGCAGCCAAGCCATCCTCTAGTCAAGTTTCACCTTCCCTCGACTATATCCTAGGTATGATTCCCGCTTTTTCCACGGCTAAAATCTTAGATTATTTTATTTGTCAACACCTTTCCTATGGATCTGGAGCATTGACAGTCAAGTCTTCATTAGTTGATTATGTAAAAAGTCGAAGTTGATCTATCAATCCGAACAGAACAAACACCGTAACAAGATGGGTAACTGAACTGTACCTCAAATCGTGTGACGAAGAACGGTCTGGATATCAGGTCGGTCTGGTTACTCTGCTGATCGCGTCCGGAGCCCAAGGGGGGGTGGTACCTCTAATGACACTCCAACGCCCAAGTCAAGGTAGGATGAGCAGAGTAACGATGCTAGTGAATAATGTGTACCTGACAATAACTCCTTATATCGTGTCAGGGAATCACGGGTGACCGTAGGATCACTGTACGAACCCATTAGGGACGTTGATCTTTTCCTCTATCATTCTGATCATAGTAAATGGGCTGACTTGATCTCCCCACTTGGATTGGGCTTCGGCCCAGTCCAGAACAGTAACCAACCTACGTCTCACCAGACGACAGGCAAAACAATGACACCACACTTAGACAACGAAATCACAAAAAAAAAATATCCCAAAACTATGTGAATAATACGTATTTATAAAATAATATATTTTCTTGTAAATTATTTATTTATAATTGGAATATTTTTTCTCATGTTTTTTTATCTCTTGATTGTACCCATGAATAATATGTTAATTAAGAAGAGCCTATTTGTTCCGGACCGAGCTGAACTTCAGTTTGAGGCCGAAATCAGCAGCTCGGCCCATGCACGACCAAAACAGACCTCGAGCATTCTCCTGCCTGTAGGCACAGATCACAATCTGCGCCATACTCGAACCCACAATCACGATAAAACCACATCTGACGGTGCAAAATCACCTATCTAAACTCTATAATACTCGGGCTCTCTCACGACCCAAGTTAGATCTCATATCCCATCTCACCAGATAATTCACCTAAATGACTAGGGCGTCGGAGTGTGTCCACGTACCACACCCATGTAGGTCAACAACTCGGAACTTGGAGAGCATGTCGATCCAACCCGTCTCAATCTCAACTCAAGCTCTACTTCCGGACATTGGCGACCACAGTGAGAGCTAATTGTCACATGCCTACACCACCTCTCCAGATCGACCTACCTCTCGAAGAAAATAAGATCAAATAATCAACAATGAAAGAAAGCAATGTCAAAGCTGACATTCCCCTGGCAACGGAAGCCGAAGCATATTATGATGGTCGTCCGTCGCGACAACAACCTCCATCGTCTTTGAACGATGTCAACTTACCGAGAAGCGGCCCGAACTAGGTTATCCCCGTATTGGTCACAACCACTTTGGCAAATCGTGAAGTCCGACGTATCCTCATCGACCTAGGGAGCTTAGTGGACGTCCTCCTCCTTGGCACGCTCAAGGCCTTAGGTATTCTAGAAGAGAAAACCTCCCTCTTTGACGACACCAACCTCTCAAGATTTAATAGTTCGGCGATCTGACCTATTCGTCACCCTCAGGGGGAAAACCCTACTACACCGCAAGTCAGTGTGCAGCCCCATCCTAGCAGTGACATTTCTCACATTACAGGTGGAACAGAACTACGTTTATATGACTTCTTATAGATATATGAAAGCAAAATATGGAATGTTACTTCTTATACATTTCCGAGATGTTCTTTGATAAGTTGGATTAAGTAAACTGAATAACTAACATCTGTAACTGACTAAGGATGATACAAATCATCCGTCAGAGTCAACATAAGTACCTAATCCATATACAAAACATACATATCGTAGTACTTCATTAGGCTATGCCCATGGTTTCAACACAATACATAACTCTCATCACATGAAATTTAGCTCAAGACAATATGCTAATCTCCTCAATATCAAGGTCCTCAAAGAGTGGGATCTTTTCCAATGCCATTACCTTCTTTAGCCTTCACCTGTTTGTCTGAAAAACAAAAAACAATGAGGGGTTAGATTACATAATGTCAGTGAGTTCTTTCAGACTCCTTACCATAATATGCTCCTCGCATACTTTATTATTTTACCTATAATGCATCCCCCTAATGCCATAGATTACACATCTGAATGCTATGAACGTACACTGTGGGGAACCCACACTCAACATGTTATTGATCGAACAACGTCTTGGCCTTGATATTAGGTTCATGACATCCACCTCAAGTTCATTCTTTGTTAATTAGTTTATTTATAGTTGTACTTTTATATGTACTAAGTTGTTTCCTCACACGTAAGTTTGATAATTAACGGATTTCACATAAACTTAGCAAGTCCTTAGGTAATAGAAAATATCATCAAACATGTAGAACACACAAATGGATTGAAGGAGGGTTGCTAAACGATGTGATTGGAAGCAAAATATCAAGAAAATAATCCTAGGGGCAGTAGGAAACACGATTGGTTCAGTGTTTTAAAACATGGTCATGTTTCTACATTTTTGAAAATTTTCCATTTGCTAGGAGAAAACATGGCTAGGCTTGTTTTAAAACATGGTCGTGTTTTCTCTACAATAGCCCAAAATTCACCTTTTTGTTGCTTTGTTTTCAGTCCACTGTTCCTCAACTTCTTCTAAACCAAAACTCAATTAAAAATAATTGTTAAACCACCACAATCATGCAATCAAATGGCATTATTACATGGATTATTTATCAACCAAAATCATGCATTTAAATAACTAAATTTCATGACATTTTGAGCTCTTTATGAGACATAACCTCAATACACTCAATTCAGCACTTATAAACATTCAACTTTCAACACACTATAGCTCCTAAATTTGAACTTACAACAAGAGGAAATGCAAAAAAAGGTTAAGAACTCAGTTGGTGAGTAGAATATCAAAATGCAAGTAATAATGTAAGCTTCCCCAACTCTACACAAGCTCCTACATGCTTTAAATACCAAACTAGCTCCCCAAGTCCTCCCCTAATAGCTCCTTTTCCCAAATTAAGCTTCCAAATGCTCCAATAAGTTCACTAAACTCATATGCAAACCCCTAAAGTTTGGATTTGACTCTTCACTTCGACATGCATTACGAAGGTGAGGAGAGAAAGGTAGGTAACATTTTTCTGGTTTTGAGGATGAGGGGGAGATAATTTTCTAGATAGATGATGATGAATTAGTGGTTGGAAACTTCGAAATTGTTGTTGTCAAACCCTTAGGTCCTAGCGGTGAGGTTGGCCAGAGGTTTGGACAGTGTTTGATTCCTCTTTTCTACAAGCAATTGTGACGAGGACGAAACTCTACTCATCGACTATGGGTATCCTGACTCCTCTAGAAAGGGTCAGGTTAGGTGAAAGGGATGCGAGGGTTTGATTATTCTAGTAGCCTAATGCAAAAAGTAAAGCAAAGAGAAAAATGAGGCAAAAAAGATAAAATTGAAATTAAACGTCGAGTTTTGATTCATTAAAGAGGCGGAGTAACTACCCACGATCCCACTAGCACAGTTAGTGGGTAAGTGCTCGTCGCTCCGTCTTTTATGGCCTCGATCCTTCGCTTGATCTTCGACTGCTCCCACGTTCCATCTTTGAGCCTCTTCTGTCTTGCCTTCCAAGCAAGCCTGCCTTACCTCGGCCACTTGGTCACTCGGCTGCTATTCGCTCTTGGGGAGTAACTTAGGCACCTAAGTCACCTTGGTTGTGGCACTCTATAGACTGAGGCTTTACTCTCCCTCGGCTTAACCTATTGGCCCTCGGGCTTACCTCTTCCTCGGAGAGTTTTGTCTTGTAGTGTGCCCCGAGGGCCTCCCCTGAGTTCACTCTATCAGCAATTATCTCTTGGGCTTTAATTCATATGGCTTGCCATAACACTCTAGCCCTTTTCTCTTTTTCCTCAGCCCTCGACTTACAACCTAATTATTTTTGGGTGTTAACAATTTCCCTCTTTTTCTGTTGTCGTATGGCTGTGAGGAGGTGATTGATGGTACAAAAACCCCTTGATATGACTTGATATGACGGTTTGAGGGGACATAATTGCCATCATGACACTTGGCGCTTCGCGTGAATCAAAATGACTGCGCGACGGTTCCCAAGGTCACGCCGGTTGCATCTTATGGCTATAAATAGCAATGATGCCTACTTCGCAAGGTTCTTTGCGTCTTCTTCCCTTTCACTCTCTCTTCAGAACCTTCGCTTTTTCATTTCCCTTATCTTCACTTTATTCACCATGGACACCCCTAGCGATCTTCCTTCTTCTTCCCAAAGCCTTGTGCCTTCCATCTTTGCCTCCATAGGCGAACTCTCCGTCCTGCGCCCCACGGCCATTAATGCCGACTTCGACTTCTCTCTCTTTGAATGGTGTTTTGACTGCGACTTCCCTCTTAAATGCACCTGGTATACTGCAGAGGCCAAGTTTGCTGATCTCCAAGGGTGGCCGAAGAGTAACAATAAGTATAATGCTTGGGTTAAGCGACTGGAGGCCCACAAGCGTGATCTCAAGAAAGAGTGGGGTATTCACGGCATGATCATGGTGTCAACCAAGGACATTTCTCACAACGCCAATCTTCTATTCCCGCTGATATCCTTTTGGTCGACAACCCTCAACCCCTACTCTATTGGACGTGGATGCCATCCTAGGGCTCCTTGCGGGTGGCTTGGAGGTTCAAGGCAACCGTGAGTTCGTGGGCGAGGACCTCCCTTATACTTTTGCCCCAGCCTTTGCCCATCTTTTGTCTAAGAATGTTAGGACTTCTGGCGCTATTACTGAGGGGGAACACCATGCATTCCTGGTGTATTTCTTCAATAAATTCTTTTTCAGCACCAAGTCCTTTGGCAACGTTAAGGAGATTCTCACTTCGTCCAACTGCTGCAGACGAGCGAGAAATATGCTTGGCGGCTCTTCAATTATGCTCTCCTCTACTGTAGCCTGGAGAGTTTCGTGGTGCAGATCAAGGAGAAAGGTTCCTACTCCAAGGCCAAGGGACCCATCTGGTTCCTCCAATTACGGGCGCAACTCTACTTTCCCAAATTTTTTCCCGACTTCGACTTCTCTCTCTTTGAGGTGTGTATCGCAGCAAGGCTGGCGAAACTACTAGCCATGCTACCTGGTGGTCAAGGGTTCGAGAGTACATCTTCCCTCAACCTACCATTGACTACCTCCAACGTTATTTGGGCTCTGCCGAGGGATTCTCCGTTCGGCCTACATCGATGGTTCCCAGAGTGAGTCCATCACCTCCCACCAAGTATCCTCAATCTCGTCAGGCTCAACTTCACAGCCCTCCAGTTCCGATCCCTGTGAGTTTTATTTTTTTAGTTCGATGGCAGTTCTTATCGTATTAGTTTCCGCCTCTCATCATCCCTTTTATGCAGGAAGCCACTAGTGCGACCGTGGTGGCTGAGCCAGCCCCTCTTGAGGTGGTCTAACCTCCTATGGATCACCAGTTTGAGGGCCTTGCTTCTTTTGCTATTCACGACGAGGAGTTGCAACGGTATTTCTCGAGTTTGGACGTTCTAGAGGTGGCTGCCTCTTCTTCCGAGGTGGACCTCGCCCAAGCGGAGGCAGCTCTGGCTAGTGAGATTCCCACTGATCCTAATGAGGTGGCCGGACTCAGAGCTACACTATTACAGGTTTCTAAGTCTCCTGACGTTCCATCCACAAAAAGGGACATCTTGGAAGAGGTCTCCCTCCAACTAGGAGATATCTCCAGCCAGTATGAGTGAGCCGGGATCAGGCTGAAACTACCCTTCAACAATTAGACTTCTATCGGACTAAGAAAGAGGGTTATCGGGGAACCTTCAATTCCCTTAGCAAGACCAAACACGTCACCCAAGCCGAGTAGAAGAGGATAGCTTGTCGCATCAAAGCTATAGAGGACCAGATTGCCTCACTTGGGGCTGAGCTAGCCTCTCTCACCCCTCAACATTCGGCGGCTGCAGATAGGGTCACTGCCGTTTCCACGGCCATTGTCGAGCTCTTCCACCATAGTTCTGCCTTGGATCCTCCTCTCGCATACCTCCTGCCTCTCCAACCGGTCTCTGAGGAGGATCTTGATACCAACCGTGCTACCCTGGTGCGGATCATCGAGGAATGGGGAGCCTTGAGGGCATCTTATGAGCTAGTCCTCGCCCAGGTAGTTCAATAGGTTGCCGACGTTCCTGCCGTTGCTGTGACAAGTGAGCCCCCTCTTTCTTCTATCATTCCACCTCTCAACAACGCCCTTACTGCCGAGGTAATAACCCTCAAGGATGACGCTGATGAGGAGATAGAGCGCCAGTATCAGAAGCGTGCCCACTGTTAAAGCCCCTTTCCGAAGGCTTGGAGATTTTAGGTGAGGCTGCCGCCGTTGAGACGGACGAGGCCATATCGGCGGAAATTGAAGCTGTGGTGCGGGGTATAGTGCAAGATACTTCTGTAGCTCGCATCCTTGCTGACGAGGAGAGGATTGGGTGAGACTAGTAACCATCTATTTTGTATATCCTCCAAATTATCACTAGGTCGCTGGTGTGTGGCATGCCACGTTAACAATTTCTTTTCATAATTATCTATTTTCCTTCCCTTGCATATTTTTCTATAGAGTAGGATAATACGCTTTGAGATAATTGCCATTTATTTTCGTTTCAAACTCTTCTTCGTCTAGAGTGATTAAACGATATGCCCCACTGTGGTACATTTCACTAATAATGTAGGGTCTGTCCCAATTTGGAGATCAATTGCCGAATTGGGGATATTTCTTTCCTAGTGGCAGAATAGTCATCCACACTAGGTCACTTCAACAAACTTTTTTGGTTTGAGGTGTTTGTTGTAGGCTCAGGCCGTCTTGGCTCTATTTATTTCAATATTGCAGAGGGCAGCCAACCTGTCATCATCCACCGAGTCCAACTCCATCAACATGGCTTGTTGGTACTCATCCAATCCATGGGAGTGTTGCCGAGCCACCCTTAACGAAGCTACACTGATCTCCAATGGTAGCACGACATCCTACCCGTAGACCGTACGATAGGGAGTTACCCTCGTGGCCGTGGACCTAAAATTTCTCATCGCTCAAAGAACCTCATTGAGGGCTTCGTGCCACAGTCGAGGCTTATGCTCTATGTTTTTCTTGATTAGCTCAATGATGATTTGATGGTAACCTCTGCTTGTCCATTAGCTTGGGCATAGTAAGGAGACGAGTGCCTCGTCTTAATGCAATACTCCTGAGCAAAGGCTACCACTTGATCCCCCGGTGAACATTGTACCTTGATCGGCTGTGATGGTTTTGGGGATACCAAATTTGTATATGATCTGGTTCTCTTTTAATCTTTTCACCACAACCTGATTGACACTTCCCACAGGCATGGCTTCCACCTACTTAGTGAATAATCGGTGGCGACAATAATGATATTACGACCCTTTGAGCTTGGAGGGTAAATCTTGTCGATTAGATCCATGGCCCACCCTCTGAATGGCCATAGCTTGACAATAGGATGTAGCTCGTCCGCGGGAACTCTTTGGATTGGTTCGTGCAACTGACAAGCGTCACACCCTTTAGCAAACTGGAAGAAATTGGCCGTGATTGTCGGCCAATTGTATTTGTGCCTATAGATAAGCCACTTCATGATGGGGCCAGACCTATGGGAACCACAAATTCCTGCATGGACTTGCACCATTACCATATAAGCGTCCTTCATCTTGAGGCATCGTGGTAACACGCCGTTGACGCTCCTTTTACATAGGTCGTCCCTTATCAAGATGTACTTCAGTGCCCTCTGTTTGACCTTGAAGTAGGTGTTAGCTGTTGGGTTATGAAGGTACCTCATCAACACTTCAATCAAAGTATTGGCGGGATTCTCCTCGATGGGGTCGAGGCATCCTGTTGAAGTACCTGAACTGCTCGCTCTTTATAATCTGGGCCATGTTGGGCTAAGTTGTTTGCTTCCTGGTTCAGACTTCTGGGGACATACATGATGACAACATCGGTAAACAGCTTTAATAAGCTATGCGCCGAGGCTATCAGCTGCTTAAGCTTCGTATTGTAGCACTTATATTCCCTAGTAATTTGCTTGATTACCAATTGTGAATCACCCTTTATTTCCACGTATTGGGCCTTCATGGCAGCCAGGATGTCAAGTCCTATTATCAAGGCTTCATATGCGGCCTGATTATTGGAGGCTTGATCCCTATCCTGCACATGAACCGCCATGTTTGACCACAAGGGCTGGTGATGACCACACCAATACCTGCCCCCGTCGCAGTAGTCATTTATCAAAGTTACCACTTGGTTACGCTGTTGCGGGTGTAGTTTTCCACTGACCTTGGTCATCCTCAACCAGAGGGCCTTGAGCCTCACTCCTTGACTTGACCTCCACCAGAGGGTCTTGAGCCTCAAACGTCGGTATCCTCGTCTGGATGGGTTCTATGTTGGGAGGTTCGGCTGATGCCCTGTTCTAAGGGTCATCCAAAACCGCTTGGGAGGAGAACTTTGAGCAATCATCATCCTCATAGACAACACCAAACATAGCCTCTTCAATGCTGGACTCGACTTGGAATAGGTGCAATCGATCCAGCAGTCTATGTACCTCAGTTGGAAGATTAATCATTATTCTCTTTGCAAGGTCGTGGGTCGGCCAACATTTTGAATTCAAAACCCTTCTTAGTCCAATCGCATGACTCTATGCCACCTTCCTCATAGTTTCCAGGAATGGCAATGGGACGCAAGTGAGGGGAATAGAACACAACCTCAAACATCTTGACCTCCGCAGGGAATGGATTAGGGTCAACTTCCACTGTTTCCACTTTGTCCCCTATCAATATCATTAGCTTTTGATGTAGGGTGGAAGGAACACACTCACTGGTATGAATCCATACCCTCCCCAAGATTACTGCATTAGAAGGCTTTCCTTCTATGACGAAGAAGGCCAAGCGAGTGACCTTAGACTCAACCGCTACATCGGTCACCAACACTCCCAACTCATGAGATGGGTGGCCCATGAAACTAGTCATAGTCATGGTGGTTGGAATTAGGTCCTCGACATTCTTCCTCAGGTTCTTCATTGTTGCCAAGGACATGATGTTCAGCACGATGCCACCATCCACGAAGACACGATTAAACAACTTCCCATTTAGATGGGCCTTGATGTACAATGGCATCAAATGTCTAGTCATTTATGCCATTGGCTTCTCAAACAGCATGCCCTCCGTGACTGGTCCCTTGGCTTTTATCAAGGCAGCCCATTTGGCTTCCTCGGCGAAGACATCTCCTTCGAGGGTTCTTGGTTGGTCGTTAGCTCCCCAGAATTTAGGTGGGGGAAGACCCACAATTTCTATATCTGCACAGAATTCCCCATCGGTCTCGTCCATCAAGTCATCCAGTATTGATTCGGTCATGGAATTCCCATCAAAGACTAATGGGCCGAAAGGATCCTCTTCTTCCTCCCCTAGGAGATCGTCTTCTTCAAGCTCTTCATTTGTCATGGTTTCTTCGACCTAGGGTATATTGGCTGGCTGGGGTTGCTGTTGCGTTAAAAACACACTTAGAGCAAAGTGTACTCTTTCGCAGAAGTAGTATAAAAGATTATCGTCTCCACAGGGATTAATTAACAAGTACCAAACTAATCAAGATTGTCTATTGTTTAGACGAACCAATAGTTTAGTTGTAATTAAAACAAATAAAAAGAAATAAATAACAATAATTAAAATACTAGATTTAATAAATAGAGAGAGGTCTAGAGTCGCGGTTTCACTTGCAAGCTTCGATTCCCTTATGTCTAACTATATCCGAATTCCCTCATTTTTTTTAATTACCAATCCCTTTACTAAAGCTATTAATCCGTTTGGTCATTCGCGATTAATATTCTTTTTCCTAAACTAACCATTGTTATGTCATGCAACAATTTAAATTTAAGAAAAACATAAAGAACAAAAAGGTTAAATGATTGGAACACTAAATTAAAGTTTGGTCATACATTACTTATAGCCCCAAATATCCTATAGGTCCACCAACTAATTGCAGTACGGTCGCTGATCAACTAATGATTATGAACATGAAAATGGTAGCTAATCCTAATTATGTGATAAAAACAATAGGACAATATTAATTGAAATAAAAACAGGAATTCAATAATTATGCGAGATTCACCTATGACCCTAGAAGAGGAGATTCAATAGGACATAAAGAGGTCTCTAATCATGCGAGATTCACCTATGACCCTAGAAGAGGAGATAAGTATCAATAATTATCAAGAACAATAAAATAGAAATAAGGTTCATGAATTACAGAAATTAAGAATAACCCGGTAAATAGAAAAATTTCTGATCTAAGTCTTCAATCTCCTTTTTCTGCTCCAAAGCTCTCTCACGGTGTCAAGAACGGTACCCAAAACTCCAATCTCTCCCTTGATCCACGTTACTGTGCGTTTCTTCTTTTGATAATGTGTAGTGCGGCTCCCCGGTTCACAAGTGAAGCCCTCCTTTTATACTAGTGCCTTTTCTTTCTCTTCAAGCTAGGGTAGTTTGTTATTCCTTTCTCCTCAAGTCAAGCTTGTTTCCTCTTTTAATTGCAAGAGCATCTTTTTATCTCAATCCCTAAATATTAGGATTTAGATCCTTCCTAAATATGTGTTGCTTGCTATCCACTCCATGCCTCTTTCTTTTTCTCCAAGTCACATGTGCATCACTTATAATTGAAATCACCAAGGATCTTCTTCTTTTTATTACCGTGGGCCTTCTTGCATTATTGGGCTTGGGTTTGGTCTTGATTTCTTTTATTTGTTAGCCATATATTACATTTAAGTGGCTCTAAATTGAATTTTATTCTTTTTCACATTTCCTTCTTTTCTACAAAATAAAGAGCAAATTAAGTCAATGATTTATATAATTAGTAATAATTGCTCTAATAATGACCTAAAATTATCTCTAAAAATGCACTAAATTGGGGTTTATCAACTCTCCCATATTTAACTTTTGCTTGTCCTCAAGCAAATTTCTTGACTCAATAAAATTTTCAAAAAAGAATAATAGAGACAGCCAAACAAGAGACCCAAAAATAGAAACACAATGACAAACAATAAACAATATAGCACATAAACAAAGGTTGTCCAATTAGAGGCTCAAGTCCCTAAAGAATACATTTCTGTGAACAGGCGCACTCGCTCACAATCTCTCTAAGTGTGTAGGGACTAGGGAAAATATACACTCAAGTTTCAACAAAATGCACATTACCATATATATATATATATATATATATATATATATATATATATATATATAACTTGTGTTTGATGAAGCATAGACAGTGCTTTTCTATCAGCAGCTGAAAAACAAAATTTGAAGCGTTTTATGCATCCTTTTTTAGTTCCAATAACATCCAATACCCTATCTTATGTTAAATCAAACCCAATTTCACTCAAGGTCATCATTTAAGAAAGAGATCAACATGTAATCTGAAAATATAACGATATGGAAATCAAAATATGTTATTCCTATTGTGTATCATGGTTGATGAGAATTCCAATGTCTCAGCTAACACACAATTACATTTTAAATCCCAGCATTTAAAAGGTTAACATATTTAACTTAAGCAATGAACATATTCTCAGCTTGAAATCACTAAGTGGTGTAAACAATCCCAAAACAACTTCGGAATCATACTCTTCAGAAAATTCCTATGTTCAAAGGAGATAAAGAGAAAAGTCATACACAGCTCCGAAATGTCATTACCTCAAGTACAATTTTTGTTAGTATCACCTAGCCCGAATTAGGGTAATGTGGCATAAGTTCTTTGCCTCAAACATTATGGTCAAGGATAGATTAAAATGATTTTTGGAATGAATTAAAGATATAATCAATGTTTACTTAGAGTTTTAGATCCTTTCGTTAGGTTTCCAACGCATCCAAGAACACTCAAATCGGAGTTCCAGATTAAAAGTTACGAATAAAGTGAGTTTGAAGGCTATCAAAAATCCAGGGTAACAACAAGAAACACGGGTGCCAGTGTTTTAAAACATGCCGTGTTTTTGCCCCTGTTTGTGAAAATGCAGATCTCGCATCTTTATCTCATTCCCAAAGGCTTCCAACCTACCCTAACTATCATACAATCAATTCAATCAAACAACAATACCAACAATCATCAATTCACAAATCGATAACAAGGAACATCATAAATTGTTCAATTTCAAAAAAAAAAAAACAAGCATCTATACATCAAATCCAAACACAAATTTAGGTTGATCACACAATCACACCAACATTCATTTTTAATCCAAACATCATCTTAGTGAATTCTATGCACAACTGGCATATCATGATTTCACATATCGAACACACTTCTGTCATATCACTGATCATCAAGCATAAATAGTTTCATCTCTAGTAACAACAAATTCAAACAATTCTGAAGTTACAAGGAAATATAATGAAAAGAAACACGGTTGGACATCAATAGATGTCTTGATCAATTCAGAACACAATGTAGACTTTACCAAAATTAGGGTTTGAATCCTAATGTAGAACATCTTCCCTAGGATTCGAGAAAAATACAAGACACGAAACCTGAGTTTCAAAAAAGGTTCATTGGTTGGGGAACACTGCTAAGGAATTGACGCTTTCCAAGATAGAAGGACCTGCAACAAACTACTTCTTGAGTGGCAACTTTTGAATTCTTTGCTAGTGTAACAAACAACCGGCTCCAACGACACAACTACTACATACAATTCCTCAAACCGGAACAGATGCCCATCGCTTCCCGCTGCAACATCATCGTGGCCCTGCTCCCATTGCGCAATTTGATAAAGAGATGCTCGGGAATCCTAGAGTTTCGGGTTTCGGGGTTAAGGTAATCAATTGTTATCATTTGATAAACACCAACATAGCGCATTTTTAGAGATAGTTTTAGGTCATTTTTAGAGCAATTGTTACTAATAATATAAATTAGTGACTTAATTTGCTCTTGTTTTGCAGAAAAGAGAAACATATGAAAAAGAAGAAGATCCTCTTGGTGATTTCAATTGAAAGTGATGCACATGTGACTTGGAGAGAAAGGAAGAGACATGGAGTGGATAGCAAACAACAAATATTTAGGAAGGATCTAAATCCTATTATTTAGGGATTGAGATAAAAAGGTGCTATTGCAATTAAAAGAGGAAGCATTCTTGACTTGAGGAAAAAGGAATAACACGCTACTCTAGCATGGAGAGAAAGAAAATGAACTAATATAAAAGGAGGGCTTCACATGTGAATGAAAGAGGGCCGCATACACTAACACTAAATTAGGAAAAATGGGGGACGACAACGCATAGGAGAGGAGAAAAAAAGTTTTTGGGCACCGTTCTTGACACTGTGAGACAACTCTGGAGCAGAAAAAAGGAAATTGAAGACTTAGACCAAGAATTTCTCTATTTATCAGGTTATTCTTATCTCTGTAATTCATGAACATTATTTCTATTTTATTGTTCTTAATACCTATGGATACCTAAATCCTCTTCTAGAGTCTTAGGTGGATCTTGCATGTTTAGAAACCTTTTATGTTCTAATTTCATATTTGAATTCCAGTTTTTATTTCAATTAATATTGTTCTGTTATATTTATCACATAATTTGGATTAGCTACCATTCTCATGTTCATAATCAATTAGTTGATCAGCGACCGTACTACAATTAGTTGGTGGATCTATAGGATAACTGGGTTAGAATTAATGCATGACCAAACTTTAATTTAGTCTTCCAATCATTCAACCTTTTTGTACTTTATGCTTTTCTTGAATTTAAATTCTTGCATGACCAAACTAGGGTTAATTTAGAAAAAAGAATATTAATCGCGAATGACCAAACGGATTAATAGCTTTAATAAAGGTATTGACAATTAAATAAAATAAGGGAATTCAGGTTGAATTAGACATAGGGGAATCGAAGCTTGCAAGTGAAACCGCGACCCTAAACCTCTCTCCAATTTATTAAATCTTGCTTTTTATTATTGTTATTTATTTCTTTTTATTTTAGTTTCCATCACCATCAATTATTTGTTCGTATAAATAATAATAAATCTTAAGTAGTTTGGTACTTGTTAATTAATCCCTGTGGAGACGATAATCTTTTATACTACTTCTGCGAAAGAGTACTCTTGCTCTAAGTGTGTTCTTAACGCAACATCATTTTTAATACCATGCATGAAATAGCGAGTTGATCAAGCTCAATGCTTAACACAATATACTGAGATGCTCTGACTGTTAATCGTCAAAGTCCCTGACTGACTCTTTTATCTAATCTACTAACCACAGAATCACTAAGCCTGACTAGGTCAAACAGCTCTGAAACCAAAACATAACATCATAGATTTTAGCCGACAATAAAATCCTGAACGTTACTTCTTAGACACTTTAGAGATGTACTTTAATGAACTGGATTAAATAAAACTGAATAACTAACATCTGTAACTAACTAAGGGGTGAGATGTTTATATATAAAATTCAAAACTCGAAATATAGCTGATACAAATCATCCATCAAAGTCAACATAAGTACTTAATCCATATACAAAATACAGATATCCTAGTACATCATTGGGCTTTGCCCAAGGTTTCAACACAATACATAACTATCATCAGATGAAACTTAGCACAAGACAATATGCTAATCTCCTCAATATCATGGTCCTCAAAGAGTGGGATCTTTTCCCTTGCCATTACCTTCTTTAGCCTTCACCTATTTGTCTGAAAAACAAAAACAATGAGGGGTGACGTTGCATAGTATCAACGAGTTTTTTCGGATTCCTTACCATAATATACTCCTCATATCTTTTAATATTTTACCTAGAATGCATCCCCTTAACGCCGTAGACTTACACATCTGAATACTATGAACGTACATTGTCGGGAACCCACATGTTATTGGGTAAACAACCTCTAGGCCTCGAGATTAGGTTCATGACACCCACCTCAATTACATTCTCCATTTATTAGTTCATTTATAGTTGTACTTATATATGTACTAAGTAGTTTCCTCACACGTAGGTTTCATAATTGGTGTTCAGAGTGAAACAAAGAATGAGTACCAGATAACAATAATGGACACGGGTGGGGGACAAGGCAAAAAATGTAGCACATAATGGAGAAAATGGTGAGGAAAGGTCACGTGAGGTTTTAAAAAGAAATTCAATATGATTCCATCTAACTGTCAATATATAATCCTCTCATCTTTCACCGTAAACTTCCTGTATTAATTTACATATATATATATATATATATATATATATATATATATATGAGAACTTATCATTATAACCGCTAGATTAAAATCAACGATTGAGATTACCTCATTAATTATAAGATGTTGCGTGGTTGTTTCCTTAATTATAGGTTCCCATGTGATTTGTAACTAAAAACGAAACAATTAATATATTTGATAAGTGAAATATTGCATTAACGGGAGTATAGAGATACTCCAACCCGTACAATTAATATATATTGAGGTGCCGTTTGAAGGACTCATTGATAATTATAATCTCATCCTTTATGTATTTTTGGTTTTTGCAGATAAGCTGATAAAGTTAGTGTCCACAAAAGATAAAGGAAAGGAGCCTAGAGTTTTCCTAAGATGTTCAAATATGATTTTTGAGATTTCGTGTTGGAGTTTATCTCTATTATGGATTGTGTGCATCTATCCATAATAGAGATAGACTCCATAATAGAGATAAACTCCAACACGAGATAAAATCATATTTGTATTAGTAGCCTAGAGTTCCCAGTTACACAAATCCACCAACACTTAAAAAATAAAAGTAGAATAAACATACACCTACTAATACAAGAGATATACTAATCTAAAGGGAGAAAACAAAACAAAATAAAAACAATCCATGATGGACGTAAACACCCTGGAAATCCAAGAAGTCTTCTCTCCATGAAGTTGGAGCACTTGCTCCACACACAGGATTTGAAGGCTCAACATCAGGCATATGGTTGTTGTACACCCTTATGATATATGTCATATATTAACTTTGAATCAGCAACATATAAGCTAGAATATAACCAATATAACAGAATGACCACTAGTGCAGAAAAGACATATAGCATCGGCTGTTTTGGACATTTAGCATCGGTTATCCGTAAATAAAAGTGGGACATTTAGCATCGGTTATTTAACCGATGCTAAAAGTCACCTTTAGCATCGGGTATTCTGGACAACCGATGCTAAATGTCTCTTACAATTACATTTAGCATCGGTTGTCTAGAATACCTGATGCTAAATGTCTCTTTCTAGTACATTTAGCATCGGTTGTATAGAATACCCGATGCTAAATGTCTCTAACAAGCACATTTAGCATCGGTTGTTTAAACACCCGATGCTAAATGTCTATTTTTTAAAAAAAAATTAATTGGCACTATTAATTTGACATCAAATCTTCTACTGAATTATATTTACAATCTAATATACAGCAGCAGCTACATTATCCACTACTAAGAATATTTATTGTCTACATGTCTCCAAGTATCTGAACATCAAATGATCATTACAAGTTTTCAGTGATGAATCGAAGTAATAGTTTTCATTTCTTGAGTCCAACAAATACAATATCAGTAGTGCAGCAAGTTTGTTTAACTGAATAAGAAATGAATCTGTCTTCTGATCCTTCCTCGACCACAAAACATATGCATGTCTTCTCACCATGAGCTTCTGTAGCGTCTTTCAAAATTGTCAGGCCCAAGCTTTTTATGGCTTCTGCTATCTCAAGAAAATGGTTTCCCTCCTCACACAACATCTGCAACATGAGTCATAATTAGCGTAAAAGCGATGAGTTTTTCTCATCAGAAGGAATTTTTCTCTTGCACGTATATCGTAAAAGAATATATGAACTTGTAATTTTCAACTCCGACATACCTCAACAAGCATCTGCCCATTTTTACTAAGATTCTCCACTAATATTGAACAAACTTTCAGATGTCCTCCTACCTCCATTGCCCAACTTGAACCCTATTTATAGGTGATCCAACAATGTTTCTTATTAAACCTTACCTTTGTCTTTGTATCTGCAAATTTGTGTAGGTTATCAGCATGCTTAGTTATGCTTTGGAGAAAGAGCATGTGCTTTATTGTGCACTCCAGTAGTGAGTCAATACTGCACTGTTAAAGTTAACATAAAACTCTCAGCCATGTGAATAGGAACTACAAGTCTACTACATCCATCATAAAATCAAAACTTATTGAGACAGAAATGATTAGAAATATATATTACCACAGGATTCCTTTGCTCCATTTGGCACCGGTTCTCGTGATTCCAAATGCTCAGAAATAACCTCTCATGACTATCACTATCACTATCACATTCGGAACGAAGTGAAAACATGACCTACAGCAAAACAAAGATCTATCTTTAATGTAATTGAATGTGGCATTTTTCTTCCTACCTATCATAGAAGGTAGTCCAGGGTAATGGCCTGCTCCTAAACAATCTCAAAATACACTACTGCATATAATTGGAAAACTTTTGAAACAAGAAGTTAAGGTTTTCATGAATATAATAAGAGTCAGTGCCTTTTGTATCAGCAAAGTCTAGCCATCTTTTGGACAAGGTTAAATCAGAAATGGCATTTAAATACTACAAAATCTCTTCATACATCATTCTTATTTGAAAAGAAAAAGGAAATAGGATTTATATGAACAACATAAAATGTTAAAACTAAAGGTCCAAGTGAAGAACCCTGCCAGCACAAACTGCTACAATAACCGGACCAGCCAAATCACCAACAACACAACCTGAAAATCAAACAAATTAATAATCAACTTTGCATGATTCAACTAATTAAAGCAATTCAAGTAACTAATGACAATGTGACAGTGCTTGCATTGCATGCATTAATTCATAATCTTACCAATCCACTAGGCCAACTGCAGGATGCAAAAGGGTAGCTCCAATACCTTCTCCAATAGTGGCAAAAATTAGAGATGCATTGCATCTAACTGTGGCTATGAAAATCATCTGTCTAAGAATCCTACTTCTCTCAGCATTCAGAAATCTATCAACTATTGAGATCCTCGATTTCAGAAAGAAGATCGAAACCTGAACAGAAATGGAGAGGGGAGAGGAACAGGAAGAAGGGGAAGAGGTACAACATTCAGAGGAGCGACGACGAGTTTGTGGGTGAGGAGAAGCAACAGTGAGACAGCGAGACGACGAGACGGAGAGACGGTGAGACGAAGACGAGATGGTTCAGCTACGCTGAGTTAGAGCTTCCACCGATGGGTTTTCATGAGCTAATTTCTTGGCAGAAGGAGGATTTGGATCTGTTCCCAGAGGAGTTTTAGGGCACTGAGTTTTCATCGCGTTTTGTGAAATTGGGAGTGCGAAAGGGAGAAGAAGGAGTGTTAAAACCCTTTTGATGTGCATACCCTTTTAACATCGGTTCTCTAAAAAACCGTTGTTAAATGTCAGCGCCTAAACTGAAAACTTCTATTTAATTGCAAAATTGCCACCGCGTCTACATTTAGCATCGGGTGTTCAAAACAACCGATGCTAAATGTCTAACCGCAAATTTAAGTTGTGGTTTTAATTGCAAATATGCCACCGGTTCAACATTTAAAATCGGCTGTACAAACAATCGATGCTAAATGATACTTTCTAATTTCTTTTTCCTACTAGTGGACAAAACTCCTGTACGTAGCATGATAAGCGGTATCTGATCTCTTCAACGAAAACTCCATGTAAGGCCATCCTACATATGATGTTAAATGCTTGACATGTAGGAGTAGACTGGCACATCTTGCATCTGTAGACACACTAAATGAAAGCTTTCCAAAAGACACAACAAAGCTGCCAATGGGGAAATTCCAAGAACCAACACCTATCAATGATGACAGCTACATGATAAATGCGAGTAAAACTCCTAGTTACCAAAACTATTCAAAGCCGAGGGTGGCAATGACTGCACTAAAACGCGAAGCAGCTAGAATCGCATCCAGACCTTTCTATTAGTAGCATCAACCTGTCACCTAATGCTCAAAATAAACACAAGCCACACCGCATGTTCAGAGGCAAACCAGATTCAAATGTTTTAAGTAGAAATCTAGAGCTCAAGGTGTTCCCACAAACACAATTAGCTGGTAAAATCACATGAGAGAACCACCACCGATGATGACAAGCCGCACACAAATTGATAGAGGATCAATCCTTCGGAGGAAGACAGCCACCTGCACAAGAAGGCAAGACACCAACAAAAACAAGCAAGCACAATAAATGGATAATAAAGACAAAGAAACATAAGAGAAGAGGGTAAGGATATGAGCCATTCACATGGAGAAAAACTAGCCATGAACCATACCAAATAGACAACACCCTTCAGACCAAGACACACCAAGAATTCTCAATATTTCAACCAAAAAGCCGGGCAGAATTAAGATTAAGGACAGCCACCAGGGCTGCATATATCGCTCTCCACTGGGTACCATTTGACCCAAGAGCCTTCGCGAGATGCACCTTCTTTAGTAAGACTATCGGCAATCTCATTTGACTCTCTAGTTTTATGGATGAAGTTAACATTCCCCAAAATTCGTTGAAAGGTTTTCAAATTGTTATGGAAACGAAGGTTCCATGGGCACATAGACTTTACCCAAGAGAGTGCTACTTTAGAGTTTGATTCCACGATTAGTCTCCCCTCCTTTAACCATACTTTATCTAAGAATAGTTCAAGGGCTTTGACTATTGCTAATAATTCTGCTTCATTCGAGTCCCTGATCCCAACAAAGGAGGCAAACTTAGCAAGAATTTGACCTTTAACATCACGTAACACACCACCAATGCCCTCCAGTCCTGGTTTCCCTTTTGCCGATCCATCAACATTCCATTTCCACGATTTCGGCAGTGGCAACTCCCAACTAGATTTTGCATGGGGCTGCTGTAACACCCTCAATTTTCAGTTTCTAAGTTTATCAGTCTATTAGTTTAATAGACTATCAGTTAATCAGTTTCTCAATTACTCAGTATCAGTTAATTATAAGTTTTATTTTTGACGTGTTTTAAGTAAATATACATAAGGTGCTTAGTTGATTTATTTTACTTAGATATTGTACACTACTAGTTTTATTTATTAAAATATGTGTTGTTTGACTAAATGTGTTTGCTTGTTAATTGTTTGGCATTTTAATTAATCTAAGTGACATAATTGTTTTAAATGATTGGTTGTGAAATAATGTTATATTAGGGGACGCCCGTGCGATGCACGGGTTGTTGCAATATTTAAAATTTAAATTTACAGAATTGACATATTGAAATATATAAATTATACATATTCAAATATATAAATCGTGAAAATAAGTTATGTATATTTAAAAGATAGTACATTGCAAATTTTATATAAAAAATTATTTATTAATGTAGACAATATTCTTATATAGTGTAGGAGTTTTATAATATAAATAATTATTGATATTTTTTATGATGTTAATTATCAAAATATTATTTTTCAAAAACTTTTAAATATCTCTTTAGAATATTATAATCTAAAGTTATTTTTAACAAAGTATACTTTTATGCAATTGTTTTTTGTCTAATAAATAAAATTTAATCATTTTTTAAATACTTTGATTTAAATTGATAGATTATCCTCATTTTGTAAAATTAATTTTTTATAAGTGCAAAATAAATTTGTAGTAATCTTTGTAGGCCGCACTGGTTAATATGTCAATATAAACCTTTATTAATTGTTGAAAATTACAATTCAAAAATAATTTCTTATAGAACTTGTTTTATTTGCTTAATAATTTGAAATATCAATTTTGAAGTCATAAATTGGAGCAATTTCTTAAAAATGTATTTTAAAATTAGAAACAATCACTACTAGAAAACACCAAAATAGCGTCCAATTGGTAGCGTCGGCCACGACGCGGACGCTAGTAGCGTCAAGTTAGCGTCGGCCAAGCCCACGCTCAACAAAAAGTGTTGTTTGGCCCACAAGGAGATTCAGATTAGCGTCGGCCTGGCCCACGCTACACTGTAAGATGCGACGCTAAAAAAAACATAAAGTTAGCGTCGGATGGCCCACGCAAAATTTAAGTGAATTTACTAAAAAGCCCTAACTCTCCCACTCTTTTTTCCAGACTTCTCTATTCATTCCCTCTCACTCTCAATGTCGCGCCTCTTTCTCTGAAAACCCTAAGTCTCCACAATCTCTTCCGTTGCATCCATACAGGCGACGACACCGGAGAAGACGAAGAACACCTCCACGTCGTCGACGGCAACGCCACCTTCTTGATCACTGTCCCATTCGATTTCACAAGCACCAATTTCAGTGGTATGTTTTCTGTCTTCAACTGGGTTGCGGTTCATTCTAGTTTTGAGATTCTTCATGTTCTCAAGTTTTCATCTTTTTTTTTCTTGTCAGATTCCGACGAAGCCCCATCTTCTTACTCTGAAGAAAAACCTAAGTACTCTCTCTTTCTGCCGTAATGCTTCTAAACTATTACTTTCTGCTCTGTTTTTTTTTCACTTTCTTTCTAGATTCACATTTTGATTATATGGCTGTTCTCTGTTTCGTGGTAGTTGATACGTGTGAATTTTGCTATTTGTGTGTTTGTTCCTTTGAATTGGTGTTATCTTTGAATGTCATTTGAGTTGTGATTCAGTATTTTATGAATATTGCTTCTTTTGATTCACTATGGTTATCTTTTAAAAAGCTATAGTTTATAGTAGTTTGATGCTTTATCATATTTGACCATCGACATGTTCTTGACTCAACTGAGAGTTTTAGGATGAGTTCTTGATCTAGTTCTTTCTCAACATTGTCTTGATTTTTGAACATGCTGATTAGTAAGTTTTTTTGAAGTGTAAATATATGATTTTTATATTTGTAGAACTTCTGGGGATATTCATAAAGATGTCCAATGTCCAATTTGCCTTCGTATGTTTTTGTTCAACCTTTTTGGATCATATATTGTGAATGGTTTGACCCAACAAAAAATAGGGGCACAAAGGTTCATCCACATTATAAAATCGTGGATATTAAAATGGATAAACGTTATGGTCCTTACGATCCTTTTATCCTTGCGCAAAAAGCAACCCAAGTGTATTATGTCCCCTATCCCGAAATGTGTAGAGCTATGCGTGGATGGTGTGCGGCAATCACCACAAAACCAAAGGGTCATGTGGAGATTGACAACACAGAGGATGAAATACCATATCAGTCTGATGGGATGTCACCTGTTTTGTCTATTGCAGAAATTGAATCAATATCTTGTTTACGTGACGCCTCACAAGTAGATGTGTTTGAAGAGATTTTTGATGATTCTCCTCACAATGATTGAGCGTGTATTTTATTATAGTTCTTTGTATTGAACATTATTAGAGCTTATTATATGTATTTTGTATTGCACTATCATGATTTAGACTAGTTGGTCTACTTACATTCAGAATTGTAATTAATAATAGCTTTTGAGGTAGACTATGTAACTATCAGCATTGAGTTTGAAAGATATATCTTTTATCCTTTTGTTGATTTTCATTGACCATTTTCTGTTTCACATGTTCTGTCACTTGTTTGAACGATATACCTTATTTCTATTTTTGTATTCTATAACGGTAACATGCATTTTGTATTTTATGACAACAGATGAATAACAAAGGTGGTCGTGGTCGTGGCAAAGGAGAAAAGCTGCATCCTTCCAGGGGTAAACCAAGGATGCTACCACCGCGCAAACTTGAGCAGCAGAATCTCTTGCGTCGCAATTTGATTAACACCAAGTCACTTAACCGATCATCTCCACCTCTATCCCAGCCTCCCGTGCCGACCCAGACAGCGACACCTGCTGAGAATGTAGCACCTGCTCACACACCATCACCCATTCATGCATCTACCCCTGAGGCATTTGTGTTTATGCCAACTCCAGGTATAAACATTCAAACCATGGGTGCCTCTTCACAACATGCCCCACATGAGGAAAGTGAGGACGAGGACGAAGTGGAGGATGAAGTTGTGCCCGTCCAAGAGGATGAAGTTGAAGACCATGACGAAGAGGAAAGTGAGGAAGAGGACGAAGAGGATGAAGCTCAGGTAGGTGGAGGGTCATTTCCTCCTCACTTGCCAGAGAGAGATGGCGATGGTAAGATCAAGATATATCCTTACGGTAATGGGTAAGTTACAACATTCTACAACTTGTTTTAAAATATTCCCTTAAACAACTTTTTATTACTCTGCGGATGTGTTGGTTTTGATGCTTCATTCATATTCCTTTTTATTACTTTGCAGCCTCGTTCCTAGCAAGGATGTTGCAGATGCCATTAGGGTTGCCATTCAAACACAATTTCGAAAGCCTATCTATGGTTGGAGTGCCACAACCAAAAAAATTCGAGATGGTTGGTTTGCCAGATTTGGGGTAAGTATGTATTTCTATAAAATAGTGCAATTAGTGCTTCCTTGAATTACTTGGACTCTGTACATTATTACTATAGAATTAGTGCTTCCTTGATTTCCTAATTTTAAATTTGAGTTTTAGCTTTACAATCTAAGTTAATGTAACTATTTCTAGGCAATGATTATTATATATATATATATATATGTGTGTGTGTGTGTGTGTGTGTGTGTTCTCAACATCTATTCACCATTAAAAATGGAGTACAAATCAAAGTCAGAGTTAGTCTTGAAATCATAATTTGGTACTGAGAAAGCATAAGCTAATACTCCAAATCTTATTTTTCCCACTTGACAATGCTTGCTACCATTCCTAGGTGTAGTTTTTCTTTTAAGGTTGAATGATCAGTTTTATGAATCAAAGTTTTTAATGGTTGGTTTTTTGACGACTTTGTCATAATGAGAATACCTAGGTGTGGTGTCGTGATCATTTCCCTTGACATGTACTTTCCCCCGAAGTTAGGAAAACCATGGCTTTCAGAACCCTTGCTTGCTTGCCCAATTCTGTTTGAAAAACTTGAAATAGGTTATTACACTATACTTGGCTCATAGAAACAAAGCCATTAACATACCGTAATTTTCTTTTCTTTCCCCTTTCAAAGCATTCATGCCCTTGCATGTCTACAAAAAGGCTACTTCTATCTACCACCCATGAAGTTCCTTAACTTCTTCCGACATTCACTGCCATTCATTATTCTACAAGTTGTGTTATCTCATTCTTCTTTGGCCTTTTGATCTCATTCTTTAAATTGTGTTGTAATTTGCAGGAAAAAGTGTCATGGGATCCTAGTCTTACAGGTATTGTTCGACACTTGTTCGAGCAAAAAGCCAAAAAAAGACTAAGTGACATGCTTACTAAGCAAAGAAAGAAAAATGCTCAACCTAAATGGATGGGACATAAAGCTTGGATTGGTCTTAAAGCATACTGGGCTAAACCAGAATTCCAGGACATTTCCAAGCAAAATAAGATTAATAGAGCATCAACAACAGGTGGAGCGGTCCACACCTCAGGCCGCAAGGCTCACATTGATTTAGCACTTGAGCTAGTAAGTATTAAACTCAACAATTCTAAACAAACTGAATAGTTTATGCTTACTGTGATCTAGTTTTTGAACACTTGGTCAAAACACATGTTACAACACAAGTAATATAAGACCAATAAGTTAATCAACATGTATCAAAACTGGTTCCTAAGTATCTACTACAGTAAATTCAGAATTTGGAACAAGAAATAACAACAATGCATCTACAATCCATATATGTACTGGTTTAATGTTTCTGGAACTGTTTTGATTAAAAAATACTTATTAGAATATGAAAACTTGTTTGAATTGGTGTTGGGTATGTTAAACCAATTTGAGTGAGTATGCTGAGTGTGAATTATGATTACATCTTGATTTTATTTGTAGTGCAATGAGATGCAAAGAGATGTGCGACCGGATGAGTTATTTTTAAAAACCCACAAAAGAAAATCTGGTGCTTGGGTTGATCATCGAGCCGAAACTACCTATGTAAGTTATTGTCAACGTTTCTTGAATTTTTGGTTAACCTGGTGCTTGTATTTCTATATATATATATATATATATATATAGAAATACTGTTGAACAGTGGCTGTCCTATGTGTTGATTTTGTTTTCCCATTGTCACACACCATGAGAACATAACATTCTGTTTGGTTTATCTCCTATTTGGTTTTTTGCATTCTGTTTGGTTTCTCTCCTATTTGGTTTTTTGCATTCAATGTGATTGATTGTTTTGCTAGTAGCTTATCATTATTTTCTTATTGGTCAGGATGCATACAAACAAAACGTGGCTGAAGTACTTGGTAGTGATGATGATGAACTGGTAGATGGAGCGGTGGCAATTGATTGTTGGACAGTGGCTGCAGGGCCTCGTACCCGTGGTCGGCTTTATGGCACAGCAGGCTTATCTGTGAACGCCCGACCTGGGTCCAAGTCACTCACCCAACCATCCCAGAATCTTTCTAGTTTCAATATTGTGATAGCTTTGGAAGAAGAGAGGGCAGCTAGGCGTAAAGCTGAGAAGATGGCTGAAGTGGCTGCCCAAGACGCTCGAGAAGCAAAGGAATGTTCACGAAAGATAGAAAATGATTTTAACGCGTTGAAAAAATTCTGTGTAGATCGCTTGGATGCTTTTGAGCGTCGATCTGGTGGTGGATCTTGTGGTGCTAGCCATCCTCATTATGATGATGATTTGGATGAAGTGTCACAAGAAAGCGATTGATCTTGTTATCATTACTTTTTTCTAGATGTTGCATGCCAAACACTTTGATGATGACTATGTTACCTATTTTGTAGTTTCTCTAGATGTTGGATGCCAAACACTTTGATGATGACGATGTTACCTATTTTGTAGTCTCTCTAGATGCTGGAAGCACTTTGATCTGTTGTTCGGATTAGTTATGGTAATTTGTTGTTTTGGGATTAAGCATTTTGATTTGTTATATTGTTTTTTAATGGTCCTTAGGTGAAAAGTAAATTAGTAACAGGTGTGGAAAGCAAAATAGTTCGTTGTTGTTCTTTTAAAAGAAACAATTATTAGCGTCGGCAAAACGGACGTTACGTATTTGTTGACTAATTTCTTTCGTTGACTTTAGCGTCGGCTTCATGGACGCTAATGTTTGTTGACTTTTTAAGTTGGTTGACCTTAGCGTCGGCTCCATGGACGCTAATATTTGTTGACAAAAGTTGGTTGACTTTAGCGTCGGCTTCCTGGACGCTAATATTTGTTGACTTTACCCATTGGTTGACTTTAGCGTCGGCTTGGCCAACGCTAATATTAAATAGTTGACTTTTCAGGGAGTTGACTATAGCGTCGGCCTTTGCATTAGTGTCGGGTTAGCGTGGGCTTAGCCGACGCTAAGTAGCGTCGGTCAAAATATGTGGGACGCTACATATTAGCTTCGACCGTTTTAGCGTCCACGCGTGGCCGACGCTAATCCGACGCTAAATCACTGTTAGCGTCCGTTTCTAGCCTTTTAGCGTGGGATTTTGGCCTACGCTAAAAGCTGTTTTTCTACTAGTGAATACAAATACACTCTCTTATTAGAGATAAAAATATCTTCTTTTAGTCTTGAACATGCATGTGTGAATATTCAATGAACATTGAAAATCTTTTGGACATAGCACATCATCCAATTTCATGAAAGCTATTAAAATTAAACATTTTTCTAAAGAATAATATTAAAAATATGTCTATAGCTTTTGAAAACAATTTTCGCCTCAATTGCAAGATTCACTAACCGATCCAAAACTTTTTTCTTGCGCTTTTTTATTACGTTAGAATTGTCAACAACATGAACCTCGAATCCTTTGCTCTGTTTTTTTTATTTCTTCTTTATCGATACAAACTCCATTATCCCTCTTTTGACTATGTACTCTCTCTTTCGCACATTGTCTCTTTTCATGCAACCACTTCTTTCTAATGCTTACATGCACATTCTATTTTTAGTTCAAAATTTTTTTTTACCAAACTTTGTCCCATCACCATTTAAATATTCTCCTATAAATAGTTGTTTCTTATGATAACTTAATAAAACTATACATATTTTACTAACTCATGAGTTTATTGGCAACTAAAGGAATGATTTGTATTGATATGAAATTCTCCTCTTTCAATTCATAATAGTTACACAAAAAAGAATTTTAAAGGCATACTTATTATTTCGTAGTTAAAAACAATTGTGATTAAATTTGATTAGAGAGTCAATTTGAGATATTGTGTAGGGATCATAACAATTAATAAAAAGATAAATATGTTCAATTGATTAAATTATATGCTAATATAATTGGCCAGATTCATTTTATGCAATTGCAATAGATACAAATGAATACATTTACACTTATGAAATATAAGTTAAAGAAACGTATAAATAATTTATCAAAAAAGAGACAAATGCATAAATAAAATATCAAAGGAAATTGCAATAATTAACAAAAAAAATCAATTAAATATATGAAGAATTAATTAAAACTCAACCTCTTTCACTCATGTTATACTAACATGAGTTTATTGCCAATTAAAGGAATATTTAATATTAATTTGAAACTATTATCTTTCAACGAATAACTCTTACGCCACAAAGAATTTCAAAGGTTCAGTAATTATATTTTTTAAAAGAAAATTTAGATTAAAATTTTTAAATTATTATTAATTAGAGATATTGAGTATGGATTCTAAAAATTAATAAAGACATAACTATTTTCAATTAATAATAAATATTACACTAATATAATAGGCCAAGTTTGTAAACTGTGCTATGTATCAAATAGAACTTCTCATATTAAAATTAAAATGATATACATTCAATAAAATAGTAAAATTCAAATGTAAGATGAAAATTTTAACACAAAAGTATACAAACAAACAATTTTCAAGTTCAACGGAGAAAAAACATTCCACCTCAACAAATGTTATATTATATCTCTTCAGATATTATTGTTCCTTCTCTATAACATTATCTAATGATAGGAGGCTAAAATGTATCAAAACAATATTTTGCAACATGAGCACCACCTCTTTTTTTTTTGTATAGACTCTCATGGTTTCACCTGTCAGTGGATATGAAAAAAAGTTAAATGATGCCGCCAAACTAATGGATCTCCTTCTCAGAATCTCACTTTGGTACTATCCTTTATTAAGATCATAACCTCTTAGTGTGAGATTTTCCATCATGCAATATTTTTCAAATAACTACACCCTCTGACTTGCATGTACCATAGCGAAAGTGATTTTCGATAACCTGACAAAGAAGCCAGATGTTAAAAGGTTAGTATATATAAAAGGATACATTACAAACGACTTGAACATAAAGATTTTACTTTTTTAGAAATATATATCATATAGAACATAAGCAACGAATAAAGGCAAGAAGGATGAAACAACACAAATTTAAAAACTGATAAAAATTTAATAGATTTGGCTTTCATGCATTTGGTGCTTAGAAAACCAGCCAAAGGGTCAAAACTTCAAATCTATCTATCGATGGAAAGATCGGTGATGGAAGAATGTTTGTGGGTCACAAATGGTAGGAGGAGTTGAGATGTATATATATTGAAAGATTTTAGGGCTTTTGGATTTTTTGTTTAGATTAAGGCTTCAGTTAAAAGGTTTTTTTAAAAAGAAACACAAAAGTCTTTTCCTTTTAATTTAAAGATTACAAAGCACATTCACTCCTGTTAAAAAGATATAACGTTAATAAAGGAAAATTGAGTAGTTTGGATGTTGCATTTTTTTTAAATGTTGTATATTCACTTATAAATAAACTAATATAGCAATATTGTATAGCGAGAGCCCATAATAATTTAAATCTTACACTATCAGGAAGCTAAGGGCATCCAAATTTTAAAAGTTCAACAAAATAATATCTTTGAAGTGCAATGTCATTTTTGTCCAAAAACAAAGTATGAATTAAAACATGATTGTTTTTTAAATATATTGATATAAGCCATAAAGTTTAAAGTAAGTGAGAGTGTTAGTACACCTATGACTACTAAAATTCCAAAAGACAACAACAATGAATAATAAAAGAAAAAAATGATCTTTAATATTAAATTAGATATTAAAAGCTAAATTAAAAGTATTTTTTTATAAATTATAGATATAAATAAAATATGTGAGAAGTTAAGTATAAATATAGATAAAAAGGATAAGAAGCATGGTAGAAGCTCCAAGCTTGCTTTACATACATACATATATATATATATATATATATATATTGCTAGATTTTATTTTCAATTTCTATATTTCCATAAGAAAATATATTTTCATTTAAATATAAAAATAGTCAAATAAAATTCCACTAAGAGCATCATTTAATAAGTTAGTGTGGAATTATGTGTCTTAACTATATCTAATTAAGAGCTACAATTAAAGTCTTCTATTTAAATTATAAATATATATTATTTTCAATAAAAATAATGTGGAGCATTGTGGAGGCTCCAAAAAAGCTTCCTTTAGTAATTTACTAGAGGAATACCCGTGCGTTGCACGGATTGTTATAACACATTTAAAAAATTTGTAGGGGTTTTTTTATATAAAAATATATAATATAAATTATGTTTTTTAAATATATATAGTATTATATAATTATATTATTGTATTTTGATATTTAAAAATTATTTATTTTAAGCAACATTCTTATATAGTGTACGTTATTTTAGTATAAATAATTTGTCAACACTTTTTATGTGCTTAATTGATGGAAACAAAACTTTATTAAACTTCATTATATTTAATAATGAGAAGTGTAATTCTATTTAATATGTGGAGTATATGGGAATGAACTTTAATAATTGAGAAAGATGAGCATACAAAATTTCCTTTTTGCCCTTTTCTTTTATTTTCAATGTATACCAAAAAAAAAGTATAGAAAAACAGATATCATAGGAAACAAAAATTTGTGGGTCTATATTATTTTATTTTGTTGATTTTTATCACCAATTATTGATTCATAAGTAGAAACTAAAACTTAAAATAAAAGTTTAATCAAATAAATTTTATTTAATTTAAGTTTATAAGAGGTATAAAAATCAAAAAGATATATTCTTTATTTTAAATTTTATAATGATAAAAAATTTAAAAAGGTATGGTATTCACTATATTAAAAGAAATACTTTTCTAAAAATAATGAAAATATAATTCGATATAACTTATAATCTAAATAACCACTACGTTAAAAATATACTAAATATTCCCCCTAAAAAATTAAAGAAAACATCTCGGTGTAAATAACACTTAATATTATGTTTAATTAAAAACCCATAGGATAGTTTTTAGAGTAAATATATTTTGTAAATATGCTTTCATGTTTGATTTTGAGTAAAACATTATTTTAATTATATGCCCCGTCATAAAAAATTATTTTCAATATAGGTAGTAGTAATAATAAACTTAGTACTTTGGTAACAAAAATAAAAGTCAATACTATATATTTAGTATGTAAAATTAAGAGTAGAATTACAGAAACTTAAGTAAAACTTAATTTATAAAAAATAAACAAAAATCTATTATTTATTTTTTACTTTTAATAAAGATATGAAAAAGAATTGAATAAAATTGTGGTATTCACATCTTTAGAAGAGATGTTATTTAAAAAATGTTGAAAATAATCAAACAATAAATACTTTTTTATAAATCTGAAAGACTGTTTAAAATGTGAAAGTTCAACGATAAAAATCATAATTATAGTAAATCAAATTATTAAATATGTTTATTAAAATAATTTGGATTTAGCCAATTATAATAATAATAATAATAGAACTTCTTTGTTAATGAAATTTATAATTACAAATTATATATCGATATTTATCTATCCAGAAAATTTGTGAAAAAAAAAAGCAAAAACTTTTTATCATGAATTCAGAATAAATAATAAATAATAAATTGATATCTAATACCAAATTTTACACAAAATCAAAAAGAAAAAGTAAATAAAAATTGGATTTCACGAAATTGTAATGGAGATTAAGTAATATGAGAAGAAAGTTGATATACATACAGTTAATATTTAATAGAAATGTAAATTCAAGAAACTAAGAAGCATTATGATAGTAGTTGAAGAAAATAATGTTTTTATTGATTTTTTCTCTTTTTGTAATACATAGGGGGGCTTCCTAGAAGGGACACCTAAGACAGTCTCCTTCATAGAAAGACAACAAAAGCTATATACATTATGTTTGATTTGTGCACTCGGTGTAAATACAAACAAATGCACTATCGATTAAGAGTAAAAAAATACCTTCTTTTAGTCTTGAACAGAAATTTACAAACATTCAATGAACATAAGAAAATCATTTAGATGTAGCACATCATACAATTTCACCAAAACTATTAAAATTAAACATACTTTTAAGAACAATATTCAAATATACATGATTTCTCCATGCGATAACTTTACAAAGAATTGTGGTTTCCACTGCATGATTCACTAATTGATACAAAAATTTCTGTCTTCTCTTTGTTGACTTCAAAATTGCCAAGAACATGAAAACATTTACCCTTTTGATGCATTCTACCTCTTCTTACGAAACTGACTCCTTTCTTCTACTCCTTGTTTTTATCATGAACTTTCTTGTCAAAACTTCTTACATCACAATCCAAAATTGTCTCACTTAAATAGTGATTTTTGGCTATAAATGACTAAAACTCTACCTCTTCCACTTCTATTCTACTAACTTGGGAGTTTATTGTTAATTAAGGGAGTAATTCATATGAATGTATAACTCCTCCATTTCAATGCATAATTGTTACATAAAAAGGAATTTGAATGGTTAAGTAAATATTTTTTATTTTAAAAACAACTTATATTAATTTTGATTAAAAAGGGAAATACATGTGCATTGTAATATTTTTAATTCATCTACACTATCATAATTGGTAAATATATTTATCCAGCTATGTTAAATTTTTACAAAACACACACACGCTTTTAACAATGAAAATAAAACAATAAATAAAAGTTGCATCGCATAAGTCTCATGAATTTAGAATGAATAATAGTTAATATTAAAAACGTAAATTGACTTTAATATTTAATTTTATATTAAAAATTAAAATGAAACGCTCATCTATATAAAAAATGTAATTTAATATAAATAAAGATAATAAGGAACATGAAAACTGAAAGTCTTCGTTATGTGGAAATTATAAATAAATATTAGATAAGATAAAAAATAATGATATTCATATTTTAAGTACTTTTATACTTGAAATAACAAAACTTTTTAATTGTTGTATATTTAGTCATATTTTAAGTATTGTTTCAGAAAATGAATTGATAATAATGCAATACCATTAAGCAATTTAATTTTTGGTAGAATATATTTTAAAGTGTGATTTCATTTTAAAGTGGATGGCATATAGGTTGAGTGGATATTAATTAAGTAAAAAAATAATATTGAAATGTAAGTTGGAAATTAAATGAAAATGATGTGGAGCTTCCTAGAGGCTCTAAAAAAACCTCATTTAGTAATTTATATAGATATAGATATAGATTATGTGTATTAGAGTGGGTTATTTTGTGTTTAAGAGAGTTAGACTAGATAGAGTTAATAGAAGCGTGATATCAGAATGACACAAATGCCCTTCACTTAAACACTAACTTATAAACATTATATCACTCCTTCAAACACAACACATTCACTTGATTTCCGGCTGAGAAAGAAAAGGGAGAAAACGAGAGAGGGAGAAAACGAGAGAGGAGGGTCACGTGAGGGAGAGAGGGAGAGGTCCACCATCAAATTTTCAGTGCATGTTCCAAGACTTTCTCCCATTGTATTCAGCTTTTCTTCTTCTTCATTTTGAGCCCAAAATTAGAATCATTCAGAGCTTGAATCACCATCATCCATCTTCCCCCTTCTTCGAGTAAGAGAGAGAGTTAAGAGGAAACTTGAAGAATTTCTGAGTATATACTGCAATTCAGAGTTCCTTGGGTTAGGTTGGGATAGGTTGAGTATTTAGAACTGTTCAATTCGTGGTATTAGAGAGTGGCTAGCTGTTGGGTTCTGTTTGGAAGCTTGGAGAGACAGGATTTCAGTTTAGTGAGAGTTTGGGTCGAGCCGCCCTTTGGGAAGTTTCACGTTTCGGTTCGAAGCAGTGAGTTCTTTGAATTTATGCTTGTCATTTCCTTAAAACTTGTGATTGGAACTGAATATGATGATTTTGTGTTTAGTTGCTGGAAATATGGTGATAATTTGTGCAATTATGATGTTAAAACTTACTTTTTGAGAATTTATGGACATAGGTTCGGTTTTTTTGATGCTGCGTATTTTCTAGTCATCCAAAAATTGTATGGTATACATTTTTAGAAACTAGACTTATTGATCTTTAATTTGGCACTGGTTTGGTTGAAATTGAATTTATGTAGCTCTAGATATAGGTGTCACAATTTAAGTAAAAATTCTGGAGAAATTCTGTGCATAGGTTCATTGTTTCATGTATAGTGTTTTCATTCGAACTCCTTTTTGAATTTTTCTTGTTCCATTAAAAAGTAGACTCAATTTTCTTATGTTTAGGCCCAAGTCCCATGCCATTTGGTTGAGTTTTGGTATTTTAGGAGTGTCATAAGTTGGAGGACAGAATCTGTCTTGTTTCGGAATGAGTCAGCTTGTTTTGATAAACTGTACGAAATAGCTCACAATTTTGAAAAGTAAAAATATTTTTCAGATACTAAACATTCTAAGCTTTCCAATGAGTGGTCGTTTGTCATTTTTCATCACCGTTTGATGTGTCAAATAATTCGTCAAAGAATAGGCATGGTTGCTCAAATTTCTGCACATAAGTTGTTTGCTGAAATGCTTGAACTGTTTCTAAATGCCTTGTTTGTATGGATTTGATGGAGCATATAGTTGCATAACTTCCTGTCATAATGTTGTGGTGATTGATCCAAATTGCGTGTTTTGAAAAATACGCAAAAGATTGTCAATAATATGAGACGCGATATTGGTCACGTAGTTCGGCCAATCGTTGCCTACGTCTGCGACTACAGAGTAGATGTAGTTCCGTTTTATTGATTGTATCTTTTTGTTATCCTTGAGTACAAACATTAATGCGTTTAAATAGGCTATTCTATATGAAAACCTAACGGGCCTGGGCCGAATACATATATAAATAAATCGACTATTTACAACATCATTATTTCCTTATTAACATCCCCCCTCAAATTGATGCGGGTCATCAAGGAGCATCAATTTGCTAACAAGAAACTGATGGCGCGGACGAGGAACAACTTTGGTCAAAATATCTGCAACCTGAAATTGAGTATTGATATGAGGAATGGATATAACACGATTATCATAGGCTTCACGAATAGCATGACAATCAACTTCAATATGTTTAGTACGCTCATGAAAAACCGGATTTGCAACAATCTGAATGGCACTTGTATTGTCAGCATAGAGAGATGTCGGCTCAGTTTGAGGAAATCCAAGTTCACCCAACAGACCACGAAGCCAAAGTATTTCAGAGCATGCCGTAGACATAGCACGATATTCCAATTCAGTTGAGGACTTAGAGACTTTTGCTTGCTTCTTACTTTTCCATGAGATCAACGAAGAACCAAGAAACATGCACCAACCAGTGACAGAGCGGCGAGTGTCAGGACACCCAGCCCAATCAGCATCACTGTTGGCAATCAACTTTAGGGGGGTCCCACTAGGAAAGAATAAGCCCCGTTGAGATGTACCTTTCAAGTAACGAATTATACGACGAACCGCTGCCAAGTGCAGATGACGGGGAGAATGCATGAACTGACTTACTTGTTGAACAGCAAACGAAATGTCGGGTCGTGTAATGGTCAAGTAGTTAAGACTACCCACGAGCTGTCGATACAATAACGGATCGGTCAAAAGTTCACTCTCGTCACGGTGGTATTTAACATTAACTTCAAGAGGAGTATCCACAGGATTAGCGGATTGGAGGCCAGCCATAGCAATAAGGTCTGTGGCATACTTATGTTGATGGAGAAATATACCCTTAGAAGTAGAATGAACCTCAAGTCCAAGAAAATAATGTAAAAGACCAAGGTCTTTCATTTGAAATGAGGCTTGAAATTTTTGTTTAACTTCCTGTATGGATGCTGCATCAGAACCAGTAATGATCATATCATCAACATAAAGAAGGAGCAGAATAATGCCCGTAGATGTGCGGTGAATGAACAAAGATGAATCATACTAACTTTGAGTAAAAGAGAACCCAAGTAGAGTGGAACAGAATTTGTCATACCATGCTCTAGGCGCCTGTTTTAAACCATATAGAGAGCGTTTGAGCTTGCATACCCCCTTAGCTGAAAAGAATAGGCCCTGAGGGGGAGTCATATAAATATCTTCAGTCAGGTCGCCATGAAGAAATGCATTCTTAACATCCATTTGGTGAAGAGACCACCCATGAGAAATAGCTATAGAGAGCACCATTCTAACAGTAGTCTTTTTAGCAACCGGTGCAAATGTCTCATCATAATCAATACCATATTCCTGCTTGTTGCCTAAAGCAACCAATCGAGCCTTGTACCGATTGAGAGATCCATCAGAATTCAGTTTCACAGAATAAACCCATTTACAGCCTATGGGTTTGATATCTGGAGGGCAAGGAACAATATCCCAAGTGAAATTGCCTTGAAGGGCCTGAAGTTCATCATTCATAGCATTCACCCAACGCACGTCTTTAACAGCCTGCGAGTAACAAGTAGGAATATGTGTGCTAGAGAGAGAAGCAGTTAAAACAGTATGTGAGGAATCAAACCTATCTGGTGAATACCTATCAAGTGCGCGGGACGTTCTACTAGAACGCCGTGGTGCAACTGGTGCAGGATCAGGATCAGGATCAGGTGGCGGATCAGCGTTGGAAGGGGGAGTGGGAACCTGCACACTGTGATTCCTTACATATATGAGTCCTGGTTTAAAACGTTCTATAGGTGAACGCGGAGTAGAAAATTGGGGAAGTATAGCAATATCATTCAGACCAGGAGAAGGACAAGGAAACATAAACTGTTTATCAAAAAATGTTACATTCCTAGAAATGCGAAAACGATTGTTAGAGACATCATAACACACGAAACCCTTATGAGAATAACTATACCCCATAAATGCACATTGGACAGATTGTGCTCCAAGCTTATGTCTTTCAGTGGATGGTAGGTGAACAAAACAAACACACCCAAAAGTGTGTAAGCTACTATAATCAGGCTGAGTTTTAAAAAGACGAAAGTAAGGAGAATCAAACCCAATCACCGTGGAAGGAAGACGGTTGATCAAAAAAACAGCTGTCGAAATAGCCTCCACCCAAAATTTGGATGGAATAGAAGTCTGGAGAAGTAAGGTACGTATCACATCCAACAAGTGACGATTCTTACGTTCTGCAACACCATTTTGCTGAGGGGTATTGGGACAAGATCGTTGAGACAATACAACTTTTTGCTGTAAGAACTCCTGAAACTCATGAGACATATACTCACCACCAGAATCAGATCGAAGAATTTTAATACTGGTTTGAAATTGATTTTCAACATACATCAGAAATTTCCTAAACATCGAAAATACTTCAGATTTAGATTTAAGAAAATAAATCCAAGTAAAACGACTATAATCATCGATAAAGGTGACAAAATATTTATAGTGAGCATGAGAAGCGACAGGTGAGATTCCCCAAACATCACTATGAATCATCTCAAAACAAGTAGAAGCACGACGAGCACCGGACGGAAAGGGAAGTGTTTTACTTTTGGCTAATTTGCAAACAGAACATGAAATAGAGGCACTAGAATCCATAGGTTTAGTACCTAACAAGTCAGTCTTAAATAAGTGAGACAAAACAACAGAGTTTGGATAACCCAATTTCCTATGCCAATCCTCACATACATTCAAAACACTAGTACAAGCAAGAGACAAATGATTTGAAATAAACTGGAGTGGGAACACTCTCCCAACTTTAGGCCCCTTTGCGATCACCTTCCCCGACACCCGCTCCTGCACAAGACAACCATCCTGATTAAGATTAACATCACAACCTTCATCCACTAATTGACCAGCAGACAATAAATTTGAGGCAAGCCCAGGTGCTACCAGCACATTTCGAAAGGTAGAATTTATGTCACCAACATTAGTTATAGGAAGGGTACTACCATCAGTAATTTGAATTTTCTGATTACCAATATAAGAACGTAAATTATGCAAGAGTTTAGAGGAACCCGTCATGTGATTTGATGCACCGGAGTCAAGTAACCAAGAGATGAAAGAAGACATACCAGTAATGCCCAAGGCAGAAAGAGCAGATAGTACCGCTTGTTGAATTAATTCAAGCTGTAGAGCACCACCATCAGAGGCATCAGTGGTGGAAGAACCAGCGGCAGAACTAGATGCACCAGTGGTGGAAGGATCAGCTGCAGAGCTAGTAGTGGCATGGAATGCCTGCACCGGACGCTTAGTCGGTCGTGGAGGACGCGTAGGACATGCAGAGATGGTATGACCCTGCTGCTTGCAGTATTTGCAAAATTTCTTAGGACAACTACGAGAAACATGTCCAAATTGTTTACAAGAGAAGCATTGAGTTTGTCGCATATCACGGCCTCTATTTAGGGCTCTTATACCATGTCAATAATATGAGACGCGATATTGGTCACGCAATTCGGCCAATCGTTGCCTACGTCTGCGACTACAGAGTAGCTGTAGTTCCGTTTTATTGATTGTATCTTTTTGTTATCCTTGAGTACAAACACTAATGCGTTTAAATAGGCTATTCTATATGAAAACCTAACGGGCCTGGGCCGAATACATATATAAATAAATCGACTATTTACAACTTCATTATTTCCTTATTCACAGAGATGGCTATATTAGCCCATATGTAAGGGTATATATAAATGGATTAAAGAATTAGGGATGTACTTGGGGGAGTGTCATGAACTAAACCCAAGGCCTTGAGAATGTTACCCGATTTATTTTGTCGGGGGGTCGGGTTCCCCATTAGTGGCATTTAAGTTTATGTAAGTCCACGCTTTCAGGGGGATGCATCCTAGGCTAATTAACTAAAATTGAACTACGAGAGTTATACTATGGTAAGGGGTAACGAGAAGTCACTGAGATTATGTAATCTCACTCCTCATTATTGTTGTTTTTCAGATACCCAGATAAAGAATTTGAGCAGATTCAGTGAAGGCTAGCTAGATTATTAGTGTCAATGAGAAGTTCAGTGGTACCACCGGCTTGTAGTCCGGATTACGTATTAGGAATTGTTCACATTTGCCTTAGTCTCTTATGACTCTGGTATTTGGATAACTTCTGAGAAAATCAGTATGTTTGTAAACTATCAGTTTTTCTCTTCTATGAGACTCAATTTTTAATTTACTCAGATTATCCATGTTTCTGTTTATGCACCTCTGATTGTATTGAAATTAATGTCCCGAGTTTGTAAAGTCGACTACGAACTTAGGATGTTACATTTTGGTATCAAAGCAGTTCGGCCCTATCGGACTTAGGGGTTATGCGATCAGTAGAATAAGTAGATTGAGTTAGTTAGGGACTTTGACTGTTAATTGTCGAAAGCTCTCAGTATCTTGCATGGAACCTCGAACTTGATCAACTCGATGTGTCATTCAAAGTACTGAGAATAACGACAATTGATGGTTGACACCCCAAAAACCCCAAGAAACCCTAAACCTTATGATTTTCAGCCTTCTTTTTATCAGAATGTGTAGCGAAAGCAGAAGACTCTAAATGATGGCCATTTGAGTCATAGGCGGCAATTTCATAGTTAGACTCCACAAGTCCCTGAATAAGCGGGAAGTTGGGATCATTAGTTAAGTAGTGTCTCCGTTAGAAACCATTCGTATAGGTGGACATTTCCTTATAGTTACTTACGTACACAGTGAATATTCCTCAAATCTGAATTCTGTTTCAAACGTTTTCTCTCAACTATTGAATTGATTGTCTTGCTTTTACTGAATGTTTTCCTTTTCAATCAATAATGTTTTATATTTTTTCGGGTTAACTGAGATTCCTTATTCAGTTACTTTAGAATCATAGGTCCCTTTAGTTTCCCAACCATGTGCTTGTTGTCTTCCTTGTTTGAGTTAGAATCTTAGAAACTCACTTTTCCCATTGTGATGTTGCCTAAAGAACACTAAGGTCTTTCCATCATTTGTGTACCTTGTCCCTTTCAATCAAGAGCCCCATAGAAAAGTAGTAGATTCGGTAAATCCTAATATTCGTAGGAGCCTTCATGTCTTTTAGGTAACATCATGATTGCCGATAAGTTCTCCTATGCCCTACCCACCAAGTCAGTTTTTCGTTCATATGTAGATTTGTCCTAAGACTAGTCACGAAGTAATGTGCTAGGTTCCCTTTTTCTTGTGTTTTGGGTTTACACCATGATACGTTGTTCGATTGTTTTAGATACTTTGTTTTTGGTGGTCTCCTATGCCCTACCTGTGAATTCACAAATTATATGGTGTTGACGCTTGAATTGGTAATGCCATGCCTTAATAATTCTCATGATGCCTGCAAATTGATTATTCATGCCTGTCTTGTTGGCTTAGAATTTGATTGGGAAATAACTGGAGACGTAAATGGAACGAAATACTAACATTTTTGGCAACATGTACTTTTTCGTATGATAATCGTTCTGTTTCACCTCTGATGCTTTCCCGACCCTATTCAAAGCTGCCCTAAGCTATTGTATGTTTTTGTATGAGTTAGTTTAATTGAGCACAAGATACCAATTTTGTTGAATTGAGAACTATACTTGTGTGTTTGGACAGTTTGAAATTGATGATTACTTGATTTCTATAGTTTCTTGAAATCTGATACTTGGTTGAGGTAGTTGATCCCTAATTGCATATCTTGATTGTGGTCATTCTTATAGTTGTGTTGGAGTCTTGATATCCTAATTTGATCCAAATTATGCAAGTACTTGAGAATTCCGACTGTCTAGGTATTATGGGTCCAGAAAATGCTTTGGGTTATTTTGTTAGCGCATATCAAATTTCTAAACTGATTTTTGTTTATTCACCATTGGGAAATTGATTTAACTCCTATAGTTTTATTTCGAAAATAGACCGTGATGCCAAGAAATTTAACTTCTATTCGATTGGAGTTTTGATCCACCAATTTTTGTTCTATTTTCAGCTTCGATTTGTCAGACTTTCTTAATGACATGTTTCATAACCCCTTTCACGGACTAAATCATCGCCTGGAATCTTTTAGACAAAATTGGTTGTGTTATTAGATTTGAACGAAAAATTGTTGGACATTTCATTGATTTTCTCTAAAGATGCTACTTTTACCTTACTACTCTAATATTAGTATACCGTTGTAATTCATTAGAGCGTCATTGAATTCTCTACTTATTCTTACCTTTCACTAGCTTACTTGTTCATGCAATTTTGTGGTACCTTTAAAGGTGTATTAATGTTACTTTGATATCAACCATAAGTTGATGGTTTTTGGGACCGTTTTACATAGTAAATTACTACTCCATCTTTATAACTCATTTCTTTTGGCCACATTTTAATGCATGCCACTTATAAGTAATTTGACCCATCTATTTTCACAAATCAAAATTTGACTCAGACATCATTACATTTTCTACACTCGTAAGCGTTGAACTGTTTTACCTTACCTGAACTCGTTTATTGAATCTTTGGGCATGATTTCTGTCATGAAACCTACCTTGCAAATGATTTGACTCCTTACAACATTGTGTTAATTCCTATTTCGAAAGAATTGGTATGCCATAATGCATTTTGTGGGCTACTTTTGAACTTTGATGAAATCGAACTCACCTAATTGAACTTAGTTTCAATTACTGCATTGGATTGTTTGTTAGAACACAACTTAGTAAGTAATGCTTTTCAGTTACTTAATTGCTATTTGGTTGTATAAGTTACTTGATGGTTGCGATAGAAATATAACATAGCATAACTGTATAGTTGTTGAGGATACATGTTCAAGTATTTATTGATTATGAAATGTTTTCCTTTATTGTCTATTATAGAAATGGAGCATGTTTTTAAAACTTTTTATAATTAGTTTTCTTTTTAAAATATGTGCATAGAATCTTCCAAGAGACCCCTCTCATTCCTTGTTTAGGAACCAATTTGAATTCCATAGCTTTAATTTGAAAGTTAGGTCTTGTCACCGACAAATTCCCTACAAACCCGTCAAAGTTCCATCTCCACAAATTGTTACCTTGCTAGAACACCGTTTTGTCAAGATTTCATCATGTTAAACCAAATTCATATCTGTGAACTCTTGACTAGTTATTGCATGTTACAAAAAACTTGAACTATAAGTGAACAAACGCCATCTACTATTCTTTATACTTGTTGCTTCGTCCTTATTGTTCAAGCATTCCATGTGACTTGTAACTCTTCAAAAATGGTTGGATTTCCCTCATTGTTTCGTATCATTCCATAACTACTATATGATCATACGTTGAGTTTCTGAGTTTTGAAATCTCGATTTATATGATATTGCATTTTTTTTTATGTCTATAAGACTACATAACTTGTATTAAGGATCCTGAAATTGGTAGATGATTAACGATAAAAATGCTAATTGTTTTTGAGTTATGAAATTTGTATTAGTTCCTTAATCTTACTATTGAGTTAGTTGTTGATCAAATAGATGAATCATTAAATATTATTGTTACCTTATGATCTTCTTGAATTTTTGTGTTATCCTTGTTATAAGCCAATATGGTTGTTATTTTTTTATGGTGTGAATGTGTATTTTAGTTGGGGTGAGTCCCCCGCCCCATTGTACTTAGAATCTCTTGGACGACGGAGCGAAAACAGTTCGTGCTTTGGGGTATAAGTCGTGCACTTCGCACCAAAAAGCTTAATCCCCGTTTTATCGGTCCCTTCCAAATCTTGAAATGCAATGGATTAGTTTCTTATTGGTTAGCCCTACCCCCATCTTTATCAAACCCCCACGACGTGTTTCATGTGTCTAAGTTTAAACACGTGTGTTTATGATTCTACACAATCATTAGATTTTGAGACAGTTGAAAAAGCTCAGATTAAGGATCATTCCAATGGTCAAGGTCCTTTCAGACCAGAATTTAGTTTATCAGTTAGAAGAGGAAATGCACTTGCGCTATCCATACCTATTTTCATGAGGTAAGATTGAACAATTTCGAGGACGAAATTTTTAAAGTTAGGGTGTAATGTAACACCCTCAGTTTTCAGTTTCTAAGTTTATCGGTCTATCAGTTTAATAGACTATCAGTTAATCAGTTTCTCAGTTACTCAGTATCAGTTAATTATAAGTTTTATTTTTGATGTGTTTTAAGTAAATATACATAAGGTGCTTAGTTGATTTATTTTACTTAGATATTGTACACTACTAGTTTTATTTATTAAAATATGTGCTGTTTGAAATGATTGGTTGTGAAATAATGTTATATTATGTGTATTAGAGTGGGTTATTTTGTGTTTAGGAGAGTGAGACTAGATAGAGTTAATAGAAGTGTGATATCAGAAATGACCCAAATGCCCTTCACTTAAACACTAACTTATAAACACTATATCACTCCTTGAAACACAACACATTCACTTGATTTCCAGCTGAGAAAGAAAAGGGAGAAAACGAGAGAGAGGGAGAAAGAAGAGAGGAGGGTCACGTGAGGGAGAGAGGGAGAGTGTTGAGTTCAGATCCTTTTTGATATATGGTTTTAATGATAACAAACCTTATGAACTAAATCTTAAGTATTCTGAATGGTGTTCTACTAATGAGTGCTCTTGAGTTTGTTGAAAGAACAGGTTTCCTATAAGTGGACATGCTAGAAGCAAATTAGATCAATCCAATGCATGTCATCATCAACAACTGAAGAATCAAAGTAGAACCAACAAATTACAAGAATAATAATGCAAGCTTCATGAAGACATATTATCTTTACTATGAAATTACAACGGTGTTGGACAAGGAAATTCACAAAGAGAAAAGAGAAGACATTAGACATTCAAGAGAAAGTTCAAATCATCTAAGTGAATTCCTATCAAGAGGAGTCCTAAGAACCTAATGACTACATTGATCAAAGGAGTATACAAGTCCTTGCATAGAAGATTCTCATAGTCATTAATTGGGATTGGGTTATATTCTACCAATGCTCTCTTACTCCAATGATCAAAAGCTTATCTAGAAGCATATCAAAGAGCATGACCAAAACATGCAAGAAGTCAAGGGTAGAAATAACATAAGAAGGTTCATCAATGAGAAGGTTTGACTAAGTCAACAAAAGGTTTGACCAAGTTAACGAGAAGGTTTAACCAAACCAAAGACTTCAACATGAGAAGGTTAAATATGATACCATTGTTGGAATGAAAACTTAGCAAGACATTAAGTTTTCTACTTAATGTTTATCCAACATGTTTATTTCATGTGTGAAGAACAAGCCTCAAAGAATCGCAAAATATGAAACTACCTTGTGCTAAAAAGAACAAAGATATATGAAGGTAGAAAAGAGTTGTGAAGGTTAAGGTCATGTGAAGGTTGATCTCTGAGAAGGTTGACCAGAAGTCAACTGTGAAGGCTGACCAAAAGTCAACGCAAAAAGTCAACTCAAAGGGTTGACCAAGTCAACGCAACATTGACCAGAATTGAAAAAGAGTGTGACCCCACATTTATTATAAAGATCCATAATTGTGAAGGTTAAACATAAAGTTGAAGAACATAATATGAAGATCATATCATTCAAGTTTCTCAATATGACAAACATGTTAGCTCTCATTTATTGAAAATCAGAGAGTAGCTCCTGCTGGAATCTTGCAATAAATGAAGGAGGAACTCCTTGATTATCCCTAGGCCAAACAAAATGTGTTTAAGGTTAAAGGATGTGAAGCTTCGTGTATAGTTGTAAATCTGCTGTACAAGTACAAGCTAGCTAAAGGAAGGTCAGAACTCTGAAGTGTAAAGGACTGTGTCAGTGTGTGAAGGTTGAAAAGCTTGCAGAAGGTACAACTGTCAGCTTGTGAAGCTTCAAAAGTTGTCAACTTTGGACCCTTTCACCAAGACACTCCCATGGACCAATGAACATCTCCAAACGGCTATATTCAAGTTTCCAACGGCTATATTCAGATCAAATGGCTATTTAAATGCTGGAATTCGAAATTACAAAGTGTGAGAGTATGTTGGAACATCTCATCATTCAAGCTTCTCAAAGCAAATCCAACCTTCTCATCCCATACTCAAAGCTCTTCATGTTCAAATATGGGATTCTTTTGTTGAGTGTGTGTAAGCTTGATAAGCATCATTGTATACACTTTGTGTAATCTATCCTCAAGCTCTTAAACATCCCAAAACCCAACCCCTTATTGTAAACATTATCTTGTAAACATCTCACCAAACTACCTAGAAGAGAGGTGAGGGTTGGTGGTGATTCTACTTGATAAGGGGATTCTTAGGAAACTATTAGAGGATTTTCTAAGAGGGTGGAAACAGCTAGGAGTGGCTGTATAAGAGAACACTAAGCTATTGTGTGTGATCAAAGCTAGTGGCGGTGAAGTCTTTTGTGTGTTGATCAAAAGCAAGTGTAGAAGTGATTCTACTTGATTGAGGAATCCTTTAGAAAACTATGGAGAGTTTTCTAGTAGGAACAGCTTGGTGTAGCTATGTAAAGAGAGCACATTGCTTTTGTGTGTGATCAAAAGCAAGTGGTGTTGCTAGGCTTTTGTGTGTGATCAAAAGCTAGTGGTTGTAAAGTCTTTTGTGTGATCAAAAGCAAGTGTAATAGCTATTTGAAAAATAGTGGAAATACTCACAAGGATGTGGGGAGAGGACGTAGCCAGGTTTAGGTGAACCTCTATAACTCTACCGTGTTATTTACTAGCTGTTTGCTGGTGTTTTTAGCAAACAATCACTAGTTTTATTAGAAGGTTTGTGAGATCAAACTAGAAAAATCTCAAAGCAATGCCTCTGAATTGCTTATGGTTTTTGTTGAAGAAAACGTAGAAAAAGGGGACGATTTGCAAATGATTAACAGAATTGAAAAGAAAAGAAGCAGTAAATGGTGCAGGAATTGTAAAGAACAAACAAGTAAATTGCATTGAATCATAAAAATGGTACACGATCACGTACAGCGATTCTTCCACTCGTTTTTCGCTCTGGCTTGGAAGTTAGAGTTTCAGGAATCGGGTGTGTATTGTGATTTGCGACCTCTGTTTCTTCTCAGAAACAGTTATTTATACAAAGGAAAAGGGGGGAAATTCGAACTAAGTAACTGCCTAACAATTTGAAAATAAGTAACTGCTCCTACTTTCGGCCAAGTAACCGCTCCTACTTTCGACCGAAACCGCTCTGTCACGCTTCGACCAACTGTTAGTATTCAACGCATAACTGCTCTGTTTTCTGTCTGTCGAAAGCCTGTGTCGATTTTCCTCTCTCTTGCTTTTGCTTCCCTGGAAACTTGTCGAGTTTACCTTGCACACGACCATTTTCTTTGTCGAAATAATATGGTCTTTGTGAAATAAATATAAATCAAGCCATGTTGACCATCTTTAATGAAGCCTGTCGAAATTACAGGCTAACAAATTGCCCCCCAAAAATGTCTTTTTCGACTGAACTTGAGGAGGAAGAAGAGAAAGACATTTTTTGAATTCACCATCGAAATAACTTTGCACTTGAGTGAAATAGCTGTATACCTGATGTCACCACTGTTAAGTGTTGTTTCCATATTCAAACCTTGAACTTGAACAGCCTGTAGTTTCGGCCTTTGACTATGTTTACCAATTCTCTGTTCTACCTTTGAATAGTTCCACCATTTTCTGTTACGTTAATAACGCCGTAATTAAAGTGATGCCTCACTTCTCGGAACGCCAAACTCGTAACCAACTGACGCTCTCTCATACTTCTCCTTATAAATAGAAGAATTTTGTTTCTCATCTTCACCACTCCATAATTTTCTTCTTTTTCCTTTCCCGTTCCAAGATCATTCCCTTCTTTTTCTTTTTTATCTCTGCGAATTATGGCTTTACTCCTTTTTTCTTCATGTCACTTGATTTTGCAACTTTCTGGGTTTATGCGGGAGACTCAAAGTGGGAGCAGGAAGATTCATCAGGTGTTTTGCCTTGATGATGACTGTCTTCCTTGGGGCGTCAATATCTTCTCTCTGAAGGGCTTCCTGAGGTTTACCAAGCAAGGAAACGCCCTGTTGAAAGGCTTACAAGCCTAACGCGCAGACGAAAGAATGACCCCCTGAACGACGGGAAGCGACAACGTGGTCGAAGAAGACCACCCAAAAGAGAAGTTACTTGGTCTTAAAAGACCAACTGCAATTCAGCGTTCATTTTATGCCTAGTTTATTTACCCTTTCGGCACTATGTAACTCACGAATGCCTCTCTTGGCACATGTAACTTGGCAACATTATAATGAAATTTCTTCCATTTTATTCTTGGGCAATTTCTTATTCCGTGCTTTCGACAATGTTTTGGCAACTTAAATGCCATGTTTTTACGCTTTCTTTATATTTATTCCAGCGTTATTTTAACTTCGTGCAACGTTGGCTTATACTTTTTCAAGTATTTACCATTTATACTCAAAATTCTTTCATCAGCGCCGATCTCTTCGACCTCATATGCGCCGTTTGAATAAACTTGTAAAATTTTAAATGGTCCTTCCCAACTTGGGGACCATTTACCAAAGACTCTATCTTTTTTATCTATAGGCAATAGGACCTTCCACACTAGATCACCTGAATTAAAGGCTTTAAACTTAACCTTTTTGTTATAAGTTTTAGTTACCCTCTCTTTCTGTCGAATAAGCGTATCTAAAGCTAATAACCTTTCTTCGTCTAAATCAACCAATTCATCAAGCATCATATTCCAATAATAATCAGAGGGAATCTCCCACTGTCTTTGAATTCTTGTTGATTGTAGACAAATTTCAACAGGCAACACTGCATCGTGTCCAAATGTTAGCCTATAAGGAGTAGTGTTGATAGATTCTTTGGGTGAATTTCGACAAGCCCATAATGCTTGATCAAGGGTATTATGCCAATTTTTTGGCTTCTGCCCAACATGTTTTTTAATTAAATTAATAATAACTTTATTGGCAGCTTCTACTTGGCCATTGGCTTGCGCATAATATGGTGTCGAAGTTAATAACTTAAAACCAATTTCGGAAGCAAACTCTACCATTTTTCTACCAGTGAAAACTGATCCCTGATCTGTAGTAATGGTTTCTGGAATTCCAAACCTATAAATGATATGATTTTGAATAAACCTTATCACTGCTTCCTGATCAACATTGGCTAAAGGTATAGCTTCAACCCATTTGGTGAAGTAATCAATTCCCACAAGGATATATCTATGGCCCTTCGACGAAGTTGGCTTTATCTCTCCAATCACATCTAGAGCCCAACCTCTAAATGGCCAAAGTTTGACTATGGCATGCAATTCATTTGCAGGTACATGTTGTATCCCAGCATGCTTTTGACACTCTTGGCATCCCTTAGCAAATTCTATGCAATCTTTCAGCATAGTTGGCCAATACATTCCTTGTCGAAATAATAACCACTTCATTTTCTGGCCTACTTGGTGTGAACCACACGCTCCACTGTGTGTATCGGAAACTGCTAAATATGCCTCATTTTCACTAAGACATTTTAATAGTACTCCTTCAGGAGTCTTTTTAAACAATTCGTTTCCAATTATCACATAGCTCAAAGCTCTGTATTTTATCTTTTTATTGGTATTTCTTGTGGGATTTTGCAAATATTCCGCAATAGGCCTTCGCCAATCATTATTGGTCATATTGTCAAGAGAAAGAATTTCTGCTAAGTCAAAGTCACCAAAAAATTGACGTTTTTCGACAACGGCTAGTTCCTCGTTTGCATTTGTATCTGTTGCCCCCCCAGTTTCTGGTGTTGACAATAGCAACGAAGAATAGTCATTAGAAATGATTTTATCCTTTATTTCAATTAACTCTTCTAGGCTTTGTTTTGAAACTTTATAGCCTGAAGCGATTTGTGCCAATTCATTTGCCACTTGATTATCAATTCGTGGTAAATGTTCTAAGTGAACAGACTCAAATCTTTTTAACAAAGCATTGGCAACAACAAAGTATCTGATAAGGTGCTCTTTAATGCATTTGTACTCTCTTGTCAATTGTTTGACAACCAACTCAGAGTCACCTTTTATTTCGACATGACTTGCCCCCAGCTCAAGTAAAATTTCAAGGCCTACTATTAAAGCCTCATACTCAGCTTCATTATTGGAACAAACATCTCGAATTTTAAACTTATACTTCGTTGGAATGTTAGTAGGAGATATTATTAAAATACCAATCCCAACTCCATGTTTATGGCTTGAGCCATCAAAGTACAACCTCCAAGGATATACGTCTACAAAACTTAATGTTTCTTCGACAACAGAATGGTCTACTATAAAATCAGCAACCACTTGTCCTTTAATTGATTTTAGAGGTTGATAAGTTAAGTTGTATTCTGACAAAGCCAAAGCCCATTTACCAATTCGGCTATGCATTATTGGTTTTGACAGCATGTGTTTAATAACATCAAAATGCGAATAAACAGAAACATCAGCTGGTTTTATATATTGCTTTAACTTTGTACACGAGAAATACAAACAAAGGCACAACTTTTCTATAGGAGTGTACCTCGTTTCGGCATCATTTAGGACCCTACTGAGGTAATAAATAGCTCTTTCGATACCACTATCATCCTCTTGTGCTAACATGCTACCTATTGTTCTATCAGAAGCTGCTATATACAATTTGAGCACTTTGTGTTTAATAACAGGCAACAAAATTGGTGGTTTCATCTAATAAGACTTGATTTCATCGAAGGCTGCTTGATGCATTGGTTCCCATTTGAACTCTTCTTCCTTCTTCAGTCTTAATAATGGCGAAAAAACTTGTGTTTTGCCACTTAGATTTGATATAAATCTTCGTAGGAAATTGATTTTTCCCAGCAACGACTGAAGCTCCTTTTTGGTCGAAGGGCCCTTCGTTTCCATAATTGCCTTAGTCTTATTTTGATTGATTTCAATGCCTTTTTTGTGCACTATAAAACCCAAGAAATCACCTGCACGTACCCAAAAGGCACATTTTAATGGATTTAATTTCAATCCATATTTCCTCATTCTTTCAAAAGAACGACGAAGATGGTCTAAATGACCACTTTCTGAGGAAGATTTAACCACCACATCATCTATGTATACTTGCATAAAATCATCAATAAAATCATGAAACATAGAATTCATGGCCCTCTGATATGTAGCACCAGCATTCTTTAAGCCAAAGGGCATTACTACCCATTCATAAACACCCAATGCCCCTGGACATCTAAAAGCAGTTTTCGACACATCCTCTTCAGCAATGAAGATTTGATTATACCCAGAATAACCATCGAGCATACTAAGATAATCAAATCCTGCTGCTGAATCTATTAGCATTTCTGCCACAGGCATTGCGTATTCATCCTTGGGAGATGCATTATTTAAATCCCTAAAATCTATGCAAACTCTAAGAGTCCCATTTTTCTTTATTACAGGAACTATATTGGCTAACCATTCGACATACCTGGCAGTTCTGATGAATTTGTTTCTGAATAGCCTTTCGATTTCCTCTTTGATCTTAGCCAACACTTGAGGAGCAAATCTTCTTGGCACTTGCTTCACTGGTTTCTTCCCTGGTCGAATTGGTAATTGCATTTCCACTACTTCTCGACTTAACCCAGGCATCTCGTCGTAATCCCAAGCAAAACAGTCTTTGAACTCCCTTAGCAATGTAATGACTTGGGTTTTTAGAGAAGCATCAATATTTGCACTAATATAAGTTGGCCTTTTTATTGAGCCATTTCCCAAATCAACTTCTTCTAACGGGTCTTGAGCTTGCATATGCTTTGTCAAATCTCTAGGATCCTTTTCAAAACCTAATGGATCATCATCATAGATACAATCAAGTCTTTCATCTATGACTATGCCATTTTCTTCACGTAACTCACTGGCTTCGACAGCCATTGTTTGTTGAATAATTTCGGCCTCCATAGCCGCTCTAAACTTGTTTTCGGCCATATAAGCCGTAATTTTGTCCCATGCATTGGGCACTGACATAAGAACACTTTCAAGAACGAGTGTTCCACCCCGTTGGTCGAAAAACACCATCAGGATAGACACTATCATCTCCCATTATTTCTCTTTCCCAAACAAAACCATAATTTGGGTCAAGATGAACTGAGGCAAAAACATTGTCCGCAGGAACATATGCCTCATTAGAAGATGAACATGGCGCAATCTTCGCCATTTGTTTCTCAAAATTTTCCTTGGTAACTTGGTTCACATCGGCACGGAAGTAGCTCTGATCGGCTTCAACATACTCTACCAAACCATCTTCCTTCCACATTACTAAACGTTGATGCAAAGTTGAAGGGACAGCACCAACTCCATGGATCCACTCTCTACCAAGGAGTAAATTAAAATTCGCTTTAGAGGCTATCACTAAGAACAATGTAGTCCTCTTTATGGAACCAACAATTAAGTCCACCTCAATGGCCCCCAAAGAGTGGCCAGTTTTGCCTTCATAGTTGCTTAAGACAATGTTATGTGGTCTGAGGTCAGTATCGAACTTACCAATCTTCTTCAAAAGACCATGTGGCATCAAATTCACTGCAGCTCCACCATCAACTAACACTTTGTTAATTCCAACACCATTGACCTTGGCTTGGACATACAGGGGTTTCAAGTGGTTTTGCATACTCATATCTGGCTTCTCGAAGGTAGCCATTTGGTCCTCGACACAACCATCGTTCATCACATAGTAACACATTGGCTTATGATGAGCCATGTCCTCTGTGAAATCTTCTTCAACGTCATTTGGTACTGTGATAACATCGTACTCAAGAGGCAGTATTGATACCACATTGCAAACAACGTCGAGGTCATCTTCAGAATCATTGAAATCAGACTCCATGTCTTCATCCATGTCGAAATCAGCATTTCTTTCTTTCACTGTTGACAATGGAGGAAATATTCTTTCAAGAGCAGGCCTTCTTGGCTTTTCTGTTACCACAGCCTTGCCTTTGGCCTTATTTGCTGCACACACATGACTAGCAACATCAGCATTCCTCTTTGTGGCAACTTCAGCTTTGTGAACCTCACTCTTCGCCACTATCATGCTGCGTGGAACTTGATTATTAGCCAAATGACTTGGAACCTGGTTAATGTCAAAGTGTGCCTTCTTCTTCTGTTGTCTTTGGTAACGACACCACTGTGTTCTAGTCATGGGGTTCTTACCCTTATAGTTATTCTTATAATTAAACTTAACAGCATCAGTACCTGGCTTGACAGCTTTAACACGTTGATTATTGGACACCCACGCTTCGACAGGAGCACTAGCACTTGGGACAAAGGATTTACCTGTTGACAGCTTCAAATACCCTGTTGCTGAGGACTTCTCCTTAGCAAATTGTCGTTTACTTGTTGAAGGCTTTGCTGACACATTAGCCTCATAGCCAGGAAGATCTCCTTTTGCAAAGTCAAATTTTGGCCTGTTATCAAGCCATTTTCTTTTGCGTTGTTGTTGATCCTGATAACCTTCGACAGCTTTAGCTGCTTCTTTATTGAAGACAGCACTGCACCTTGGGCAAAGCATAACTTCAGAGTTATTCCACTTACACCGATTGAGGAAATCTATCAACTCTTCCTCAGCCTTTGGATACACAGCATGTATCTTCCCATCATATTCTTTTAGGGTCACTTCCTGTTTCTTGCCTTCAGCATACATAAAACCCTTTAATTTTTCGGTGGCAGTCTTGACACACTTAGGAGGGTCTGCCATTTGAGCATCCACCATGCCTACATCAGCTTCGACAGGTTCAGAGTACATAGCTTCAGCCTTAGGCAATGGATCAACATCAATCTGCATAAGAGCTTTCATTTTCTTATCAGCAAATTTGAGTCTTCCTTCGTCAACTGCTTTTTGCACTAAATCCCTGAAGAGCACACAACGGTTAGTGTTATGTCCCAAAAAATTATGGAACTTACAATAACCTTTTTTCTTTCTTTGGTCAAGAGTTGGTATTTTAAGGCCTTCAGGCACTAATATTTGACCATCAGTTACTAAAAGATCAAAAATTTCATCACATTTAGTAACATCAAAAGTATAAGTCTTAGGCATAAATCTATCATTCTTAGGCTCTACAGGGTTATTCCCATTCGCAGGCCTTAATAATTTACAGGTATAAGGAGGACCAGGCTTAAGTTCAGCCACGTCTATCTCCTCTTCTTCGACATTACTATATGTAACGTCAAATTCTTCTTCGACATATGCCACTTTTTCTTTTTTATGATACCTATTCGACCTAGACTTTTCCTCTCTAAGCCTTTCAACTTGTCGAACTCTATCAGCCAAATGAGCCATATCTCGCAAATGAGATGTGTCTAATTTCTTTCTAATTGAGTAATCAAGGCCACCAGCAGCCATTTCGACAAGCTCATGTTCAGGGACTTGTGTGAAGCAACGAGATTTCAACAGCCTAAATCTGTTTAAGTAATCATCAATAGTTTCAGGCATTTTGCGCCGAACACTAGCCAATTCTTTAAGACTAATTTTCGACTGGCCCATGTAAAACTGTGCATGGAATGCCTTTTCTAATTGCCCCCATGTGTACATAGAACCAGGGGGTAAGGTCGTGAACCAAGTGAAAGCATTTTTAGTTAGATAATTTGGAAAATATTTCATCTTCAAATTCTCATTTTGTGCTAAGTCTCCAGCCTCAGTCAAGAAACGAGCAATGTGTTCGACTGTGGACTCATTTGTATCACCACCAAACTTAGTAAACTTGGGAACTTTCCATCCCCTTGGTAACTCAGTTTGTAATACATATTCACATAATGGTGATACGAAGTTAGGCCTTTGTAAACCTATATTAAGGCCATTTTGCGCCAAAATAGTTTCGACTAAAGTAGCTATATTGTTTTCTGCGCCAACATTGTGTTGTTGCACTTGTCGAACGACTTCATCAGCGTTCTGGTGTCTATTTACCAAGACTACTTCAGGGACGTGGTTTACTGCCCCTTGTAGTTCGCCTACAACTGTCGACGCTTCGACTGCAACTGCTTCTTGGGGGTTAACTGGCGACGCATTACCCGCAATAATAGGAACGTGCCTATTATTAACCGCTGGAACCCCAAAAAAGTCTGCAATCCTACTCATCTGATTTGCCAACATTTGGTAACTGTTATTGGTATTTTGAATCAAAGGATTGAAAACTGTACCAATTTGTTGGGTAAGCATATTAACCATATCGTGATTACTCTCGTCTACTTGCTGTCTTAAGGCCAACAAAGACGTATTGGTTAATGCTGGGGGATTTCTACCAAATACACTCTCAGAGGAGACATGTGTAGGGGAAAAGGTCGAAATATGTGGCATCCCAGTAGGCATGCCATACATTCCCAGAGGAAATGGGGGTAGATGCACGTTATTCAAACGTGGGTCTAAACCGTTTCCCATTGCTATGTGAGGGCTATGAAGCCCTGCACTTAATGGCAAAGACATAGGCAAAGATGCCATTTCTGACTGTGTTGAACCAACATTAGTCATTGATAATGAAGGGACGGTTATCGACGATGATGGTCCTGCGCTAATGTTTGCAGAATCCATTGTTGTTCCTTGCCCTTGTGAAACCACAGGGTTGGAACTAGATGCATTATTCGTACTGGACCGAACCATTTTACCACTTCTTAAGTGCATACAACAGCGAATACAAATAAGAGAGTATGAAAATGAACAAAATCAAAGGCAAAGTCCCACCGGGCGTGCCAATTTGTTTGCTGGTGTTTTTAGCAAACAATCACTAGTTTTATTAGAAGGTTTGTGAGATCAAACTAGAAAAATCTCAAAGCAATGCCTCTGAATTGCTTATGGTTTTTGTTGAAGAAAACGTAGAAAAAGGGGACGATTTGCAAATGATTAACAGAATTGAAAAGAAAAGAAGCAGTAAATGGTGCAGGAATTGTAAAGAACAAACAAGTAAATTGCATTGAATCATAAAAATGGTACACGATCACGTACAGCGATTCTTCCACTCGTTTTTCGCTCTGGCTTGGAAGTTAGAGTTTCAGGAATCGGGTGTGTATTGTGATTTGCGACCTCTGTTTCTTCTCAGAAACAGTTATTTATACAAAGGAAAAGGGGGGAAATTCGAACTAAGTAACTGCCTAACAATTTGAAAATAAGTAACTGCTCCTACTTTCGGCCAAGTAACCGCTCCTACTTTCGACCGAAACCGCTCTGTCACGCTTCGACCAACTGTTAGTATTCAACGCATAACTGCTCTGTTTTCTGTCTGTCGAAAGCCTGTGTCGATTTTCCTCTCTCTTGCTTTTGCTTCCCTGGAAACTTGTCGAGTTTACCTTGCACACGACCATTTTCTTTGTCGAAATAATATGGTCTTTGTGAAATAAATATAAATCAAGCCATGTTGACCATCTTTAATGAAGCCTGTCGAAATTACAGGCTAACACTAGCTTTCCTTACTATTTGCTAACATGCTATAAGATATTTGCTGTTGTTCAAACTAAGAGAAGGTTAATTCATTCAACCTTCTCAAAACGGTTTTTTAAGTAAGAACTTATCATCTATATTTTAAACTCAAGACACAACCAACATATCTCTTACCAGCTATTATTCATAACTATCCCTCATCATTGAGAAGTTAGTATTCTATAATTATTATCTATTGTTTCTAACCTACTCATGTATTTTATGCATACTGAAATGATTTCATCCTCATAAGCTTCTCTACATTAAAGAGTTTATCCTTCACATATGTATTTCTTGATAATATGTTCCTCAAGTTATCAAACACTAAATGACCATGTTCAACAAAGGATAAATCTCATATGATGTACAAAATGTTTTTATACATATATACAACACAAGACTCATTATGTATTGAACTTATTAACAAGAGAAGGTTCAATGCATGGAACCTACTTAAGTAAAGGAAGTTCACAGTGTGAAACCCAATCGTCCCAGAGAATGTTAAACACTTTGAACATACTTAACTAGAGAAGGTTCACTGCTTCGAACCTACTCAACTTGAGAAGGTTCACTATGTGGAACCTACTCAACATAGAGAAGGTTTAATCCATGGAACCTACTCAAGAAGAGAATGTCTTGTGAAATTGTTTGAAGCTAACTATCTCATCTCCAAGTATAAACTTTAGAGGACATTTTCTAGGTTGCAGGATATAAATTTTCAAAGTGTCATAATTCAACCCCCTCCCCTTCTTGTGACTCTATATGCCACTTCAGAGAGGACCACCATCAAATTTTCAGTGCATGTTTCAAGACTTTCTACCATTGTATTCAGCTTTTCTTCTTCTTCATTTTGAGCCCAAAATCAGAATCATTCAGAGCTTGAATCACTATCATCCATCTTCCCCCTTCTTCGAGTAAGAGAGAGAGTTAAGAGAAAACTTGAAGAATTTCTGAGTATATACTACAATTCAGAGTTCCTTGGGTTAGGATGGGCTAGGTTGAGTATTTAGAACTGTTCAATTCGTGGTATTAGAGAGTGGCTAGCTGTTGGTGCTGTTTGGAAGCTTGGAGAGCCAGGATTTCAGTTTAGTGAGAGTTCGGGTCGAGCCGCCCATTGGGAAGTTTCGCTTTTCGGCTTCGAAGCTGTGAGTTATTTGAATTTATGCTTGTCATTTCCTTAAAACTTGTGATTGGAACTGAATATGATGATTTTGTGTTTAGTTGCTGGAAATATAGTGATAATTTGTGCAATTATGATGTCGAAACTTACTGTTTGAGATATTATGGACATAGGTTCGGTTTTTTTGATGCTACGTATTTTCTAGTGATCCAAAAATTGTATGGTTTACCGTTTTAGAAACTTGACTTATTGATCTATAATTTGGCACTGGTTTGGTTGAAATTGAAGTTGTGTAGCTCTAGATATAGGTGTCACAATTTAAGTCAAAATTCGGGAGAAATTCTGTGCATAGGCATTGTTTCGTGTATAGTGTTTTCATTCGAACTCCTTTTTGAATTCTTCTTGTGCCATTAAAAAGTAGACTCAATTTTCTTATGTTTAGGCCCAAGTCCCATGCCATTTGGTTGAGTTTTGGTCATTTTAGGAGTGTCATAAGTTGGAGGACAGAATCTGTCTTGTTTAGGAATGAGTCAGCTTGTTTTGATAAACTGTACGAAATAGCTCACAATTTTGAAAAGTAAAAATATTTTTCAGATACTAAACATTCTAAGCTTTCCAATGAGTGGTCGTTTGTCATTTTTCATCACCATTTGATGTGTCAAATAATTCGTCAAAGAATAGGCATGGTTGCTGAAATTTCTGCACATAAGTTGTTTGCTGAAATGTTTGAACTGTTTCTAAATGCCTTGTTTGTATTGATTTGATGGAGCATAGAGTTGCATAACTTCGTGTCATAATGTTGTGGTGATTGATCCAAATTGTGTGTTTTGAAAAATACGCGAGAGATGACTATATTTGCCCATATGTAAGGGTATATATAAATGGATTAAAGAGTTAGGGATGTACTTGGGGGAGTGACATGAATTAAACCCAAGGCCTTGAGAATGTTACTCGATTTATTTTGTCGGGGGGTCGGGTTTCCCCATTAGTGGCATTTAAGTTTATGTAAGTCCATGCTTTCAGGGGGATGCATCCTAGGCTAATTAACTAAAATTGAACTACGAGAGTTATACTATGGTAAGGGGTAACGAGAACTCACTGAGATTATGTAATCTCACTCCTCATTGTTGTTTTTTGGATACCCAGATAAAGAATTTGAGCAGATTCAGTGAAGGCTAGCTAGATTATTAGTGTCAATGGGAAGTTCAGTGGTACCACCAGCTTGTAGTCCGGATTACGTATTAGGAATTGTGCACATTTGCCTTAGTCTCTTATGACTCTGGTATTTGGACAACTTCTGAGAAAATCAGTATGTTTGTAAACCATCAGTTTTTCTCTTCTATGAGACTCAATTTTTAATTTACTCAGATTATCCATTTTTCTGTTTATGCACCTCTGATTGTATTGAAATTAATGTCCCGAGTTTGTAAAGTCGACTACGAACTTAGGATGTTACAACTGCGTTTTTTTATGCCATGAAGACACTACTTCTAGGTTTAAAACCAATTCTCCTGGGTTGTAAGGGCATTCATTTTCCCACCTTTTCATCCAAAACCCCAGTCTTAACTTTAATTGTTAGAGCTCATGATCCCAATCTATTTTAGCTTTGTCAAAAACCACTCTATTTCTTACGTTCCAGGTGGACCAAAGGACTACATAGTGTAGCGATATCCAGAGCTTTTTGCGGAAGGCTCCTTCAATTGCTCCACACCACACATCTATCCATTGATCGCAGAAGTTGGTGATGGGAATTTGGACCTTCCACCAACCCATAACCCCTGCCCAAACCCTCCACGTGTACTGACAATGTAGAAAAAGATGTTGGACAGTTTCAACCTCCATATTGCATAAGGGGCAAGTAGATTCACTATCAGATATTAGGTTGATCTTCCTGAGCCTACTCCTGGTATTTAGTTTTCCTTGTAATATGAACCACACAAGTAGCTCTGCTCTAGGAGGCGCAAGTCCTTTCCACATTACTTTTTTGTTGGAGCATGCATTATCCTCACTCCACCATGCTTTAACGAAGGATTTCACCGTGAATTCACCTTTTAAGTTGAAGTGCCACTAAGATTTGTCTTTAGTGAACTTGGTAAGGTGGACCTCTTTCAGTTCATCCATTAGCACTTCAATTTGCTCAGCTTCCCATATGAATAGTCTTCTACGCTAGACTAGGACGTTCCATTGCCATTGAAGACCTGCTAATTTTCATACACTAATATTCTCTTTATTAATGCAGGGTGTATTTTAACAATATGGGGGGTGCAGAAAACAGAATTACAAGCAGGCCCAACAACACACAAATGAACAGACCCACTAAATTGCACCCGATTCCAATTAGAAAAACGAAATCTTCTTCGTTCTCGGATTCCTTCTTTCTTTCTCTTCTTCGGTCTTTCTCTCTTCTTCGTCTCGTCTTTCTCTTCTTCTTCTCCTCCTCTGGGAACCACAACTGAAACCCGAAATCACAGCAATTCCACCACGATTTCTCTTCGGTTTTCCACTGCAATTGCTCGCTTGGAGCTTGCGATCAAAACCCCTCTGGTTTTGATGTCCGATTCTGAGTTTTACGAAATCCCTTGATCCTCGTTTTTTCAATTTCGGAGCTCCATCATCCAAGACTCTTGTTCTAGCTTTCAGCGAAGGTACAGAAGGTAAGATACTCCCCTTATTTACCTGCAATTGCTTGTTTCTTCAATTTAACCTCAAACGCTGAGTTGTTTGAGGTTTTCTTCTCTGTAATGTGGTGTAAACTTCCTTAGGAACAAGAAATTCTTCAATGCTTTGAAGATTTATGAACAGAGCAGCTCACGAAGGGATATTCCTCTCTTTTCTCTCTTGATCCTCAACCTCTTTGTTCTGTTTTGTGTATTGAAGAACAAATACTCACCAGTGTTTGTTCTCTTCTCTCTGTAAGGTACACTCTACCTCACAACTCTCAGAAGCACTCACAGGAAACAAATTGAAGAGGAATAAATGCAGGGAAGAAGAAAAAGGAAGAAGGCGTAAAGCAAAATGTAAAGCTAAACTGAAATTGATTGTATTGAATGTAAGAAAAAAATATGTACAACAAATCTGTATTTAAATGCTTTCTCTGGGAACAAATAACTGTTAGTTTGAGAGTTTGTTATTTAGAAAAAAAACTCAGTTTGTTTATTAAACAAGCTAGATTAGTTTTAGGGAAAAACTACTCTATAACTAACAGGGTTGTTTTGGACCAAGTGTTCAAAACTACTTGAATTAAAATTGGCCACAAAAAATGTTAGTTTGTTTTTGGCTTACAAACCAACACCCTTCCTTAAGCCAAAACAACCACTCAGGATATGGAACCCTTCCTTAATCATAGGTAACTAGAAATAACTAAGTAAAGGCAGAACTAAAAACAGGACAACCCCCTGTAGAGTATTAGAGAAAAGACTTTCCGGGACAAACCCCCATAATATGGCTTTAAATCATTACCTTTAAGACTCAAAAGTAATGACACCTAGCTGCCTTCTTAGTTTGGTAAATACCTCACCCTTGAGCGCTTTAGTGAAAATATCGGCCACTTGCTCCTTAGTTGAGCAATAATCCAGCAGTAACTTTCCTTTTGAGACTTGATCCCTAAGATAGTGGTATCTCGTCTCAATATCCTTTGTCCTTCCATGTGAAATAGGGTTCCTGGCTAAGTTAATAGCTGACTTGTTATCCATATATAGCTTTGGTGCCTCTTGAAATAGAAATAGGTATCCAGAAGTGCTCCTCCTATCAATTTTATCTCCACACCAATCTGAGTCGCAAAAACCTAGCAAAACAGATTTACCAATAGGAAAATTGTTAGGAAATAGTAAACCAAAATTTAAAGTACCCTTAATATATCTAAGGATCCTTTTAGCAGCATTTAGATGAATTTGTTTAGGAGAATTCATAAATCTGCTTGCCATTCTGGTGGTGAATAAGATATCAGGCCTACTATGGCATAGATATCTTAAAGAGCCAATTATTTGTCTATAATAGGTGGGGTCAGTGTCACTGCACTCACTCTCCTCCTTTCTACTTAAGTTCCCCTCAATAGGATTGGAGGCTGAGTTACAGTTTGCAAGGTCAAACCTAGCCAAAACTTCCTTGGCATACTTCCTTTGGTTAAGTATGACCCCTTCCTCAACTCTTAGGAATTCTAAACCCAAAAAATAGGTTAATTTTCTTAAGTTAGTCATCTCAAACTCATCTTTCATTGATAGTTTGAACTTCTCAAGTTCCTTGGAACAACTCCCTGTGAGCAACAAATCATCCACATAGAGGCACACAATCAAGAGGTAGGAGTGTATGTCACCTTTGATATACACACCATACTTTGATGTGCATCTAGTGAAACCATTCTCAATGAAAAATGCATCAATTCTTTTATTCCAGGCCCTTGGTGCCTGCTTTAAACCATACAAAGCCTTATGTAAGTGGTATACATAAGACTACTTGCATTTCTTAATGAACCCAGGAGGCTGTGCTATGTACACAGTTTCCTCTAATGGCCCATTTAAGAAAGCTGATTTCACATCCATGTGAAACAACTCCCATTTTCTACTGCAAGCTAAGGCAGTGACCAATCTAATGGTTTCATGCCTAGCTACAGGAGAAAAAACTTTTGTATAGTCAATTCCTTCCTTTTGTTGGAAGCCTCTTGCCACAAGCCTAGCCTTATACTTCACAACCTTGCCATTAGGATCCAACTTAACCTTAAACATCCATTTTACACTAATGGCTTTCTTGCCTTTAGGTAAAGTGGTTAAGGACCAAGTATTATTTTTCTCAATGGATTGCAATTCCTCAATCATTGCATCTTTCCATTCTTTCTTACATAGAGCTTCTAAGTAATCAATTGGTTCTGAATCAGCAATCATTGCAAAGTGTAAGATGTCACCATCATCATTCACTTCATCATCTTGAATCACATCATAGTCAACCAATCTCCTTAGAGGTTGCCTTAACCTTGCTTGCCTGGGTAGGGTCTCTTGTACAGGTTTCTCATGAACTTATTCAGGTGAATCTGGTTCATTTTCAAGCTGTACAAGTTCCGCCTCAGGTAGTTCATGCCCTCCAACTTCATTTTCTTCATCACTTTCATAGTGATGACCAACCAAAGTATCTGTTGTTCCTTCATCTAGGATAATAGGATCATTTGAACCCACTGGTTCACTTTTGTCCCAATCCCACTTTTCATCTTCAAGTATAGTCACATCTCTTGACACCTCTAACTTGCTAGTTATAGGATTAAACAACCTATAAGCACCAGTAGGGTGATATCCCACTAGTACCAAAGGCTTGCTTTTGTCCTCTAACCTCTTCCTCTTAGCATTAGGTATGTGACCATAACATAGAGACCCAAAGACCCTTAGGTGACTCACACTAGGCTTCTCCCCAGTCCATACCTCCTTAGGTACTTTGTCCTCTAACCTTTTAGTGGGGCATCTATTGAGTAGAGAAGTAGCAGTCATGACTGCCTCAACCCATAAACATTTAGGCACACTTTTCAATTTTATCATGCTCCTTGCCATGTCTAAAACTGTCCTGTTTCTTCTCTCTGCTACCCCATTGTGTTGTGGGGTATAGGGAGAAGTAACATCATGAATTATGCCTTGTATAGTACAATAGGTTTCAAAATCATTTGAGGTATACTCACCTCCACCATCAGATCTTAAAATTTTTAAAACCTGACCACTTTGCTTCTCTGCCATAGCCTTGAATTCTTTGAATTTTGCTAAGGCTTCATCCTTAGTCTTAATTAGGTAGATCTACATCTTCCTTGAGAACTTATCAATGAATGACAAAGTATTTGTTTCCTCCATTTGAAATCACATCAAAAGGACCACAAATATCTGTGTAAGCAACTTGAAGAAGATGTTTAGACCTTTGTGGTAATTCTGTCTTAAACATCTTCCTAGGTTGTTTACCAACCAAACATGTGGTACAAGTAGTCTTAGGTATTTCAATCTTAGGTAGTTTAGAACTTAGATTGCTTAGGCTTTTGTAGTTCAAATGCCCCAATCTCTTGTGCCAAATGGAACTATCAAAATCTGTGATGGCACTTAAGCATTCTGCTTGAGTAGTGGTAATACTGGTTTTGAAGGTTCTTTTCTTTGACAAAATAGATGTTAGGATCAGCCTATCTTTAGTGTCAAAAACTTTCAGTTTAAGGTCCTTCATTACAATTGAAAACCCTTTTTCAACTAATTGCCCTAAACTGATTAAATTGCACCTAAGACCAGGAACATAGTATACTTCATGGATTACCACAACCTGACCATCCTCTTTAGTGAAAACAATGTTTCCCATACCTGCTGCCTTTAAAGATTCATCACTAGCACATCCGATTGTTGTTCTTTTAGTTGGATCAAAGTCAACCAACCAGTCCTTGTTACTTGTAAGATGGTTAGAACAAGCAGAATCCAAATACCATAATTCTGTAATAGTATTACCATTACTATCAACTACAACCAAAGCAACATAGTCTAGGTTTTCCTCAATTCTAATACTAGATATAGTAGGTTCAGTTTTAGGTTCATCTAATTCATCCAATTCAATAATCATACTAAAAGCAACAGGCTCATCAGAATCTGAGTCTTCCTTTACCACATTGGCCTCAGGCTCAAAATCCTTAGACTTAGTAGTCTTCCTTGTTGGACATTCAGTTGCATAATCTCCAAAATTATCACACCTATAACACTGAACTTTTGACTTGTCTTTCTTTGAATTATTTTTCTTAGAATTATCACCTTTAGGTTTAGGCTTACCTCCCTTACCTTTGGACCAATCTTTGGCTGGCTGTTTGTTGCCCTTCTTTCCTTTGGACTTGGCAGCAAACATAGCTTGATCTTCCTCCTCTTCACCATCTAGGAGACCAATTCTTACCTCTTTAGCTTCAAGTTTTGCTTGAAGTTCTTCAATCTTCAAGTCATCAACTTGAGTTGTTTCTTCTATGGTGTTAGTCACCACAAAGAACTTTTTTGTCATGCTTCTTAAGATCTTCTTGCACACCCACTTCTCCTCAAGTGTTTCACCAAGAAGTGCCATTTCGTTAATGATTTTCTTCACTCTGATGAAGAAGCAGTAACTGTTTCCCCTTGTTTCATTTTGAGACTTTCATATTGTGCCCTTAAGGCCTGCAGTTTCTCTTCTTTGATGGGAGTTGCGCCACAATAGTACTTGTCTAAGGCATCCCATGCTTGTTTAGAAGTCTCACACTTCCTAATTCTATCGAAATTCGCTTCATCACAGCCCCTGTGAATTAGCATCAATGCTTTGAAATCCTTTTGTTCATTTTCGTTGAACAAATTTGTTTGGGCAGCAGTGGCATCTGCTGGTTGTGGTTCAAGACCATTCTTGACCATTCTTAAAACACCGTGACATCCAAGAACAGCTTTCATTTGTAGTGCCCATGCATCATAATTCTTCCCATTTAATTTGGGAACATGTGCGTCTAGATTTCCAGTAATTGACATCTTTTTCCTGTAAACACTTACACACACAGATTAGAATACAACTCTATAGTTTCACACTGTACATAATTTTAAACTGTAAAAAGAAATTAAAGAAACTGGAGAAAACGAGAAGAGAATAGAAATATGTCTCTAGGATTTTAAGCTCTAAGATACCAGGTTAATTTTCGTACACTAATATTCTCTTTATTAATGCAGGGTGTATTTTAACAATATGGGGGGTGCAGAAAACAGAATTACAAGCAGGCCCAACAACACACAAGTGAACAGACCCACTAAATTGCACCCGATTCCAATTAGAAAAACGAAATCTTCTTCGTTCTCGGATTCCTTCTTTCTTTCTCTTCTTCGGTCTTTCCACTACAATTGCTCGCATGGAGCTTGCGATCAAAACCCCTCTGGTTTTGATGTCCGATTCTGAGTTTTACGAAATCCCTTGATCCTCGTTTTTTCAATTTCGGAGCTCAATCATCCAAGACTCTTGTTCCAGCTTTCAGCGAAGGTACAGAAGGTAAGATACTCACCTTATTTACCTGCAATTGCTTGTTTCTTCAGTTTAACCTCAAAGGCTGACTTGTTTGAGGTTTTCTTCTCTGTAATGTTGTGTAAACTTCCTTAGGAACACGAAATTGTTCAATGCTTTGAAGATTTATGAACAGAGCAGCTCACGAAGGTATATTCCTCTCTTTTCTCTCTTGATCCTCAACCTCTTTGTTCTGTTTTGTGTATTGAAGTACAAATACTCACCAGTGTTTGTTCTCTTCTCTGTGTAAGGTACACTCTACCTCACAACTCTCAGAAGCACTCACAGGAAACAAACTGAAAAGGAATAAAAGCAGGGAAGAAGAAAAAGGAAGAAGCCGTAAAGAAAAATGTAAATCTAAATTGAAATTGATTGTATTGAATGTAAGAATGTAAAGCTAAATTGAAATTGATTGTAAGAAAAAATATGTACAACAAATCTGTATTTAAATGCTTTCTCTGGGAACAAATAGCTGTTAGTTCGAGAGTTTGTTATTTAGAAAACGAACTCAGTTTGTTTATTAAACAAACTAGAGTAGTTTTAAGGAAAAACTACTCTATAACTATCAGGGTTGTTTTGGACCAAGTGTTCAAAACTACCTGAATTAAAATTGGCCACAAAAAATGTTAGTTTGTTTTTGGCTTACAAACCAACAAGGCCATCCCAAAAACCCAGATTTGCAATTGTTTCCTCCTGTTGTAGGGACATTGAGTACCGTCGTGAGAATTTAAATCTCAATGGAGAGTTCAGCAGAAACTGTCTGCATGGAAAGCAAATATATTGTTTATGTATCTATTGGATATTGATAAACTTGATTTATTTCTAGGACCATAACTATAAATTAATTATGTGAATAGTGCGATTATTTATCATACTTTATATAAATGAAATTTTGGTACCTCTGATGGAATAAATGTATGTATAACATTCCTCATATTTTATCATCTTTTGATATACTATCCATGAAGAAGAACATCTATTAACACCCAAAATTAACTAAGTCGTAGGCCGGGGGCTGAGAGAAAAGAGGAATAGGACTAGGGCGCCGAGACAGGCTACTAGACAAAGTTATAAGAGATAATTGCTGAAGAAATGAATTCAAGAGAGGCCCTTGGAGCGAATCACAAGATAACTCCCCGACGATGGGTAAGCCCGAGGTATAATGAGCGAGGCCGAGGGAGAGTAAAGTCTCAGCCTATAGAGTGCCACAGCCATGGTGGCTCAAGTGCCTAAGTTCGTAACTGCTGTATTAGGACAAAGGTCAGTCGAGCAATTAAAGGGCCGAGGTGAGGCAGGCTTGCTTGGAAGGAAAGGAAGAAGGAGCACGAGGATAGAATGTGGGAACATTTGAAGATTAAGCAAAGGAGTGGGGCCATGAAAAGGGAAGCGATTGGGTTTTACCCCACTAATCGTGCTAGTGGGATCGTGGGTGGTTACTCCACCTCTTTAGGGCTTAGTGGCTGCGATAGGCGTTGATCGTTGATAGATCCAACAATAGGAAAGTGTTGGCTCGAATAGTGATCGACCAGGGCCTATGTATATAAATAGGGAGAGGATAATCGTAAAAAGACACACATCAATACAACAACCCTCCCGTCCCACTCACCCAACCCGACCCTTTCTAGAGAAGTCAAAAAAACCCAAAGTCGAGGAGCAGAGCTCCCTCCTCGGCGCAATTGCTTGAAGAACAGAAGAATCAAAGACTGTCCAAACTCTCTAGTCGATCTCACGGCTAGGATCTAAGAGTTTGACGACAAGAAAAATTGGCACGCCCAGTGGGATAGGAAGTGGTGAACGAATGATCATGTTTGATTCGCCTAGGCTATGCTCCAGCAGGAAGCAAAGTATGGAGCCACCATCGATGTCAAAAAAGGAAGCTTCTCCCAAAACGAAGAACACGGAGCCAGCAAGTGCTTCGCTGACAACCACCCCAATGGATGATGCCGATTCAAATGGAACTCCCCTCAAGACTATTAGGAGCCTGTGGTGATGACCACATCATTTATTCAACAGCAAATTGACTCGGGGATACACGATATTATGTACCAAGTGTCCCACCCATTGGCTGACATAGTGAAACCTATGGTGCACAATGAAGTGCAGCAGGCCAAGGAAGCGGAACAGAGATGTGCTCCGCAAGCTAGCAGCACGATGAATTACGGTTTCCCCGACCGGCCAATCACAGGGAGGACAACCTAATTCTATGGGAGGCATGCATCAGACTCTGTGGGCATCCATGGACAGACGCTCCACCTCAAGCACTACCACAGCCAAGGGGCGTAGGGTCCCCCAGATACAATGTGGCGACCAACGCCTCCGCCTAAAAGAGCATCGGGATCCAACTCTTGGACCCTAATTTGACAGTTGACACCATTAAAAAGTTCTTCGGCGTGTAGTTGAAACTGCTCGTCAGACTAGTGTACAAGAAGCCTTACCCCGAATGGGTGGACAGATTGGTGCCTCGGCCCGAAGGATTTAAAACCCTTTACTTTGCCACATTTTACAAGGATGATGGCAAGTCCACAATGGAGCATATCGGCTGATTCATGAAACATTGTGGGGAAGGAAACTAGAACGAGTACCATAAGCTGCAGTTATTCCCTTTGTCCCTAACAGTGGCTGCCTTCTCATGGTATTCTCCACTCCCACCTGATTCTATACAGACCTGGGCAGACATGGAAATGTGCATCCATGACAGATTTTATTGGTCGTAGCTTGAAGTTACAACAACAAATCTCATGAATCTACGACAATAGGTGGATGAGGCTACGAGAGAGTTCATTGGAAGATTCAAAAAGATGGCCAGAGAGTCCTCAGTGCCTTTCCAAAAATCTCAACTTACTTCCAGGGATGTCTCTGAAATGCACCCTCAATTGATGGAGAAGCTTGTGGGACCGGCTTGTTGTGACCTCAGTGGCTTCGCTGCTTCTAGGGCAGTTCAGATTGAGCAGTTCATACATGAGAGAGAAAGAACGAGACCCACTAGGGGTCAAGGGCCTTAATTAGTGTCAGTGATTGATGCAACTGAGGACTCAAACTACGATGAGTGAACCTATTATACTGGAGACATCTTGGTGGCCGAGATAGTCAAAGGAAAGGCTTGCCTCTGTCTTGCCCTTAAGCCTGCTAAGGGAAAGGAGAAGGAGTAGGCTGAAAACAAGGTTGAGTATACCTTTGATTATCTACTGAAAGACAAACAGATCATGCTCCTCGACGGCCGTAAGATACCCCCTCCTGAGGAAATAAAGGGGAGGAAATACTGTAAGTGGCATAATTCATTCAATCATGCGACCTCTAACTACATTATCTTTCGACGAGCCATTCAGGAAGCTATTAGGAAGGGGAGATTCAAGATGGCTGACAAGGGGGACGTCAAAGATGATTGTTGACACTGACTCTTTCCCTAACATGAACATTAAAATGGTCTCCTTCTCGGGGAGCAATCGAGGGAAAGGGAAGAAGAAGTATGTGTGGGTCCCCAAGCAGGAGACTTACCCAGAGAGGATAATGTCGCTGACTGGGATCACCCCCTAAAGGATCTACGGGGGCAGAGTGCATGGCTCCCCTACAAGAAAAGCTGCAAGTAGGAGGGCCGAGTCAGCATCGAGAACCTCAAAACACTACAACAGAAAAAGGCATCAGGGGCACTTTTTTTATCCATTGGGAGCGCTTTCGGGCACCCCTAAAGCGGGCGCTCCTGTTGCCATACCCTCTACAGGAGCGCGCAAGAAGCTCCCCTAAATGTTAGGCAAAAGGAGCGCTTATTGGAAGCGCCCCTGATGGTCATAGAGTGCAACTGACAATCAGGGGCGCTTTCAGTTACAAGCGCCCCTGTTCTGACAGCGAGCGCCCCTGTTGGTCTTGACCAACAAGAGCACTTTTTGCTGAAAGCGCCCCTGATTGTCAAGTGCTCTAAGAACAACAGAGGCACTTTTTTGCAAGCACCCCTGATTCTATGTTTTTTTTAAAATATTTTTTTCTGTTTCTAGTATATCCAATATTTGGCAGCACTTCTCTACTCTCATTTTCATCAACCAACAACAACCTATATTTACCAAATTTCAAATCAACTAACCAATTGCAAATCAAATTTCAAACTAGCCAATTGAAAAAAGCGCAGTCCAACTAACAAACTTATAAATCCATCTAATATACATACATACATACATACACACACACACACACACATATATATATATATACAAAGTACCAACAAAAATTACATAAATCCAAAAACAAGCTAACCAAATTCTGAATGTCAACATAGACAACAAAAATGGTATGACATCCAATGTGAGGAAAAAACAAGCTAACCAAAATTACATGAATTTCGATTTTCATTAATCAAACAAGCAACATGATGACACCACTCTCCTTTGATCTCAGTAAGTTGGTCATCAGAAAATGGAGCTCCAACCGCGTGTCCTGGAAAATACTGCAAAAATAAAATAAAATAAACTTAGAACTAAGTGGTAAAATGCTAGATATGGAATTACTTATCAAAAAACAAACTATATAAATTACATATATTTTGGGGAATTTCCATTTGATTGTAAGTGATTATGTCCTTCATAAACTTTATAACATAATATCCGCAATCATCATTGTTTGGTTGTCTCGGACACTACAAATCAAAATAACAATTAATTATTAAAATGCGGGCAAAATTTACATGGATAAGAATATTGATTATAAACTTACCTTTATTACTATAGTATGTGAAACAACTGAAACATCATACATATATAACTATAGTATGTGAAATAAAAGCTTGAGTGATAAAATGTAGTATGTGAAATAAAAGCTCAAAATGAACATGGAACAAAGATTACTAAGCGAGTGATACAATTCCAATTGAACAAGGAATGTCAAAGAAGATCCAGATCCAAACATTATGAATAAAATATCAGATCACCTCACATTAACAAATGTCATCATACCATAAAATGAGAACTAGAAACAAGAATTAGAAAAATTGAGGATCAGAAAATCAAAATAAACTAGTCAATAGAGAGAGAGCTTGGACAATATAGTGCTATAGAAAGAAAAGTTGCCTAAATGAAGACATGGTTCTCTATTTGAACTTATGGATGATTGTCTTCTACAATTATCATCTATGATTATGGATAAAAGCATGAAGCTACAGACTTAAAGTGGAGTTGGACGGGATGACTCAAAAAAGGCATAGATATATAGACTATCATATAACTAGTTGCATTTGAGCTTAGCTTATCCGATGTTCATGATTTCTCATCAAATTTATATCGAAGTTAATCAAAAATTACCGTGAGAACTAGTTCAAAATCAAAGTTAACAAAGTTCACAAATTAGAACGAAACATAGGTGGGATGGTATTCATTTAGGCATTTAAACAAACAATTGACATGCCTTCTTAAAAGAACGAAACGATAACAACAACATTTGAATCACATTATTCAATTTTACATATAAGTTGATTTACAAGATTTACATTTCAACAAAACCCTATTTCCCAAAATCCTATTTCAGCAAATTACCAAGACCCTATTTCCCTTAAACCCTCACCCTTCCTCAGTTCCTCTCTTTCCCCTAAACCATCGACCCTTCCTCTCTAAACCCTAAAACCAGGTTATCATTATTCCCATTATTCATTCACATTATTATGATTATTATCATCATCAACCTCTGTCAAATAGAAAAAGAAGTAAACCTGAGGCCAAGAGAGTTGGAGAGAGATCAATAATTACCTGAATGAGCAGAAGAAGAAGACGATAGAGTAGTGAGACAACGGCGAAGCACTGGTGGTAACGACGGCGTTCAACTTGCTTTCGTGGTGGTGGAACAAAGAAGAAGGAGTAGAGAGGATTTGTGGTTGCTACTTTAGAAGGGTGAGAGGGCGAGGGAGAGTGAGAATGCTGAGAAGAGTGAGAGAACGTTGAGGGAGAGTGAGAACGCTTAGAAGAGAACGTTGAGGGAGAGTGAGAGACTAAATTGATGATATTAGAATATTAGGCATCAGGGGCGCTTTTTAAAAAGCGCCTCCAAAGGCCCTCCGTGTTTTGGGTATCATGGGCGCTTTCCGTATTTTGGGCATCAGGGGCGCTTTTTAAAAAGCACCCCTATAGGCCCTCCATGCTTTGGGCATCAGGGGCGCTTTTTAAAAGCGCCCCTAAAAGACCTCCATATTTTGGGCATCAGGGGCGCTTTTTTAAAAGCGCCTCTAAAGGCCCTCCGTATTTTGGGCTTCAGGGGCGCTTCTTACAAAGCGCCCCTAATGGGTGCGCCATTTTTTAACACTTCTGTTGTAGTGAAAGTAGGAGACGGCTTTCAACGAAGAGATGGGCTCCAAGATGATGAGGAACCAAAGGAGGAGCTCTGACTAGGGCTTGAACAAGGTGGATTCGTGGGAGAGCGTGAGTCATGGCGTCGGCTTTCCCTGTGAGGAGGAGACCTATGGACGTGATGTCGGTGGATGATTTTCCTCTTCCATCTTAGTCAGTCACAATTCCTGCTGTGCAATATCCCGACTCTGTCTTTCTAGAAGATCAAGGATTCGTTTCACTTCCTGGATCGGAACCGGGACAGCCTCGGCAATCGGTTGAGGTGAGAGGAGCAGGGCGGAGCGTGCCAGCTCGACAGGGAGTTCCTGTACGTGCCCCTCTGGGGTCTGATCTTGTTTGGGCATGACTTCGATGACGCTTTGTGGGAGAGATTGACTACGGGCTGGAGGTCGTCCTCGCGGAGCCATGAGAAAAGACTTTGGTTTGGTGAGAGATTAACGATCAGCTCACACTGTGGTCGCCAAATATTGTGTACCTTTCCCCGGGATCAGGGATCCTGGATTAGTAGCTGGTATTCTGTCTCTGTATAATCTTCTCCTTGGCACAAGGTCGGACTAATGCTTTGCGTGTCAGAATCTTCCGAGGTAGCCTTCGTTAGTGTCGTCTTCTTCCGAGGTTGGACTCGGAAGGGTTGGGTACCTGCAGACACTCTGATGCTAAAATTAGTGATCAATTGTCAATGAGAGGAACAAATGAGAGTAGCGTATCTGGTTTTGAGGGTAGCGCCGTAGTTATAGACACAGACTAGGGGGCTCTGCGGATCTAGGTCGTTGATCTAGGATTCGCGTGGTGATGCGTTAGTTGGGCCGAATCCAGTAGCGTATTGGGCCGCTTTTTAAGCGGATTGGGCTTCTTGGCCTAGTCCGAAACACTTTTGTTTTGTGAAATTCCATTTCTTTTACTGTCCATTCTCTGATTACGTTTAAATGAATGACATTCTATGTTTCGTTGACAAAGGAAACTTTGGGATGTTACAAATAAGATCCACTAAGTTAATCTTATATCATAAAATACATCTTTTTAAATTCACATTACAGATTCGTTGAACCAAATGAATGGGATTAGAAAGACGCGTATGCTCATGAGAGTCATCATCGGTCAATAGTAGTCTGCAATGAAGAACCCTAACCACCAAGAGATAGTGTCGTTAAATTTAGGCTTAAATATATGTTACTTCCCTGCAAATATACTCTTTATCCATTTGCCCCCCATTAAAAATAAAACTCTTAAAAAAGACCTTGCAAATAATAAATGTTTCTAGTTACCCCCTGCAGGGGGTAACCGTAAACGGTTTATATTTTGGAGGGGCTAACCGTAAACGGTTTATACCCATTATACACTTAACGCTATCAACATAATCTAACAGCAGGGGGTAACCGTAAACGGTTTACATTTGCAAGATCTTTTTTAAAGAGTTTTATTTTTACAGGGTAAATGGATAATGAATATATTTACAGGGAGTAATATATATGTAAGCCTTAAATTTATGCATAAATATGACAAATAAGTATAAAATAATATCTAGTTTTACCTATTATTTTCTATCAGTAATAAACAACAAGCATTATGCTACTATTCACATGCTACACAAAAACTAACTATAAGAACTTGACTACATATCTATACTAGGGGTGTCAAAGTGATCTATTTGTACACCCGATATTCGGTCCGTCCATCACAAAAATCCATCCAATCCTTCGGTTACGAAAAAAAATTATTGGTTTGGATTGGATCCATCCACTTGATTTGTGGATGGTTGTGATCATCCATTAATTTTTTTTAAGTCTAATTGATTATCAATAAGTACAAAATCAAAATCCAACGGACAATTATAAAAAATACTTTTATTACCAAAAAATATTTTAAAAATATCTTTTTTTTTTCGAGAAATTGTTTTTTTAAATTCAGAAACAACAGAAAAATAATATACTATACATATATATAAATATATTTATATTATATATTTTTTAATATTTATATTATATATATGTATATATAAATATATGAATATAAAAATTAAATTGCTGCAATATTAAATTATTACTTCTATTGAATACGGTGGAAAGAAAATGTTCTATAAAGTCAAATGGATGTTTGCCTTTGTAGACACTTTGCATCTATCATCTATGGCACCTCTAAAAAAGATTACCTCTAATGTGATATTATTATCACTTACAGTAATCATACTTGCATTCGAGGTTAGTAAGGCAGGCAATTTAGATGTAACAGTACAAATTATCAATAATGTAGGTCAACCTATTCCTCCGACAAACCTGACCCTTCATTGCAAATCTTAGGATGATGATCTTTGATTCCATACAATCATGCCAGAAAAATCATACCAGTTTAGATTCAAACCAAACTTTTTCGAAAGAACATTGTTTTTTTGCAGCTTTACATGGCAAGGCGAAACAGTTCTTCATTATTTAGACGATTACGAAGCCCATCGCGATGCAACTTGCACCTTTGTTTCTTGGAAAATCTCTATGAAGGGTGGATGTCAATTTTGTGGTACAGAAAATTCGTATTCTAACTGTTATCCTTGGAATAATAAATCTTCTAAATATATGGAAGTAGGTGCAAAAAGTATGGTATAGATGTAATATGTCATTTCTCTCAATTGGAATAGAAATCTAAGAAATATTATTCATATGATTTATTCTTGTCTATTTTTTCATTTTACTTATTTTTTTTGGTAATTACGATAATTTTGATGAAAATATGAAGTTCGTGACTTTATATCTTCGAAAAGATCAACTAAAATATAAAAAAGAAACAGGCTCTTTTAATTACAAAATGGACACTTTGAATTTTGACACCTCACCATTTTATGGGTATTATTGTAACTTTAATAGCAATTTTACTTTTTGCATTTTCTCCCTCATTTATTTCTCTTACTTTTTCCATTTCTCTCTCCAGCTTTACTCTTTGCAATTCGTTTTCTCAGCTTTTCCATTGCTCTCCAAATTTTTCTCTCATTTCAAAAATATCCTATTAATAAATAGTTTATTATTTACTCACTATTTTGTTTTTTTTACTACCTACTAAAATATTACATGTGGCCGGAAAAATATTTATATAGTTGGTATAGTTTTTTTTGGGTTTTGTTTTCATAAATGTCTTTAGTTTTTATGAATAATTGTTTTTCGTAGTCTCGACGAGGGAAAATAAATGTTTCCCGATTGTTAACACCCAAAAATAAATGGGTCGTAGGCCAAGGATCGAAAAGAAAAAAGGGGAGTATGGTGTGAAGGCAAGCCATATGACGCGGGGCAAAAAGGTATTTTGCCAAGAAAGAGTGAACCAAAGAAGGTCCTCGAGGTGTGTTAAACGGAGAGAATTCCCTGAGGGAGGATTATACCCGAGGACCAATGAGCTAAGCCGAGGGAGAGTGATCACCCCATCCTATAGAGTGCCAAGGCGTCGGTGGCTCGGACGCCTGAACCATTACCTAAGGTGGGGCCAGGATAGCCGAGGCAAGATGGGGGTTACTTGGAAGGCAAGACACGACACTAAGGAAGGACGTGGGAGCGGCTGAAGTTCAAACGGAAGAGTGAGGCCGGAAAACTCGAAGCAACGAGCACTCACCCCACTAACCGTGCCAGTGGGGATCGTGGGCGGTTACTTCGCTTTGTTGAGGGCCTATGAAGCAATGTGAGCCGTTGATCTTAGATCAATCCGACGGCAGACAAATGTAGGCTAGCTTAGTGGCCGACGAGGGCCTGTGTATATATATAGCATTAGAGTGAATTGTAAAGAACACACATCAATCAAATCAAACTCTTGATAGGCCGCAAGTGCACGGTTCTATCGCGTAGTAAAAATATCGATCCCACAGAGACTTTGTAATTACCGATTTCTTTTTCGATGGTGATTAGCTAAAAGAGAATGATTTAGTAAAAGATAATTGTTTGATTTAGAATTTGTGAATAAAAGCATCTTAGGATTGTGGTTTCATCACAATGATATAATGAACTCACAACCCCTCATCCATTCCCTATTTTATATAAAATTTTATTTCTAAGGACAAGGCATTCAATGGTAACTCAAGTTTCCTTTTAGAATACAAGAGTGTGCCTCGAAACAATAATCAAAACCTATTCTCATGGTTGATTATTGCCAAGACCCCTTAAGTACAAGCCTCTTTTATCCCAAAGGTCCCAAAACTATTCTCATGTTTTGTTTCCCTTGTTTAAACCCATAGTTCTAATATCAAAACTTCTCCTTTCGGTACTTCGTTTTGATATTTGGAATGAAACTTTGAAAATGATGGGATTAAATTAGAATACAATTTTAATAAAATAGAGTTTAGACTTGGGATTGTTTATGGGTCTATCATTGGATTAGTCCCACAATCCCAAGACTAAAAGGAGTCTACTCACTCATGATCATAGTAGACAAAAAACTTTGAAGAAGAAGAAGAAGACATGAAAGATAAATGACAAGAAAGATAAATGACGGGAATGTAAATTGCGGAATTGTAAATGACAGAATGTAAATGACTTGGAAAGTAAATGACAAAAAGTAAAGTGCAGAAAATAAAGGTGCTGGAAAATAAAGAACAGAAAGTAAAGTTGGAGAATGTAAAATGCAAGAATTATAAAGAACAAGAACTTAAAATGAAGAAAGTAAATTGCATAAAATTTTAGAGGTAAACTTTGGAGTGAGATTACAAGTATCCAAAGGTACCATTACAGCTGAAATGAGGTCCTATTTATAGCCTAGGATTAGTAGACAAAGGAGTAAATTCGAATTACAAACCATAATGAAAGAATTGGAAGAGTTTTGTAACATTTTTAGCTTCAGACAAAGGTGCACGGACCACGCCGCTGGGGTGCACGGACCGTGCGTGCCATAAAACTTGTAAAATTCTGATTCAGCACAGGGAGCACGGACCATGCGTGTAGGGAGCACGGACCGTGCGTGGTCTTCAAACTCTCCAGCTTCTGCAACGTACAGTGAGCACGGACCATGCGTGTAGTAGGCACGGACCGTGCGTGTAGGCCTAATATTTGGTTCTATTTACTTGATTTTACTCCTTTGACCTTGCACTTTTAATCCTTGCTTTTAATTCACTCAAATTCTTCCATTTCTTCATCATTTGGTCCTGAAATTGAAAACTAACACTTTGTAGTAAAATAGCTCCAAAGTAGAACTAAAATCCCACAATTCTTATTAAATTCAAATGCTAAAAACACACTAAATTAAGACTTATCAACTCTACATTTATTTTATTTATCTTCTTTATCGCATTTCTTGCCTTTACTTTATTTTTATGCATTAGCCATAGTAATCCAACACTCGCGTCCCTTCTCACCTTGCCTGACCCTTTCTAGAGGAGTTAGGAAACCCATAGTTGAGGAGCAAAGTTCCCTCCTCGACGCAATTGCTTGAAGAAAAAGGAATCAAATACTGTCCACACCCCTGGCCAACACCACGACTAGGACCTAAGAGTTTGACGACAACACCGATATAACACTTTTTGTGTTATGTGTTTACTTTTTATAAAAATGAAAATATTTCTTTTTTCTAAGTCGTCATATTGCATTGAGTCCCGATGAGAAAACATTATCTATTGTTGGATTCATCATTTTTTATATTTTGTGTATATTTCAATCTTTAAGTTCCCACAAGAAAACATTACGTATTGCTTGTGCAATTTCATTACTCATGTTTATTATTGCCGACGAAATACTATTATATTGCATTTGAGTTTCGACGCGAGCATATAACTTATTGTCGAGAAAAAATTACATCATTTAGGTATAATACTGTTGTTGTCAAACTCTGTTTCCTAGCCACAGAATTTGCCAAGTGTAATACCCTAATATGTCATTGATAGAAAAAATATCAGACCATTAAGCATACATCAGAGAAAATTCCTATTTTTAGACATTGAACAAAACTAAAGTTTAATGAAGAACTCATCAAACTATCCACTCATATTTCTTAACATCTCAAAGGAAGAACATAATGTTCAATATCCAAAACAGAAATAGCGGAAACGATACAAATATAATTGTTCGGTACCTGGACGTCAGGTCCAGGATACAAGTTGTCGTGCTTCTTGAGATTAGGAAATTGACTTCGAATGGATGAAGAATGGCCTCGGATAGTCCGAGCTAGCTTGCTCATGCACGTCGGGTGGGGGTACCTACAAACACTCTGATGCCTAAGTCAGCAAGGGAAGAGAAGAGGTATGCAAGGAATGCGAACGTACATGGAAATGGAGGGGTGTTGTACCCGAGCCGTTGGATCCGATCGATTGAACCTTGACCGTCGGATGCGGATGCTCATTGATGGAGCTCATATGGTACTCGTCGCAAGTACGGATTTGGGCCAGGCCCAAGTCTAGTGGGGTTTGGCCCAGTCGGGAACAGTGGCCCCCCAAGTCGAGGTTGGCGGAGTGACGAGGTCGGCCTCGTCTTGATTGGACCGTTACCTTTGGGGAGGAGTCAACGATTGCAGTGCCACGTGTCTTCCACTGAGTGGGTGAACGGGAAGGAGTGCCATAATTGCAGTTCGATTCCCCATGTCAGAATTAAAGTGACGCATTGATTGGACATTCTGATTCGAATTCCGAGTCCCAGGGGTATATAGGCTTCGCAGGGGAGCCTCTTTTCTCACTTCGCCATAACAAAGATTGCTAGTTTTGTTTTTCGCTGGTGACAACCAACATCTACGTTCACATCTCCGACCGCCGTACCGACCCGAAAACTCATCGTTTTTCTGGGATATCTTTAGATCCGCGCTCTTTATTCAAGAAAATGAGACCAACATTCTTGCCAATGTTGGGAGCTGAGGTTATGGGATCTGGCCTTAGAGTTTGAGGGTTACCTCCACATAGCTATTTAGCAGCCTGAGGTCTCGTTCGTTAATGGAATTAACCAGATAAATCGCTCCACCAACTAAGAATGGCCATGCACCACCACCCATAGAATCAAGAAAGAGCTTTCAGTCTGTCAATCCTTACTATGTCTGGACCTGATAAGTTTCCCCGTGTTGAGTCAAATTAAGCCGCAGGCTCCACTCCTGGTGGTGCCCTTCCGTCAATTCCTTTAAGTTTCAGCCTTGCGACCATACTCCCCCCGGAATCCAAAGACTTTGATTTCTCATAAGGTGCCAGCGGAGTCCTAAAAGCAACATCCGCTGATCCCTGGTCGGCATCGTTTACGGTTGAGACAAGAACGGTATCTGATCGTCTTCGAGCCCCCAACTTTCTTTCTTGATTAATGAAAACATCCTTGGCAAATGTTTTCACACGTCTTTCATAAATCCAAGACTTTCACCTCTGACTATGAAATACGAATGCCCCGGACTGTCCCTGTTAATCATTACTCCGATCCGGAAGGCCAACATAACAGGATTAGAATCCTATGGTGTTATTGCATGCTAATGTATCCAGAGCGTAGGCTTGCTTTGAGCACTCTAAATTCTTCAAAGTAATAGCCCCGGAGGCACGACCCGGCCAAATAAGGCCAGAAGCGCATCACCGGAAAAAGGGATGAGCCGACCGGTACCCACCAAAGGTGGACCGATTGACCCAACCCAAGGTCCAACTACGAGCTTTTTAAATGCAACAACTTAAATATACACTATTGGAGCTGGAATTACCGCGGCTGCTGGCCCCATACTTGCCCTCCAATGGATCCTCGTTCAGGGATTTAGATTGTATTCATTCCAATTACCAGACTAAATGAGCCCGGTATTGTCACTACCTCCCCGTGTTACGTTTGAGTAATTTGTGCGCCCCGCTGCCTTCCTTGGATGTGGTAGCCGTTTCTCAGGCTCCCTCTCCGGAATCGAACCCTAATTCTCAGTCACCCGTCACCACCATGGTAGGCCACTATCCTACCATCAAAAGTTGATAGGGAAGAAATTTGAATGATGCGTCGCAAGCACAATGGCCGTGCGATCTGACGAGTTATCATGAATCATCAAAGCAATAGGCAGAGCCTGAGTCGACATTTTATCTAATAAATGCATCCCTTCCAGAAGTCGGGGTTTGTTACACGTATTAGCTCTAGAATTACTACATTTATCTGACTAGTAGATACCATCAAACAAACTATAACTGATTTAATGAGCCATTCGTAGTTTCACAGTCTGAACTTGTTCATACTTACACATGCATGGCTTAATCTTTGAGTTTGAGGCGAGGGGCTCGAACTCGGGGACCATTGACGAGGCTGGGGGATATAGGTTTGATCGGGCAGAGTATCACTGGGTATCTTCCGTGGTTGTTGATACCATGGCCAACTTCAAGACTAAGTTGTTATCCTCCTTCAAGGAGTATGTGACCGCTCCCACAAGTCAAAAGTGGAGGTTAGAGGATGTCGGGCAACTGTCGGCTTGTATCAGATTACCACAGAAGGAGGTCGGTCCGGTGTAGAGTTTGTCGTGCTTCTTGAGATTAGGAAATTGACTTCGGATGAATGAAGATTGGCCTCGGATGGTCCGAGCTAGCTGTCTCACGCACGTCGAGTGGGGGTACCTGCAAACACTCTGATGCCTAAGTCAGCAAGGAAAGAGAAGAGGTATGCATGGAATGAGAACGTACGTGGAAATGAAGGGGTGCACTTCTATTTATAGACGATTGTGCCGTACCCGATCCGTTGGATTCGGGCGATTGAACCTTGACCATCGGATGCGGACGCCGGTTGATGGAGCTAATATTGTACTCGCCGCAAGTACGGATTTGGGCCAGGCACATGTCTAGTGGGGTTTGGCCCAGTCTGGAACAATAACTCATAATACAATTCAAGTCATAGTATAGTATTGAGATACAAAAGAAAGCTAAGGGAAACAATATAAGCAATAAACTAAATCCTCGGGTTCTCCATGATCTCCATATCGTGCACCGGCTAACCATGGTTTTTTGCTTTTGTTTCTCCTTGTTTCCTATAAAAACCACAACGTATAAAGGGTGAGACAAACATCTAAGTGAGTTCTATCGAGACCCTTTACTAAGCACTCGCAGTTCATTATGCATCATTTAATCGTAGCCCAATTCTTGATAACTACGTGCAAACCTCTTATAACTTAGCACAACACCATGAACCATTTTCTCGATTCCTGAGGAACCCAATCCGCTAAACACTAAATAGTGGGCAAACCTCAAAGGGCTAGGTTTTGGGCTCATGACTTCCCTCCCCTAGTATGCTAACTTCTAGGGTCGTCACCCTATCCTAAGTATATATATATATATATATATATATATATATATATATATATATATATACATATATATATATATATATATACATATTTATATTTATATATACATGTATTAGTATTAATCTTTGCATTAGGTAATAACCTTAACTTTAAAGCACACCAAAATCTATTTCATCATCATGTTATTATTATCATTACATAAGTATTAACCTCAACCACAATGAACATATAGTCAATTTTTATCATGTCATGGGGTTATCTCACCCGCTTTTTCGAAAAGAATTAACTTGGCACAAAACTGTTTTACAGTCGACTCCAAACTCATTACAATCACTAAAAATAAGTTCAAATACATGTAATTGTTCTCACACATGATAAGGATTGGGTTAGGGTTGAGAAACACTTGGTTTGGATTGTGTTCCGTACCAGAGTACGGGATGTATGCTTGGACAGAAGTTCTCCGCGGGGAAGGGAAATTGACTTCGGATGGTTGAGCTCGGACCTCGGATTGGCCGAGGTTATCTTCTCCCGCGCCTCAGGTGGGGTACCTGCAAGCACTCCGATGCCTAAGTCAGCAAGGGAAGAGAAGAGGTATTTGAGGGAGAAATGAGTGCGTACCTGGAAATGGTGGGTTGAACGTGTACTTATAGAGAACGACGCCGTATCCAATCCGTTGGATCAAGTGGACAAGTCTTGACCGTTAGATGTGGGTCAGGCGTGAATACGAGCGCGATGGAGTACGGTGATGGGCCATGCCCAAGTTCCATGGGGGTTTGGCCCAGTCCGAAACAGTGGCCCCCCAAGTCAAGGTCGAGGAGCAATTGAGCTCGGCCTCCGCTTGATGTGAGTTCTTTCGAAGGTAGGGAAATGATTGCAGTGCCATGTGTCCTCTGTCGAGCAGGTGACGTTTGGGGAGTCTAAGACAGGGGTCATAATTATGGTTCAATTTCCCATGTCAGAATTTGGAGAGCTGCATTGATTAGATGTGTCGGTTCGTTTTCGAAGCCCTTGTGGTATTTAAGCTCAGCGTGAGCTCTTCATTCTTTACTTGTTATCTTTGAGCGAGTTGAGATTTCTCTCTGTGCGAGGTCAATCTTGATTCTTTCCGGCAGCCGTTCCGACCTGAGAATTTAGCACCGAGATCAAGAACTATTCCCGATGTCAGACATTGAAATGCCAGGCTCATCCACGAAAGATTTGAGAGCTTCTAACCCAGAAGGGTCTCCACAAGATTCCATCCCCAAGGTCTGGGATTCTAACGCTCTTGGGCCCGACGCCGCAGAGTATCAGTACAACCGGAGTTTGTATACCTAGGTTTCTTTTAAAGTGGTCGCGCCCTCTGGCCAAAAATGAAGGTTCGAAAACTCGGGGCAAAACCCTGCTTGTACCAAGCTGCCGAAGAAGGAGGTCGGGTATTTCTTCTACAAGAGGTACCTAGACACTATGGGGATCTGGGTTCCTTTGTCCGAGTTCCAGCAACGTGTGCTGGATAAACTACTGGTGGCCCCTTCTCAATTGGCCCCCAACGCTTGGGGGTATGTCAAGGCCTTCGAAGACGCGATGGTCTACCAGGGCCGGACTCCGTCTGTCCGGGTCTTTTTCTGTGTCTTCGACGTGTTCCGTCAGCCTGACAAGAAAGATCCCACCCGTCACGATCATGTCTGCCTTCGGGGGGTTCAATACCGGGCTTATTTCACTCCGGTGAAGGACTCCACAAAGGCTTCAAGAAGTTCTTCTTCTGTGTCCGCACTGCAAATAGGAAGGCCAAGCAGGCTATTGCTGATTATGAGGGGTCGGAGTTGGTGAAACGTCATTTTTCTTTGTCCTGGGACGGGAACCATTACGACCACCTCAACAGCGCCTTCTCGATGAATCCGGAGTCCCTTTGGGAAGAAGAAGCTGATAGTTATAAACTCCTCCAAGAATGGGGTGACAAGCTTTTTAAGGCAGGGCTGAGGTTTCGCTGTGCTGATATTATCAAGGTCGGAGCCAAGTCTGCAGCCGATCTGAAGTCAACGTTAGGTAATGCGGAATTCCGTAGTATGTTTGTTTATTGGTTCCCTTACCCTGGTGTCTTAGTCATTTTTGTCTTTTTCTTGAACATGCGTTGGCTGCTTGTTCCGTTCCTGACCCCAACGCCAGGGTTCCGCTCAAAGCGTGCTCTTCCAGGGGGAGGACGGGCACAAGTGGTTCGAGAAGGAAATGGGGTGCTACGAACGCAGAGTCCCCAGCTTCTTCCAAGAGATCAAAAGCCCTCGGTGTCAAGGAATTTGTTTTGATTGCCGAGTTCGAAGCCGAAGTTCCTTCTGAGGTCCCTTCCGATGTCGACCTGGATGCTTTCGTCAGGGTGGCTGAGACGGCCCTCAGGTTGTTTCAGGAACTTGAAGAGTTGAAGTCGGATCCGGATGTCTGGAAGCTCTTGCGGAGACTGGGGAAGGCTAAAGCCATCAACTGTAAGCTGGAGAGAGACCTCTTAGACCGGGCCAACAAGCTGGAGTACTGTCGGAACGTGAGAATACCAGAGCTTATCGAAGAGAATTGCATTCTTTGGGCCACCATTAGTTCTCTTGCCTCGGCTGAGGAGCAAATTGCCAGTCTTGAGGCTCAGCTGCTATTGGGCCAAGATGAGGCAAAAGAAGCGGGGGAGATTCAGACAGAGCTGGTAGAAGCTAAATCGGAGAAGGCTCGAGTTCAGGCAGAGGCCGCTGCACTTCGGGCCGAGGTTGAAAAACTTAATACCAATGTCGTGCTGCAGAGGCCATGGGTAGAGGATTCGGCCGTACTCGGTTTTGAGAGATGTAAGAGTCTTCTGGCCGTGGCGAGCCCAGACTTGCCAATGGATCTGTTAGTTCCTCAACACGAAGACTTTGAGGGGAATCTGGTTAGGCCGGTGCCTGGTGCCACCTTAGATGATACTGAGGTGCTCTTCTTTGGCTCCGAGGCGGAGTTGTCTAATTGACCGTCCTTTCCTGGTTTCTTACAATATTTTGTATTTGTAAATATTGGCCAGTGGCCCCCCTCTTGTAATATTTTACAATATTAATGAAAGCTCATTTTGTTTTGAAGCATCTCGTCATTTATTTATCTTTTGTTTGCAAGTGACTTTAACGGTGAGATGAGACTGGCTGAAGCCGAGATTAGGATTACCATAGTGTCTCCTTGAACTGTTGTGAGATCTCTTTGATGGTCCCTGATGGAGCACGTGGCTCGGAGATCAGGGAGGTCTTTGTCCCCTGATGGAGCGTGGAACTCGGAGATCAGGGGAGTCTTTATCCCTTGATGGACCGTGGAGCTCAGAGATCAGGGGAGTCTTTCGCCTCTGATGGAGCACGAAGCTCGGAGATCAGAGGTCCCTTCTGCCTTGGTCGAAGTCGCTGGGGACTTCTTCCTTCGGCCACTGATGGAGCATTTGAGCTCGGAGATTAGAGGGAAGGCTGCTGTGGACCTGAGCCGCTGTGGGCCTGTGTGCGCCTCTCGACTGAGCATTTAAGCTCAGAGTAGGGAAGGACATGGGCCTCACCTCGTACCATTGTCCGTCGAGTGGCCAGCTTGGGTCGGACTTGGGTAGGAGGGGCGTCGCTAGAGACGGGTAACCTGCATGTTAGTACGTACATAGTAATAAAAATGGAAACTGAAGCACGATTCTGCAATCTTTTCTTATTGAAGACGATTTTAGTACATTTGAGTGCTCATACTTTTTCTAGTCTTCAATCTTTGGCGGGGCCGTCACCCTTATTTATTCCTTTTTCTAGTGCTCATACATTTGAGCGCATTTTTTTTCGGCTTGTTTTTCTGACTTAAGGCAGAGAGCTACTGGCACCTTTTTGCCCCGTCAAGATCCACGGGCACCGTGACCACCTCCTCGTGCTCTGAGAAGAATTTCATTTTGAGATGGACAGTGGAGGCGACAGCCTCGAGCTTACCCAAAGTTGGTCGACCGACGATGCAGTGGTACAGAGACGGGCACGGCAGTACTAGGAACCTTGTCTTGATGGTTTTTGAAAGCTTATCTTCTCCGTAGGTTACCCTCAGCTTGAGGAAGTCCAGAGGCCTGGTCTTGGATCCATTAAATCCCACCATATCAGACCCGTCGTACTCAGATAAGTCACTCTCGGAGATCTTTAGCTTCGGGAGCAGCTCCCTGAACAGTATGTCCACCGAGCTTCCTTGGTCAACCAGGATCCTCTTTACATCGACCCCGGCTAAGACTGCAGAGATGACCAGTGGGACTTCCTCAATGGACCTGCCTCGGAGGAGGTCGTCGTCGGTGAAGGATAGTGGTGGCCTGCTTGTCTCCGGGAGATTTGGTCACCTCGTTGACCGCGGCCTTCAACTTCCGTAGCGAGTGCTTGGGAGACCTTTCCCTCTTCTTATCGTCCGACTTCAGGTACTGCTTTAGTTTTCCCTTCCAGATCATGTCTTCTATATCGTCCTTTAACACTGTGCAGGCCTCGGTGTCATGGCAGTTGCTCCTGTGATACCTGCAGTATGCTTTTTTGTTCGTGTTCCCGCGTTGGGGGATCGAAGCCGGCCACTTCATATCCCTGAACTCGGTGCTGGCACATTCAGCTAGAATCCTTTCACTAGTGGCGTTGAGGTCGGAATACTCAGCATGTCTTCCGCGCCTCTCCTTTGTGCCGGACCCAGAGTCCTTCTTGTTCTTAGTGTCTTTTCCTTTACTCGACGTCGGACCTGCGTTGAAAATGTCCACGGCGTCGGCTTCCTCATAGTCGATGTAGTGCTGTGCTCGCCTCAGGAATTCATCAAGGGTTCTCGGCTTGCGTAGTCCGACACTGATCTGGAAGAGGCTACCCTTCCAGAGGCCGTGTCTCATGAACAAGACCCTGATGTCGTCATAAAGTTGATGTACATCGTCTGCGATTCGGTTGTATCACTCTATGTAGTCCCTTAAGGATTCCTTCTCCCCTTGCCGGATTCCCTGCAGCAAATCTTTCGACTTGGGTTTTACCCTCGATGCCGTGAAACGAGATGAGAATAGCTTCGTGAACTGCTTCTGATGGCCTCCTTGTTGTGGAAACTGGCTATTCTTTTGATTTTCAATATGGATTCTGGTTGTAATCTATATTTTTGTGTTTTTGGATATAAAAGGATGAATAATGGGGAAAGGGAGTGAAGAATTTTGTGGGTTTTGGGATGGGGAGTTTAGGAACAGTTTAAGACTAACGAGAAGAATGAATTGATTTTTGAATTCATGAAGAAGATGGTGTTTAGGTTAGGGGCGCCACCTTGGTCTAATCCAAGACAAGGATAAGCCTATGAGTGTGAGGATCACCACAAGAAAAGGAATTCTTGATAAGATCGAATAAGCTGGTCCAATCCAGAACCAAAGAGTCTGAACTCAAAATCTTTGATAAAGTCTTTTCTCCCTTTTCATTGACACTTATACTCCCTATTTATAATAAGGGAGGTTCTTGCTAATACAAGGAAAAAATAAAGGGTATTCAACAATTACAAGAATACTAGACAAAACAATTTAAGAAAATATCCTAGTTGATTTGGCATTGAATGCACAATTAATGATTAGGATCTTCTATTTCCTTTTTTGCTCTGATTGTCTTGATGTGCCATAAATGTCTTGGATCTTGTAATATTTTCTCCTCTTATTGCCTTTCTTGATTAGCAAGTTTGCTTGGTTAGCAAGTTTGCCTTTCTTGATTAGCAAGTTGCTTGATTAGCAAGTCTATTGACTCCATCAACTCACAAAAATATGTTCCACACATAGACCACTTGAAGTAGATTAAACACACTAAAAAAAATTAACTTAAAATGAAATAACTTAGTGCCTTGGTCCCAAATAAATCAATTGGTCACATGCACTTTTTATTGAATAAAAAATGAAATAGCTTTGTGGCCTTTGTCATGCAAATTGCGCCTCCTCCATAGCTTGTATGACAAGCATGGTTTTCGGTGCAATTACATTGTTGCCCTCTTTTGTAATAGCCTTAGTCATGAATTGGACTAAGCTTTCTTGGACTTTCTTTGATCTTGCCCTAGTCATAGGACCTCCTAAGCTTTGAATGGCATCTTGGTGCTTCATGTCCTCATCAGCTTCCAACCCGTGATTGATGCCTGAGGGAGTTCCCGGTACCACTTTAGGGCACACTTGCTCAAGGAGAGAGGAAAAAGCTTGCATCGAACGTGGTCCGAGGCGTCACGGTAGTCGAGCATCAAATCGAAGGTGTCCATATATTCGTCGAGGTCACCCCTGTCGTTGTACACATTTAGCCGGGGAGGCTTTTCAATGGACTTCGGGATGCGACAGTTGGCAATCTCCGGGATGAAAGGACTGGCCCAGGATCTTCCGTCCTTTTTCTTTGATTTACCTTTATGAACTCCCTTTTTGCGGGGAGATGGATCTCGGGAGGAAGAGGAGGAGTTGGGCGAAGGATTGTTCGAGCTGCCAGAAGACTCTGACCTCGGTGGTGATAGCAGAGTAGGGGGTTTTCTGCGTCGCTTTTCCCTGTGAACCGGTGCAGGAGAGGTGTCACTTGGGACGTTGTCTAAGGGAGGTGATGTCCGACGTCTCCGAGAAACTGCGGTCCATGGTGGAGACTGGGGGAGTCGGTCCACAGGTTGAGATTGGGCCGCGGTAGCTCGTGCGGTGGCGACCATCTCTTACTGCAGTAACCCTTGGCTGCTTCGCTCCAGCATGTCGAGGAGTTGGCTGACCGCTTGGAGTTGTGTCGGAATGGCATTGATCTGCAGAACCGGAGTAGATGGTGGAAGCCGGCCAGAGTTGGGAATTGCCGGGACTTCCTCAAGCACGGTCTGAACGTGACCTTCTGGAATATGTGAGTTTGGAAGCGAGCGATTATGCTCCCACTGTGGTCGCCAATGTTCGGTACGGGAGTACGGGATGTATTCTTGGACTGAAGTGCTCCACGAGGAAGGGAAATTGTCTTCGGATGGTTGAGCTCTGACCTCGGATTAGCCGAGGTTATCTTCTCCCGTGCCTCGGATGGGGTACCTACAAGCACTTCGATGCCTAAGTCAGCAAGGGAAGAGAAGAGGTATTTGATGGAGAATTGAGTGTGTACCTCGAAACGGTGGGTTGAACGTGTATTTATAGAGCACGACGATGTATCCAATCTGTTGGATCAAGTGGACAAGTCTTGACCTTTAGATGTGGGTCAGGCGCGAATACGGGTGCGATGAAGTACGGTGATGGGCCAGGCCCAAGTTCCATAGGGGTTTGGCCTAGTCCGGAACAGATTGGATTGGATTGGATTGTGGGTTGGTTTTGGATTTGTCCAAACCACCGAACACACCTATCTATATTGCACATGGGTCAACGATTTTTTTGTTACAATGGGTCAATAATTTGTTCTATGTAATATTTGAAAATATATTAATTATGCTTTAGAAATGACAAGTTAAGTTCCTGTCTTTGTTTAAAATTTGCATATTTAGATAAAGAACCCCTAATGAATGACCATTATATTTTTTATTGTATTCTTAAAACATTATATATTGTTGGGTAAAATTTGTTTTTGGTCTCTACAAAATTGGCCTCTTCTATGTTTAGTCCCTACATTAACGAAATAGGTGTTTTAGTCCCCATCTTATTTTTCCGTTTCCATTTTTAGTCCCTCACGTTAAATAATGCTGACTGGGTTAACGGAATGCTGACGTGTCATTTACAAGTGTTTTTTTATGATGTGGCTTTTCTTTTTTATTTTATCCTGTTTTATTAAATTTTTGTTTTTTTAAAAGATAATGGGTCTTCTTCTACCTCTCTCATCGTTTTCTCTCTCTCAAAATCAGCAACCACCATAGGAGCAGCAATAAGGAGTACAACCATCATCACCAACCACACTCACTCAAATGCAACGACTCCTCTAACATCATCTATATTTAGGTCATCTTCCCCAAATCATATTCCCCTCACACCCCATCAAAATCGTCCATTTTATTCTCCGCCGGAACAAGAGAAAGAGCGTGAAACAGAACAAGATTGAACAGAGAGAGAGAGAGAAACGAAACAGAAGAAGAGATAAAAACGAAAACATAATTTACCCTATATTGTTTTATTATGATAAAGTTAAAAGAGTGATCATTAAAAGTTATTCAAATTATAACTACTACTCCCTCCGTCTCAATTAAGTGTTATGTTTGCTTGTTTTCTTTGTCTCAAATTTTTGTCACTTTAGAAAATTGTAATACCCCAATTTTGTCCGGTTCATTTTACTACTCGTTTAATTTACTCGTTAAATTACGCAAGTTAGTTTTTGGGCCTAGTTTTAACAATTTGGTAATAATCGGGCCTGACGTTCATGCTTGGACGTGTGTTAGCGTTTGCGATTGGGCCTCAGTTGTCATTCTTGGGTTTGGCCCAATTTCAATTTTGTTCTCTTGTTTTCTTTTAATCAAAAGGCCATAAAAAACCACAAAAATAATAATAAAATCTGAATTTATTAAAATTGATTTTTACAATTACAATTATCTAAAAAATAAAATAACAAAAATACACAAAAATTCCCAACAGCCAGCAACGATTCTAGGTCTACAGGTTGGGCCTGTGCTTGCTCTACTTGCTGAGCAAAAATCCTCAACAGCTCCAAAGCCCAAAACCTGCAAAATAGGAAAATAAAATCAGGACAGAATCAGGAATTTATGGTAAAAAGACCTAATTTCAACCTATAAAAGGAGGCTAATTCACACAGTAAAAAAAAAGAGGGGAGAAAAATTAACAGTCAAAAAGATTAGTGGTTCACAGTCAGGTCCCTAATCACTCAAGCACGGGTTTGAAATTCTTGGGCAGTGTAAGCAAGGTGATTGGAAAGGAGCAACATAGAGGTTAGTAAACAACTAAAAAGAGTTTTTTTTCAGAAACAAAAGCTCGGAAGCCAGGTTGGTATTTCGGTTACTAGATTCTTTAGTTTTCGAAACAGGTAAATGTGTTTTTACTTAGACTCTGAAACGTTCAAATATGATAGCATGTGTTTTTTTCTTTCTTTTGCCAAACTGTTGACTTATCGATTACTTAGAAAATATTAATGTTTATCTATCTCCATGTAATCTGCTTGTATTAGGTTGTGATTATAGGTATAGCATTTTCTTTTAAAAATAATAATAATAACAAAAAAACCAAATCTGAGATAACAAAGGGTAGATAAAAGTTAGGAACTATATAGATCAGACTTTAAATATATACAAAGGATAGTTGATATAAGAACAAAATAGATGGTAGAATCAGATTTAGTATACAAAAAAATAAAGAACAGAACTTGTGTCTCCGACCACCATGGACGGTGGTCGTCCTCCCTACGCGCCACCAGCGCCACCTCGTCGCTGCCGTAACAGAACACCGAACCAGTGTTTGTTCCCTCCCAGGCTAGACCCCCATCCTCCGTCGCCGTCCCCTTCTCTCATTGTGGCGCACCAACGCCATTAACCCACAACCACTGTGACCACCGTTTACGTATGACCACCACTTGCCGTGATCGTCGTGGTCACCGTCGCGAAGCAACCCTCTCCGACGAAGCTCCCTCTCCGTCGCGTTCACCATCTTCTTCCTTTCTCTCTCTCTCACCAAAAATCTCTCCATTTTTCTCGCAAATCTCCTTTTTTTCCTGAAAATCTCACATTCTCTCTCTTGGAAGTAAGAGAGGACGGCGCAAGAGGTGAAGAGAAGTTTTTAGGGTTAGCTGAAATAAGTTTCCTTATATGCTCTTCCTTTTCCTAATTTATTTTAATTCTAATTTTTAAATAATTAGATTGTTATTTGAACCCCCAGGTTTAATACAACACACTCCCAGCTAAGCCCACATGAATTCGCAAGCAAGCAGAAACTGGACCCCTACTAATTACACCTCCTTTTTTTTAACAATACAGCACCCCCTGCTGTTAACTGCACCCCCTTATTCTTGTTTTACAACTCACTGTGTTTTGCCTATTTTATCCAATCAAAAATCATTTTCTCGTAAATAAAAAAATACCTAACACACAAATATTTTCTACCAAGAACTACGTGTGATTTGATTCTCTACCAGGAGATACGTAGGAGCAGAGGGCGGCCGACCTCTGTCAATTGCATTAATAAAAACCTTTTTTAGTCTTTTTTGTAAATTGCTTATTTCTTATCTTTCAAGAAAATGACAAAAACAACTAACTATTTATCAAGTCTTTTATTTAATTTTAATTCGTAAAAAGGGTAAAAATAAATATATCTGAATTAACAATATTTTTTTTACACATTTAGTTAAAGGGTAACCTTCGTTAGGAAGGATGCCGCAGGGTGCTAATACCTTCCCCGCGCATAACCGACTCCCGAACCCATATTTGGTTCGCATAGACCTTTTTAGGGGATTTATCAATGTTTGCCCCTTAATCCTAAACCTTGATGGCGGCTTCATCTGACACCTCGAAGGATCCCTCCTTCGGATTTTTCGGTCGCTACAAATATCAATCCAACATTTATTATTTGTTTCCAATAATACCCTTATTTATTATTTGTATTTCCAACTTTTCCATTCATCTCTACTCATAATAACATATGGATATTTTAGTCCTACCATATTTATTTTTCACATAATCTAATCATTTCATAAAACTCTGTATAAACTCAAACGACACTTAAATTGAGACGGAGGAAGTGTTAGATAAGATTAAAAAAAATGATTACTACTCACAAAAACTCAATCAGTCCAAACATTTAGTCAAAAAAGTCAGTCAAAAAAGATTTATTATGATGTATATATATTTACAAATGTTCTCTAGAAACGTTATTGAATTATTACTTCTATTGAATATTGTGGAAAGAACACAGAGAGACTCTCTAAGAGTTCTCTAAAAAAATCTCTCTGTGTTAATCGTAAACGATTTACATTTGCAAGGTCTTTTTTAAGAGTTTTATTTTTTTATGGGGTAAATGAATAATGGGTATATTTGCAGAGGTAACATATATTTAAGCCTTAAATTTATGCATAAATATGACAAATAAGTATTAAATAATATCTAGTTTTACTTATTATTTTCTATCAGTAATAAACAACAAGCATTATGCTACTATTAACATGCTAAAGAAAAACTAACTATAAGAACTTGACTACATATTTATATTAGGAGTGTCAAAGTGATCCATTTGTTCACCCGATATCCGGTCCGTCCATAACAAAAATCCATCCAATCCGTCGGTTACAAAAAAAAAAATTATTGGTTTGGATTGAATCCGTCCACTTGATTTGTGAATGGTTGTGATCCATCCATTAATTTTTATTAAATCTAATGGATTATCAATAAATACAAAATCAAAATCGAATGGAAAATTATAAAAAATACTTTTATTGCCAAAAAATATTTTAAAAATACTTTTGAGTTTTTAAAAATATCTTTTTTTTGAGAAAATGTTTTTTTAAATTCAGAAACAACAGAAAAAGTAATATAATATACATATATATATATTTATATTATATATTTTTTAATATTTATATTATATATATGTATATATAAATATATGAATATAAAAATTAAATTGCAGCAATATTAAATTATTACTTCTATTGAATACAGTGGAAAGAAAATGTTCTATAAATTCAAACGGATGTTTGCCTGTGTAGACACTTTGCATCTATCATCTATGGCATCTCTGAACAAAATTACTTCTAATGTGATATTAACATCACTTATGGTAATCATACTTGCATTCGAGGTTAGTATGGCTGGCGATTTAGATGTAACGGTAGAAATTATCAATAATCTAGGTGCACCTATTTCTCCGACAAATCTGACCCTTCATTGCAAATCCAAGGATGACGATCTTGGATTCCATACAATCATGCCAGAAAAATCATATCAGTTTAGATTCAAACCAAACGTTTTCCAGAGAACATTATTCTTTTGCAGCTTTATATGGCAAGGCGGACCGGTTCTTCATTATTTAGACGTTTATGAAGGTCGTCGCGATGGAACTTGCAGCTTAGTTTCTTGGAAAATCTCGGTGAAGGGTGGCTGTCAAGTTTGTGGTTTAGAAAATTCAGATCCTAAGTGTTATCCTTGGAATAAATATTCTTCCAAATATATGGAAGTAGGTGCAAAATATATGGTATAAATGCAATTTTATGTCATTCCTCTTGAAATAAAAATCTAAGAAATATCAATGTTATGATTTAGTTGTTGACTATTTTTTAATTTTACTTGTTTTTTTGTCATTAAGATAATTTTAATGTAAATATGAAGTTCGTAATTTTATATCTTGGAAAAGTTCATATAAAGTATATGAAAAAAATAGGCTCTTTTAATTACAAAACTGACACTTTAAATTTCGACACCTTACAATTTTAAGGGGATTAATATAAATTCAATGACAATTTTACTTTTTTCAATCTCTCCTCATTTATTTGTCTTAATTTTTTCATTTCTCTCTCCAACTTTACTTTTTCCATTTCCTTCTCTCACCTTTTCCATTTCTCTCCAAATTTTTCTCACATTTGAAAAATATCAAATTAGTAAATAGTTTATTATTTACTGACTCTATTTTGTATTTTTACTAGCTATTAAAATATTACATGTCTTCAGCAAAACATTATATAGTTGGTATAATTAATTTTTGAGTTTTGTCTTCATGAATGTGTTTAGTTTTTATAAATAATTATTTTTCTTTTAGACTCGACAAGAGAAATTACATGTTTCCCGTTTTGTGTTTTGTGTTTACTTTCTATAAAAGATAAACTATTTATTTTTTCTAAGTCATCAAATTGCGTTGAGTCCCAAAGAGAAAACATTATCTATTGTCGGATTTATCATTTTCTATATTTTGTGTATATTTCGATCTTTAAGTTCCCACAAGAAAATATTACGTATTGGTTGTGTAATTTCATTACTGTTTATTATGGCGAGAAAATACTATTATGTTTCATTTGTGTTTTGTTAAAATATAGGTTGTAAGCCCATTAGTTAGTAGTAAGGCCCATTAGTTGGTTACTATATAAAGTAGATGGTAGACTCATTTATGGTTAACCTTTCTCATTTGTAAGATTTCACTACTTTTGATATAATAAACTTTTAAAACTTTTTCTCTCTAATTTCTATGTGTGCCACGTTTTTCAACATGGTATCAGAGCAAACATGGTATCCTTCATGAATTTCACTGCTAGTTCCGCTTTCTTTCTTTTATTATTTTCTTCTTCATTGTTTTTTTATCTTTTAGTCTAGAAATTCATTTTACCAGTTTTTTTCCACTTTATTTTGCTTCATCTTGATTTGTGCAAGTTCAGCACTTCAAGAAAAAAAAATTGTGCAAGTTCAGATCATATCCGAGTTTTGGTGTGCGTTCATCGCCATTCACGTGACCTAGAATCCCTTTCTGATTTCCGTTTGATCTTTGAAACACCATCTCTGATTTCACTTCTGATTTATCATTTCTAAGTTCGATTTTGTTTTGGATCTTGCTTCTGATTCACCGTCTCCGCATTTCAATATCAATTCGACGATTCTGCGTTTTTTTCACTCGGATTGCTTTTGCCTGGTTTCGTCTTGTTGCGCTCCCTTTCTTCCTCAGATTACTGCATCAGATCTTCATTCTCGTGTTAGAATCACACATGCTTCAGGTTTGCGCTCTGGTTCTTGGAACGTGGCTTTGTCAAGTTATTACTGTTTCGGTTTTGCTCCGCTTCGCTTCGTGATTTTGCTCCGATATCGCACTGGGTTAATTCTGGATTGCTGTTCGGTACGTAATTCGTTTTTCACTCACGGTCTATTACTGGATTACGGTTTGTTTCTATTTTCTAAATTACTGGTTCTGAATTTTTGGGTTATTGCTAATGTTACTGGTTCTGCAACTTTTTTTTACCAAACAACATTCAAGTTGTTTGATGAAATGCCTCAAAGAGTTATCCAAGCTTGTGTAAGTGATTCAAGTGTGCCACCGAACTCATGAGATTGTTCACAAGAAACTGATGCATAGAGGTCACTTTTGTTTCTTGAAGCATTTTAGTATGAAGGGAATAATTTGGTTTGGAATCACCGAACATTGGAAGTGGTGGAAATTGTGCTCTTTTGGTTGTTATAACCCCTTATATCATATGATTTTGGCATCATGTTTCTGGTCTCAGCTCAGAATAATCTCAGATGAGTAAACACCTCTTGGTTCTACTTTATGCTTTTGAACATTTGAGATGACGTGGTTCTACTTTATGTTTATGTACGCCAATCAGCAGTTCAGGTTTATCTTCTGAAAATTTCAGTTTTGATCTTGCTTGCCTGTTAGTTGGTAATTATTGCTCTTTGAAGATAAATTTGCTTATTAGCTCCATGTTGGTTCAGGTTTGGATTTATGCATGATGCATCCAATGTTACCAACATGTTCATTGGTAGCCTTCTACTTGGTTGTGGCGGCAATTATTAGTACTTGTTCTGTCAGCACCTGGTGGTTCATTGGGTTTTTGGTTGCTTTGACCATATCTACATGAGTCAAAGAAAATTTACTGGCTTCTTGAGGATTGGTACTAGATGAGGACCATGAGAGTTCCTCAGAAATTGATTACTCTATGCAAGTTTGGCCTTCCAATTGGTTGTAGATTTTTTTGTCAACTTTCACAACACTGTCAATGCTTCCTGATGCTCCTGGTATGCTTTATAAAGCGTCCTCATCAAAGTTTTGTTGGAGTTGGTATTGTTGCATATATTTGCTATGTTCTTATGGATTTGATGGACATTTTGATTGGCTTTAATTGGCTTGATTTTAGCTTCTGTTTATGGTGGTTAAGCGTGATGCTTCTGCTATATATGGTTAAGCACGCTTCTGTCTAGAGTGATTGAGTACTCTTGATGATTAAGCATTGTTTGTGATTTTGCCAAGTGGTTAAACTTTGAGGTATAGTTTCTGCTTGGTGGTTAAGCCTTTGCCCCTATGGCCTTGTTGATGTTTGCTTCTGCCCTATGGTGGTTAAGCATTTTGCTTCCTTCAAGTGATTAAGCCTCGAGTTGTGGCATTTGCTTGATGGTTAAGTGTTGGTTTGTTGCTTCCTCCGAGTAGTTAAACCTTGAGTTGTGGTTTCTGCCCGATGGTTAAGCTTTTGTTGACTTCTTTGACACTTGGATGGTTATGCCTAAGAGTGGAGTTTGTTGATTCCTTTGGAGTGAATGTTGTGGAGACGCTGGAAGAAGGTTGAAGGGGCCCAATAGTTGGTCGAAGACTTCTAGGAGCTATGCACCTCAACTGCTACCAACTTAGATTGTTCTTTGTTTTTCCTTACTTTGAAAATATTTTGTATTGGTTATCTCAAGCTGGAAGTGTTGTACACACCGTCCAGCTTGCAGGAGGCTGTTAAAATATAGGTTGTAAGCCCATTAGTTAGTAGTAAGGCCCATTAGTTGGTTACTATATAAAGTAGATGGTAGACTCATTTATGGTTAACCTTTCTCATTTGTAAGATTTCACTACTTTGGATATAATAGAATTTTAAAACTTTTTCTCTCTAATTTCTATGTATGCCATGTTTTTCAACATGTTTCGACGAGAGCATGTAACTTATTGTCGAGAAAAAACTAATGATTTTGGTATGATACTGTTGTTGTCAAACTATTTTTCCTAGCTACGGAATCGGCCAGAGGTTTGAAACTATGATTCTTCTGTTTCTTCAAGCAATTGCGTCGAGGAAGGAACTCTATTCCTCGACCACGTTACTTCCTCGATCTTCGGCCGTTTGTTCCTCAGCCAACTCATCCTCTAGCTGAGTTTCACCTTCCCTCGGTGCTTAAGCCCTTTTGATATATCCTTAACACCCTCAAATCGAGCTTTCCCCCGTGATCATTCTTTTAACAAGTATTATTTTATGTGGTCTCGACTATATCCTAGCCTTGATTCCCCTTTTTTCCTCGGCCAATGTAACATCCCTAATTTCGGTTAATTTCGATATTAGAAATTAACTAGTGTTGTTGTCGAATTGATTGTTAATTTAAGTCATTTAACATGTTTGAATATATGATAGCAATTTTAGTTACTAGATTATGTGATTTATATGCTTTGTTGTTTGAGTTATAGGAATTAAATATTAATTGTTAGCTAGAAATTAATTTAATAAGGAATTAGAGACATTTGAGTCATTTCCACTTAATTATTATCCTCAACTCATTTTAGTCAAACCACACACACTCATAACCCTCACTTCAACAAAAAAAATTCAGAATTTTAAGTTGAGAAAAAAGAGAAGTGAGAGCTAGAGAGAGAGGAGAGAGTCGTGATGGAGAAGGAGAAGAGAAGAGTGAAGAACTTCCAAATCCTTCAATGCATGTAAGTACATTTTTCACCGTTCTCCTCCATTTTTCGAGCTCTACATATTGATACAATATTTATCCTCTAGTTCTCCATCAATCTCTTATCCCCATTATAGAACTCTCAAGCTCAAAAGACCAAAAATGGAGTTTTGGAGCTTCCAATATCTTGCATCTTACCTTAGAGCAAGAGTAGGACTTTGGGGTAGCCACATTGTGTATTGGACTAACAAGAGGAAGTGGTTAGTTACTGAGTTTGGATTTGAAGTAGTTCGGGTTCGAGTGAGAGAGCGGTTTAGAGATTGTTGAGTTGAGTTCTGGTAGCTTGCATTTCGTCTTGTGGATTGGTGCGATTATCATCACAAAAAGGTGAGTTCTACTCACGTTTAGGATTTTTATTGTTTATGATTTTGTTGTTAATGTTATTGAAATTGCTAGGTTGCGTTTGTTTTGAAAGATTTTAGAGTCGAAAACCATTATTTTCAAAACTATGTATTTTTGAGTCTCGAAACAAATTATATATTGATGCATTGCTTGATATTTGTTATGTTGGACTAGTTGTGGTGTGTATAATATCTGTTGTTATGTGGATTTTGGTGTTGGTATGATTGGGGTCGAGTTTGGGTGAATTGAGTAAGTAAGATTTGGTTTAAAATCACTTCCAGCAGTCAAAAGCGCTCAAGCGCTTCATTGTGCGCCCAAGCGCACGACAAACAAAAACAAAAACTGCCAAAAGCGCCCAACACTTCTTTGTGCGCCCAAGCGCACGGCAAACAGAAACAGATGTTGCTCATGCGCCTCAAGCGCACCACCATGCATCCAAGCGCACGGGTCGTGCGTCCCTTGCTGACTTTAGACTCAAAATGTGTTTTAAGTTGCTCCGTTTGATTCCCAAGCCAATTTTAATCCTTTTCTCCACGTTATAATTTGATAAAATAATCGTATTTCATGAAAATGATTTCTTAAGTTAGTGATTTACTTCCAATTCGTTAGTAGTTCACGAGTGAGAATAACTCTAAGACATGAGAATGTGATTGACGAATAGTTCATCAAGATTGATTGATGTTGAATGTATAAGACATATAAGTTATTATAGACTTATACGGTGAAGACCCAAAGAGGTAGCATACTATGCGGGGAAGGTATGAGCCCTTAACCTAGGCCCCCTTTACAGCACTATGATATGGACTAGTGGATCGGGGTGCACTGGGATTGGCAAAGTAGGCAGTTAGTGTTGGGCTAAGGTAAAAGGCACGTAGTTTATACTTGAACTACGAAATGAAAAGGATTATAATTGAACCCCGAGTTGTTAGGGTTCTCGGTAGAACTCATTGAGATTATATCTCAATGTTTATATGTGGTTTTTTTAACAAAGAAACATGGAAAAAAAAGGCGAAGAGGCACAAGTAGGTGATGTGCTTGAGAAGAAGATGAAAACTTAGTTCTTTTGTCTATGATAGTTTGTTCCTTGTGATCTTTGTATCTCGATTATGACTTGAGCTTGTTAAAGTTATTAATTGTTTCCGCTATTTTCTGGTATTTGGATATTGAGCACTAGATTGTGATAAGTGTGAAATACACCGAGGCTTAAGTATTTGAGTGTTTGCATTTTGAGGTCATGAGACATCTAAATACATGACTAGTTAATTAAGTTAAATTCGAATTTGTAAGTTGTGTTCAATATCTGAAACAGGAAATTATACTTTGATGTGTGCTAAACTGTATGTTCTAATATTTCTCTATGATATATTATGGTGTTACAGCCAACAACTTAGATTATTTTCAGTGTCAACACCTTGCTTCCGGATCTGGAGCATTGACAATCAAGTCTTCATTAGTTGATTATGTAACGAGTCAAAGCTGATCAATTAATCCGAACAAAACAAACACCGTAACAAGATGGGTAACTAAGCTACGTCGCACAAGACGACGGATAAAACAACAGCTCGACACTTGGACAACGAAATCACAAAAAAAATCTCAAAACTATGTGAATAATATGTATTTATAAAAATAATATATTTTATTGTAAATTATTAATTTATAAATGGGGTAATTTTTCTCGTGTTTCTTTATCTCTTGATAGTACCCACGAATAATATGTTAATAAAGAAGAACATATTTGTTCCGGACCGAGCTCAACCTCAGTACGAGGCCGCAATCGGCAGCTCAACCCACGCACAACCAAAACAGATCTGAATGCTATGAATGTAAACTGTGGGGAACCCACACTCAACATGTGATTGAGAGAACAACCTCTGGGCTTTGAGATTAGGTTCATGACACCCACCACAAGTATATTTTCCATTCTTTAGTTCATTTACAGTTGTACTTATATATGTACTAAGTAGTTTCCTCACACGTAAGTTGATAATTGACGGAATTCACATAACCTTAACAAGTCCTTAGAAAATAGAAAACAACATCAAATAAGTAGAACACACAAGAGGATTGAAGGAGGGTTGCTACACGATGTGATTGGAAGCGAAACATCAAGAAAATGATCCTGGGGAAGCAGGAAACACGACTGCCAGTGTTTTAAAAAATAACCATGTTTATCCGTTTTTGAAAATTTTCTATCTGGTAGGAGAAAATATGGCTAGTTGTGTTTTAAAAAATTGCAGTTTGGTTTCTGCAGTAGCCCAAAATTCACATTTTGATGATCTATTTTCAGTCCATTGTTTCTCAACTTCTTCCAAACCAAAACTTGGTGAAAAACCATTGTTAGACCACCACAATCATGCAATCAATTGACATTATTACATGGATTATTTATCAACCTATATCACGCATTTTCTTAACTACATTTCATAACATTTTGAGGTTTAATGAAATATAACTTCAATAAACTCAATTCAGCACTTATAAACACTCAAATAAACGTGCATTCAACTTTCAACACACTATAGCTCTTAAAATTGAACTTAGAGGAAATGAGAAAAAGGAAAAGAACTCACTTGATGAGTAGAACATCTACGTGCAAGTAAAGATATGTAAGCTTCAAATACCAAACCATCTCCTTAAATCCTCCCCTAACAGCTGCTATTCCCAAATTAAGCTTTCAAATGCTCTAATCAATTCACTAAACTCACATGCCAACCCCTAAAGCTTGGATTTTATTCCTCACTTCCACATGTATTACCAAAGTGAGGTGGTAGGCAACTTTTTTCTGGTTTTTAGGATGAGGAAGAGATAATATTCAAGATAGATGACGATGAATTAGTGGTTGGAAACTTAGAAATTAGAGAGAAGAAGAAATAGTGTGGGTTCCCTTTCTCTAAAATTGCATATCCCTCTTCTCCCCTCCCACTCTCTCTCGAGTCAACTCTCACCCTCTCTAATGGGAGTGTTTTTGAAATCAAATGAGGGGGAAACGAATGTGTGGTTATAGTTTGGCTAGGTTGATGTTTGGGCTAATTTCTGTTTACACCCCTATTTCTAATACTCTTATATGTATTCTATTACCAATACACCCACACAAAATTAATCAAACCCATAAAAAATTTTATTTTAAAAAATGACATCAAGGGTAATATCCAAATTAATTACATAATTACTTTGGGTATTACACAATGCATTTAAAAATACTCAATAAATTATTCACAAATGCCTACGAGAACATGCCGACGTATTCACATGGACTTCAACTGACATGCTGGGAATCTCACCCGGCATCGCTTGCCACCACTTGTTGATAAATCCAAAGGCCAAGTGAGTGGTGCAAAGGAGAAGGACGTAGGGCAAGGAAAAGGCAGATGCTGCTACCAAGGTCGTTGACGACTTGTTTGCCGCCGAGTTGATCAGGGAAGTTAAATATACGACATGGCTTGCAAACATCGTCTTAGTGAAAAAGAGTAACATGATATGGAGGATGTGCGTTGACTACACAAACCTCAACCGCGTTTGTCCGAAAGATGCATTGCCTCTCCCCAGTATAGACAAGCTGGTGGTCAACGCATCCAGATTTAAATTTCTTGCGTTCATGGACAAATACTCTAGGTACAAGTAGATCCTGATGTACCCACCCGGCCAAGACAAAACTGATTCCATGGCAGACAAAGGCAACTTCTGTTATCGCATAATGCCCTTCGTGATCAAGAACGCCGGCACCATGTACCAGCGGATGATGAACAAAGTTTTCAGAAACCAGATCGGATGCATGTTGGAAGTCTACATGAACAACATGATTGTCAAAAATACGTCTGAAGCCAACTAGTACACCAATTTGGCAGAAGTGTTCGCTGAAATTCGCAAACATAAAATGCGGCTCAATCTGGATAAATGGACCTTCAGTGTCAAAATTGGAAAATTCCTATTTCTACCTCAATGAGCAAGGAATCGAAGCAAACCCAGACAGATGTCGAGCTATCATGCAAATACAAATACCACTACCAAAAAGGAGGTGCAAAAACTCATTGGCATGATTGCCGTGCTATCCATATTCACTTTGAAGGCTACTAACCGGTCTCTCCCCTTCTTCTGACTGCTAATAAAAGGAATTGAGTTTGAATGGACCGACGAGTGCAAAAAGGCGTTGACCAACTCAAGGCCACCTTGTCGAAGCCACTGGTGTTGAGCAGGCCCATCGAAGGGGAGATACTCTATCTTTACCTCGTCGTGGTAGAGGAAGCCGTAAGCGTCGTACTTGTTCGAGAGGTGGAGGACGCCATGAAACCTGTGTATTTAATCAACAAGGCACTATAGGGGGCGGGGATAAGGTACTAGAAGGTTGAGAAAGTGGCTACCGCGCTAGTCATTGCAGCTCGGCGTCTCCGACATTATTTTGTCTCACACAAGATAATAGTAAGGTACGCCCCCTACGGTTTGGAAACTCCACGTCGACGACTACTCTAACAGTAAAGGGAGCGGGGAAGGGCTCATCCTGGAAAACAAAGACAGATTTGTTGTCATAGTTTCTCTCACCTTCTCATTCACAACGTCGAATTATCAAAAGCTCAAAGTCCTAACCACTTTCTCTTGGTGGTATCCCAAATCAAAGAGGAGGTTGAAACCAAAGACCCCATGCTACAGAAATATCTCGCCAAAGTAAAAGAGCTACCAAAATCCCTCTCTGAGGCAGAAGTAAACCATGTACCACACGAAAAATCCCCGATCTGACATTTTGTCCAAACTTGCTAGAACAAAGAAACCTGGGAACCTACGTAGTGTAATCCAGGAAACTCTTTCCAAGCCTAGTATCATCCTTGAAAACCTTCCCGGAGGAGACATCTGTAGCGTTACAACCAACTCCAGTTGGATGAAACCCATCGTAAGATACATTGAAGATGGTGAAGTCCCGGACAACCCCAAGGAAGTCGCATGAGCGCGGAAGCGAGCATCCAGCTATTTTGTGATTGAGGGAAATATCAATTGTTGTTGGTTCTCAAAGTCGCTCCTAAAGTACCTCAAAAAGGAAGAAGCAGAGTATGTATTGGATAAAATACATGGAGAAATCGGGGGGCAACACCTCGAGGACAAGGACCTGGCTAAGAAGGCACTATGGGCAGGCTACTAGTGGCCCACCCTTCATCAGGACACCAAAGAGCACTGGAAGAACTGTGACAACTGCCAAAAGCACGCCGACGTATATCTAGCACCCCCAACCAAGTTGACAATGTTGTAAGCCCCGTGGCCCTTCGCTTGGTGGGGAATCGACCTCCTTGGAACTTTTCCTACGGCACCCGGGCAAGTCAGATAACTGTTAGTCGGCATCGAGTATTTGACTAAGTGCATCATAGCCAAACCATTAGTCCAAATAACATCAGCAAACTTTTCTAAATTCTTCAAGAAAAATATACTAATTCGATTTGGGATACCGACAAGCGTAATCTCCAACAATGGAACGTAGTTCACAGACAAGAATTTCCAGAAGTCTATAGCACCGATCAAGCATAGATTCACTTAAGTAGAACACCAGACTAAAGATCAAGTCGAAGCACCAAATTGGGTCATCCTTCGAAGCCTGAAAAGACGATTAGAAGAAGCGAAAGGAAACTACCGAAGGAGGTTGTCCTATGGGCCTATCACACAACTCCCCACTTGACCACGAGTGAGTATCCATTCGGGCTCTCATATGGAACTGAAGTCGTCATCCCCATGGAAGTGAAATAAAAATCATGGAGGACCGTGCATGAACTCAGCAGGACAATCAACACGAAATCCGGCAGGAACTCAACCTCATAGAGGGAGTACGAAATAAATCTGTCGTGAATGACAGCCATCAAGCAACGAATGGCATTACGATTCAATAGGAGAATTGTCCACTTAGAATTTGAGCTCAGAGATCTCGTCCTTGGACGTGCTGACGTCGGTCTAAAGAACGCGGTTCAAGGAAAGCTCGATCAAAACTAGGAAGGATCGAAAAGAAAACATACAAGCTCGAAAAGACATAAGGACAAGCAATTCCACAGACTTGGAATGCTACGAAATTAAAAATGTAATTCAATTAAGACTGTAAAACGGCCAAAGGCATATATCAACAAACATCACAAATTGGGAACCCACGAGGGTTCCGACCTCATGGATTCGAGCTAGATCAGGGGCACAACTCGTAAGCTAGACTCGGCAAGGTACATTAATGTGTTCCTGCCATCGCAAGTCGGGTTCCCCTAGCAACAATCTTGCACAAATCATAGACAGGGCTCTCACGTCCTTCGCGACTTAAAAACAACTGCATCCTCAGTCTCATGATTATTATACACACGATCGCCCGACGGAATCCACCCAACCGCGTCCTTAGCTTGACCTCAAATTGGGGGCAACTATTCCGGACTGAGCTCAACCTCAGCCTAAGGCCGCAATCGACAGCTCGGCCTACACGTGACCAAAACATACCTCGAGCGTGTTCCCGCCCGTAGGCACAGATCACGATCAGCGCCATAGTTAAACAAACAATCAGGATCAAACCACATCCGACGTTGGAGTGGCTGCAAGTTCTACATCCACGTCAGTTAGAATCTCAGAATTCGAAGAGCAAGTCAATCCAACCTGTCTCAGTCTCATCTCAGGTTCTACTCCAAGACACTATTCATTACTTTTAGTTTTAAAAAGAATAAAAAAATTCAAAATTGCATTCTATATTAGTCAATTTTGTCATAAGTATTTATTTTTAAAAGAAAATTAAACTTTTCTCGTATCATGAATTTTTTGAAATAGTTTTAAATTATTGGCTAAAATGCTCCCGGGGTCCATTAAATTTATTTAAAGTAACGACTTAGTCCTTTATATTTTTTTGTCCCAAATAAATCCTTTATCTATTAAATTTTGAACAACGTTGCCCTTTTCCGTTAGGACGGGTCAACTCCGTTAAAACTGCCTATGTATTTTAATCCATGTCATTCTTTATTATTTTAATACTGACATGTCATCAGTGAGTCATTATTTTATTTAAATAAAAAAACCAGTTTTTCCCCCAAATTCGTTCATCTCCTCTCTTCATCGTCTTTTCTGTTCTTTCTTCTCTCTTTAGCTTCGTTCATCTTCTTTTACAGATTCTTTCATCTCTTTTCCCTTCATCTTCTTTTCTCTTCTCCCTTCAGATTCGTTCATCTTTACCAGACTTTTTATTTTATTTACGTTTGATTTCGATTTGGGCCACAATGAACTTGTTGTTTTCGATTTGGGGATTCTATAAAACCTAAGAAACTTGGAAGACCATCTCGTTTCCGGATCCCGAATCATTACAAACCCAAAATCGATTTCAAACTTAAAATCGGTTCAAACCCAGAATCGATTGTTATTGTTGTGCGTTGCTGTTGGAAACAAAAACGAAACGAAAAATGGTTTCTGTTGCTGTGTTAATGGGAACGAAATTGCTGCTGATTAGAAGATATTGTACTCGAAAACGATTCGGAAATGAAACAATAATGGGTATGAAGAAGAAGATGAAAGCAATTCCAATAAAGAAGATGGAAGAAATTGTTGGGAATGATTCTGCATTTGGAAACCATTTTGTCGTAATAGTACTTGACAAAACCATATTAATTGAAGAAGATGGAAGGAATTAAGATGTAAAAAAATATTAATTTAAATTAAATGATGAGTCAGCACGCCACATAAGCATAAATAGAATAAAAATATGATTCAAATAATGAGTCAGCACGCCACATCAGCACTGTTAACAGAGTTGGATGGAGGTTGACAGAAAAGGATTTTTGTGCCAAAAATTTGAAAGATAAAGGATTTATTTGGGACAAAAAAAACATAAAGGACTGAACCGTTACTTTAAATAAAGTCAAGGGACCCCGAGAGTATTTTAGCCTAAATTATTTTATTTATTTCTATATTAAAATACTGTTTATTTTGGACTAAATGAATAAATAAGAAAATAACAATGATTTCTTTATTAAATAACTTTTCATGAATTTTATAATATAGTTTTTAAATTATTTTATATATTTTTATAATAAAATAATGTTTATTTTGGACCAATTGTATAAATAAGAAAATAACAATGAGTTCTTTATCAAATAACTTTTCATGAATTTTATGATATAGTTTTTAAATTATTTTATTTATTTTTATATTAAAATAATGCTTATTTTGGACTAACTGTATGAATAAGAAAGTAACAATGATTTCTTTATTAAATAACTTTTCATGAATTTTGTAGTATAATTTTTAAATTATTTTATTTATTTTTATAATAAAATAATGTTTATTTTGGACCTAATGTATAAATAATAAAATAACAATGAGTTTTTTATTAAATAACTTTTCATGAATTTTATAATATAGTTTTTAAATTATTTTACTTATTTTTATATTAAAATAATTCTTATTTTTATATTAAAATAATTCTTATTTTGTACTAAATGTATGAATAAGAAAATAACAATGATTTCTCTATTAAATAACTTTTCGGGATTCATATTTGAAATTTAAAAATTAATGAACTGTACATATTATATTTTGAAATCGAAGATAAGATAGAAGAAATAAAATAATATCCATCTTTAAAGGCCAAGACGTGAGTTTGGGAACTTTTACCTTTTAAATATATACATCAATAATAATAATAATAATAATAATAATAATGTAACCTCTTATGATAATAATATGCTTTTAAATATGTTTTTTGCCTTTGAAAATATGCTTGTTTTTCAAATATACCCTTGCAAAATTATTTTTTTTAAATATACCCTTGCAAAACGGCGTAGTTTTAAATATGTCATTCTATTACAAAAATGTTGAGCTGGTAATAACACGTCAGAATTTTTATTTCCCTATTTTTTTATTGATGCTGATGTGTACTAAGTTAACACTAAAATTAGATCCCCAATCTTCTTCTTCCTCCAAGTCTTCTTCTTCCCCAATCTTCCCCTTTGAAACCCCAACACTTCCATCATCTTCTTCCTCTAAATCGTCACCACCAGAATCTTCAATGGAGGCCTCCCAAGCATCAAACTCAAGGTGTTCCTCGAATGCTCATCTATTCGCATATACAGTTCTCTTTCTTTCTCATATACTGTTTTGGTTTTTTGTTGTTTGTATTCCTCCTAAAATTCTTGTTTTGATTTTTCCAGAATACATCGTAACAAAGCTGTAATGTAGTTTGAATGTTGTAATTTGGATTTATGTTGTTTGAATGAGATTATGAATGTTGAATGTTTAAAATATATGCACATAGATTGACATTGTGTAGATTCAAAGCAGCAAAATTTGGCATTCTGCAGTTAAAAACTGATCTGTAATAATAATAATAATGTAACCTTTTATTATCTTATTGAAGGTATCCTTTGCGAGCAACAGAAGTTGGCTAAACTCTCTCTTAACAGATTGTGATGAACCCAATAATTTGGTTAAGCTGGAAGAGACACCAACTTATCCAAGTGCTCTTGGGTAATTATAATTATATTCAGATTGACACTTTTAAAGTGCTCTTGGATATTATATTGTGGTACTTTGATGCATTGATATGTTTGTGTGAAATTAATTAATTTAGTGGTAAATTATGTGTTTTATATATGAAGATTTTCAATAAAATCAGTTGTGTGGAGTAGTCATGGATAAGGGGTTCGATTAGGAATAGGGGTGTAACATCCTAATATCTCTAACTAGTAGACATATTAGAATGCACCATTTAGCATTCATCAGAGATCAATATTCCTGTTTAGATATTGAACATAACTAAAATTTTTCGATATATTATAAAATATCTCCCTATTATAACCTGTCAATACTTCAATAGACCAAAACGGTTCATAACTTCAAAGATATTAATTCCTAGTGTTCAATATCCTCACAAGGAAAGCGGAAACGATTATACAACTTAAAACAGTTCAAGTCATTAATCGAGTACAAAGACAACAAGAGAAATACATAAACTAAGATTGAAATGACTAAGTCTTCAATCTTTTCCTCACGCACGTCACCTACTCGTGCCTTTTTGCCTTCTTCTTTCCCCGTTTCTCTGTAAAACAACAACATATAAAATGGTGAGATACATATATCTCAGTGAGTTTTACCGTGACCCCTAACCACGCTCTCGGTCCATTTATGAAACATTTTCCTTTCGATAAGATTATTTATGACGCACCCAGTTCCTTTCCGAATTTATCAATAGCTTTGAAAGTTTCCTCTCAACCTAAGTACGCCAATTTTAACTTTTACTGGTAGTTCAATTTATGAATTACAAACAACTTTAATGAGAATAATATCGGCTACAATAATCGACAACTACCGATAAATTCTCCCTTAACATCTTTTATCACAACACCGACTACAATAACTGACAACTATCAGTGAACCCCAGTGGCCAATAGTACTTTCGCTAATAGCAATAGAAATAATCATCTGAGGGTCTAGGCTAAGGGCTCATGACTTCCCTCGCCTAGTATTTTAACCTCTGAAGGTCGTCACCTCGACTCGATATAACTTATATATCGTGAAACATAAACAGTCTATGATGATAATATAATCATCCCATATTCAATCATTCAATGTCAAGTTGAACTTATAGTTTGTTTTATTTCGAAAATACTTGTCCTCACACGTGGTCTAATATTGGATTTTTCGAAATATTTATATACTCAAAACATTTCATCCAAAACCATCATGAAAGTGTTTAAAACCATGTTTTATCAATCATATTTCATCGCTAATGGTTGGAAAGAAGCTTAGAAGAGGTTTAGAATCGAAAGGAGCGACGAAACAAAGTTTTGGCAACCAGGGACCGCAAGAAACACGGCTACCCGTGTTTTAAAACACTGCTTCCAATATTTTAAAACATGGCCATGTTTTATGCAGTTTTTTAAACTTCGTTCGTTTGTTTTGTTTCGCTTCTCCGATCGCGTTCAACCCGTAATCCAATCCATTTTCAACATAAAAACAATCAAATTCACTTAATATTCCAAAACTTCAAATGAATTCTCATCGTATCAATTTTCGAAACAATCAAATTCACATAATATTCCAAAACTTCAAATGACTTCTTCGTATTTGTCTATTTTCGTAATTTCTCCCTCAACACTCATCCAAATCAGGTCGTTCTTGTGCCCATTTCTAAGGATTTTGTGTCTAGTTTCTAAATAAACAAAAATTAACTTTAAATGATGTCTGTGTAAAGAGTTATGAAGAAACTACCAAAGGCACTCAAAACTGTTTTTCTGCAGAGTTTGTTGTGAATGACTATCTTCAACTCTCATCACCCACAACGGCCTCTAGCACTCCCAAAATTTCCCAAATTCGACCCCAGCTCCAAATCTCCGTTTTGATGACTCTTAACCCCAATGTAACTACTGTTTGGTTCTAAATAAGCTTCCAATTTAACATGCAACTCAATCACACATAATCAAAGAACATGCCAACAATTTAAATTCGAAGAACTTGACATTATATGGTTGTCTCTAACACACATTCCAGCAACTACTCTTCTTCTTCCACCCCTATTTCAGTTCCTTAAACCCACAAAATTGGGTCCCCACCTCCTAGCTCTTGCTTCAATATTCTTTCTTTAATGTTCCTCTAGTTTCCTTTGCACCTCTAGCTACTGTATGTCAAGGAAATCTGAACATGCAACCCATCATGATGGTTCCATGAACCTGATGAGAAGCTGATTTTTAGAGTGTTGAGAGGTAGGCATCTTTGGGTTTTTAGTGTGGATGGGGAAGGAAAATAATGTTAATAACATAATGTGAACAAGATGGAGATGGTGGTAGAGAGTAATCAAAATTTTTCACTTCTCTCTCTCTCTCTCATATTTTGAAAATTGATTATTGTTGTTGTGTGGGTGTGTGGGGATATGTTTATATGGTTTGGGAGAGTAAGAATACTAATGGGATCAGCTGAGGGTTATTTGGCAAAGGTGGAAATGTCTCTTTTACCC